>OX621207.1:13932487-15169987 GCA_951640565.1 Petrophora chlorosata | reverse complement strand
AAGCGCAAGTATCGACTCGCTAAGAAAAATAAGATGCCAAACTCTTCCTGAACTCTCTGTAGTTGTAATGAATGTCCTTTGTAAGGTGTACTGGGTGTGCAACAACCCCGGCGAGCCCTGGATATGCCTGCCCGACGTGACTCCCGATCAGATCCGCGTCTCCAGGCTCGTGATCCGCTGCATGACTGGAGATTTGGACGCTGAGGTAAATAGACTAAGAAATCCTTGCACCGAGCGGCTGTCACTTGACCTTATACGGTTGACATCTGGGATCTTACTCTGGTACGTAATTACGATAATGGTTCCGCCGGATGAAAGGAACAGCGCTATGCAACAGGCATAAGAGTGTTTCTTTTAGTCCACACGAATGAAAGCAAGTCGGAGTAGGTCCCCTGATGATGCATATTATGATTTTTTACCTGATGATTCAGCTTAAGACAATAACTAAGAACCACTGATAAACATATGCATGCATCTGCCTTTTCCGCAAGCCCTTACCCACGCGAAGGTTCCCTATCTTCTCAATTAAATGAAAAGCAATGTTTCCCTAGTTAATTATTTAGAGCAGCGTTTGACATTCTGCACCAGTGCCGAAACATGCCGATGACATTTCATGACAACAACAACTTCAACAGGATGATGGAACAGGTGGAGTCTGGAATGGATGTAAGAAATGTTACACAATATTGTTGATTAGCTTGCGTTTGACCACTATCTCACCTAATTAAGGGACGAAGTAACACGCTTGCCAAGTTAGTACCCGTTCACTCGTGACTTGAATATCAAATTGTGACTATTGGTTCTGACCAGTTCTTCTGGACTGCAGGTAATCACGTTCCCTCCGTTCGAAGGCACGGAGCGGAACCACCTGCGCGCGCAGTTGGCTCGCATCCAGGCGGCCACTTCCATCTCTCCGCAAGGGTTTTTCACGTTTGGATCGGGGGAAGAAGAAGAAGACGTCGATATGGAAGAGGGGATGGGTGAGTCTTTGGAAATTTGTAGGTTTAAATTGCAAACTGACCTACTGCAACAATGTAAGGATATGAAACATGTTATGTTTTTTTAGAAATGACGTAGGTATCCAGCTCGTGAATGCCATGATACGAATGGGCAATACATGGCACCATCTTTACAAAGAAAAACAATTAGGTATACTCCCATTCCGTCTTTGATCCATCCATACTAATTCTCTGATCCTTACAACCCCAATTACCTCTCATCTATCCACCAATTACTGGGTTGTTATTACCAACTCAGACCATACATATCCGTACCGATTATCATTATCTATACCCTCCGTTTCTTCCTAATTATTATATATTATATTCCTTTTTCCTAGTGGGGCGACCATGGATAAAATAAATATATGATAACCTCCCTTTCACCCTCTCTTCATCCAGGTGACCTGGCGTTTAACCCGAACCCATTCTACCAGGGTCACACGATAAAGGACCTCCTGGACCCCAACCTCACGTACTGGGTGCACCACGGCCGGCACATCCTGCCCCAGGGGCGGACGATCTGGTGGAATCCCAACGCTGGGATGGTTAGAATATTTATACGCTTTAGAATATTCTTCAATGTAAACAATGACTTCGCTTTCCTTTTTTTATGTCAGCAAACAAGCAGACGGCTCGCCTGATGGTAAGCGGTTACGGTCGCCTAGGGATATCGGAAGCTCCGGAGGCATTGCTAATGCCTTGCCGACCCTTAAGAACCCTATAAATACCTCTTTTAAAGGACTCCATGTTGTAGCTCAAAGGAAATACCGACGAAGGTAGGTCGTTCCACATCTTACAAGTGCGAGGAGGGAAAGAACGAGTGATACGAGAAGTGAGAGGGGTATATAATACACAGTATACTTGTGCATCTTATCCTCTTTAAACCTTGCATAACATATATATTTCAATATGATAATTAAAAAAAAAAAACATTGTTATGGTAGAAAAATCATGGGACCACGGGATTGAATTTCACTCGTGATAAGTTAGAAGGCGGAAACGAAGGGAAGCGCGACTGTCGCTTTAATCTTCTATGGCTATTTCTTGTGATGTTAGACGTGGTTTTTGCTCAGAATACTATCGAAACAATATGAACTAACCGCCTAGGACACCACGGGCAATTTATCGGTAATAGACGTATCCATAGTCAGTAGTTGTTTTATAATAAATTATGCAAAATTTAGGACCACAATGTTGAATTCCCAAAAAGTTGAGAAGGTTAGATAGTTATTGAGATATTGGATTTCCGAATCCCCAAAATCTAGATTTCCAAACAGCACCAAATAATTTCTACATTCAATGCTGGCGTGTATTTTGCCCAAAGAATCAGCCTCGCTATTCAGCGAAGCAACGCCGCTAGCATTTTAGGCACGTTGCCGGACGACGGGTATCGGTTGAATCTGTAGACCATTCAGTTGGCTCAACCGATACCCGTATGGACATATTATTCATTTTTTTTATATTTGGGTTTTTCTTTTAACATCTATTAATATACAGAACACTTATATATTCACTAACCTGAAATCCAGGAAGAGGGTCTAGAGGAAGAAGAGGATGAGGGTCCCATTCCCATGGAGCCAGAGACGGGTCCCTCCCTTTTCACCCCCCTCTCAGAAGACACCAGGGTCGAAGGTCTGAACGCGTGGATCCCCCGCATCAGCACAGCCCTGGCTCCTGACAGAGCTTTAGCTGTGCTGAGGAGTTCGCTTTGGCCTGGAGCGGTGGCGTATGCTACTAATGGGAAGTGAGTATGGGGAACCAATGTGTCAATAGCAGTAAGATGATTGAAGTTACTTTAGTCAGCTAATCCTGACGTTGCAGCATTTGTTGAAAACTATATAGGGTAGGTACTTTAGGAAAAGCGTCGTAAATACTAATATTATAAATGCGATGGATAGATGGATGGATGGATGTTACTCAATCACCCAAAAATACGCTGAGCCGATTTTGATTAAATTTGGTATGTTGGGACTTTGGGTCTTGGAAAAAGACATAGGCTACTTTTTATCCCGGGAAAACGCAGGTGAAAACGCGGGGCGCAGCTAGTTTTTAATATTTTATCGAATAAAGCTCGTTTTGCTTCACAATCAATAATATATTATACTGCTGACAAAGGTTTCCATTTCAGCTTTTCAGACATCCAGTCCAGGTTCCTACAATCTACCTCTTTTCAAAAAACCAAACAAATAACAATAAAATCATTTGCATTATTTTAACTTGTGCTGGAAGCACGTGAAAGTAGTAACGACGTCTTTGTTTTCTTACGATAAACAATCTTCGTCAACATAGCCTGAAGTCTTATTTTCTTTCTTTCGAGTGGGTCTGTGGCCAACCTTGATATAGAAGTTCTGGACTGCCTGAAGGCCTCAGTCATGGCATTACGCCTGTCATAAAACAACTGGGACCGTCAGCTTAACTACTAAATTCCTTAATTAAATAAATTTGAAATTTGATTAACGTATCTTCCGAAGGGCGGCAGCAAATGTAAATACCACACAAACGGTCACCCATAACAGTTGTAACCGCTGCGAACATTGCTTTACCTGACAGACCTATTACGAACGGCTAGGGGAGCTAGGCTGCGAGCGTACACAGAGTAAAAAGACGTTGTCCATTTCAGGAAGTCCGAATGTCTATACGTGGGGTGGGGCCTCAAGACCCTGACTCCGAACTTCAGTCCGCTGCAGCTTCCGAAGCCACAAGACGAGTATATAGTCGGACCGGAGGTCATGGAGATGGCTGATCCTACGTATGCTGACGAGGAGGTAACTTTGGTCCTTCCATTACACGAGTTCTAACGACAGCAAACGTAGGACGCCCTCCGGCCAGATGGAGCGACGACCTGCGAAGTCATCATCATGAGCCTATCACGTTCTCACTGCTGGGATACGGGCCTTCTCTCATCGAGAGAGTTTGGGCCGTAATCTACCACGCTGGCCCAGTGCGGGTTAGTGGATGTCACATATCCTTGAACTTGTGATAAATTCTTGGACGGTTTCCTTACGATGTTTTCCTTCACTGTTTTAGAGATTGTTAGTAGCTGCGTAAAGTAGCTGGCAGTAAATACATAAGAAGAGACGAAGATCGTGCTCAGTGGTGTGCGTTAGACGAGTCCAGCAGTGGACTCGTCCAGGCTGTTGATGATGAGTTTTTGAACAGGAATCTCTATAACGATTAAGTTAAGGCTGACGAGTGCAATGTCACATAAGGTTTTACAAGACAAAAGTTCTGGGTGGTGCTGTAACTGTTATACGCATGTTGCTTACCATCAGGTGAACGACCCGCTCGTCTCGTCAATGAGATGTATAAAATCAGAAATGGGGCAGGATTGCTCGCTATTTACTCAGACAAATTTTAGTATACAAACAAGGTTTTCGGAAAGAAAAATACGACTACCAGCTGGGGTTTGAACCCGCATCTCAATCTTTCCTCAGAGCGAGAAGTGCTCTGCCCAATTGAGCTACGGTGGTCACCAAATTTTTTTTTGTTATTTAACCGTCTTAAGGTTATTCGCTATTTACTTTTGTAACTTATCAAAGTAAAATATGTCCCCAAAAGTAGTAAATGATCAAAAAAATATCACTAAAAAAAAAAAATATAATCACCAAAAAAAATTGGTAATGATCACCAAAAATAGTAAATGATCACCAAAGCAGGCCCCACCAGAAGTCTCGCTCGTCAACCCTTCATGTCCCTTTCCCTACTTGACCTTCGCTCCGCTGCGGAAGTCGCCGGCTCGCTTTGCTCGCCACCTCCCCCCTTCGCTCCACTCGGCCTCATAGGCTCGCTTCATTCAGGGCCTCCTTCGCGAGCTTCTGGCTCCGCGATTTGTATATACACTAGGGATAAGAGCGAGTTGGACCACGGAAGAGTGAGGTGCGCCAATTGGGGTAAGATTTGCTGATCATTTACTAAATTTCATCTGCCGATACAATATTTAACCGACTTCAAAAAGGAGGAGGTTCTTGTATAGACGTGTATGGGGATCGCAAAGATTATTTTGATGGTCATTGTATTTTTTCCCTTATTAAATTATTTGTTTTAGGCATATCGCATCGCTCACTTGCCGCCCCCGCCACCGCCAGAGTTGGTGGGCGAGGGAGAGGGTTTCGGCGGAGAAGAGGAAGAAGACGAGGATGATTAGAAACCCAGCGAGACTGGTATTAGGGAAGAGAAGTAGGGGATGAAAAGTAACAGGGATTGTTTTTAGGGCGCCATTCCACTAGTACGGGCCAAGCGAGTTAATGTTTTTCAAATTTTTATATAACTAAACGAATCGTAAAGGAAAGAGACAAGCAGGTGGTTCTCCTGGCGATAAGCATCACGCCTGCCCATAACAGTTGCAGCACCATCCAGAACTTTGTTTTGCAAAATCTTGCGCGGCACTGCGGCGAACTGAAGTATAGCAATCTCTTTGCTTGTGACGGCCGATCCGCGTAACATGATGTTTATGTGTGCGTGAGGCTTGTTGTCTTCTGTCTTAACTAGTATTGGATTCTTTTTGGCTTTTGTGTGCGAGCGGATCGGCATACCTTTGGTGCTTCACTTCTGATTTTGGCGACGAGGTGTCCGCCTATTAACCCCCGACGCAAAAACGAGGGGTGTTAAGTTTGACCACTGTGTGTGTCTGTGGCACCGTAGCTCTTAAACGGGTGAACCTATTTGGATGCTGTTTTTTTTAATTTGAAAGCAGGTTTTCAAGTGGTGGTTCTTAGACATGTTTTAATGTGTTGGGGATTTCTAAATTTTAATTTATGCTTGTTCGTTCAAGGTCTAGCTTATGCTGAATTAAAAACTTCGCTTCGTAGAGGTCGCCTATTGGTAACTTTACATTGGAAGGATCACTGGATGCTTTGAAACTTATACCACAATACTAAGGGATAGAAGCATCACTCCGCAAAGAAATTTAAACAAATAGCGACTCTTGCTATGACGCAATATAATTCAATTCAGCTCGCGTAGCGCTGCATACCTACCAGTCATATTAACCTACAGAGCGCCTCTCTTTCTATCGCGCCGCTCTTATCTCTTCTGACGCGGCACGTGTAACGACGCGCGACCCGCCGTCGGTGTCCGGCTATGTACTTGTAGCTTCGTACCTACAGTGCGGAGTGCGCTAGGCCTGGCTCTAGGTATATTATAGCTATTATTATTACTGCCATTATTATTTATAAAGTTAAAATAAATATTTGGTTTCACGTAACGATTTTTATTTTAGTTAAACGTAAGTACATACAATATTTACACAGATACGGTAATATGTAAAAATCATTGGACGTTTCAGAAAGAGCCGCGGTACTTGAATACCTACATACTGAGTAGGTATGTAACATAAAAAACTGTCGAAACGACGGTGTAAATATGAATATCATAATATATAAAATTCTCGTGTCACAATGATAGTTACCTTACTCCTCCGAAACGGCTTTAGTGATTTTTACCAAATTTTATATGCGTATTCAGTAGGTCTGAGAATCGGCTACTATCTATTTTTCATACCCCTAAGTGATAAGGGTTGTTCACCCTTAACATTTTTTTAAAATGTGACAAAACAACGTTTGCCGGGTCAGCTAGTAACGGTAGAAAATGACAGGTTTACTTCTTGTGCTTATGTAGTTGCGGCGCCGACAGCTTCACTTTCCCGGGGAAGTTCCGCGCTATGTTCTCTTCCTGAAAATAAAAGAAGAGGTTTTTTTTATCTACACTAGTTGCAAGATTTTTGTTGAAAAATATATTTTTCAAGAGAAGTTTCTAAAAAATTTTGAAATTGAATGCATTAGCGCATGCTAGGCGAAAATCGTAAGATCTTAAGTAATTAGTAAGAATCAAATCAAATCAAATCAAAATCTCTTTAATCATTTTGACATCACAGACGCACTTATGAACATCAAATTATCACAATGACACTACCACCAAGAAGAAACATGATATTGCTCAGGCAGCAGGGATCGAGCCTACGTCTTCGGAATACCGTCCCGACGCCTTAACCACTGGGCCACCGAGCCAGCTGCTTGAGCAACCAAATTTCTTCTATCGTTCTTATATCGTCTTACGGGGACGATTCTTCGTCATCTGTCGTCATGTTTACATCGATCAACCGAACAAGTCTAATATTACAATTAGCAACATGTTCTAATGGTAACGTAAGAACACGCAGAGGCACGAAGACGCATGTTCGATCCCTGCCCGAGCAATATCATTTTTCTTCTTACTAATTATTTTAAAACTTTTAACATTTTCGTAATCGGAACCGCGAGCAGATTAAAATGAGCCCAAACACTAGTTGAATCAGAACCACTTCCTCTTATCCTACGCAGTTGAAATTTTGCATACTTGTCAAAGTCCGATGACAATGCAATATTATGGTGACAGCCAGCTGATCTGATGATGGAGACGGAAGGTGGGCAATGGAACTCCTTGACGGATAATCGTAAACTACTAGTGTTTTTTTTTTATTATTTATAGGCTTGCGTTTGACTGCTATCTCACCTGTTGTTAAGTGAGGATGCGGTCGAAGATGTAGCACGCTCGCCTAGAAGAAACCTGTTCACTCTTGTCTTAAAGACACCCAGATTATAGCTATCTAGAAACACAGATGTCGGCAGAGAGTTCCACTCCTTGGCCGTTCGCATTATGAAGGTCGAAGCAAAGCGCTCGGTGCGAGCAGGAGGGATGTCAACCATATATTGATGACGGCTTGCCGTACGTCTGGTCGTCCGGTGATAGAATGGGGATGGCGGAATAAGTTTATGTAATTCCGTCGCACACTCTCCGAAATGTATCCGGTAAAAGACCGATAAACTGGCAACTTTGCGCCGATGTTCAAGACTCTGAAGCTTAGTTTTAACCAGCGCATCGTCACCAATGAGCTTATTGGCTCTTCTTTCAATGGTCTCCCAGGCTTCGAGCTGGTATTTGGCGGAGCCGTCCCACAGGTGAGAACAGTTCTCCATACACGACCGGACTTGTGCTTGATACAGAGTTAGAAGCTGTCCCGGTGTGAAATACCGTCTCACCTTGGCCAATATACCCAGCTTTTTTGCTGCTACTTTAGCCTTGGACTCTATGAAGCTGCCAAAGTTTAGGTTAGATGACAGGGTGACACCTTATAGCACGAGGTGTTTGGGCTCATTTTAATCTGTTCGCGGTTCTAATTACAAATTTGTTAAAAGCTTTTCTTGAAAAATATATTTTTAACAAAAATCTTGTTTAGTACCTAAAAAAAATCACTTTTGACTATGAACTCTGGTATCTTTACGCCGCTCTACTTTTTTTTAATTGTGAATTTTGTGAAATTGGCTTGCGTTTGACCACTATGTCACCTGATGGTAAGCGACGATGCGGTCGACGATCTAGCACGCATATCATATCATATTATATGTTCTGATAGCCTCTGCGGTGTAGTGGTTGGGCAGGTTGGCTTAAATCTTATACACCACTGAGGTTGCGGGTTCGATTCCCGCGACGGGACAAATGATTATACACAGAAAAAAAACGGAAGCATTTGTTTCGTGTCTGGGTGTTGTAGGACCATGGTCCTAATAGTTCCTGGTTCCCTAAATACAGGGAATCCTAGTTAGGGGTCAGGACCTATGTATCCTGTGATCGTTGGGCGAAAAAAAAATATTCAAAAAAATTTCAAATATTATCAAAAATATAAAAAAAAAAAATCATTACTCTTCCCGGTTTATCATTCCTAGTGTAAGCGCTTACAACCCCTAGGAGCTAGGCTCACCTTGACCGCCTTGAGCAGGTCCCTCTCCCTGGGCGCGCCACGCTCCCGGAGGAACACCTGCACGGCTGTCTTGGCTGCCTTGCCGCGCTTACTGGTGCCCGGGGTCAGTTTCACTTTGTACCTTCACAGTGCACAAAACATGCTGTTATATTCATTCAAAACTCATATTTTGACATAATCAAAGTCAAATATCGTTTATTAAATAGGCACAAAAGTGCACTTTTAAAGGTCATAAACACATGATACAAATAAAAAATGTTAAAAATTGTAACTTATGTTAGCATGACTTTGAAAAAAAGGTAAGTATGTTTACCCATTTCTTTCCTATACTCAAATTGAAGTCTGAGTGCTGAAAAGAAATGCGAAAACTGACTCTACCAGTGCTTCGGAAATACGCCCGCTAGAGAAGATAGCACCAAGAAACTCTGCGGGGATGTCTTTTTTCAGCACAATTACGTATAAATTAGAATTAACAGAATGTAAAACAAGAAATGCGAGTGAGATGTCCCATAGTCATAGTATCAGTAACAGAAAAGTGTAAATAAAATATAAGTAGGTATGACAGTAGCAGTAGGAGTGACTAGAACAGACCAGTCCCCGCAAGCAGCACCCGTTCACGAGTATGACTTGTGGACCATGTATGTAACTGAATGACGAGACGAGCTGGTCGTATGCCTGATGGTAAGAAATACGCCAGCCCATAACAACAACAGCACCATCCAGAACTTTGTTTTGCAAAATCCTGCGCGGCGCTGCACTGCGCTCGTCACCCTGAGACAATTAGCTGTTGTCTCATAATGCCCAGTAATTTCGCTGGCTACTGTTCTGTGACTATTGTATCTTTTTTTAATCTGTAATTTAATGACGTAATTGGTGTAAACCGTGTAAATAAATTGAATGTTTTTTTTTGTGGAACTGAGTGATGAGACGAGCTAGTCGTTCGCCTGATGGTAAACGCCACACCTGCTCATAATAATTGCCACCCAGAACTTAAAACCATAAAAAAAGCACTTGCAATGCGCTTATCACCCCGAGACATCAAGTCTCATAACTCGAGGTTAACTGGAAGATAATGCTTACTAGCATTAAGTTCGTCTATGTACCTACAAATTTGTTTGTGCAATAAAGAATTTTCTATCTATCTATCATATGCCCAGTAATTTCGGTGGCAACAATGCCTCTCAAACTGGAACATAGTAATGCTTGCACACTACTGCTTGGCGGCAGAATAACTGGCAAAACGGTAGTACCTACCCAGATGGCATCCCGCATTCCAGAGACCTACCAAGAGTAACAAAGTACTTAAGATCTTATAATTTTTAGAAAAAAACAAGAACCGACTTCAAGACTAAACTTATATTTTTTGTTATTGTTGTTTTATTTAAAAAGTGCTGCATCAATTTCGATAAAATTTATATGGCAACCACCTCTGAAGTATGACCTACCAAACAAAAAAGAATCATCAAAATCAATTCATAATTGGCGGAGTAATCGCGACAAACATACAAAAAAAAAAAAAAAACATATTGTCGAATTAAGAACCTCCTCCTTTTAAAGTTAGTTAAATAGGACATAATGTCCTGGGAAATTATCCTGGAGGATGAAACCGCTGCGCTAGTTCTTTTATTTTTTTTCTGATGAAATAGGCTCACGTTTGACAACAACTCACCTGATGTTAACCGTAGTTGTGGTCTAAGGTGGAGTACGTTTGCCCATGAGGCGCCTATTCACTCTTGTCTTAAAGAGACCCAGGTTGTAATTGGAAGGAAATAAGTATTCTGGTAGAGAATAGGGAATATGCATGTATTTTTTTAATGCATGATTCGATTCATTATTAAATACTATTAATGAAAAAATATGTTTAAAAATTTTACGGCATCATTTGTCAATAAAATAACTAAATGAAAATTTGAATCAATTTAAATCAACATAAATGCGCCATTTGCGTGTGACGTCACAACGTGGGGACCTAGGATCTCTTCATTGGTCCATCTATGCTACATGTGTGTGTATGTCAATAATTTACCAATAGGGCGGGCTCTATGTCAAAAATTGACTAATAAGCAGCGAGGCACGTGACGTCAAAATGTGGTTGCACGTACTCAAGCGTTTTGCGATTACGTTCCGTTTCTCCAATAATAAGAAAAAATTACATTGAAATACAAATAAACTACGCAATTAATAATAATAATTATATCACTGCCAAATGTTTACAGGAGTAATCTATCGTAAAAAGTAATTTCCAGATTTTTCGACAACACATGCATATTTCTTATTCCACTCCTTAGCAGTACTTGTAATGAGAGTCAGCGAAGCGTCTTGTGCGGATGCTAGTAATACCCCTTACTTATAGTTAAGCAGCGCGGAGTAGGGCGCCACGACCGGTACAGCGAACAGTAGCTCATCATCAGGATACGGAGTCCCGGTGAGCTGACTGAGCATCTCCGTGTCAGCGCCCGGGGCCTGCTGCTCCGCCTGCTCCGCCTGGGGACATCCAATTTCAAGATATCAAATAATTAGAAAGAAGAAAAATGATCGTCCCCGTAACACGATATAAGAAATTTGGTTGCTCGGGCAGCTGGCTCATGTTGCTCGGGCAGCTGGGTCATGTTACTATAAATTGCATGAAGACCTAGCACATATTATTATTGTTCAGCTAATCAATATTTTTTACTGCGATTCTGATTCTGATGACCTGATGATGACCTTACCTCAGGGTCGGCGTCCTCAGCATCAGACTCCGCCTCCAGTATGAACGGCGCGGGCTGCGGTATCCGCGGCGCGCGCTGGCTCGCTGTCGTCTTGTTGGCTGCTTACCTCAGGGTCGGCCTCCTCGGCATCAGACTCGGCCTCCAGTATGAGCGGCGCGGGCTGCGGTATCCGCGGCGCGCGCTGGCTCGCTGTCGTCTTGTTGGCTGCTTACCTCAGGGTCGGCCTCCTCGGCATCAGACTCGGCCTCCAGTATGAGCGGCGCGGGCTGCGGTATCCGCGGCGCGCGCTGGCTCGCTGTCGTCTTGTTGGCTGCTTACCTCAGGGTCGGCCTCCTCGGCATCAGACTCGGCCTCCAGTATGAGCGGCGCGGGCTGCGGTATCCGCGGCGCGCGCTGGCTCGCTGTCGTCTTGTTGGCTGCTTACCTCAGGGTCGGCCTCCTCGGCATCAGACTCGGCCTCCAGTATGAGCGGCGCGGGCTGCGGTATCCGCGGCGCGCGCTGGCTCGCTGTCGTCTTGTTGGCTGCTTACCTCAGGGTCGGCCTCCTCGGCATCAGACTCGGCCTCCAGTATGAGCGGCGCGGGCTGCGGTATCCGCGGCGCGCGCTGGCTCGCTGTCGTCTTGTTGGCTGCTTACCTCAGGGTCGGCCTCCTCGGCATCAGACTCGGCCTCCAGTATGAGCGGCGCGGGCTGCGGTATCCGCGGCGCGCGCTGGCTCGCTGTCGTCTTGTTGGCTGCTTACCTCAGGGTCGGCCTCCTCGGCATCAGACTCGGCCTCCAGTATGAGCGGCGCGGGCTGCGGTATCCGCGGCGCGCGCTGGCTCGCTGTCGTCTTGTTGGCTGCTTACCTCAGGGTCGGCCTCCTCGGCATCAGACTCGGCCTCCAGTATGAGCGGCGCGGGCTGCGGTATCCGCGGCGCGCGCTGGCTCGCTGTCGTCTTGTTGGCTGCTTACCTCAGGGTCGGCCTCCTCGGCATCAGACTCGGCCTCCAGTATGAGCGGCGCGGGCTGCGGTATCCGCGGCGCGCGCTGGCTCGCTGTCGTCTTGTTGGCTGCTTACCTCAGGGTCGGCCTCCTCGGCATCAGACTCGGCCTCCAGTATGAGCGGCGCGGGCTGCGGTATCCGCGGCGCGCGCTGGCTCGCTGTCGTCTTGTTGGCTGCTTACCTCAGGGTCGGCCTCCTCGGCATCAGACTCGGCCTCCAGTATGAGCGGCGCGGGCTGCGGTATCCGCGGCGCGCGCTGGCTCGCTGTCGTCTTGTTGGCTGCTTACCTCAGGGTCGGCCTCCTCGGCATCAGACTCGGCCTCCAGTATGAGCGGCGCGGGCTGCGGTATCCGCGGCGCGCGCTGGCTCGCTTTCGTCTTGTTGGCTGCCTTCTTCTGAGCCTTCTTCGATTCTTTCCCTTCTTTCGCTGACTGGAAGAAGAAGTTTATGTAAGCTGTGTATAAGTAAAACCTATTTATTACTCGGGCCAGCTGCTGACCGACGCACATAATAGACATGTCGCAGGCAACTAGCTTAATTCGCCGTTCAATCGACAGCCTAGCCTCTTAACTAAACAGCGCCGTTCAACTAGCGGCCTGAATTAATTCATTCATTCATTAATTCATTGCATTCATTTACATAAATTTTTCATATATTATAGGTGGTTTAAATAACATAGTAGGTTGGTACATGAGCCCTGTAAGGGCATCAAAATCAGTTCAGCCGTTTTTATGTCGGGGTTTTTTAAAATTTTAGTTTTAAATTCGGATGTTAGAGCGAGTATTAATCCGCACGTAACTTAAGAAAGTCAGTGGTTATCGAACTTGGATGCGTCGGATCGAAAGTCGTACGTGCTCCCACTGAGCCACACTCGCTCTTCAGGGGCTTTGTTAGGGTGGTAATAAAAACGGTGCCGGAGTGGACCACTCCAAAGAAAACTTACCTGCAATAACTGCATAGCCAAAGCCCTATCCTCATCATCTTGGTCCTTATATTTCTCTTTTATCTTCTTCTGTTTCCCGTGCTGCCCTCGCTTGCTTTGCTTCTTCTCTTCTGGTTCTTTCTCTTTCTTCTGTTCTTGCTTCTTGGGCGGCTTCTTGCCGCCTTTCTTTGGTAGAGCGGGAAAGGAGAATGTTTTGTCTTCGCCTGTGATAAATGTTTTATGGAGCTGAGAGATGAGACGAGCATGTCATTCGCCTGAAGGTGAGCGCCACGCATGCCCATAACAATTGCAGTAACACTCAGAACTTTTATTACCATAAAAAGCACTGCGTAGCACTGCATTGAATTAACCTCGAGACATCAGATATTTAGTCTCATATGCCCAGTAATTTCGCTGGCTACAATGCCCTTCAAACCGGAACACAGTAATGCTTGCGCACTACTACATGGCGGCTGAATAACTGACAAACCGGTGGTACCTGTTGATTTATATGCAAAAATTAATATAGAATCGATTTAATAATAATTGATTTATAATTGGAAGAAGCGCCATCTGTTGAGTTTTCTCTCTCTTGCTTTATCTGTGGTAGGAGTCAGACGTATTGCCTTCCTAGTGAAATTAAAATGAGAAAATAATATAATCTTATTACTATTCAAATACCAGTGTTCGTTTCATTTGACCCATAGTGACAAATTGCGATAGTACCTACCCAGACGGCCTCCCGCATATGAGAGACCTACCACCAGTAAAACGTTTGCAGATTATGAATTTTTGATCCAAAATACAAAGAATGCTAAATCTGTCCATGTTTGGCCACTATCTCGCCTGATGCTAAGCGCCGACGAAGCCTGAGATGGAGCACATAGATCTATACTTTACATCTCATCTTTTGATCTCTCCATCTCGCCTGATGCTAAGCGACGATGGCAGTTCAGCGACTGCTCAGACCCGTCTCACTGATGGTTGACCGAACATCAAAGTTCAAAACTTCTCCGACACCAAGGTTGGCCACACACACAAGAGAAGAAGTATTTTATAACTACTGCTTAGTACTTACTTATATCAGAAACTTCAGAAATAGTTCTAGTCTTGGACTGGAGTATCACCGCTCCTGTACCATGGTCCACCTTTATATGAGTGTCAGGGAAGCCATCATCCGACGAATCTTCACTGTCTTGAGCTTCTTTCTCGTCCTCTTCTTGATCTTCTGTCTCCTTCTGCTCTTGGTCACCTGTGATTTTCTGTTCTTCTGAGTCCATTAGTTCTTTGTTATCTTCTGTTTTTTTTGGACTTTGTTGTTCTTTTGCGTTCTTTTGGTTTTGTATTTGGACGTCTTCTGGTAGGTTTTCGGTGTCGCGCGAGGATTCTTCTCGTATCGTGTGTAGTGTCTCGCTCTTCTCGACTTCTTTTTCTGAATCATCTGTTGATAAAGGATATTACACTGATTACATACTATTACCTATTATTTTATTATTATTTTATATTAATATTACCTAGTTTGGGGACCAATGGACTGTACGGTCCCTAGCACCGTACAGTGTCAAATCAGCATTTTTACATTATTGCATTGATTCATATCGCGGCGCGTCAGTTCGCAACCACACCGCGGCTCAATCACATCATTTTCCCTCCATTCGTAATAAGTAGATATAGATTTTGAAAAGTTTCCTGAGTGTTATTATTCATAATTGATATAAAACGGCTAAGACTCACTGTAAACGTAACCCAATCACTCAACTCACTCACTGTAACCTGGTCGGAGTAATTTTTCGACGTTTACAGTGAGTCTTAGCCGTTTTATATCAATTATGAAGTAGATATAATTTATGTGTCAATAAACAGTGTCTCAGTATCTCAGAATATCATTTTTATTTGGTGTAGCAGTAGCTCCTACAGGACTATGTTTTTATAAACTAACTATTTATTCAATAAACGTTATTATTATTGTTATTATTATATTATATACTAGCTGACCCGGCGACTTAGTAACGCCGTTTTTAAATATTTTCTATTATTTAGTTTTAATATTTTTTTTACACAAACCTTCTCCTGCCAACAACGAACACAAAAAAGAAAGATTTATCCAATTTGGTGCAGGTGAAAGTTATGCGCGTACAAACATTTCGGTGATTCATTTTTATTTATATAGATGACTGATAAAATTAATTTTTAGAAAAAAATAACAAACCCGACTTCAATGTATCTTCGAAGTCCAAGGTCATATATCGATGAAATTTATATGGGACCACTTCGTAGCTGTGCTGTTTGATAAAACGTATATTTGTTTACCTTTTTTTACTTTTCCTAATGAATTAAGATGAACAGATTTTAATGTTTGGTTACATTAAATTAAGTATAAACATTAAAGTAGAACAGTCTACTACAGTAGACCAGTAGAATAGTCTACTACAGTAGAACCGTCTACTACAGTAGACCAGTAGAATAGTCTACTACAGTAGAACAGTCTACCACAGTAGACCAGTAGAACAGTCTACTCACCGTCATCAGACACGAGGATTTCTTCGTCTTCTTCTTGTTCGGTCGTGGAAGTGACGTCAGATACGGCGTCTTCTAGAGCAATGACCTTCCTCTCGTCTCGATGCTTCTCTATGCAGCTGTCTTCAAGCTGCGATAAAGAACACGTTCAGTAATCTCCAGCTTTTTGAGAAATTACTGCATTTTGAGACCAAAGAGCTATTGTCTCTGGGTGACGAGCGCAGTGCAGTGCCGCGCAGGATTTTGCAAAACAAGGTTTTAAGTGATGCTGCAACTGTTATGGTGCTATCCATCAGGTGGCCGACCTGCTTGTCTTCTCAATCGTGACTTAATTACATAACAAAAGAGGACTTCCCGAGTGCGAAATTTAAAACCCAACTTTTTTTATGTAACTGGATGACAATACGAGCTGGTCGTTTGCCTAATGGTAAGCAATACGCCAGCCCATAACAATAACAGCACCACCCAGAACCTTGTTTTGCAAAATCCTGCGCGGCGCTGCACTGCGCTCGTCACCCTGAGACAATAAACTTCATTATAATTAAACCTTCTTAAAGTTTTTCACTTGGCATTCGTTAATGCTTCAATATAAATATATTAAGAATCTATTGGTTTGTAGTTAAAGAATAAATCAATTATGAAATGAAAAATGAAATGAAATAACTAAAAATTAATTAATAAATTAAATTAATTATTAATAAAAACAACTTAACAAAAGTGTAACAATTGGCGGTCTTATCGCTTAAAGCGATCTCTTCCAGACAACCGTGCAGGGAGAGGAACTACGCAAAAATAATGGACGGTGGTTTTGAATATCTCAATACACTAACATAAAACAATTACATAGAATACACACTAATAAAATATTATGGGTGATAATGTCTGACAAAGATGACTAAGATGCGAGTACTCACTCGGAACATGAAGCTGAAGCCGAAGTGCAGCTGGTCGCAAAGCAGGTAGTTCTTCTTCCCGCGGATCATGAAGGAGCCCGTGGTGAGGTATTCCCCAGTCGGCGCTGATTTGGACACCTGCGACGCGGACACCCACCAAGCTCGCGTCAGGACCTTGGCTTCCCATGCCACGCTGGAAGAGAGACTCAGTCTTCAGTTAATAGTTTTAATAACAAATTGGATTTTTTAAAAGAAAATTAACGCAGTGGCTAGCTAAAAAATGTTTTTATGGTTGGAGAGAGTACATGACATATACGGAATAATTATTAAATTATTACAATCAGCTGTATTGGTAAGCCAAAAATTTATTGAAACACACAGATAAAACACAAACAAAACAAATTATTTTTTATTTATTTATTCTTAATTGCATTCATGTACATATATTTATCATGTAGGTCTTAAATTACATCTTATGTTGGTACATGAGCCCTGTAAGGGCGTTTGCAAGTCAGTGCGAGAGTACATTTAGTCATTTTAATTTATATTGATTTATGTTTTATTAAAGTCAGTATATTTTATATGTCAGTATAGTGTCACGGAATTGAGTCATTTTTTTCCACATGCTTGTCAGTTTTGAATTCATCTACGGAATAATAACATTAAAAATACTAATAACTAATCTAATCTAATAAACCACTACCAGTGGGCAACGTTCCCAAAATGCTGGCAGCATTGCCACGTTGAATGGCAATGCTTTAATTACAATATGTTAAACATTTTGTAATTAATTGATGTTGAAGTATGAATATACCTATTTCATTTATATATATCTAATTGTTATCATAATATTTTATAAGTGACATTTAAATTGACGACATTTTGACATTAATTAAAATCAACTTATAAATCTGTCAATTTGAAATTAATTTAATTATGTTATTTGAAATTATGTTAATATTGCACACCATTGTTATGGTAGAATGTGAATAATTATTTTTATTACAGCATTTTAGCAATAAAGGATTTGATTTGATTTGGACAATAGGGGGTCGGACAACTTTTCAAAGTATTCTAATTAACCATGATGTATACAGGGTGGGGCAAATTTTTGGCCCCTTAAGGGTAGCTACCTGTTCTTTTGTAGTTAGAAGGTTTTGTTCTTAGGAACTCTCTGTTTTATTTTGAAGAAAAAAATATTGCCATTTTTAGATTTTTTTTTAAAAGTACGGTTCACCCAAAACATGACATTTGTAAAAAAAAACAAGTTGGTCTTAATCAACTCTATTTCTAACCAGGAACACTTTTCCCAAAGTAACATACCAAATCAAAACGTAAGTTTTGGCAATAATTAAAAAATCTTTCCCATACATGCCCCACCCTGTATATAGCCATGAAAAATTATATTTTAATTAAATAAAGCCCTAAAAGCACCTAAAACTATGTTGTTATGTTTCAAATATTGCCTCGCAGAAGGTCACCTCAGAACGTGTGACGTCATATAAAGGCAAACGAAACGACAAGCTCTACGAAAGCAATCACCCGCGGTTTCCCGGGATAAAAAATAGCCTATGTGCTATTCCAAGTCCTAAAGTAATTATTTATCTATTTTATTACATATATGTTTACTTTATTATGATATGTACTTTTTATTTTATTTTTCTGGTACCTAGGTACCTATTTTATAATTATATTTACTTATATATTATTACGATTATATAGACTGTATATGATATTGTTATTTTATGCTTATACTGGTTAGTTTGTTTATACACAACACCACCGTCCCTTACAGTTTCTTTGGGTCCTCTCCATCCAAAGGTTGTCTGGAAGAGATCGCTATAAGCGATAAGACCACCCATTGTAACAGTTTAGCTTTAAGTATTGTTTTGTAATTTATTTCTTGTTGTTGTGTAACAATAAAGCGTAATCTAATCTAAAGTACCTACATACCAAATTTCATCAAAATCGGTTCGGTGTTTTTGCGTGAAACAAACATACATCCACACATTCTTACAAACTTTCGCGTTTATAATATTAGTAAGATAGTAGGAAAAGGGGGTAGAGTCATTGTGATAATTTGACGTTCATAAGTGCGTCTGTGATGCCAAAACTGAATAAAGAGATTTTGATTGATTGATTGATTGATCTACCTGTAAGCTATAGCGGCCTGTCCGGCCTCGCTGAGAGTCCGCGGCGGGACGGGCGCGGCGGCCGGGTTCTTGATGATGACAGACGATGCGCCGCTCACCTCCGCGTGCACATATATATCTGTGGCGCGCATGTAACGCTTCACCAGTAGCTCGTTTTGTTGCTGGTCACGGCCGGCTATCACCTATAATTATAATTAAAATAAAACCTGCTTTCAAATAAAAAAAAACCGCTTCTAAATCGGTTGAATCGTTTAAGAGCTACGGTGCCACAGACAGACATAGTGGTCAAACTAATAACACCCCTCCTTTTTGCGTCGGGGGTTAAAAACGACTATATAATTCAAATTTAGGCCTAGCTTATAATTCAGTCGGCTTTTTATTACACGGCCAAGGAGTGGAACTCTCTGCCGGCATCTGTGTTTCCGGATAGCTATAATCTTGGTGTCTTTAAGACAAGAGTGAACAGGTTTCTTCTAGGCGAGCGTGCTACATCTTCGACCGCATCGTCACTTAACAACAGGCGAGATAGCGGTCAAACGCAAGCTTATAAATAATATTTAAAAAAAAGTTTTTATTAAGTCACTTTCTTGTTTGTCTGTTTGTCTGTCGTTCCGGGTGGAATCTTGCAACTCAAATTTCGAGCACTTCCCGATTAAAATGAGCCCAAACACTAGTAGTTTCAGATTATTCATCAAGGAGTTCCATTGCCCACCTTCCATTTCCATCATCAGATCAGCTGTCGCCATAATATTGCATTGTCATCGGACTTTGACAAGTATGCAAAATTTCAACACCGTAGGATAAGCATAAGTTGTTCTGATTCAACTTGCAAGATTTGACCCAAACAAACATTGCAAGTTAAATAAAAGCTTGTAAAAACGTGGTAAAAATAGGGAGACTATATCTATGACCCTCTAGGTCTAGGGAGACGGGTCTGAGCAGCCGCTCAACTGCCGCCTCTCTCTAGATCTATGTGCTCCATCTTAGGCCACATCATCGCTTCGCATCGGGCGAGATAGTGGCCAAACATAGATCTATTAAGGGTAAAAAAACCCTAGAATAAGGCAAATATAGCAAGACACTAACCAGATAGTTATCGGAAGATATGAACCAGAAGAACTTTTCAAACCAATACGTCCGTCTGGCTTTGATGATGTTGCTGACAGTGTGCGCTTCTTTAAGCGTCTGCTTGGTTTTCCTCTCGGCACTCTTGAGAGCTTTGTCGGCTGATTCCAGGGTCTTTTGCTGCTTCTTGGCCGCGTTGCGTTTCTGGTCGTAGTATCTTGAATACGTGAAAACAGAATCAAATTTATTGTAAAATAAAATAGTTTGGCCATTTAAAATTCAGTAGTTTTTTTTTTGTACTATTTATAGGCTTACGTTTGACTGCTATCTCACCTGTTGTTAAGTGAGGATGCGGTCGAAGATGTAGCACGCTCGCCTAGAAGAAACCTGTTCACTCTTGTCTTAAAGACACCCAGATTGTAGCTATCATATTTTAGTTAAAAAGAAAGACGAAATTACTGGGCATACGAGTCTTAATATCTGATGTTTCGGGGTGATGGGCCCAGTGCAGTGCTACGCAGTTCTATTTATGGCATTAACAGTATGGGCACTGCGATAGGGGATCGGACAACTTTTCAGAAAGTGTCTTAAATTAACTACAATGAATATAGCCATGAAAAATACAATTTTAATTAAATAACGCTCTAAAAGTACTTAAAACTATGTTTAAATATTATGTTTCAAATATCGCCGCGCAAAAGTCACCTCAAAACTTGTGACGTCATATGAAGGAAGAAAACGACAAACTCTTCGAAAAAAACTTGCAAATAGATTTAAATACGTTTTGTAAAGTTTGGGGACTATATTGTAGCAATGGAACGAAAAAATTAGCAAAAATACATTTTATAAAAGCAAAAACGAAAAATAAACATAAGCTTGACTCACGGCATTTGCCTACAAATGACGTCATGCGCTGTGATTGTTGTTTCGTTTGAGATGAAGAACAGATTAAAAATGTCAGAATTATTAGATTTAATTATTGATTTACAAATATAAATCATTATTTTTTCACAAAAATATTGATTGAATGATCTTTCTGGTTTACATTTTAACTACATTTTAGATTTTTTTCTCGATTACTGTCCGATCCCCTATTGTTATGGGCAGACGTAGCGCTCACATCAGATATTAAGTCTCATATGGCCAGTAATTTCGCTGGCTACAATGCCCTTCAAACCGAAACACAGTAATGCTTGCGCACTACTGCTTGGCGTCCGAATAACTGGCAAAGCTGTGGAACCTACCCAGACGGCCTCCGCATGAGAGACCTACCACGAGTAATAAATTTTCAGGATGTTGATAATGTGGGTTGATTAATACATTTTTTTTGTCAAATTATATTTAACTCACCTTCTAGCATTAGCGAAGGCAGTAAGCGAAAGGTCGATATCCACCATCATCGGCTCCAGCTTCTCCGCCCCGTCACCATCATCGTCATCATCACTGTCGTCATCATCATGGTGGTAAGGGTCGGTGAGCAGCAGGGTGATGTGGTTGGTGCTGAGCTTGAGGTTTTTGATGCAGGAGGCGACTGGGTCGTCGTTGTCCTGGGCAGTTTTGACCAGCAGTTTGATGTCGTCCCAGGACATCTGTCGGAGGAAATATACATATGTACATAATCTGGTCTTAATGCAGAGGCGGGATAAACAGATTATTTATAACTAGCAACCGCCCGCGACTTCGCTCGCTTCGACATAATACAAATTACGTTTTAAAAATCAATTCAATTCAAATTCATTTTAATTTATTGCGAATATGGGTAAATATACATGATGTTACAAATTATATCAAATAACCGACTTCAATGTATCTTCGAAGTCCAAGGGCAAATATCGATGAAATTTATATGGGACCACTTCGTAGCTATACTGAACCCAACGCAAAAAGAATTTTCCAAATCGGTTCACAAATGACGGAGTTCTGAGGTAACAAACATAAAAAATAAAAAAAAATAAAAAATACAACCGAATAGAGAACCTCCTCCTTTTTTGAAGTCGGTTAAAAATACAATCAAATAGAGAACCTTCTCTTTTTCAAGTCGGTTAAAAACCGCACAGCCTATTTTACTCAGGGATAGTGTAGTTTCCTATCAGTAAAAGATTTTTTTAAATCGTCTCTGTTGTTCCAGAGATTATTTCCTACAAACATTCTTACAATTTTACCTCTTTAAATTATTAGTATAGACTATAATATTTGACACGACTGAGGTTGTCAGATTTCCCTTATTTCCCAATTTTCCGGGAAACTTTTCAAATTTCTTTCATTCCATAAAACCCATTTTTTTTTTTTACACTTTATAGATTTATGTTTGGCTACTATCTCGCCTGATGTGAAGCGATGATGTGGCCTAAGATGGAGCACATAGATCTAGAGAGAGACGGCAGTTGAGCGGCTGCTCAGACCCGTCTCCCCGATGGTTCACCGAACATCATCCCGAAACACGACTAATTCAAGCTAGTAAATTGCTAAATCGGTTTAGCCTGACTAGAAGTACCAACAAACAGCATTTAATTTTTTTTTTTATCAAGTCGTTTATGGTCTTTGCGAAGGTAGACGGAAGTGAAAAGAGCGAAGACTTAAACTAAGCCGGAAATGGCTTGGTTTATCGGATGACAAGATTTTTCGATACTAAATGTATGCTTTATAATTCCAAGGTCCAAATAATGGTTGAAAGCTCCAACCAAGACAGAAATGGATTGGTTTATCATATATATAATTATGATTTTTAGTGCGTGTTGAGAGATTTTCGTGCGATGTTATTTTAAGATCTAAATATTGTCAAAGAGCTATTCTATATATTCTACAAACTTTCTCTCTTCCCTCCCCTTTCTATTCGTTTCTCCTTCTCCTCTCTCTCTCTCTCTGTCTCTTCCCTCCCCTATCTCTATCCGTCTCTTCCCTTTCTTTTCTGTCTCTCCCTCCCCTCTCTCTCTTTCTACCTCGCTCTCTCAATCAACTTATAACCATCATCGTCTCCCCCTCTCCCCCCTCTCTGTAGTACCTGGTTAGCTATGGCGGCCTGCACGGCCAGCCTGGCGCGCTCGACGAGCGGCTCGTTCCTGGCGATGAGCTCGGCGGCGCGGCGATCCTTCACCTGCACCTGCGCCAGTTCCGTCACGCGCTTGTCGTGGTCTTTCCGCACGTTCGACAGCTTCTTCATAGCTTCACGTTCTACTTGCACTGTCTGTAAGGAAGATAGAGAGTTTTATGTATTTCCTTGAATCCGTATTTCCGAAGCCCTGGTAGAGTCAGTTTTCGCATTTCTATTCTGGGCCCGGACTTCAATTTGAGTACGGGAAAGAAATAGGGAGACATGCTTATATATATAATGCTGCCCTTTTTTTTCAAAGTGATTTCATGATATATCAAGTTAACATTTTTAACTAATTTATATATATATATATATATATATATATATATATATATATATATATATATATATATATATGTGCCTATTTAATAAATATCTCTTGACTTTTGATGAAATAAATTCGCAAGAAAGTCTCTGTGGTGTAGTGGTTGGCAGGTTGGTTCAAATCATATACACCACTGAGGTTGCGGGTTCGATTCCTTCGACAAGACAAATGTTTGTGTACAGAAAAAAAAAAATAAGCGCAAGCATTTGTTTCGTGTTTTATCGATGTTTCCCAAAAATATTGAAATGAAATATTTATTGTGGCCAGATTGTAAGTTTGATGGGTGTTACATAAATATAAATTAGTTCCTTTACAATGTACCCTATTAGGTCTAGGTTGAATTTTATTGATTTTTATCAAAAATCCATTAATGTACATTTTATACATTTAGAAAACTAGATGGATGTCTAACAACACATTGTTCTATCTCTAACAGTAAGGGTAGTTGCCACAGGGATCCCTGTTCAAAAACTCACCCAGTATACAAATGTACAGTATAAATTATGTATTAACTAGCGACCCGCCCCGGCTTCGCACGGTTATTATATATATAAACCATCCTCTTCAATCACTCTATCTATTAAAAAAACCGCATCAAAATCCGTTGCGTAGTTTTAAAGATTTAAGCATACATAGGGATATAGGGACAGAGAAAGAGAAATGAAATGAAATGACATGAAATAAATGTATTTGACTGAAACATGGGTACAGATAAAGATGTTGAGATTTGTTAGGTATAGGTTCCATCATGTTCTACCTTCCGGTGAACAAATATTTATAATAATGAATTTAATGCATGTTATAATTTAATTTAACACATGTGAT
This sequence comes from Petrophora chlorosata, assembly GCA_951640565.1. Taxonomy (NCBI): domain Eukaryota; kingdom Metazoa; phylum Arthropoda; class Insecta; order Lepidoptera; family Geometridae; genus Petrophora; species Petrophora chlorosata. Next base: position 15,145,764 of record OX621207.1, on the reverse strand, counting down.
TATTTATTAGTTATTGTCAGTACCTTAATAATGTCAAAATAAAATAAAATATACAGTTATGTCATGCTCATGATACAATAATAATTATTAATAATACATTTAATATACCTTCACTTTACATTTAAAGAACTCATCAAGAGAGTAGAAGGAGAAGTGCAGTAACCAACTATGTAATTTTGTTTTAAATTTGTGAAGTGGCATATTTCTTATATCAATTGGGATATGGTTATATATTTTAATAGCCATATAATAGGCATTTTTTTTAAAAAGACTTAAGTTACATTTGGGTAAAGCTAAATTTTTGCAGTAACGAGTCGACCTCTGCACATCACCTTTAAAGTGAAAGAAATGTGAATATTGTTTTACAAATACAATCATTTCTTCGACGTAGAGACTAGGAAGTGGTAATATTTTTAACTCTTTAAATAACGGTCTACATGTGTCACGATATCCTGCTAAGCATAAAGCACGTATACACTTTTTTTGAGCTTTAAAGGCTCTTTCCATAATAACAGAATTTCCCCAAATTATCAATCCATATCGTAACACCGATCCAATATATCCGTAATACGAAGATAGTGCAGCCTTAAGCGAGACTACCTTTCGTATACGTTTGAGAGCGAAAGTAAATTTATTTATTTTACTGCAAACTGAGTCGATGTGGGGTTTCCAAGAGCAATGTTGATCAAGTGTCATGCCTAAGAAAATACAACTTTAAGTGTAGTAGTGATTGAATGCATTCCTTAATGTAGGTAGCTACAACAGATGGTCAATTTGTAGTCAGTTCACTAAGGACCCTGTCGGACACGCAATTTGTAGTCAGTTCATTAAGGACCCTGTCGGACACGCAATTTGTAGTCAGTTCACTAAGGACCCTGTCGGACACGCAATTTGTAGTCAGTTCACTAAGGACCCTGTCGGACACGCAATTTGTAGTCAGTTCACTAAGGACCCTGTCGGGCACGCAATTTGTAGTCAGTTCACTAAGGACCCTGTCGGACACGCAATTTATAGTCAGTTCACTAAGGACCCTGTCGGGCACGCAATTTAGAAGAGAGGAAGGAGGGACTGCTTCTAAGTATAAAAATAATATAGCAAAAAAGTTACATCAAACCTACCTTCATATCAATCTTCTGTCCCTCTAAAGCGGAGAAGAACTCGTCGACAGCTCGGTCGAAAGTGTCGTACTCCGCATACGGCTGGTCCTTTATTTGTAGGTACAGCATCGGATGGAAATCCACACTTGTGAGGAGGTAGGTCGGCTCGCCGCCTTCTGGGTTGGGCCTTTCTTGCTTCTTCTGGGTTATGTAGCCCTGGGAATAATATCATCATGATTTCTAGTTATTAAAATAAATGTTATCTATATCTATTACTATTATATAAATGGAACTGAGCCAATTCTGTACATTGAAGATATTTTTGAAAAGTGAACTCAGTTCGACTATTTAGATTTTAGAGGGTAAACATTTAAAAACCGTAGCACCGTGCTTCAACGATTCTACAGTTTAAACTTTTAATTTCTTTGTCTGTTTTTATATATTTGTTATCTATAGATATAAGGTATTTCACATCAAAATCGTTTGGTGACTACGAAGATACAGCTTGACCTCTTCGTAGTACGCGCTTTCATATACTGGAGAGGTCTTGCTAAGATGGCCTAGAAAAAAAAAAAGTCGCTGGAAATAGCAAGTATTTTATATATGTTTATATCTTATTAGATTGTCGCAGTGGACATTTTGTCATTATGTACCGAAATTTCCAAAATGTAGCTACATCATGATAATGCAAACATAGTGTCAGCCTCTGTAGTGTAGTGGTTGGGCAGGTTGGCTCAAATCTCATACACCACTGAGGTTGCGGGTTAGATTCCCGCGACATGTGCGTGTGTGTCATTTCACCATCATTGATATAGACAATACGCATTTATTTAATAAGTCATTGGTGGGGTCAAAAGAGCGTCGGCTAGGATTGTAATGAGTGTGTAATACTATGTTTATAAATACATAAGGATAATTTACTTAGGTTATGGTACCATACCTTAGCAACCTGATTCCTCGCATCATCAAGCAGTTTCTCAGCCTGTTTCAGTGCTGTTGTCAGTTTGTCTATATCCTCTTCTACATTGAATCCCTTGCCGGGTTCCTTAGCTAACTTCATGTTGCCGGTCAGACCATTCTCTAGGAGCACATGGTCTATGATCGACGAACCATATTCTGTGGAATGTATATATTTATTGTTTTAACAGGTTTAATCTTATGGAAACCAATTATGTATGTATCATGTTTCTTTCCATAATTATCTCCTGGGTTCTTTTCTCGATATGGTGATAGTCATTGTAATAAATAAAGTTCATAAGTGCGTCTGTGATGCTAAAATTGCATAAAGAACTTTTGAGCTGAACTATGTCCGAACACTCGCGAAGTACTTACGTCGAGGCTTGATCTTATACGTCCACTTCCAGTGAAAAGACTTGTAAAATGATTTAAAACTGGACCGGAGTCATTTTTAGAATTTATAGTAGTAATATGTATCGACGTAAAATGGTAAAATTATGGTTTTCTAATGTAGTTAAATTACGTTTTCCGTGTTTTAGCTGGTTTTTTTTATAAGCCAAAATATACACTTTCTTATAAACGAATATGGGTAAATGCTTAGTGAGGATATGCAGTGGTATGTCTTCATAGTCTCTCTTTTATCTCCTTCACACAAATAACTATAGTCCAAGATTTTAACTAAATTAAATCTCTTTTAAAGAAGAGGTCCTTACCTAGGTTGGGATTCAGTATCTTTTTAAGATTATCCCCGGGCCTGCTCTTTGAGAGCATCTCTTTGATAGCATCAATGGACGGAGCCTCGTAGCTTGTCTTCGCTCTGTCTAGCGGGTACTTCTCTTTTACTGCAAATCTGTAAAGTAAATAATCAGGATCTAATATCATTTTGGTATGCACAACACAAATTCAGACGGGAATCTTTGTGATCTCTAAAATTTTAAGACAATTGTAGATCCTTATGTAGGTATATGTGGAAACGCTGCAGAAGCCATGTGGAAGTAAAAGTTGATCCTTCATAGTCATTAGATTTATTAAGAACGAAAATACAGCTTAAAAAAAATTAAATGTGCAGTCAACTATTCTCCCCAAAAGTTGACTGCAGCACAAATATTCGTACTAAGAGGTGTGAGAATCCCACAACCAATAATAAAAGAGAAGAATCAATTTCTTCTTTGTTTCTCTTTCTTACCTGACTTTGTCCCCTTCAACATGTGGCCTCAGGACGTTCAATATCATCCAATTGCAGTCCGTAAGCACAATGTTACCCCTGTCATAGAGCTCTAGTATCACATGGTATGCTGCTTCTCCGCTTCCAAACTGCAGGTCTACGATACGATCAATGCCGAGCTGCGAGAGCTTTTCCAGGCGTTTGTTTTTAAGGTGCTTCCTGAGCTAAAATTAAGTAGTTTATTATTTTGCGAATTTTTATACATATAATGCTCTGATTTCTCAAAATATCAAATCAATGAAAATACATGGACTAGAAATTTAATAATAATTCTTGCCTTCATAGTGAACCCCGAAGGAGCAACATTCTTTGGCCATTCAAACTGCGTTGTATGGAATCGGTTCCCCGATTCCAGCAGCAGCATGCACTTTTCCTCAGTCTGTTGCAGACGTATTACGTATGTCCGGTTATCTATATCATATACTTGGTTCACACGCATTCCAACGAGTCTGGAAAAAATTGTATTATTTGGTAGTCATACTTCTATATCAGCACCTTTATATCTACTGTAATTTGGAGACATTGACCTCATCTTTATTGCACCACTTTTAATGACTTATCAACCTCAATGCCACAAAGATATATACAATAGAAATGTGTACCACATGTGTATTGTAACTTATAATAAACTACCCGAAGATCTTTAGCTGTTGTTGTTAAATATATTTAAAAATAAGCTGACTAACTGGCTATTGGACAATTTTTTTAATAGTTATAAAGAATTTTTGACATCTCAGATTTTAATAAAATATTTATGATGGACTACCTTATTCTAATTTTATATAATTTCAATTTTTATTTGTCTAGAAGATAAATTGTTAATTTTAATATGTTGACATTAATTAAGTGGTTATATTTAAATATTTGCATGCTTGCTTGCAGGCTGAATACAGTGACATTAATAATGTAAGACCTACAATTAATTGTAAATAATAATGTATTCTGGCAAATAAATAATAATAATGAGTTTATTTGCATAAAAAGTTTACATGTGAATGTTGAATCCATAGGCTCCCGAACTAGTTAAAAACTGATACACAAATACTTGATTTGATTTGATTTTACTATTTCAAAACATAATATGTATCTATAGCTATATAAATCTCTAGTATAACTTATTATGATTCTTCACAACATAACATTGAATTTTACAGGTAAAAATTTTTGCTTCTTTTAAGAATTTAACCAAGGTAGCGAAGGTGATGATTTCAGTTACATAATTTTGTTGGAACTAAAGTTAAGTTTAATATTCAAATACAATCAAAATTGACAGTCAACAAATATGTATAAACTGGATTTAAACTACAAGGTAGGTAGATACTTTAGCTTGTATATGTATTCTCTGGGAGAAATTGCTCTAAGCGATAACACCGCCCATTGTACATCAAAACTATGGTGTATTTTGTAAGTTTTATTTTATTTTTCATAATTGTGTCTAAGTTATTTGGTGTGCAATAAAGCTTTATTGTATTGTATTGTATTCTTCATAGCTTGTCAATGCCTCACAAAGAAAAGAGTTTCTGTAATTTCCGATTTCCCAAAGGGGAGATTACAGGGAAGCAGCGACGCCAAGAGTTCAAGATAAAATGTGATAGCCAACAGCTTAAATAAAGAATATTGATACCAAAAAGTTACCATTATTGGTAGAAAAAAAAATGATTGGTTTTCGCGATCGCGATGTTGCTGATGTTTTTGTTCGTATTATTTACCTTTGCAGCTCCGTGACCATACATACGATATCGTATGTGTTGAATCGCGTCTTCATTTTGTTTGCTTTAGATTATTTCCTTACACCAGTAACGTATTCTGTTTTTCGTAGTAAACATAAACGACACGCTCACATTACACGATGCAGAAAACTTTCTACTACGTGTTTGTTTGTAAATAACTCAACAGCGATTAAGCAGGAACATAGATTTCCCACTCCCTCTGTCTCGAGCAATAAGAAAAGAAGAGCTCTCCCTCTTTTCTTTACTATTTTGTATTTTATTTTCTCGCAAAGATTAGTTTAGAAGAAAATTGAAGAAATAATGAAAATGACAGTCAGGTGGTGACAACATGACAAATCGACGGATGACGGCTACCTTTGACGTGGAAATGACGTTTATTGCGTTTAAATTTTTACTTCAAAGCACCCAGTTCAACTGGTTTTAACTTTTCACGCATACTTCTTCTTTATCTTTGCACTTCAAATTCACATTCAGCAGTAGCAGAGATGATTCACAATATTCGTAACCGTGCAATTATGGCCGTACAATACATATAGTCTCCCCGATTTTAACCAAACGCAATACTTATTTCGTTCAAAAACTGAATTGCTAATTTTATGCTATAACATAATTTTATAGTTTACATTGATCTAGCAGGAATCGAAAGAAAACTGCATATACATAAACACTTACAGGCAACAACTGCCAGACCAAAGAGACACTCTAAAGATACTCTAGTACCAGACCCACACACCACGGACCAAAAAGTATATATATATAAAGTTGATTCAAATTCAAATGTTCTTTATTTCAATTTTGTCGCCACAGACGCACTTATGAACGTCAATAAGTCAATAATAATGGTAAGAGTAGAATTCACTTACACGTCATTATAAACCCATTTTAAGTAAGTAACCGAAGCTAGCTAGTTCGTAGTTATCCAGTTACTGGCTCGTCACTCATCATTATTAAATTACAGCCGTTCCGACATTTTTTTCATAGAGTACCTAACTTGTGATACCGGCAAATTTAATTTTAGAACGAAAACCTAAACGTCATTAACACATGTTTACCAGTTTATTTTTATTTTTTAGCTTGAAATTGGGCGTAAATTGACTGAATCAAGTACAGTAATAAATTAAAATGGTTGTAGAAGACTTTAAATTGAAGCCAATGAGATGCGAACTAAATTATCTCAATAAGTCAGACGGTTCTGCTATTTTGGCACAAGGTAAGATACTGTTTCACTTTAATTACCTATTTTTGTTATTACTAAGTATCTCCACTCCACAAGTAATTATATTTATCAGTAACACAAAATATGGCGGTACATAGTTTGCCAGGTCAGCTAGTTAAAATTATAAACCTTACATGACTAAATAATTAGATTTATCTAAATAAATACTAGTTTTTTGAACGGGCGAATTCCTTTATTACTGAAAACAACTATACACTCTACTTTCTAAAACTAAACTAACTACTTACAAGGAGAAGCAATTGGACAACCCATAGACCATTAAAGGCCTATAGATAGCTAAATTGCTCCAACCCACTAGCAGTTGGCAGCGTACCCAAGATGCTAGCAGTATTGCCCCGTTGGATTGCAATTAAACTAGTTAAATTAAATTATTATAAAAAGCTAATAAGGAATCATAATACACATTAACAATAGCTTGCAATAGGTATATATTAAGTTTGTTATGTGGTTTAATATTTCCCATAACACACTTTACTGCACCGCTACCATTTTTTCTTGCACATCCTGGATGACTGGTAGAAAATGCTATCTAGCATTAAGTCCTCCATGTACAAACTGTTATGTGCTAAAGTATAAATAAATAAATGAACATTACTTACTTAATTGTTATGTTATTATTATTAAGTTGTTATGTATTGTATTATGATTCCTGTGTATTGTTTTAGGAGAGACCGTGGCGCTGGTCAGTGTGAATGGTCCACTCGACATCAAGATGGGCAGTCAGAGCATAGAGAAGGCTACATTAGAAGTACTGTTCAGTGCTAAAAGTGGAAAACCTTCCGTTGCAGACAGGTACAATTGGTCAAACACATTTATATGGATATGCTTACTTACAGTAGTGCTTATGAAATGCAATCTCTGTAATACTCATGGCACCATTTTGAGCCTTATTTATTTATTTATTTACTGTGACAAAAAACGATTACAGTCAATTACATTTATCACACAAAAAGTTCGTACAAATAAAAAAATTTAATTTATATAATAAAATGTCAATGATATTATAAAAATGTCAATATATACAGTAATATTAATATCAGCAATAGTTATAATGTCATTTATTAATTATCATAATATAAACGCATTATAAAAACAAGATATCAATAATTAATATTTGCTATTGGGGTCATAGGACTCACAAAACAACAATAATAAATTTAAGATAGAATGCCATTTGTCACTAAAGATATCACAATCGGGATAAGTACTGAGAAATGCGTTGAGATCACACTTAATGAGGCATATCGGCGTATATTTCCTGTATTCGGTACGGCTATGGTCTGCATAAAGCAAATTGTGTCTACGATTAGGTCTATGGCGGACATACTTATCGGGCACGTATAAAGTACACATACGATTGTGTAGGGTAGGGGAATCTATATCTTGTAGAGAGCCTGTTGCTGCTTTTCAATAATAATTTAGAATTCTTGCACTAGAGTTAGAGGCCAAATAACAGATTGCCACCATAACCATCAGGCTTGGAGACCTTTGTATTTCAAGAAAATAATAGCCATACAATCTTTAAGTTGGTAGGTGTAATTTCTTTATTACTATAAAAATCTATACCTACAATAACTACTTACAAGGAGAAGCCATTAAACCATTGACCATTAAAAGCCTATAGATAGCCCAAACGCTCCAGCCTTCTACCAGTTAGCAGCATACCCAAGATGCTGGTAGTTTTGCCCTGTTGGATTGCAATACTGATATGGCGAACCAAATAAGTCCCAGTATTTTGGTCACGTGTTGCATCAATCAGGTGCTCTGACAGACTTGTATATTTCTGAAAATTAATAAAAATTGTAGGTTCAACCAAAATTTATTCGAAAGCCCATGTTTCTTCTTACCTGCATTTTCTTTCATCATCATCATCATCACCATCATCCCATCACGTTCCCACTGCTGGTCACGGGCCTTCTCTCATAGAGAGAGTATGGGCCATAATCCACCACGCTGGCCCAGTGCGGGTTGGTGGATGTCACATGTCCTTGAATTATTGTGATAAATTCTTGGATATGCCGGTTTCGTCACGATGTTTTCCTTCACCGTTTTTAGAGCTAGTGTTAAATCCGCACATAACTTAAGAAAGTCAGTGGTGCGGGGCCAGCGGGATTCGAACTCGGGTGCGTCGGATCGAAAGTCTCACGTTGTCCCACTGAGCCACACTCGCTCTTTCATTTTCTTCAATTTCTCGCATTTCCTTTACTGTGTTATATTTTTTAATTTAAGATACAAGGAGCACATCATCAAACAGAACTGTGAAACAGCGATTCTCAGCAGCGTGTACCCTCGCTCCGGCATCACTGTCACCGTTCAAGAGTTGGAAGATTTTGGAGGGGTAGGTTCACCTTTTTGTTGTCCCACCATGATTCCTTGACTTGACTTGTTTTATGGCTTCTGTGTCTTAATGTCACAATTCTGCCAATGTCTGTTCCATGCTAGTTTCATAAACGTTATAGAGTTGTTGTTTGTGTGTTAAGAATTTGGCCGGCGATTGTCCGAGGGAGAATCTGTCTGAGTTTACAAATCCACATTGATTTACCTAAAACAATACAGACAACACAACTAAGACTGTCATGATTCCTGTGGAGCCCTTTAGACCAGAATGGTCCTATTCAACATAAATAAATAAAAATAGCCTATGCAGTGCTACACAGTATAATACCTGATTATTTTTTTTTATCTGACTGGGTCATCGTTTGACCTCCATCTCACCTGATAGGAAGAGACGATGTAAGATGTAGCACGCTCACCAAGTACTTACTTGTTCACTCTTGATTTGAACACACCCAGATTGTATTTATGTGGAAACACAGACAACGGCAAGGATTTTTAAAAGTTCTGAGTGGCACTGCAATTGTTATGGGCAAGCGTGGCGCTTATCATCAGGCAAAAAATTGCTCGTCTCATTGTTCAGATGAGAGGCATAAAAAGCCCTAATACATTATTCATCCCCGTACGATATAAGAAGGATAGAAGAAATTTGGTTGCTTGAGCAGCTGGCTCGGTAGCCCAGTGGTGGTGACGACGGGGCGGTATTCCGAAGACGCAGGCTCGATCCCCGAGCAATATCATTTTTCCTAATTATTTGAAATCTTAACATTAATAAATATTGTTTTTTTTTTACGCTTAATGGATCTATGTTTAGCCACTATCCCGCCTGATGTGAAGCGATGATGTGGTCTAAGATGAAGCAAATAGATCTAGAGGGAGACGGCAGTTGAGCGGCTGCTTAGACCTGTCTCCCCGATCGTCCACCGAACATCATCCCGAAACACGACTATGTCGCTTGACGGCATGGCTTGGTTCGGTGGGTGGTATTACAACCACGGCCAGAGCCTACCACTCCGAAAAATTCTAAATGATCATCATTAATTTCTTTCCCAGCTTATGTCATGCTGTGTGAACAGCTGCTGCCTGGCTCTCCTCAACTCCGGCGTGATGATGAAGAGCACCTTCGCAGCGGTCTCCAGCGCCGTCGACGAGAAGGGAAACGTGATCCTGGAGCCCGAGGGAGAAGACCTGGGTAAAGCCAGAGCGGTCATGAACTTTGTGTTTGATAGCCGGGACAAGAGTCTCGTGTCAGGTAAAAATCACATTATAAATCTGGCCGAACCTACTATCTATAGAAAAAAGTTTAGGACAGTTTTTATACAAACAAAGTACCGACCAAGGCCTACTTTTTTATGGAACTGTGTCTTGAGACGAGCAAGTCGTTCGCCTGATGATAATCGTCATGCCTGCTTATAAAAATTGCAGTGTCAACCAGAACTTTTAATACCATAAAAAGCACTGCATAGCACTGCATTGCACTCATCACCCCGAGACATCAGATCGTCTCATAAATGCCCAGTAATTTCCCAGTAAATTCGTTTAATTAGGGCTTCAAAACTGATTCATGTATTTTGAAGTGATTGTTACCAAAATTTAAAGAATTCTTTGACGACAAACTCGGATCATTAGTTGTTATTAAACTTGTTTGATTGTAGCATAGGATTGTTTAAATTTTTTTTTATTATTTTTCCAGGCTTCACAGAAGGCAGTTTCAGCGAGGACACGTACAAAGAAGCCCTGGAGCGCTGTCGCTCCGCCTCCGACCTCATATTCGCCTTCTACAGAGACATCGTCAAGAAATATTCTAATGTTTTATGATGATCAATATAAATAGTTCACAAAATTTTGAGTATTTAATGTTGTGCAATAATATCCCTCCTGCGACTCATCTTATGGTTAATGAACTTTTGTTTACGTTATATGACAAGAAAACTTGGCCTCTAGCAAGCAGAAAATCATATATATAAAATTCTCGTGTCACAATGTTAGTTACCTTACTCCTCCGAAACGGCTTTACTGATTTTTACCAAATTTTATATGCGTATTCAGTAGGTCTGAGAATCGGCTACTATCTATTTTTCATACCCCTAAGTGATAAGGGTTGTTCACCCTTAACTTTTTTTTAAATTTATATGGCATAACAACGTTTGCCGGGTCAGCTAGTCAATTATAAAGATGATATTTAAAACATAGTCCTAGCTTTCGTAGATACAAGGCTCGGTCGAATATGATGAGCAAAATCACGTATTATGGTTTCTTAAGCAAAACGTTTTCTTTACGTGTTTACAGTGAATTTACATTTAATTTTATGTGAAGTGAAAGATTTGGTAATATATCTCGAGGAAATGGAGATCTACCTATAGTTACCTGGTATATTTCACTCTATGAATTGTAAACACGAGTATCTATTGTTTTGGAGAATTAAAAATATAACCGTTCTATCTATTGATATATACTATCTATAGAGGTAGGTAATAAGTACCAACCTACCTGTGCTTATTCATAAAATAAAATTACGGTCCTTAATTTTATATTAGTTGGGTAACCAAGTTTATGTACGAACTCTATGATAAGCGTTTGCTCATCAAGAAACGATTTCAGATATTCAGTATACAAGTTTTAAACAAGATATCTACACTAAAACGTCGGTCAGGACGTAATTATACCACCTTTATTTTTCTTGGCGTACCAATTAGGCACATATTTGGCTGTATGATAGCCATCACTCGAGCCAGACGCGACTACATAAAGAAAAATAATACGAGGGAATAATTGAATGCACTCCTTTGCCAAGCCGCTACCGAATATAAAGGTAAAAGTAAAATGTTTTTGTGGAAAGGGCTGGGGCACACTGAGAAATACCGTCATATTCAGCAAGTGTGAATATTTTACTATGAAAATTAACGTGGTTTGGACACATTATTAATAACTATACCTAGTTGCATTACTCGAATTTAGACGTGAGTGTCACCTGTAAATTATTATTAATAATGTGTGAATACTGTATTGCCAATTTTTTTTTTAAATTTTTTTTTACAGAGCCAACATTTTGTGTTGCCTATTATTATTATAACATAATATATAAAATACATTTTATGGGTTATAGTAGCCTGATATAAGTGAAATGTTTATTATATTTTATAACTCTAGATAAGAAATCAGAAAGTCTGAACTCTACTAAAATTATGTTTAAAATCCTTCTGAGATTTCATTACGAGCATCTCGTTCTTCCTTATAAGTAGGCACTTAAACTAAGACAAAGTAGGGTACCGTAAGTATGTACCTAAGTACATGTACTTACCCCGCTTAAAAATCTGAGGTCGACTGGTCGTTAGTAAGAAGAAGAAGTTAATAAAAATTCGATCTCTTTATAAAGGTCTCAGTCATCTTATCTAATAGGTATATTTATTGCAACGAATTTAGTAAAAATGTATCATCTTGAAAATTTACTTTCATAAGCTTATGGGCATATATTAAATGCTTGCAATACCTTTCTACTATATTGATATATCCTTTTACAAAAGTCTTCCTACACTCATTGTACCCCACACCCTAGCACCGCATTGGCGCCAAAAAAACCAAGACGGCCGATCAACGCGATCTCGGATGCAAATGGCGGCCGCAAAAGCGCCGCCGGCACATTTAAATGTCGCGAGATGTGATCCCAGGACGTCTTGCCACTTTTTGCTCTATTTACCGGGCCCGCCATTGTGAACGAACTATGGGAGCGTAAATAGTTGAGTTTGAATGCTGGTTTCATGTTGAAGAGATGCATTTATTGATAGGCTTGTCTACTGTGAATGCAAAACAGTGAAAACTGACCGACCGCGACTCTGCGTCGCTGCTACACGAACAACCAAAAGAAATGAGATTGATAAAATCTATCGCATGATAGTCAAATCAAGGGCTTTACCCGCGTTGCAATCTATACGTACTTACTTACTACTTGCGCAAAATACTAAGGGACAGATGCATCACTCCGCAAAGAAATTTAAACAAATAGCGACCCTTGCAACCATCCAATAAAGTTCAATTCAGCTCGCGTAGCGCTGCATACCTACCAGTCATATTAACCTACAGAGCGCCTCTCTTTCTATCGCATAGCTCTTATCTCTTCTGACGCGGCACGTGTAACGACGCGCGACCCGCCGTCGGTGTTCGGCTATGTACTTGTAGCTTCGTAACTACAGTGCGGAGTGCGCTAGGCCTGCTACTTGTCACTTTCTGTTTAGAGTACTTACTTAAATTTATTAATACAAGTCTATTCCTAAGTACATGATCAGTCCGCAACAAAGCAATGTACTTAGTCATATAGAGTTAGTATATATAGCACTTTAAATGTACCTACACATATTTGTTTTGGTAGTGAATGCCACAAAACGACCTAAAACCTAAGTAGGACACTAACTTCATGACAACATTAAATGATTGCCTATCAGGTAATAAAAAAGAACATAGCCAACAGGTGAAGTACCTTTGGTACCTACCTAGGTAGGTACTAGATAAAGGTCTTGTATAGGCATTTGACTTTACTTTGCTTCAGTATATGTTTAGCTATTTTGACGATGTTCAGCATGGCAAGTTGGAACATTCCCATAAATCAAAGTGCAGGCGGCGCGGGCGGCGTCCGTTAAATACTGGTTTACCTGGGACAGGGACATTTACCATCGTGAAGTTCCCACAGGCACGCGGGTAACATCTCAATTCCGATGTGGAGGTCTTAGTAAAGGCGCAAGTAAAGGCTTGCGGTGTTGCTATGAGTGATTGATTACGAAGGTATACGTACATCTAATAAATAAATAACGCCCAATGATCACTTACAATGAGTTAACGACATGGGTGTTGTTTGCATGCGTCCTTTGAAGAAAATATTTTTTTTTGCTTCTTGTCACCTATTATTAATATAGTTCACTGAAGCGATGTTCCGTCTCTCTTCTCTTAATAACAGTGAAAACTCTTAATAAATGTAAAATAATTCTTTGGCTTTCAGATTCAGATTATTTATCGTTTTAGTAGGTAGTTGGTACAAGGTGTAATTAGGTACAAAGTCACATATATGGATATATATATATATATATATATATATATATATATATGTATATACACAAAAACACTATACAAAACCTAAACCTAGAGTGCCGCCGGCAGCGGGGCAGGGCCCAAACTACCGATGGTTATGGCTGCAGAGCGAGGAACCTCCTGGCAATAAGTGCCATGTCAAGGAGTACTGCCGCATGCATCCGACCCTTGGTCCAACCGTCGAGCGAGAGCCTCTTGAGGTCGAGGCTCTTCGCTATAAGGCCGTTCGCCGAAACAACTATCGGGAAAATGATCGTCGAATCAACATCCCACATGGCGGTCACCTCGTGGGCCACCTATTATTATATCGCTCTTTCTCACGGGTTATACACCCGGTCCTTTGGAAGGCTTGCGCGGGGACATGAGTCCAACACGCAGAGGCCTCTTAGAGCATTTAGTTTAGATATGTAATGGGCCACACTTATCGGGGACTGTCTTTTTTTTTATTTAACTGAATGACTAGACGAGCTGCTCGTTTGCCTGATGGTAAGCAACACGCCAGCCCATAACAATAACAGCACCACCCAGAACTTTGTTTTGCAAAATCCTGCGCGGTGCTGCACTTCGCTCGTCACCCTGAGACAATTAGCTCTTGAGTCTCATAATGCCCAGTAGGTAATTTCGCTGGCTACAATGCCCTTCAAACCGGAACATAGTAATACTCGCACACTACTGCTTGGCGGCTGAATAACTGGCAAAGCGGTGGTACCCACCCAGACGGTTTCTCGCATACGAGAAACCTACCACCAGTAAAGTGCATCCTTAAGTGTTTATAATTATTAGTCATATTTTTGTAGTTTTCTTATTAGGTATGCACAGTTATTAATATACCATTAAACTGCATTATACACCTGACATGCTTGACCACATAAAGTAGGACAGAGGACACCACGCGCTCGCCGGTAGCCTTTTGTATTAGCATGAGTAATTGCACACTGTGCAAGCTTGTCGAGCTTTTTACTGGTCGCAAGCAAACTTACACATTTTTAAGACGGGTAATATGAACTCCCTTTTTATCAGCTTACGTCCCCACTGCTGGGACACGGGGACTCTCACAGAGAGGATATACGACGATTACTGCGCGTACTCTTCCTGTGGACAGTCCCGCTCACTTGTAAGACACTGCATCTCAATCACAAGTGCCTAAAATGTGTATCTATACTTATATATGCAAAATAATAATATTCGTAATATCTCTACCCCATATACAGACGAGTCTTAATGTGTAACATTCATGATGTAAGTATAATGCAATGTGTAACCTTATGATAATAAATATATTCAATTCTATTCTTGGTCCGCGTAATCTTTGTACTAAGTACGGTCCATCCACGCGGGTCAAGTGCGAATTGGCTGAGGTGCGCCGCGCCGTACCGCATTTATTTATAACAGTTGCAATAACTTTAAATTGCAAATGTCTGCGCTGCATTGCGCCCTCGACCCTGGTACAGATGTAATGTCAGGGTTTTTGGGACTGCAAATTTTATTTGAAAATAACTGCTGTAAGTACGTAAGTACTTCCTATACTTTCATAAATGCGGATTGTGAGTGTACATAGATACTAAGTAGCCGATAAGAAAATAAAGTCAAGGAGTCAAGAAATAAAGGCCAAGCATTATAAAGTCAAAAATATATCCATATATTTTTCCGCCCAAAAAGTGCTAGAATCCTATTTTGCTGCCCATACACACACACTGGCCCCACTGATTCACAAAAGAAACTGTAACTCAAAATCAGCGTGTGTCCGACAATTAAATCTGTAGCCACCCGCGGCCGTCTCGGCTCTTGACTCGGCCCGTCCGGCTGGCCTTATTCCTCTGAGGGCTGGCCCGTCCGGACATTCATTCTTTTTTCTGTTACCAGCTAGTGGCATCTTTCAATTATGGCGCGAAATCATAACTCAACTCATAGTTAGTACTTTAATGAAATAAACACTAACATTAATTAAATATGGACTTAAAAAATAAAATAAATTAATTTTTAGAAAATAACAAAAACCGACTTTAATGTATCTTTGAAGTCTAAGGTCAAATATTGATGAAATTTATATGGGACCACTTCGTAGCTGTACTGAACTCAACGCAAAAAGAATTTTCCAAATTAGATCATAAAATATATCAAACATTAAAAAAATAGAGAACCTTCTCCTTTTTAAATCGGTTGAAAGCCTTTTATTTATCATCTACTTGACAGTTTTTTAGTAACAACATGTTTTCATTAATTATTTAAATGATTAAATCGATTTTTCTATTGCAATTGCAATAATAACAATATCATTATGATGATTTGAAAAGAACTAGGCATAAACAATGCAATTTAATAATTAACTTTTACATATCAATACTTAGTTATATTTAGGATGTAAGTATTGATTTGTAAATAGTAATAATTTAACCACCGTTTGTGGTGGTGACTTGAAACTAAAACCTGCGCTAAACCTTTAACCACCGGGCGGCTCCTACGGAAGATCAGCGCTGGTTGCTTCAGCCGGCATTATGCCGAGTAGGGCCGTCTTGTAGCAATACCTAGTATTAATGTTTAGTTAAGTATGTTTTTTGCTATAGTAAACTTATTTCATTTCATTCATTCTAAAATAAAACTAAGTTGGTCTCTACATAACAACATTTTTGTTTCCTACTTCGTTGTGACATAACCCCCCCCCCCCCCTTTAACGTTGTTGTAACGTATTGACGACCCCAGCATTATCTTTTCACATATACCCTACATTTGACGGTCTCTGGAAGAATCAGGTGTTAATTTAACGTTTTATTTTTGTTTGAAAATTCGGATCTTCCTGCTGTTAAACATCGGAATCAAATTAATGTTAGGCCTCAAAAGCTGTCCTAATTCATCATATTAAGCTAAATTAATTAGGTACCTACTTACAGGAACTATACTTAGGTGACTGTGTACCGATTTCCGAAAAGAGTATTCCGACTGTACTGGCGTAGGTAGAGATAATCCCGGTATAAGCCATCCTTCCACTCCTCAGTTCTGTGTTTATGCCACGGATTTTTTTTCTGTGGTTTACTCTATGTGGGCAGTTGTGGCTTAAAAATCATAATTTTGAAATTGGAACGAGCCGTGCGATTTACGAGCGCGCAGCCCAGTAGGCGCGCGGCCCCGCCTACACCTATTATACCAATATTTCGAACATATTCCAAACTTAAATACTGACCGTAGACGTATTATAAGCTATAAAAATGGCTACCTGTAAATTAAAAAGAAAACTTTACTTGCTTACCTCTATTTGATAGGCAGGCTTCATTGATCGAACCTAATACATTTGTAGTGGGTAGGTAAGGTTGTTGTTATTTTTCTATGGTATCTACTTAGCTCAAGGTAAAGGCATGCATTAAGTAGGTAGGTAACTATATCTATAGGTAGATTGACGGCCTCTGTGGTGTAGTGGTTGGACAGGTTCGTTCAAATGTCATACACCACTGAAGTTCCGGGTTAGACTCCCGCGACGGAACAATTATGTTAAAGGAACTGATAAAAAAGAAATAAGCGCAAGCATTTGTTTCGTGTTTGGATGTTGTGGGACCATGGTACATATAGGGAATCCTAGTTAGGGGCTAGTGGTTGAGTGTATTTATTTATTATTATTTATTTCCTACGTGTTATTAACTAATGATTAATATGTTGTAGTGTTATTAAATAATGATACATAACAAGTAGAAATACATATATGTATCTGTAGGTATTCTTTTACGATTTAATTAAATGTAATATGCAAAAACTGACTGGCCACCTACCTATGCCATTACCCCGTTATCGTACACAGGTGTTCATATTTTATCAAAAAATTGCAACTTAATTACAACCACCTTTAATGAATGCTTTTCAAAACTTAGCATAGATAAGCCACATGCGAGCTGCGATTAAATCGATTGCTGTAGAAAGGTGGAGAGAAAAATGGCCGACTAACGATGAAAACGAAATGCTAAATAAAAACCGGCCATGTGCGAGTCGGACTCGCGCACGAAGGGTTCCGTACCATTATCTATAAAAACGGCAAAAAAATCACGTTTGTTGTATGGGAGCCCCCTTAAATATTTATTTTATTCTGTATTTTAGTATTTGTTGTTATAGCACAAAATACTAAGGGACAGAAGCATCACTCCGCAAAGAAATTTAAACAAATAGCGACTCTTGCTATGACGCAATAAAATTCAATTCAGCTCGCGTAGCGCTGCATACCTACCAGTCATATCAACCTATAGAGCGCCTCTCTTTCTATCGCATAGCTCTTATCTCTTATGACGCGGCATGTGTAACGACGCGTGACTCGCCGTCAGTGTCCGGCTATGTACTTGTAGCTTAGTACCTACAGTGCGGACTGCGCTAGGCCTGGTTATAGCGGCAACAGAAATACATCATCTGTGAAAATTTCAACTGTCACGCTTCATGAGATCCTCCTCCTGATGATTGATGAGATGATGACGGTTCCTGGTGACAGACGGACGGACAGCGCAGTCTTAGTAATAGGTTCGTTTTACCCTTTGGGTACGGAATCCTAAAAATGGCGCTAAAATTTGCTTCACAATTAAGTATACCTTATTTTAAAGACCTAGGCAGTAAACTTGTTTGATGGATGTAATTATGGTAAAAAATCACCCCTTTGAGCAAAAACTTGGTGGCCAACTCGAACGGCCATTGGTCGATGGCTAATTTGAGATGGCCAATGAGTGAGTGCAGAAATGCCAGAAAAACTTTATCGGGCTTTTCTTTTTCATTGACGTTAAAAGTATTAATATTTTTTTTTACATTTTATATTCATAAATTAAATAATATTTTAACAACAATTTATTTTAACGCTGCTCTAAAAAAATATCATTTATTTATTTAAAATTAAATTTATTAAATTACATTGATTATTTGAATGATTTTTATGCATTATTATTATTTCTTATTTTAATCATAATTTATTTGTTTACAATAGATATCATGCATTACTAATTTCAGTTTGTTACGTGGTCTTCGGGTAAAGGCCTATCTTCGCGTAAGGCTAGAAGTATAAATAGCTTTTCATAATAAGAAAACATATAGCACAGAAAACTAAGGGACAGAAGCATCACTCCGCAAATAAATTTAAACAAATAGCGACTGTTACTATGACGCAATAAAATTCAATTTAGCTCGCGTAGCGCTGCATACCTACCAGTCATATTAACCTACAGAGCGCCTCTCTTTCTATCGCATAGCTCTTATCTCTTCTGAGGCGGCACGTGTAACGACGCGCGACCCGCCGTCGGTATCCGGCTATGTACTTGTAGCTCCGTACCTACAGTGCGGAGTGCGCTACACCTATTTAATCGAAACTCTAATTAGTAATCAGAAAAGCTGAAATATTGGAACAATTTCGCATCGTATTAAATTCCTTATTTTACAACGGCTATAAAACCTGGTATGCTGCGCTTGAGCTCAGCATGGGTCCGAATGTATCATACCTACTCACTGCACAGCCATGTCAAACGTTCAGTATAAACATTTTAGGAATGGCGGCCGGAAACCGGAAATCATTTGAATACTAAACAAAAATAAAAATCAAGCAGAATTATTAATAATAATATTAAGCTTTAGAAAAAAACAAGAACCGACTTAAGACTAAACTTATATTTTTTGTATTTGTTAAAATTTTCAAAAAGTGCTGAATCAATTTCCTTAAAATTTATATGGGACCACCTCTGAAGTATAACCTTCCAAACATTAAATGATTCATCAAAATCAATTCATAATTGGCGGAGTAATCGCGTAACAAACATACAAAATATACATACCGTCGAATTGAGAACGTCCTCCTTTTTGAAATCGGTTAAAAACTCACACGACTGGACTCTTACCTTTTCTATAAATAATTACAAATCGGCATTATTGTATGAATGTAGTACAAAACAATATTTACAAGTAGCATTCTGAACACACCTGTAGATTATTAGATTACCTAAGTTTCTACGGGAGTGTATTTTATAGGTAGGAACTAGGTACATATATGCGTTAGTTTCCATTAGAGAAATTGAGGTTTTACACCACTTTCCATTAATCTTACTTATTTGATTTTTGAAATAAGATTTCAAGGCAAGCTTTTAACAATTTCGTAATTGGAACCGCGAGCAGATTAAAATGAGCCCAAACACTGGTAGTTTACGATTATCCGTCAAGGACTTCCATTGCTCAACTTTCGTCTCTATCATCAGATCAGCTGGCTGTGACTATAATATTGCATTGTCATCGGACTTTGACAAGTATGCAAAATTTCAACACCTTTAGGTAAGAAGAAGTGGTTCTGATTCAACTTGCAAGATTTGATTTGAAGTTAAAATAAACGCTTGTAAATCCTAAAACTCGCAATCCAAATTTAAATGTCAGCGGAAGTGACATGCCTCATAATGATGGGAGATGTGTGCGCGGGAAACGAAGTGCGATCGGATGTACGCTGCATTTCGTCAAGTTGGCTTTATGGAATTTATTGCAAATTCCATTGAGGAATGAGACCTCAATGGCAAATTCATACTTCATCTGAGCAAATTCACCTCTTTTGCTAGTTTCTTGTAGCAACTTGATAGTGACTAAAATATATGGGTATAAACCAAAGATAATTGGTATTTAATAAACTGATAGGTATAAATTTTTTTCTTCCAAGGTGGACGTGATTGTGGGTACACAATCACGGCTGGCTTCCGGAACAAGGGAAACTTCTTTGCTCAATATAGCGAGAAGTAAACAATATCCTATACAAAGACAAAGTTTATATTTTACGAGGAGGGATCAAAAAGTAGTGAGAATGAGATAGAATATAAAGACTTTTGATAATTATATAAATTTATTTTTCTACATAGTCTCCGAGTCTCTACACACCGAGTCCAGCGCTTTTCCAAGGCTTCAATCCCATTCAAAAAAAAAGACGTGTGGCACTCGGAGACTGCCGCGGTAAAGCTATTGCATAGCATTCGGAGTGGGGGGTGTTAGGTTATTTTCGTTACGGAATTTCTGGATTCGGTCTCCACGCTCAAGGCCCGCGATAGAAGCTATGCAATAGCTTAAAAAGGTTTGTCTTGGTCCTGCAAAAAGCTCTCCACGGCATCCATCACCTCGTTATACCTGTTTCCCCTTCAATATTCTTTCAATTTGGGGAACAGACAAAAATCGCTAGATGCCAGATCTGGTGAATAAGGGGGGTGGTCAACCAATTCGAAGCCAGCTTGCTGAATGGCAGCCATCGCAACTGCCGACCTGTGCGCGGGTGCGTTGTCGTGATGAAACAGCACGCCCCTTCGAAGTTTCCCTCTCTTTTTCTCTTTAATGGCATTCCTCAACTTGGGAATTAAAGCTGCATAATATTGGCCTGTAATAGTGGTTCCACGCTCCAGGTAATCAATTAACAATATCCCTTCTGAGTCCCAAAATATTGAGTATTACAAATATGTATCTGAGCTATGCCGCCAGTATTTATTTTTTTTCTTACCAAGGAGTATGTCGTTCTCACTACTTTTTGATCCCTCCTCGTATCTCTGATCCTATATTATCATTGACATCAATGTATCATATTATCATATTAAGAATCAATGATAAGTAGGTATATTTATTTAGCTGCGCCCTGCAGTTTCACCCGCGGTTTCCCGGAAAAAAAAGTAGCTTATGTGTTATTCTGATGTGTAAGCTATATTATTGTAAAGTTTTATGTTTTATCAAAATCCATTCAGTAGTTTTGCGTGAAAGAGTAACAAACATACATACATACATTCTTACAAACTTTCGCGTTTATAATATTAGTAGAATATATATTTATATTTGTCAATGGTTTATTTCATTATTTTCGATCAGAACCTAATCGTCTAGTTACCTAAACATATCTGAGATCACATGGCAATAGCCAGTTTGCAGATCTTGGCATGTTTGTTGCGCACCCCGCTGGGCGGCTCATTAAATTTTAGTATAGACAGGTACCTCCAATAGGTACCTATAGACACTGACTAGTAAATACATAGCTAGAGAAGTGTAAGCGTAGGAATGCCTGAGGGATTGTTGCAAACCTGTTCTGGAAGACCCAGCGACCACCTTATTTATTGTACACATGCACTACACACTAAATTTCAAACTCTTATTGCAGTTTGTTGGAATGCAAACTTATTTAAAAAATCGTCTTTGTAGTCTATAGGGAATATGCATGTATTTTTATAATGCATGAATCGATTCATTATGAAAAAAATATTTAAACATTGTACGGCATCACTTGTCAATAAAATGATTAAATGAAAATTCGAATCAATTTAAATAAACATAAACGCGCCATTTGCGTGTGACGTCAAACGGTGGGGACCTAGGATCTCCTCATTGGTCCATTAACCAATAAGCAGCGAGGCGCGTGACGTCAATACGTGGTTGCACGTACTCAAGCGTTTTGGGATTACGTCCCGTTTCTCCAAATATAAGAAAAAAAAACATTAAAACACAAAAAAAATACTAACGCAATTAATAATAATAATTATATCACTACTATCTACAGGAGTAATCTATCGTCAAAAGTAATTTCCAGATTTTTCGACAACACATGCATATTCCCTATTCGAGCGCTTCACAGGGTGAAATTCTAAAATTACTAAGGTACATCCATCTTTTTTGGACACCTTTAGTTCCATGGAAATTTAATTAATAAACCTAGAGGCTTTGAAAAAACGCCCGTATTTTTAAAAGGATAAGGAGCCTGCAAAATTTCCGAGGATTTAGAACAGATATTAAAAAAATTCTTACTGTCCGCCAAACATCACAGGAAACTTTAAAGCATGATACATATAAAACGAAATATAATTTGCTACACACACGTACGAACATAAAAAAACACGCGCACACACCCCCACTCACGTGTACACACACCCTCACACGTCCTCGCGACTAAAAAATAGTCACTGTTATTAAATGTTTTTGTTGGCGATTTGTTTTTAGTTTTAATGTCAGTCACTCAAACGGCCTCAACTCAGCGTTGTGCTGGTCGTGCGACCAGCGCTGGTCTTCCGTTGAGGCCGTTTGAGTGACTGACATTAAAACTAAAAACAAATCGCCAACAAAAACATTTAATAACAGTGACTATTTTTTAGTTTTCCAACAATTACCTATTTTATTTATTTACTCTGTCAGACTTTTAATGTATTTTATTTTCTGTTTGTTTTTAATGTCATATGTTCATAGTTAATTAGTTGTTGCAAATAAACGTTTCTTTCTTTTCTTTCATTCTTAAATATTGTTAGATAGTAGGTATTTTTAACTCTATGCATTCGAGTTTTTAATGTAGTGACGGTCGAGTGAGTAGGTTCTAACGTAATTAAACTCCTTGATTTGCTAAGAGGAAAATTGTGTCTGTCAAAGTAATTTTTTTTATTGCGCGAAATTAATTTTTATTTTCCATAAATTCTGTAATTATGTTGTTAGCTAAAACAAAGCGTTTCCTAAAATTGGCCAGTAGTTTTGAAAGAGGGTTGCTGATGGCACAACCCCAAGTTAGGAATGGAATTAAACAATATACCTTGAAAACAAATCTACACTTGCACTTGGCTTATTTTGTAAGCACTCGAGGAATACAGTAAGTTCCAATTTATTCTTTCATCTGAAGATGTCTACATACGTACCTACCTATAGATAGATATAGATATTCTTGTCTTCTCGACAATTATCATCTCAACTTCCATCTGGGACTGGAAGGAATTTAAGAAGACAGTGGTACATGACTGTATATGCAAAGAGCCTTCTTGAGCGCTGATCACATTTTTAAACCTTGAAACTGTAACTTCTGACCACTGATCAATCTTTACACCGTGGGGGAAAGTGTTGCGTGTATAGATACAGCACTCGTAGAGCTGTATTTACTAAACTGGTGGTGGCATGATCAGCGTACTGAATGTAAGCGTGAGATCATACATAGTCATAACTGTTACTTGGCTAGCTGGTTTATCCTTATGTAGGTACCTACTAGACTGTATGCTTTGAAGCTAATAAGTCATCAACTCTTCATGGTGCCTTACCTAATTTTTTTTTATGGTGCCTCTCCACTACTGGAGGTTGGCCATCAGCTCGGCAAACTTTTTCCTATCTTGTGCCAAGCGAAATAGATGTTCTACGATGGCAATGCTCGTCCATTAAGACAAAATACTTTTCGTCATTCGACTTACCTACTCAATAAAATAAAAATGATGTATACCTACTTGTTGTTTTGCAAAGAAATGACTGTCCAGGTCCCGTAGCTGCTCCGGCTGGAGTCTCGGAGTGGGGCGGCGCGAGGAAGCCGACTGGCGCGACGTGGTCACTGAAGCCGAGCAGATTGTGGGCTACCCACCCTCCTTTCTCAGCCTGCGCTGGCTGTTCAACGATGAGATAGCAAACACTGCCATCCATCTGAGGAAATTGGTAAGCTCATCATATGTATGTATGTACCTATGTATGTATGAATTACGAACCTAGTTACGCAACTCCTATTTTTGTCTATTCTTGTGTACAGAAGTAAATGGATCATGTGGGGCTCTCGGAATATCTTGGTCAGCTTGATAATAAGATGCAGAACCCCTGAAGTGAATCACTTAGCAGCACAGTGAAAATGCGTCGAGCTATCACGTGCTACTGCACATCTTTTGATAAGTCAAAGACATAAAAGATCGTACTTCTAGCAACTTACTGTCTTTGAATTATTATTGTCAGGTCGGCACCAATCATCCTCTCCTGAAATCCGCAAAGAATCTCCTAATCGGGTCCAAGAGCAACCTCCAGTCCGTCGGGCTCATCGTCCTCCTCGTCTCAAAGGCTGCTGGCTTCAACAATAACGACTTCACAAGGGACCAGTACGACTCAGGAGTTCTCCACTCCCAGAGGGCCCTGGCGGAGATTGTGGAAATGAAGAGGACAGGCCACATGATCCATAAGACCATGGTGAACCTACAGGGGGAAGATAAGCAGGGAGACAAGTTTAAAGACCTGCTATATGGAAATAAGATTGTTTTGTTGACTGGTAAGCTTCCATTAGTGAAAAGATATATGTGGGTATCCCTAAGTACGTACAATATCACAATTTTCTATACTTATTACAAATGCGAAATTTGTATGTAGCTGTGTCTGTTTTGTTACTTCGTCACGCTACAGCGTTAAGTCGTTACAAACTTACAATAGCTCAACAGATTTGAGTGAAATTCAGAATGGAGATAGCTTATACCCTGGATTAAGAGTTCATAATATGTAATTTGCTCACTAAATTCTTCTGAGATTTCTGTATCTACGGAAGCTACGAGTAAAGTGTTTATAAATTTGAATTTTTGCCGTTTTTCCATGGTTACGAAAAAAAAAACACGATTTGAATGAAAAATCTCAATAAAACATACGTTTTATCCCGGAAAGTCGCTTGGCGCAGCAAGTTATTCATGTCCAAGAGAACCACAAAATTCTGGACTATTGATATCATATCAATCATAGATCATGTGACATGCCATAATACCTACATCATCTCTGTTTGTTAAAGGCGACTATCTCCTAGCGAAGTGTCTGCTACACCTCGGAGGGTTGCGCAACAACGAAGTGACCGAGCTGATCTCCACCGGGCTCCGGGACCTGGTGGAAGGGGACTTCTTCGGCCAACACGATAAGGACAACAAGCCTCTGCCTACAAAACCGAAAGGTACAAGGATACATTCATACTTATATGAAAAATGGCCAATCAAGCTGACGGCTTCTCTGATTATAGGAATCGTTCACTGCAGCTTGGCGCATGTCATTCGACTCGCTTTTGGCCAGTTTCTTTTAATATTTATTCTATAATTTCTTCATTTTGTGTGCAATAAAATCGTGCATTTCCATTTTATTGTATGACAAACTATCGCATAGCTACATCATCATCATTGTCAACCGATATCAGTCCACTGCTGGACATAGGCCTCTCCCATAGCACGCCACTGAGCCTGATCTTCGACTTTACTTCTCCAGTTACTACCAGGAACCCTACCTATACCGTAGCTCCATCTAGTCGCAGGGCGTCCTCTAGAACACCATTGGTACCTACATACTGAGCATAATAGGTATAAGTACTTATCTTACATTTTCTTTCTCAGGCTCCAACGATGTAGAAAGAAACTACGACTGGGAAAACGAAGATAATCTCGCAAAACTCGGTTCCGAAGAGTTTCTCGGCCAAGGCAAAGACGAATGGATACTCCGCACCCTCTTACAATCTGGCAGTATGTTGGGCAAAGGCTGCCAGGGGGCTATGAAGCTGGCAAACAGAGGGAAAGAGGTGGAGAATGACGCTTACAGGCTTGGAGGACATCTCGCTCTACTCTGGCAGCTGTATTTGGACATCAAAGACTTTTTCACGCATCCATATTCGTATTCTCTAGTCGGCGCGCCAGTTACAATAGCGTTGTGGGAGTACCCGCAATTGTACGGCCATGTTTTCGAATCCAAAATGGAAGGGACACCAGTCGAGATCAAGCAGTTGTATTACTGTGTGAAAGGGACAAGGTCCATGGAGTATTTGACGCTGTTTTTGAACGACGAGCTAGCGGCGGTTCTGAAGTACATTGATAGGTTTCCGGTAGGCGACGCGAGGTCGGCGCTTCATAAGATGGCCGTGACTATTCATGACGAGGCGTTGCAATACATTGAGAAATAAACGATGCATTCCGCAATTTTTTGTTCTTAATTTTTAAAATTAGCTACATACATTAGAATTTTAACCTTCACGGTTCCGTAATAAGGAATTTTGATGTTGCTACAAATATTTTTATGAATGTTCTCTTAAATGGTTATTTTACGAATTTGAGTTATGAATATCATTATTGATAAAAAGATAGGTTTGTAACATCACAATTAAGCCTTTATTATTAAACTTATATCTATAGGTAACAGCAATTATATCACTTTAATAAGTTAAATATACTTGAGTATAAAAATTATATAATTCATTGTAACTGGGGATGACGGAACTAAGATTTATAGTTTTTACTTTAACTATAGGCATATATACCTCAGAGGCAAATGTTTAAATTACATATAGTTTTTGGTTAAAAATCAGGTATCTTTTATATCACAATAAATGCTATTTCAAATAGTTTTACCAGAATAAGACACAAAAATAAATTGCAATATAAAAACAAGCAATACTTATTTCTAAATTGTTCTACAAAATCAAAACGTAACATAAAAACATAACCTAAAAGAACAGGCCTTTACAAATACAGGGAAATGTAGCCCTATAGAACATTTTACTTGTACCTACATCTACGCACATTTTTACATAAAATAAACTTAGGGTCCCAATGATTTAACCCTCAACATAAACTATAAAAACCTCATGTTATGATAACTTGTGATCTCACCAGAAGACTTTGGACCAATATTTAATTTTACTATGAAAATTATTGTGGTTTGGACACATTATTAATAATAATTTACGGGTGACACTCACATATAATTTTTTTTTTTTACACTTATTAGATCTATGTTTGGCCACTATCTCGCCTGATGTTAAGCGATGATGTGGCCTGAGATGGAGCACATAGATCTAGAGAGAGACGGCAGTTGAGCGGCTGCTGAGACCCGTCTCCCTGATGGTTGGAAATTGGAGTAAACTAGAAACTATAGTGAAACTATAACTACTACTATTGAAACTATAGTTGGATTACTCCAATTTAAGCATGAGTGTCACCCGTAAATTATTATTAACAATATTTAATTGTTTATTATAACGTTTTGATCAATCTTTTAATAGTTTCAATAGGTTGACTCTCCCCAAATGTTTCTACGTAACTTCTAGCTTTGTTCGCATTATCTATGTATAACAACCTAGTCTGTTCTACTGCATCTGTTTTTAATATATCTGATTTTAATTCATCTAAATCTATTTCTCTTACATTCTTTGAGGTCTGTATGACGTTATATAATTTTGGGTTATCGTTAAGTGCAAATAAAACAGGTGCACTGACTAAGGAGATTGCTTCCTTATTCTCCGATGTGATCTTCTGATATTCTGTAGCAGCTTGCCATGCTAGACATAAATGGCAGCCGAACTTATATGCATCATCTTGTTCCTTGTGACCTAGCCCAGCTAGTAATACAGCCCCTTGACACCCTCTCCCAAATAACGACCCTCCGCTGTACATAGTCCGTAAAGTCCACTCTCTCACTGGTTGTCCTAAAGTATCTAACACTTCTAACGGTAAAGTATCACTGTTTATTGTGTACTGATTTATTTCTGCAGTTTTATCGGGCTTGCCAGGTATGGGCAGGTTTTGTTCATCTCGTTGTCCAAAGAACTCTCCTTCACTCAAATCTCTCAATGCTGTTGATATTAGATATGACAAGTCTTGGTTCTTCAATCGTGCTAACATGCCATTTGCAGTGACAAGTAAGTAGTCCCCAATAAGTATTGCTATTTTGTTGGCAAACATGGCAGTGTCACTATTGTCTCTCTCACTGAGTGGTATGTTGAGTAAACCTCGGTGTACGTAATGCCCTGTGCGGATCATTTCTGTCAGCTCTGCAAGTATGCGTTGGTTTTCTACAATATTATTGGCTTGTAGAGACGGTTTCTGTGGAGTTACAGCTTTGGATAGCAGAAGGATGACCAGGCCCCATGGTTGTAAGTTGTTGTGCTCGTTGTAGAGAAGTGTCTTTACCGTTTTGACTATGGGATGGTTGCTGTCAACCTAGAAATTTAAAAATAGTAAATTAAGGTAAAATAGTCATTATTACATCTATGATTTGATTGTAACTTGCCTCAAGGTTACGGCAATAAGATAGGGAATAATTATTGTTATTAATTCTTAGATAGTTATTATATTAATGCACATTTTAAGTAGATATGTATGTATGTTATAATATAAAAAAAAAGCCTAACAATTTGTTACGAATTGTAAAAATAACCTTTCTGATGCAGTCACATGGCATATTGGTAACATCTATGTTCTTGATATGTATTACATAATTTTTAATTACTTAACAAAACTAGAGTTTAAAACCTTGCAAACTTAAGCTTATTAACTTTTCACGGTCTAAATAATAAACGTCAAGGTCGAAATATGCATATTTTCAATAGAAATACACGCGGAAGTGAATACTTCCGTACTTACAACTTTGCGCAAATGCATGGCTAAGTTGGCGAACTCGTCGCTCAAAAGCCATCTCAGGTTCATGAAAGAAGTCGGATATCCAACTATCTTTTCAGCTTCCCTTATAACTTTGCTCCATTGAGCCACAGGAGGACGAAATACGAAGTCGTCCTGAGTAAGGATGCTCATGGTCGTCTCCAAGCGAATTTGTTGAGATAAAACCGCCGAACGGCGTAAATGCCGCATCAGAGCGTAAGACATCGTTTTTAATTTCACTGTTTCACAAGTTTACAACACTCTTACATTCAATTCTACTGAAAATTTGGATAATTTTGTTGAAAAACACTATGCTCTCGAGATCGTGCAACTATTATGTCATGGTTTATTTTGACGTTTCATTGTACGTTCAGAAACAAACAATGTCAAAAGTTTATTTCAATGTCAATCCTCTTACGTATGTAGTATATGGATTCTTGTTGGTCAATCTTTTAGTACATATTTAAGTAAAACATATAAATGATGTACAATGCCGTATGCAGCATGCAGCCACCTTATTTATTTGCACAATCATCTTAATAAATTAATAATACACTCGGAGAAACGCAATGTTCGACGAAGATTTTAAACGAATTTTTCTGTCAGCGCGAAATTCAAAAAGTGATTAGTGAACCCAGATCTATAAACTAAAGTTAAGGCATCTGAGAACTTCTGGAAAGCGCTCTTTGAATGACAAACAAATATTTGGTTAACAATTCACATGTGTAAAGCGGTCATCGTGTTCTATCCTCAATTAATTTATTTGCACCACCGCCCGACAGAGGTCGGGAGAGAGAGTGAGAGAGCTCACTCCGTTAGTTCTTTCCGTCCAAAGTTGACTGGAAGGGATCGCTTTTATCGATTAGTCCGCTCGTTGTACTGTAGTTTGTAAATCAATTCCTGTACTGTAGGTACACACACTGTACTGTACAGTGTCTGTAGTTATTTTTGTTTTGGTGGTACAATAAGGCTTTGTACCTATCTACATATTTTTAGTAGGTTTATCACTGTATATTGTATATATTTATAAAGTATTTTTTGTATTGTATTATTGTACACCTTTTTACGAACATCTTTTCGTTTTTTGAAGTAATGGGGTGGGTTTTTACGAAAATACATAAATCTCTGAAGCACATAGATCTATCTAGAGAAGTAATTGTTCCGACCCATATCTCTGATGGTTTACCAAACTTTATCCCGAAACACTAGGTAAGTTGTTTGCGTTAGAAAGTGCTGGAATCACTGATCCTATAAAAAAAGTTTTTTTATAAATAAACTTTTTTTTATGGGATCAGTGGCTGGGATTTAATTAATGGGCAATGGCGGCTCTTTGCAGAACCAAAACCTATTAATTTATAGGTACGTATAAAAGTATGTAACTATAATTTTTGTTTATGACTGGGTGCTCCTTCACCTGCGGGTTCCCGGGATAAAAAGTATGTATGCTTACCTAGGTGTATACCCAGTGTCATCAAAATCTCTTCAGTAGTTTTTGCGTGATTGAGTAACAAACATCCATCCATCCATCCATCCGTCCATCCATCCATTCTCACAAAGTTTGGCCTTTATAATATTAGTAGGACAACACCGACACCAGCCCCCGTACCCATATGTCTCTCAAGCGCCAATCGTATATCGTGTTGAGCTCAAATTAAGGTATAGCTTCACTGCGACTAATGAGATGCGGTCCAATTATTGTCAATTTAGGCAAGAAATCGAATTAATCTCATTATTTTACACCAAAATATGAATGATGAAGTTGATAAACTTAATGGAACTACATGGCATCATAAGACATTGTCGCAGTGAATTTACACCCTAATCTGAGCTCAACACGATATACGATTGTCGTTTGAGGGAGATATGGGTACGGGTGCAGGGCCCCAATTCACTATTCATGACAACTTGGCGAAATCACGTCGATTCCTTGCTCCGAAATCACATCGATTCCTTCATTAATAAACGACATCTCTATGACGCATTCATATATTCATATATATGTCGCGTCATAGAAAATACAAATTTCGCAGACGTAGTTTATTAACGTTTCTTTAAAGCAAGGAATCACCAAGTTGTCATAGTGAATTCGGGCCCAGATTGTATTCATGCCATATCTTATAGTTCCAATAAAATGCACTTGTTATACAGAAAAAATAAAATTTTGCTACAAAGAAGAGCATGTTTAACGCGCTTCCTTAAAAAAAAAACAAAAAAGAAACAAGCAGTGCATGCCTCCTAAAACATGAAATTCCGAACATGCTGGCCAATCACGTGTTCGCTGGCCGTAATTCAAAATACTGGATCTGCTGGTATATAGGGTACAGAACACGCTCGTGTAACCAGGTAGGGGCGAGAGAGGGCACGCACTTCTATTTTTACCTGATAGGCAAGCATTTGATCGTCTCACCAGATGGAAAGTGATGACGCGGTCGACGATGGATCATGGGATTCATTCTGGACTTAAAGACACCTAGATTATAGGTATCGGGAAACAGAGACGCTGGTAAGGTGTTCCATTCCTTGGCTGTTCGCATTATGAAAGTTGAAGCGAAACGCTTTGTTCTGGCAGGAGGAACGTCAACCATAAACGGATGTTTCGTAGAGATTTTATTGTAGTAGAGATTTTACGCTTTTCGAAACACATTTCTACACAATAAACGAATTTATGACGAAATTCTGGAAGGCAGAAATGTTTATTTTCTACATTGTTATAATTTCAAGCAACCTGGTCGTGTTTCGGGATGATGTTCGGTCAATCATCGGGGAGACGGGTCTGAGCAGCCGCTCAACTGCCGTCCCTCTCTAGATTTATGTGCTCCATCTTAGGCCACATCATCGCTTCACATCAGGCAAGATATTGGGCAAAGATAGATCTATTAAGCGTAAAAAGAGGGCAATAAATGAATAGAATTGATTTACATCTATTACAAATTAAACATTTTGGTAATTACACATCTTGAGACTTCAGCATTTTGGGAAGTCAACATTTTGGTCAGCATTTTAGTATTTTAGACGAGCTCGTCGTCCGCCTGATAGTACGTAACGTCTGCCCATGCCATGCAGTGCCAGCCAGATTTTTAATACCATCAAAAGCACTGCGTATCACAGCATTACGCTCATCACCCGGAGACATCACATGTCTTTGCGCTGGCTACAATGCAGAACACAGAATTTTTTTCTCATTACTGCTTGGCGGTCGAATCTCAGGCAAAGGCAGGTACTTCCCAATGAGGGCCTCGTGCAGTTTTTGTATATAAAAAAATCTCTTCATCGGCGTCATCGGCGATAGCGTCGCTCCCCACGAGGGCACCATCTCAAGAAATTACTGGGCATTGAAGACTGTCTCAGAATGACAAGCGCAGCGTGCAGCGCCGCGCAAATATTAAAAAGTTTTTGGTGTAGCTGGAATTGCTATGTCAGGCGTGTTGCTTATCATCAGGTAAACGAGTTGCTCGCCTCATCACTCAGTTTATATAAATAACCGGCAAAGTGCGAGTCGGACTCGCGCACGAAGGGTTCCGTACCATTATTTGTAACGGCAAAAAATCACGTTTGTTGTATGGGAGGCCCCTTAAATATGAATTTATTTTATTCTGCTTTTTAGTATCTGTTGTTATAGCGACAAAAGAAATACATCATCTGTGAAAATTACAACTGTCTAACTATCACGGTTCATGAGATACAGCCTGGTGACGGACAGACAGACAGACAAACGGACAGCGGAGTCTTAGTAACAGGGTTCCGTTTTACCCTTTGGGTACGGAACCCTAAAAATACTACTTTATTAGACGCTTGAAAAAAAACTCCGAAATCATTAGGCACAATCCAGCAATTTTTTTATTACCCCAGTTTCAAGTCCTGGTTTCGCTATACCATGCTATACAGCCAGCCGGCGGCCAAGACGGTGGCCGTAGCAATTAAAAATAAAAGCAACGTATATAATTTGTAGGCAGTTTATGGCAGCTCCATTGCCGGCGGCCGTAAAACGAATACAACTTGACATTTGCATTTTGATCGCAGCGTTTCTGATTGAGTGAGGTCCGTGTTGTGTCGAATGTTTCGTATGTACCTACTTAGATTCGAGTATAAAGTATATAAACTTTTTTTACTATTTAAAGGTTTTCGTTGACCACTATCTCACGTTTTTTTATTCTTTATTCTAGGTAGCATCATACATAACGCTGTTTCCTATTTTTATTACAATCTAGCCTTATAATTAGGCTAATAAGTAATTTAAATTTAACTTAAACTGATACATAGCTTAATACTAAGAATGTGTCCATTAACAGTTATCTTATTGTCTCTATTAAGGCGAAGACACTTTGTTCATGTGCTCACCTGATGGTAAGCGATGATGTGGTCTAAGATGTAACACGCTCGCCTTGACCATACCTGTTCACTCTTGATTTGAAGACTCCCAGGTTGTAGTTGTCAGGAAACACAGACGTTGGCAATGCAGCAGTAGTGCGCAAGCATTACTGTGCTCTGGTTCCAAGGAAAGAAAGAAAGAAAAGAAACAAAAACCATTTCAGCTCAGCATGAAATGCCAAGAGTTTTACACAACTCGGCGCTTATTTTCAGCTAATACCTGTTTTGCTATAGGAATAGTGAAAAATTGACTGTAGGTACTTATTCACAAAGATATCTATAGTACATTTAAAATTGAATTTGAATAATATCCTACAAATAACGATAATAATAAACATTCTTTTTATTTTTTCATATTATATATATATATATATATATATATATATATATATATATTTATTATGATTTGACTAAGACTTTATTTACAGAACCAATTAACAGTTATGAACAAACATATAGAATGATAAAAACTAAACTAACCTACAACAAAATTAAAAAATGAAATTAAATATAAAACGCAGAATTTAGGTCACCGTCTGCGGGCAGGGTGCCCAAAAAGCTGGCAACGTTACCTCGTTGAATGGCCAGACTAATTCGTTGGCCGAGGTAAGCGCCAGCTCTTTGGTCACCAGTTGTTTCTATGAGGCGTCTGGCCAGCTCTTTAAACAGAAGCCGCGCGTTCGCCCCCCAAGGCCCCATAGTTTCAACCCCAAACGGAAGAAATATGTATCCCTCACCGAGTGATGCATATTTCCTCCACTTGAGGCTCTCTGCTGCTTCTGCCGCCGCTCCTGCCACCCTTGAAGTACCGTTGAGGTGGGACGGTGCTAGTGTATCGGCACAAGTGGCGTCCCACACCAACGGTCTTCCACGGCACCAAGGAATTAACGTCATGCCGTCGGGCCTCTTGCCATCGTCACGAGAAATACCATTCGGCTCTAAAACAGCCGGCACGTGACCGGTAGCAAGTGCCCGACGAATGACGTCATTAAGGGCGGCATGGCGTGAGAGTCGACCTGCACTGCGGCGGCAAGAAAGACCATGGTGGCCCAATTTGTCTACTTCGCCGCCGCAGTGACAGTTGTGCGGTTCTGTTGTCGAGGTGCCCAGACGCAAACCTATCGCAATCGAAAAACTTGTATTGTCCAAAAATGTTCCCACATTGGACGAAGGGATCGCGTGCAGCCAGTAGCCTGATTCCCGTTCGCTTGTAGCAAGGAGACGAGCCCGGTCTGCAGCGTCAACGCTGTCTCTGACTAAAGTTCGTTGAGCGTTTTTGCAGAGCGGCTCGTCCCATTGCCTCTGCGAACGGAGGCATTTTGGGAAATCCACACTTGGACAGGCCATACTCCACGCGTTTCTGGCCTCATCAATGCCCAGCATCGGCACAGTGCCAATAGATGGTGTGATAATTTTGGAAAATAGTCGGCCGGTGCTGTGAACAGAGGACAGAAACGCTGGCAGAGCAACACTTGAAATTTTGCGGATGCCAATACCCCCAAACCTAATAGGAAGGGAGGCCTGGCACCACGATTTATCCGAAAGAGAACAATTTAAAATTTGGGTTAAAATGTGTTTGACTGAATCATCCAAACTTGACAAAAGATCAATATGGTTCCAGAAAGGACAACATCGAAGAACATAGGTAAATTTTGGAACAAAAAGGCAAAACCGAATAATGTGGAAAGCAACATGTGAATGAATTTTCAGAAGACGTATATATATAAATATATATATATATATAATATGTATATATATAATATGAAAAAATAAAAAGAACGAAGGGAATTGTAGCCAGTTATTACTAGGCATCTGAGACTTAGTAATATCTGATTTGATGTGTGTGATGTGCGGAATGCAGTGCTATATACGATACGCAGTCCTTTTTATTGCATTAAAAGTTCTGGGTGGCACTGCAATTGTTATGGGCAGGCGTGGCGCTTACCATCAGGCGAACGACTGGCTCGTCTCATCATTCAGTTCCATAAAAAATGCATTTCACTCCTTGACTGTTCATATGATGAACGTGGTAGCAAAACGTTTCGTTCGTAAGGAGGGATGTCTACCATAAATAGATGTTGCATAGCTGTGAGTCTGGTTGTCCTATGATGGAATGGGGAAGGTGGTATGAGGTCATGCAGCTCCTGAGTGCATTTTCACTAGTTATGTAGGTACTTCTGTGGGTCAGCTACGGTTTGTGGTTGTTGGTAATGACTTGAAATTTCAAGTACCTACTTAGTTATCTCTAGTGCCTTGGTTTTAAGATGTTCAGAGTTCAAAGTTCAAAAGTTCTTTATTCAGTTTTCGCATCACAGACGCACTTATGAACGTCAACTTATAATGACTCTACCACCGCATCGGAAAAAGAACTACTACTCAGAAGATACGGCAAGAAACTGAGGGGAATATTTTTTATGAGAATACTGCCTGTGTGACTACGATTATTCGTAGAGTGTAGTGAAGCCTCAGAGCACAGAACAAAATCTGAGAGTATAGCACATAATATTATAGTAGGTAGGTAGGTCAGTGGCGTAGCTAGGTCACCAAAGGCCCTGGGGCAAAATATAAACTAGGGCCTCAACCTAACTATTTAAAATCGTTTGTTCCGTATTCGTCGTGTTCCGAATTTGTCGTAATCCAGATTCGTCATACTCCAAATTCAACAAAGGTGTTCACTTGTTAAGAATACCTCTGTATTTTTTCAAATAAGTTGCCATTATTAAAGTCGCGTTCCTGGAATCTGGTTTATTTATATTCCGAATGTGGGACAAATAATAGTTTCTAAGCCAGTCCGAGGGCCCCCCGGGGCTTGGGGGCCCGGGGCACTGCCCCGTCTAGCCCTCCGGTAGCTGCGCCATTGAGGTAGGTACTAAATACTTAAGTACCTATTTGTTTAGGTATAGTCATATATTCGTCAAAGAAACAACTCTAATTTAGCGCAAATTAAGTTTAAAGAATGCAGTACTTATATATTATTGCGTTATTTCTCTCCCTGTACGGTTGTCTGGAAGAGATCGCTGAGACCGCCAATTGTTACACTAGCGATTAGCTTTTATTGTTAGTTTATTTGCTGTGAGTGTGTTTCAATAAAGAGTTATTTCATTTCATTTCACAAAATCAGCCCATGTGATGATGATGATGTCCTCCACGACGTGTCCGTCGACGGCGAACCTTGTCAACTTGGATGCGAGCGCAGGTGACTCGCGAAGCCGAATTTGGTCTTGAACACCCGGTTGCAGGGTGCAGCCCATGTAGTCTCATCATTAGATAAGTAAAAATAAAAATGCTGCTGTGAGCGGTCTCTTCAGTAATATTATTATCATACAAGGAAAATTAAGTCATCTGAAGTATTTATTTTTACTTTAATAGATAGGTTTATTATTTGGAGTTGCTATTTTATTGCCTTTCTTAGGAAGACGTGAGAATAAATATTCATTTATAATTTTTTTTGGAAACGAATCTTGCGAACACAATCATTTTCAATTATTTATCTCTCTCTCATAACTTTATCTCTCTTTATCAATCAAGCCCTGGCTATATTTTTTAAATACATATACCTAGGTCCTCGAACAAGTCGCAAAAACACCTAAGAATTTACTATGAATAAAAGGCTATTGCTTTATTTCAGCTGATGCTTATTCTGCATATTTATTTATAACTAGCGGCTCGCCCCGGCTTCGCACGGTTATTATACATATAAACCTTCCGCTTCAATCACTCTATCTATTAAAAAAAACCGCATCAAAATCCGTTGCGTAGTTTTAAAGATTTAAGCATACATAGGGATATAGGGACAGAGAAAGCGACTTTGTTTTATTATTATTATTATTATTATTAAACTCTTTATTTCAGGCAATATTAAAGTACAACAAAGTAAAATTAACAGAGGCCCATAGAATATATACCTTACAGACTAACATACATACAAAAATATAACATTACATTAAATAAACCACACACTACTTCACAGGGTTCAAAAATTTCGCTCCTTCCCTGTATACTATGTAGTGACATTACCAATAAAATTTCCGCCAAACGCGAAAGGAAAACCATAAACAATAATTTATATATTTTTATCGTTGCGTATCTCAGCATGCCCCATGCCGGCTGCAGACAGGGAGGGCTCGCAATTACAACTAATTGCCGAGCTGATTTCACAGAAATCATTTACTAATTCACATCTACGCGGGCACGCCTCACGCCACACATCAACCGGCTATCTTTATATCTACGCACGTGTGGTAGCCATTTTAGTTATGGTTTGCACGACTGGAAAATAAATAAAAGGTACGTACGTATAAGCAATTGAATAAGATAGAACTCAACAAGTTTTAATATTTTTGTGAAATTATTAATACTTAATAATACATAAGGTAAAAACATGTAACGTAAGGGTAAAGCGCTATTTAAGCTTTTCTCTACCTGCTGCCCTGAAAAAGGTTCAGCGCAAAAATGGAACTCTTTTTTCAGATGATAAAAATATGTTGATGCAAAACAAAATAGCAACCATCAAAATCCACGATGGCCATTCGACTGAAAAACGCTTCATACATAAGTAATTTAGGCACGTAAATAAAAGCAATTTCCATAAAGGCTGTTAGCACAACCGCCATTACGCTGTTAAAAATTAAGCCCTCGTCTATGGTCACCAAAACGATCGCTTATAAATATGCATAGAGTAATTTTTGAAAAGGGAACGTTAATAAGTGAGGTGCGCTCCTCAGGCCGACGGCAAATTGCTTCTTCGGTTATTATTCTCCCCATCGCCAATCCTATACATTTAAAACCAATTATGTTTTATTATAGGCTGAAAAGGAAAGGAAATGCTTCCATCGTGCGAGAAAAGGATGGAACACTGACTACAGACTAACGTAGTAACCTCGAGCGCGCGCTTTTTGTTTTTCTTTATTATCATTTTTTAAATAAGGCATCGGGCACGCTGCCTTGATGCCTGACCGTGAATGGAGGCGTAATGGACGTTTGGAAATATAAAATTAAATCGGATATAATGAGTTACATAGGCTATCGTGGCGTGAGGGTTCGACGGGTCGTGGAAGGCTTTTGTCTCGGGTTCGTCGACCCGGCGCGCTTCAGTAATTAAAATCGCATGCTTTTTAAGTTTGTTTGCGTTGGGGCTAATGGATGTGGTAAAACGCCTTTGTGACTCATTGGTTCATCAATTAATACTAAAAGCAGTGGAGTTTTATGAACTAACGTAGTTTACAATTAAGGCGTGCTTTTAAATTCAACGTTGCGGGTTGGTTTGCATAAATCAGAAATTGCCTAGGTCAGGTCAGGCCATCTTTAGGGATCTTAAACAGTCTGCAATTGCAATTGAATATCTTCCTTATTAATAATCGATCAGGAGCATAACAAGGAGTACTTTTGTTGTTGCGCGA
The DNA here is from genome assembly GCA_951640565.1 of Petrophora chlorosata. Lineage (NCBI taxonomy): Eukaryota > Metazoa > Arthropoda > Insecta > Lepidoptera > Geometridae > Petrophora > Petrophora chlorosata. Next base: position 15,107,219 of record OX621207.1, on the reverse strand, counting down.
CTGATTGCTATATTCAATATATAATAATTTTATTATTTACTGTCTAAATTGATACAGCTCTTAATAGCACTACACCGCGTTACGACCAGTATTCAGTTTGATATCAAATCAAATATATTTATTTTCAACAAAGCTAGTTAAGATAGGTACAGGCAGTGATAAAGGCTGCTAATAAATTATATTGTTGGCCCGCCACCAAAAATTTGATTTATGAAATTCTTTCACTCCTACTTGGCGCAGAATATTTGACGCAAAATATTTTTACCAATATGACTCGAACTGTTTTCTTATTAATCCATTAGACAATGTAGGTACCTAAGACAAGTCCCATAAACCCTTCCGACCGTTTAGAACATCTGCTATTTCTCCACGTAATTATCGCTCAAAAAAGGTTTAACATCTTTCTATTACTATTATTAAAAGCTTATTTTTTGCCCGGAACAATTTTATTATAAGTCAGCAATTAAAATTTCCCCTAAGGCTGAATGCAATGACGTGCTAGCGATAACTATAGCTTTAGAACAAAGAAAAATAAACGGTGTCTAAGGTTCTACGATAAAGTTTAAATTATGTCCCGAGGTCCTAACAGGAAATAATTTAATCATAGTACATCGCTATTATATAAGGAAAATGTGCACACTACTGCATACTAACCGAGAGCATTCGCCTGTAAAGCTTGGAAACAAGTAATATACATCAGGTACAAACATTACCTCAAAGATAAAATATTTTTCTTTGCATTACCTACTTTATGATAGTTTTTTTTTCAGTATTACGTGCTTACTGCAGTGCAACTCCACGTACCTACGTTAGGTACCTACTAAGCAATTCTGCAATAAGCCTTACACTGATAGCTCTCACCCACTTAAGGCGTTAGATATACATAAAATACAGTAATTTTTAACCTACTTGAAAAAGGAGGAGGTTCTCAATTTCGTTTGTTTTTTATGTTTGTTACCTCAGAATTCCGTCATTTATAAATCGATTTAGAAAAGTCTTTTACGTTGGGTTCTATATAACTACAAGGTGGTCCCACATAAATTTCATCGATATTCGACCTTGGATTTCGAAGATACATCAGAATTGAAGTCGGTTTTTTGGCTTCTAAAGTACTTGACTGGCGGAATATAATTATAGCTACATTCACAGGGCTGAATGCACAAGCTGTGCAAAGCCATAAAAACATAAGTTTGTTTATGCTCTATGCGTCACATCCACCTCAAGTTTACCCTTTTATCTCTTACTTCCAGTCGCATCACAGCACAAAGGTAGGTATCATCGGGACATCAGTACTGAGATATCTACATATAAACAGGCTGTCTGTCCGTACGTCTGCTCAATGGGCGCATTAGCGTACAATGTAACAATACCGGCTTTCATCTTACCGCGGACGGATAAAAATATTCTGTATTGGTAGGTAGAGTAGGTACCTCTATACGCTGCGGAAAAATATATACTTTTTACAAAGCTTTATCTATAATTTACTATAAACAAATAGACTTAACATAGTTCTTTTTTTTATGGAACTGAGTCATGACAGGAGCTAGTCGTTCGCCTGATGGTAAGCGCCACGCCTCCCCATAACAACTCCAGTGCCACCCAACTGCATTGCGCTATCAACCCGAGACATCAGATATTTTTAGTCTCAGTGCCCAGTAATTTCGTTGGCTACATACCCTTCAAACCGGAACACTAATGCTTGGGCACTAGTGCTTGGCGGTGGAATGACTGGCAAAGCGGTGGTACCTACCCAGACGGCCTCCCACATATGAGAGACCTACCACGAGTAGTTATGTACCTTGATTAATAAACGGTGTGTTAAATATATCTCCAGCCGAGTCACAGATAACTTACTAGTAACTACGTTACCAAAATTAGGCCCCATTCAAAATATTATTAATTTCTCTGAGCATTTTGTTGTTGTTTAATAAATAATACATTTGATAACAAAAAAACTCTTCACTGATGTATCTTCGAAATCCAAGGTCGAATATCGATGTAATTTATATGGGACCATGTTGAAGTTATACTGAACCCAACGCAAAAAGAATTTTCCAAATCAGTTTATATGTAATGTCGGAGTTCTGAGGTGACAAACATAAAAATATACAAAAAAATAAATTAAGAACCTCCTCCTTTTGAGGTTGGTTTAAAAAAACAACAACCTTAGAAGTTAAAGTTTTTCTTAGGTACCTTCAATTTTATTTTAACATTCAACAAAACTATTCTGGATAACTTGATAAGTTGAAGTTGGAATGGAACCCTCTAATAATGGTTCTAAGTTAGCGTTAGACAGTGTCGCTACTGCACGCTAGATGTCGCTACTTGTATCGATTCTGAAAACTTCATTGTTACAATATAAGAAAGTCTATTGAATGGGTTGATTTTGTATTATCAATTTGGCCTCTAGAATTGTAGGTAAAGATGTAAAGGCCACCGCTTTGCCAGTTATTCAGCCGCCAAGCAGTAGTGCGCAAGCATTACTCTGTTCCGGTTTGAAGGGCAATGTAGCCAGCGAAACTACTGGGCATATGAGACACAAAAGCTAATTGTCTCAGGGTTACGAGCGCAGTGCAGCGCCGCGCAATATTTGGCAAAACAAAGTTCTGAGTGGTGCTGTTATTGTTATGGGCTGGCGTATTGCTTACCATCAGGCAAACGACCAGCTCGTCTCGTCATTCAGTAACATAAAAAAAAGGCTTGGAATAGATCTTTTTGTGCAGGTGTTTTGCATCGAGGACTTGTCTTGGACAGCGATTTTCTTCGCATTGTAATAAGGCCACGGTCATAACTGCGTCTGTGATCATCATCATCAGCCTTTATTCGTCTACTGCTGGAAATATACCTACTCAATGAACGCCACTGAGCCCGCTCTTCGGCTCTCCTCATCCATTTTCTTCCGGCCGCTTTTCGCAGGTCGTCACTCCTTCCAGGTGGGCGTCCTACGACACTACGTTTGCCAATTCCACTCAAAGACCCGTCTATTCCAACGGTTGATAGTTCTTCGAGAGATGTGACCAGCCCACTGCAACTTCAGCTTGCTTATCCTATGGGTTATGTCGGTTACTTTGACGTCTGTGATATTCAAATTATATAAGGAACTTTTAAAATGTTAAAGGCTGTTAATAAAACCAAATTGTAAACGTTCAAATTAAATTTACATTCATAAAATTCCCAACAGGTGATACAAGACTTTTTAATTGAAATAACTTCATAAAATTCAAATACAATGTACTATTACAAGCAATTGTAAATTATTCTGATACCAGGTGCTGATTTTATAGTCAATTAAATGATTGCATACATTTAAACCCTTTATTACCAGTTTATTTTGTGTTAGTTAAAGTTTATAGGTTATTTAATTTATGCATTTTATCAGTAAGTCGATACAACGGAAGACCAACTTAACAAACTTGAGCGACTTCAAAACTTTGCAATTAGGTTCATATTTGGCTTACGTAAATACGACCATGTCTCCGACTTTCGAACTAAGCTCAAGTGGCTTCCAATTCGCCGTCGCCGGAATACCCACATCCTCTCACTTCTGTATAACATATTATTTAATCCGTCTTCTCCTCAATACCTCAAGGAGCGTTTTCAATTTCTACACGCGTCCAATCCCTGTCCATTAAGGTCATCAGAAAATCTCTTGCTCAAAACTCCATCACACAGTAGCTCATTTTACGATAAGTCCTTCACCGTTGAAGCCGTTAGACTCTGGAATGCGCTGCCAGTGGAAATTAAACGCTCCCCATCACTGGCCACTTTCAGAGAACGTGTTAGGAAATTATATTTATCCACTTCATAATATTTATCATTATATTTTGCTATGAAATTCTTTTTTTTTTTAATCCGTTCACTTTTGGATTGTATAATATGTATGTTAATTATATATTGTATGTATGTATGTATATTAATTAGGTATATAAGTTTATTTATATAGTCATATATATATTTAAGTAATTAGATTATATATTGTATATCATATGTAAGCCTTTAGTATGTCTATTATATTTTCTATCACCACCGTCTGTGTATGTTTCGTTATTCCTCTCCATCCAAAGGTTGTCTGGAAGAGATCGCTTTAAGCGATAAGACCGCCCATTGTTACACCACTGTAAACATTTGAATTGTGCTTTATCTCTATTTTTAAGGTGAATAATAAAGTGTTTATCTATCTATCTATCTATCTAACGTCGCTATTTTTACCTTACGGTTACCTACCTAAATTTAATTTGAATGTTTAAAATTAAAATGGTTAAATCCGGAATTGTAGTCATTATTATTTGTAGATAATAGAGAAGAGAAGAAACTGTACCTAATAGTTTATTTTCATTTTTAAGCAGAACAACTTATTTCTCTTAAATCAAATCAAATCAATCAGTAGGTATATCTTTAATCATTTTGGCATCACAGACGCACTTATGAACGTTAAATTATCACCATGACTCTACCACTGTATCGGAAAAAGAACCACTACTCAGAAGATAGGACAAGAAACTGAAAGGCATTTTTTTAGAGATTTTGTTACAATTTTTTTATCTTATGAAAAGTAGGTACCCTGTCTTTTCCAGGACCTAAAGTCAGGTCCTGGCTTTAGTGTCGTATAAAATGTATACAGGGTGTGGCAAAATTTTGGGATCTCCAGGGTAAGTACCATTTTTCTTGCAGTGAGTTTTTGGAAAAATCTTGAATAAAAATACTGATTTTTGATAAAACATACAGTTTAAAAATGAAATGTCACAAAAAATCAACAACATGGGCTTAAACGACCCTATCAGGAACGTTTCCTTAAAAGTAATCCATCAAACCAAATTTATAAGATTTTGAAAAATGACGAAAAATCTTTTTCCATACATTTTCATCTGATGTTCTATCGTTCTGCCAGGAAGACATTATATGACATAAGGCCACAACGGTCGGCATGAACATGGTTTGGAAGCACTCCAATACAATACAATAATGCTTTATTGAATACCAAACACAGGAAAAACAATAGTTAACTAAATTATTAAACAGTGGGTACAATGAGCGGCTTTATCGCTATGCGCATTTTTTTAACCGACTTCAAAAAGGAGGAGGTTTACAATTCGACGGTATGTTTTTTTTTTTTTATTTTTTTTTTGTGTGTTTGTTACGCAATTACTCCGCCAATTATAATAAATAAATAAATAAAATAAAAATTCTTTATTTCGGACAATATACAAGTCCATATTTTTACAAATAAAACATTAAGATTAAAAATTTAAAATTACAATTAAAATAACAAACCAGACTTACAAATTGAAAATAGCAATTAACATTAAAAATTAAATTAATAATAATTAAAAATAAAATAAAATAAATTTAAAATAAAATATTATTAAGTTTAAAATAAAATAAAAAATATAATTAATAATAATTATGCATTGATTTCGATGATTCTTTTTTTGATTGGTAGGTAATACTTCAAAGGTGGTCCCATATAAATTTTATCGAAATTCATTCAGTAGTTTTTGAAAAAAATAGCAAAAACAAAAAAATATAAGTTTAATCTTCAAGTCGGTTCTTGTTTTTTTCGTAACCAACTTTCTAAAGGTGGAGGTTTGTATTCGACTGCTTCACCTGCTTCACCCAGGGTTGACTTTCGGTGAGGGAACTCCTCAACGGTGAATAGTACAGACACAACATTTCGTAAATGGATTTAACCATAATAGCCTGTTCTAATTTCCATCATGACATGGCAGATACACCCAGGATTGACTTCCGGCGAGGGAACTCCTTAACAGAGAATAGGACAGACATGAAATTTTTTGCACATGCATTTAATTGTGATAGCCTGTTTTTAACTTCGTCATGATGTGGCTTCTAGATCATAAAAGCTTGTCTTTAAAAACTTTTTGAATTAATTTAATTAAAACTTGTTTTTCACTAAAAAGGTTAAAATAAATTATTTTTCAAAAAAAACTAAACCGACTTCAAAAACTATGTATATAGTAAGTACTACTTGTAGGTAGTATTTATCTACTACCTATTAGACTTGGCTGGCACCGACTTCAAATATATGAGTGGGTAGCGCTTATGATAATTATATTAATTTATTTTTTACTTTTGAGTGCCATTTGTGGTTTTGAAGTCGGTTTAGTTTTTTTTGAAAAATAATTTATTACAGGCAACCTTTGGATGGACAGGAATTTTAAAAAAAATAATGCGGTCAGTGTGGTGTACATTATAAAACTCCAATTTTTTTCTAATGACTAATACTCGTTATTTTTTTTAAACTGTATTATGTTTATTCCTGAGACAATAACTTAAATATATATACAAAATATAATAAAATTATTCTAAAAGGCCTATGGTGGAGGGTCTCCAATTATTTACTATGAAAAATAAAACAAATATAAATAAATTTAATACCTACTATAAACAAATAACATACTGGCATTCATTGGGGTTCTTAATAAGGTGACAAGAGTTTAGGTTACAATTATTTTTCCGTACGTGTTTCCAAATGTTGCATTAAGGAACAGCTACTGCCTCCTCTCTTAAAAATCATTAATTACTTAAATACTCCTTCTAAACCGTCAACGTTCTATCCACTTGCATTCCAAAGACGGTACAAGCTACAACTATTATAACAGAGCGCATACACTGGATTCCGGGCCGGCTGTCGAGCCGGTCGCCGTTACGGTACGAACCGTACGAACTAAAGTTAAATTCGCTAGTGATAGATATGCGAGGCGCTCGCGGAATGTAATTTTCACACAAGCGACGTCACTGCAGCCCCCGACGTCGGGCGCCTCCCTAGCACCCCCTTTATAGGTGGGGAGGCTACTATTTTTGTTTAATAGCAGCTAAGTTTGTTTTTTGTATGTTTTGTGAGTCAATAAAGCGTTTTTATCTCGAATTAAAAGTATGGCTTCGTTTAAATGACAGATTTTAAATATTAGATGCTGAACTGACTGACTGAAGCTGTATTTGTTTTTGTAACCATTACTTACCATGTTTTTATACAAGTACATGTTTTGATTGATTGATTGATTGATTTTCTTTCGAAAAAGTGAATCAAGAGGACCTATTCTAAATTGATCCTATATCAATTGTATGTAGGTATAAATGATGTACAATTTATAATTTAATTTTATTTGATTTGGAAGGGAATCTAAATATTTTTTTAGTAATTAATTAAAAGACTTATTTTTACAAAAAATATTCAGAATTATAAGGTATTTAAAATAGTTTAAACCGATCAAACTAATATTATAATAAAACTTAAACCCAAATTAAAAGCTCTTTATTCGGTTTTGGCGTCACAAAAGCACTTATGAACGTCAAATCACAATGATTCTTTTACTGTATCGGAAAAAAAAAACACTACTAAGAAGATACGGCAAAAACTGAGGGGATTTTTTTAGAGATTTTGTAAGATGTTTGTAACTTCAGAACTCCGTTATTTATAAACCGATTTGGATTTTTTGCGTTGGGTTCTGTATAGCAACGAAAGGGTCCCATATAAATTTCATCGATATTTGATCTTAGACTTCGAAGATACATTGAATTCGGGTTTGTTTTGGTAAAATGTAGATATACTTATTTGGTTTTCTACAATGGTATGTCCCAGTTGGCAACTAGGTAATCATAATCACAATTATGACTCTCTATTTACCAACTGGAAAAGATATACCAACATCGAATGTTCTTAAGCGGTGTAAGGATTTCAAAATTCAAAGAAATATTTTTATATCCTTTTTGTAAAAAATGTAAAAATAAGTCATACAAAAAAATAAATATTTAATATTAAAAAATATTTATTTTTTTATTTTAATATTAAAAATATTTAATATTGTCATATTAAAAAAAATATATTTAGATTTCCTCTCACCATGGTGGCTCAGACTCTACATGTAACAGAAGCCCTCTTCAAGCAAATGCAATAGACCGTTGATAATCTTTTAACGCATCTTACAATTTCCGCACCCAGCTTCCCGCCTACCCTCGCGCTCTCACGACGGATGCTCCAGAAAATTGCTACAATGATTGCGAGCGGGAATCCCGAAATGAAGGAAACATACTTGAGTCCCGCCCGGCCCGGCCCGGCCCAGCGCACTTCATAATTGTACCGTGTAACGGCACCTTTATGACGCGCGATCTTCTGCGACGTCGAAATTAAAATATCGTGAGTATGAGAAAGGGGAAAAAGGAACAACAATCAGGTGCAATTGATGTAATTTTGACAGAGTCAGGAGTTGTTATAATAATAAGTGTTGAGAGGTGATTTAAAATTGAAGGAATCTTACTTGAGTTCCACCCAATGCGGCTTCCAGTGTGCATTTTGATCGTAACTGTTTAGTGTAACGGCTTCTTTATCTCATTCGTTTTTTACAAACAAAAAAGGCAAAGACAATGACTACATTCAGCCTAATGTCAAAATTCCCTACGTCTCTTTCGCAGACATCGTCCACAAATAGGGCGGCACTCGCATAAAGGATTATTCAATTAAGCGGCATTCATTATACGCCACATCGAAAATGTTAAATCGCTACTTATAAGGATTGCAATTTCTTTATTACCTCATTCCGATTCCGACTGAGACGGCCTTGTCAATATAAGAAACAGAAGATAGATGTCGCCACTTCGGCTCGCCTGACTAATGAATCCCGACTTTTGAACGCAACCACCCAATTTTCAACCACTGGATTCTGGACTCTAACCTAAGCGTTACAAAATCGATAATAGCACATCTCTTAAAGTCGATATCCTAAGAAAGCACTAGCCGTACACGTACAAACGAAAATTTAAAACGATGTTTACATTCGAATTTCAAACGTTCCTCGCCGTCACAGAGTCGAAAGCTACACTTCCAATTTTGAATTAGAGCCATACGCTATTGGATATGACCGATTGTTTACATGAACACTTCGTCTCCTTTCGACATATAGAGCTTTATATAGGTTTGTCCTTGTCGTTGTTACGTGCTTGGACATCCGGATAGTCGCTTGTGGCCGATAATGGCGGCATTTGACAATAACATTAGTTCGGATACAGGCTGCCGCTGGTTGATTGGATTATTGAAAGATATCGCGTAGGCGATGATTTATGGCGGGAAGACTGACGTTGAGTACTAGTACATGGACACTGCACAAGAAGATATGTTGGCCTTCTTATGTTATGCTATTGGGAAGCATGTTTGTATGCAAGAATATCAAATGTAGGCGCAGCCAAGTTGCAATATCTCTTCAAACGTTATAGCTATAATTAATTAAAGAAGAATGAGTCATTGGGGCTTTTACCACAGAATACTAAGGGATAGAAGCATCACTCCGCAAAGAAATTTAAGCAAATAGCGACTCTTGCTATGACGCAATAAAATTCAATTCAGCTCGCGTAGCGCTACATACCTACCAGTCATATTAACCTACAGAGCGCCTCTCTTTGTATCGCACAGCTCTTATCTCTGCTGACGCGGCACGTGTAACGACGCGAGACCCGCCGTCGGTGTCCGGCTATGTACTTGTAGCTTCGTACCTACAGTGCAGAGTGCGCTAGGCCTGCCTTTACACGAATATGTTCGAAAGATAAAACATTTTAAATATTACATAAGGTTTTTTATTAAGTTCATACATACACTATTTATAAATAAGTAGTTTTACCGAATAGTTAGCCTTCTTTAGTTTTACTTTTAATATTTTTTTATTAGTTATAAGCTTGCGTTTGACCGCTATCTCACCTGTTGTTAAGTGTCGATGCGGTCGAAGATGTAGCACGCTCGCCTAGAAGAAACCTGTTCACTGTGGTCTTAAATATACCAAGATCATAGCTATCCGGAAACACAGATGCCGGCAGATTCGATTCGGCAGATACAATTTGCCGCAGACTAATGTAATTTAGGATAGGTACTTTTTTTACGCTTAATAGGTATATGTTTGGCCACTATCTCGCCTGATGTGAAGCGATGATGTGGCCTAAGATGGAACACATAGATCTAGAGAGAGACGGCAGTTGAGCAGCTGCTCAGACCCGTCTCCCCGATGGTTCACCGAACATCATACCGAAACACGACTAGGTCGCTTGACAGCATGGCTTTGTTTGGTGGGTTGTATTACAACCACGGCCAGAGCCTACCACTTCAAAGCGCGTAAGCGGGTTTCATCACGATGTTTTCCTTCACCGTTTTTAGAGCGAGCGTGCAAAATCTGCACTTATCTATAAGGGATTCTGTGCAAAGTAAAGTAAGTGGGGGGGTGTGTGTAAGGGAGTCATTGGTGCAAGGCCGAGTCAGGATTCGAACCCAGGTGCGTCGGATCGAAAGGCGCACGAGTTCCCGCTGAGCCACACTCGCTCTAAATGTAATGTTAGCATATCAACACGAACCGTGATAGGTATCTAATGTAATGATAACTGATATATCTATAGTTTATGAAAATAATGGTTAATTTTAACTATTCTTATCAAAGTGTTTCATAAGTTTTAGAACGAATTATTTTGTGTGGCAATACGAAATAAACAGGTGTACAATAATTAGTGACAAAAATATTGCACACAATCACACAATAGGTGACCAACGAGCTGGCGCTTACCTCGGCCAACGAATTAGTCTCACCCTTTAACGAGGTAACGTCGCCAGGTTTTTGGGAGTGTATATAGGCCCGTTGTCCCCGCCTTGTCCCCGCTACGGGGACAACAGGACGTCATTAAATTTTCGTAACATTGCCCCCTTCACGGAGATCCACTAGGTTAGGTTATGTTAGAACTCACACTCCGCGCGAGCCGAGCGAGCGAAGCGAGCGTGCCGCCGCAGCGGCCGGCGAAGCGCCAGAAAGTAGTTTTCCCATGTAAAGTTTACTTTACTATATCAACGGAAACAGAGTAATTTTTAAATGTTTTATTCAAGTATCACTGTCCCAATTTAACGGGGACACGGCTTACGGGGACAACGGACCTACACCTTTTTGGGCACCTTAGTCGGTGACTTAAATTCTGTTTTTTTTATCTTTAAATGTACTTATTAATTTTGTAGGCTTGTTTAGTTTTTATTACTGTATAGTTATTTATGTAAATAATTGTTTACACAAATATACAATATTTTCAACACAAGAGAGAGTAAAGGTAGGTGTAGGTACGCCTGATGCGTAATGGCATTAATCTTTCAGTTGGCTGCAGATTTTTCAGCGTTTAACTAAAGGTTTGTGGTGATTCGCATGCCATTGCGCCTATCGTTAGAGTACATTTTTCAGCCGCTCGTGCAGAAAGTGATCGTTGTAGCACCGTGTCGGTACCGTCGGAAAATTGCTACTCAACATGACCTAGCTGTTAGTTCGAGTGTGGACGAGCGGTGACTTGAGTTGGAAGTGACGCACATGAGTTCGAATCCCAAGTCGCACCAAACGGCTGCGAGACCCGATAATTTATAAGAAATGAAATAAAAATGAATTAACTCTTTATTGAAACACATTATATTAATAAACTAACAAATCTAACAATAAAGTTTATCGATAGTGTAACAATTGGCGGTCTTATGGCTAAAAGCGATCTCTTTTCAAATATTTGCTATTATTTTTCATATCTGTATTGTATTTTAAATGATTAATTAGTGTAACTGGCTGTATAGTCGTTCTAGTTATTAATAATAATAATAATATTTTTTAATTTTTTTTATACAAACCTTATCCTGAAAATAACGAACACAAAAAATAATAATTATCTAATTTAGTGCAGACGTTCGGAAGTTATGCGCGTACAAACATTTCGGCGATTCATTTTTATTTATATAGAAAAAGATAGAAGATTTTTTTCTGCCATCGCTCCCGCTCCTGACACACGCTGTCGCGCGACACGGCCGCCGCGCCGCGCAGCGCTGTCGCGCGGACGTTTTTCATTGCTCGCGTGATGGATCCGCTGCGGTGCGTGCCAGCCCTGCGACCTAATGGATGCTGCGTGCGCGATGTTTTGTTGGATACGTTTGTCGCACGCTGCAGTAAGCATTAGTGCAACTATTTTCCGGATTTTAGCATAGAATTAGAACATTTTACTCTTTTGAAGCAGTCAAAGTTCAAAAGTTCTTTATTCAATTTTGGCATCACTTATGAAAGTATGAAAGACGCACTTATGAACGTCAATTATTACAATGACTACCACCATATCGGAAAAAGAACCACTACTCAGAAGATACGGCAGGAAACTGAGGCAGATATTTTTAGAACTTTTGTTACAATATTGTATCTTTGTTACAATATTTTATGTTTCATTTTGACAATATTATATTTCTTACGTCTGGGTAGGTACCACAGCTTTGCAAGCAGTAGTGCGCAAGCATTACTGTGTTCTAGTTTGGAGGGCATTGTAGCCAGCTTAAAAAACTGGGCATATGCGACTTAATATCTGACGCGGGTGATGAGCGAAATGCAGTGCTTTTTATCGTATTAAAAGTTCTGGGTGGTACTGCAATTGTTATGGGCAGACATGGCGCTTATCATTAGGCGAACGACTCGTTTCATCACTAAGATCCACAAAAAAATGTAATGAGAAGAGTATAAACGAATGAAATAGTTTGCTAGTAGACCCATGCGCATCTACCATAATTTATTATGATTATATAATACCATATTATTTTTCGTGTTATTTGTTTTGGTCCTGAGCCAAACGTATCGTCTTGTTTCCCGGTTAAAATATCGTTTAGTTATCTGATTGGTGATCTTAGCCTTCAGTATGACCAAGTCACTTCGTTATATCTAAAATTATAGCAGTGAAGTCTGCTATAATTTTAGATATCCAGCAAAAAATTACTATTTACCCATAACACATCAAAAACTAAGCAATTCTAGTCGTATTGAGCTCATAAATTACAATAATTTATCAGAGCCTCCAACAAATCACAGAGACAACGCATTTCACGCAAGATGGCCGTCCTAACCTCAAAACAATAACAATAATTCCCGCCAAAACGGAAATGCCCGCGAAAAATCGCTAAAACGGACCAAGTCCAGTCGAGGCGAGCCATCAAAGCAGTTATTTGGTCCATTTAACGTGAAATAGTTGCAGCCGGGTACTAGGCGCGCAGCGGGGCGGGAAGGTTTAAAATACGATTTATTGGGGCGGCAGCTTAAAGCCGGCAACGCTTGGATGTTGATTTTTGATGCCCTGCAAGTAGGCTTGATCTGTGTGTCTGAAAAACTAGTGTCCCAATGGGCAAATGAATTATCTAGAGTAAAATATGTAGATTTACGAAGCCTTAATCCTTAAGACGTCGAGTACGAGTTATTATTGTCAGAATAGGGGATCGGACAACTTTTCAGAAAGTGTTTTAAATTAACTACAATGTATATAGCCTAATATATATAGCCATGAAAAGTACTATTTTAATTAAATAACGCTCTAAAAAACTTTGTTTAAATATTATGTTTCAAATATTGCCGCGCAAAAGGTCACCTCAAAAACTTGTGACGTCATATGTAGGTAGAAGACGACAAACTGTTCGAAATAAAAGTTGCAAGAGATTCTAATACGTTTTGTGAAGTTTGGGGACTATATTGTAGTAATGGAACGAAAATATTAGCACAAATATATTTTATGAAAAGCAAAAACGTAAAATAAACACAAGCTTGACTCACGGCATTTGCCTACAAATGACGTCATGCGCTGTGATTGTTGTTTCGTTTGAGATGAAGAACAGATTAAAAATGTCAGAATTATTTATTGATTCAAAAATATAAATCATTATTATTTCACAAAAATATTGATTGGATGATCTTTCTGGTTCCACGAACATTCGTTCTAACTACATTTTAGATTTTTTCTCGATTACTGTCCTTTCCCCTATTGAATAATCTTGTGCCTTTAAGTTGTGGGTACCACCGTTTTGCCAGTTATTCAGCTGCCAAGCAGTAGCGCGCAGGCATTACTGTGTTCCGGATTTAAGGGCATTGTAGCCAGCGAAATTACTGGGCATTATGAGACTCAACAGCTAATTGTCTCAGGGTGACGAGCGCATTGCAGCGCCGCGCAGGATTTTGCAAAACAAAGTTCTGGGTGGTGCTGTTATTGCTACGGCGTCTTGCTTACCATCAGGCAAACGACCAGTTCGTCTCATCATTCAGTTACATAAAAAAAATCCCGACCTATTTAAGGAGTGCCGACATTGCATTAAGTATTAGCATAGAGTACGTAGTTTAGTCATCATGTAGCCTTTAGACAATACAGACGTATACAGACTACCGGCCGACCACTGGTTCACCACCATCACCATCATCACCAGAGCTATGACCTCCACCTACTCTACATGGCGCCCCTACCACATCTCATCTCTACATGGCGAGCCTCCATCTGTACCAAGTGAAGTGCCTGATAGCAGCTGAATATAGGTGTTAATATAATATTATGTGACAAAAAAGATTCCTTTCTGGGAATCGAACCATCACCTCCACATGCTCACTAAGCTGAAGTTTCAGAATCATAGACCCTTTTTTCATTGTCCTACATTTAAAATCGACTACTAGGCAGAATACCAGGGTGGCAGAGTACCAGGGCGGCAGGGTACCAGGGCGGCAGGGTACCAGGGCATCACGGCGGCAGAATTCAGCAATTTTCACCGAGGGCTAATTTAAGGGGGCGCTGGCGACATGTTTATTGGTTAATTAAAGTTTTACGAAAACAAACAAGTGCCGGAGCGTTCGCAAAATTGAAAGGGGCCCATACTAGTGTACACAATTGTTATTGGATTCAAACACTATGAATTTTGGTCTATAAAATGGATTCAAAAGATTTTTATGGAGAATATATAAACCATATTATTTAAACAATCAAATATATATATTAGTGGGTTGAGCATTTGGGCTATCTATAGGCCTTTTATGATCTATGGGTTGTCCAATTGCTTCTGACTTGAACTTGACTTGGCTGACTGGAAGAGATTGCTTGTAGCGATAAGTCCGCCCATTGTGCTTTAGTTTTTAAGTTGTTTTCATGTACCTACTGATTATATTTATTTGGTGTACAATAAAGTATTGTGTTATGTATTATTTTTCAATTTTTTTTGTTATAAAATGAATAATAAAAACCGACTTCAATTCTGATGTATCTTTGTCCAAGATCGGTTATTATAGATGAATTGTATGGGACCACCTTGTAGCTATACTGAACCCAACGTAAAAAGAATTTTCCAAATTAGTTTATAAATTACGGAGTTCTGAGGTAACAAACATTAAAAAAAAACCTATTGAGAACCTCCTCCTTTATTGAAGTCGGTTAAAAATAGATACCTACATATATTATATAGAAGAATTAAGTAGATGAAATCCGGAACGAAAATATTCGCCACAGAACTAAAGTGACCGACACAGCTCAGCGGACCAGCAAGTTGAAGTGGCATTGAGCTGGTCATATTTGCCGCAGAACCGATAACCGCTGGGGAAGACGTGTTCTAGAGTGGAGACCGCGAATCGGCAAACGTAGTGTAGGACGCCGCGACTAGATGGAGCGACGATATACGCAGGGTTGCTGGTAGCGACTGAAGAAGAAAAGCCGAAGATCGGGCTATAACAATTCTAAAAAGAAGCATGAAACGAGAATAACAATAACATAGGTATATGCGATAATAATAATAACAATAACTGTTTACCTTGTACCTTGACTTGGCTCACGAGGTAACCACAATGTGGATGTTGCCTCGATGGTCATTATTCCGATAGTTGTTTCGGCGAACGCCCTTACAGCGAATAGCCGCGACCAACATCTTAAGTAGCTCTCGCTAGACGGTTGGATCAAGGGTCAGATGCATGCGGCAGTACTCCTTGACACGGCACGTATAGTCAGGAGATTCCTCGCTCTGCAGCCCTAATCATCGGTAGTTTGGGCCCTGCCCCGCTGTTGGCGGCTATAAAAAGCCTATATAAACCTCTATATATAGCATTTATGTGTATATCTTTTTTTATACAAAAATTGTAAAAATCCTATACCTAAAAAGGAAAATAATATTCTGTATAACTATTTCATTGACACTATTTTTTGAATACCAAAAACAAATTAAAATAAACACTTCTTCAGTTCCTCACCTGCCACCAGTACTATCAAAAACACCTGAACGGCACAATAATCCAAGTTGGCGATTTATCTCACAACCCCCGCCTGCCCCTTCCCCTGGTACCCGCGCCGCTGTAATTAACGAAATAACGGACAACTGCTCCTTAATGAGTTCGAGAGATTTACTCGATCATAATGAATTGATCTCGACAGCCTCTATGGTGTAATAGTTGGGCAGATTGGCTCAAATCTGCTACACTACTGAAGTAGCGGGTTCGATTTCCGCGACGGGACAAATGTTTGTGCATAGAAAAATCAAGCGCAGGCATTTGTTTCGTGTCTGGGTGTTGTGGGACCATGGTCCTCAAAGTTCCCTGTTCCTTAGATACAGGGAATCCTAGTTCGTTGGGCGTATTTATTTATTTATAATTGATAAGTTATTTAGGCTTTTACGTAGATCGTGGTGCTATTTAAAGTTCAATTAATAGCATCTGCGAAGAATTTGAAATTTACTAGCTTCTTTTCTCGTGTGCGTGTGTGGAGAGCCCTGGTGTTGAAGTTTTTAGACCGCCCGAAGGCCTCCGAATTGGACTAACGAGTTTGGTCCTAAGACAACATCCGTGACCGACAGCTTAACATATGCCCTTCGAAGCACACGTTCAGATATAAATACCACAAATGATCACCCATCCAAGTAGTGACCGCTGCGAACGTTGCTTAACCTAGAAGATCTGTTACGAACAGCTAGCCAGCATCTGTTTAGTCCATTTGCAAAGTGCCCTATTGAAATGATTTCGATTAAGGTACAATGCAATACAAAAATGATGAAGTCCCGGCCCAGAAAAGAAATGCGAAAAATAGCACCAAGAAACTGTGCGGGGATGTCTCTTTTTCCAAATCTTTTTCAAGTAGCAGAATAATTTCCAAATTTCAAAAGAGCGGCGACGCGACAGTATTATTTGAGGCTTCCATACCCATGTCACTGCTAGAAGAAAAAATATTTTGCTAACCAACTCAACCATGTTCTCCATTAACAAAAACAGAAGGTACCTACTTAATAAACTATACCTACAGACTATACATACGTACATAAGTACGCTGCGCGTACGCAGCTACAGTTGATAGCTGCGCGACTCTGTACGAACAGTAACCGTCTACTGGTAGACTGCTAATGAATCATTTCTAAACAACCAGCTACAGGTTGCTCCAATAATCTTGTTATTCTTTTTTTTTTAGATTCTCTTTTTTTAAATTCTTTACATGAGACGAGCTAGTCGTTGAAATTAAATGAAATGAAGTGTTTATTACTACTAGATTGTATATAGTTTGATGGGTGTTAAAGATTTATAAATGTAATTGATTTGACAGCCTCTGTGGTGTAGTAGTTGGGCAGGTTGGCTCAAATCTCATACATCACTGAGGTTGCGGGTTCGATTCCCGCGACAGGACGAATGTTTGTGCACAGAAAAAAAAAGAATGCCAACATTTGTCTAGTGGGATTACGGTCCTCGTAGTTTCTGATTTACAGGTACAGGAAATCCTAGTTAGGGGTTAGAATCTATGTAGTTATGTGATCGTTGGAGGTCATCATCATCATCAGCCCATTATGTTCCCACTGCTGGGACTCGGGCCTCGGGGGTATTTATTATTTATTCTAAAAATCATTTAAAATGAAACGCATACAATAGCCATTAGAAGACCATTGTGAATATGGAACACCCAATAGAATCCTAAAGATGTACACCATCTATCACTCGCCGATCGGTCGCCTCCCGGCGCGCCGACACGGAAACACGGAATCGAACCGGCACCCGCTAGACCGATGCACCGCTACGCCACGTCATGCTGAGCTGCTTTCACGAGAACCTACCAGCGGTTTGTCGGAACATTTCGAGAAATTAATTTAGCATATTGTATGTTTTATATTTATAAAAAACTAGTTGTGCCCCGCGGTTTCACCCGCGGTTTCCCGGGATATACAGTGTTTTTTAGAATAGAATAGAATAACTCTTTATTGTAACACCAAAATACAGAAATAATTAAAAACTAAAATAACAACTAACTTAATAATAATGTCACAATGGGCGTTTTATCGCTCAAAGCGATCTCTTCCAGACAACTCACAAGTGAAGGAATGTATACAGAAATATACATGGACGGTGTTACTTTAAGATAATTTTGTTATATAATATAATATACCTACATAAACCGAAGTCATTACATAAAATACATAACATAATTAATAAAATAGTCATAATAAATACACTCGAGAGCAATGAATCCGGGTCACTTAAAGAATCCTAAAAATCTCGGAAACTAAAAATGCTAGGTTAATGCAATAAATTGTATTTAATAGACAATGTAATACTCCTTAAATGAAGGTATTAAAACTTCTTAGTTATTGTAAAGTTATATCATAAAAAAATCAAATTTGAAAAAGGGCCACTTTCGAAGATGGAACTACGAAATTACAGCATTTGGTTTTGCTTTTGTTTGTAATCTGTCATTTATGTGGGTACATAAACCATGTTGATAGTGCTCTATATTCATTATTCAAGCTGAAATTATGTCGCTTACGCCTGAAGAATGCACCAGAATACTTACAATGCTGGAAACCGGCTGGAGTCAGCGCGATACAGCCAGGACTGTCGGTGTGTCGCTGTCAACAGTACAAAGAGTTCTCCGACGTTACGAAGAAACTGGTTCTAACCTACGCAGACCAGGAACGGGCAGAACCAGGTGTACCACAGCACGAGAAGACCGATACTTGGTGAACACCATGCTTCGAAATCGCTTTCTCACAGGAACTGAACTCACCAATCAGTTTCGACGCCTCGGAGGAAGTAACCCAAGTGCATGGACAGTAAGACGTCGGCTTGCTGAATCTAACTTAAAACCCCTTAGACCTGCAAACGGCCCTAAACTGGAGCGTGGGCATCGTATTTCGAGACTAAGATATGCCCAGAGCCACGTAAATTGGAGTATTGAAGATTGGTCAAAAGTTATGTTCTCCGACGAATCAAAATTTATGCTCTACAAGCACGATGGAAGACACAGAGTGTATCGAAGACCAGGGGAAAGATTCAAGCAAGCATGCATCGAAGAAAAAGTAGCCTACGGTGGTGGGTCTGTACTTGTGTGGGCCGGAATTTCTTCTGAAAGTCGCACAGAGCTGGTGATCATAGAAAACGGCTCTTTAACTAGCGTAAGATATGTGGAAGAAATCCTCAATGATCACGTTGGTCCATTTATGGTCAATTTAGGTGAGGATGCTATATTTATGCATGACAATGCCCGACCTCATACAGGTAGGATTGTGAATGACTACCTTCAAGAGATGAACATTACTCGTATGGAGTGGCCAGCGCGCAGCCCGGATATCAACCCGATCGAGCATGCTTGGGACGAGCTAGGCAGATGCGTAAAACAACGAAACCCTCCCCCAATCACGCTTCGTGAGCTCAAAATTGCTCTCACAGAGGAATGGGAGAATATTCCCCAAAATCGTATAAGGAACTTGGTGTACAGCATGCCAAACCGCGTAAACGCAGTAATGGAAGCACGAGGAGGCAATACGAAGTATTAAAATTCAAGAAAATCGTAATAAAGTTCAAAAATTTCATGTTTCCTATTTTTGTTTTAAGGAGAGATCAGCAGTTTTTTTCTTTATGTAATTTTGTGTTAATAAAATGTATGGTGACTCATATTTTTTTTACTTTCATTTAAGGAGTATTACATTGTCTATTAAATACAATTTATTGCATTAACCTATCATTTTTAGTTTCCGAGATTTTTAACATTCTTTAAGTGACCCGGATTCATTGCTCTCGAGTGTACTTTAACATAAAATCTACAAGTAAATTAAACTTAGGTAAATATACAAAATTACAAATGAAAACATAAGTACTAACGGTAGACGAAGCAAGGGTAGCAGCTATTGTGCAAGATAAAACTGCTTAACACGATTTTTATACTTTTCCAGGACCTAAAGTACTTATCAAATTTCATCAAAATGAGTTTAGTAGTTTTTGCGTGATTGACTAACAAACATCCATCTATCTATCGTCACAAACTTTCGTATTTATAATATTAGTAGGATTTAAATGTATATATGAATGTTCACAAATAAGTAAGACACCAAGCAGTAGTGCGCGAGTATTCCGCTTTGGAGGGCATTGTAGCCAGTGAACTCTAAATACGGGGAATCCAGATCTATGTATGTGATCGTTTATGGTAGTAATTACATAGAAGACAAAGATGCATGGAACATTCCGCTTCTGCCAAGTAGCCAACTGGCACATGAGAAACATAATATTGAACAAGTATACATTTTACCAAAAAAAAACCGGCTTCAATGAATCTTCGAAGTCCAACGTCAAATATCGATGAATTGTATATGGGACCACTTCGTAGCTATACTGAACTCAATGCAAAAAGAATTTTCCATATCGGTTCATGAATGACAGAGTTATGACGTGAAAAACATAAAAAAATACAATCGAACAGAGAACCTTCTCCTTTTGAAGTTGGTTAAAAAACATTTTTTTTTACGCCTAATAGATCTATGTTTGGCTTCTATCTCGCCTGATGTGAAGCGATGATGTGGCCTAAGATGGAGCACATAGATCTAGAGAGAGACGGCAGTTGAGCGGCTGCTCAGACCCGTCTCCCCGATGGTTCACCGAACATCATCCCGAAACACGACTAGGTCGCTTGACGGCATGGTTTTGTTCGGTGGGTGGTATTACAACCACAGCCAGAGCCTACCACTCCAAAGCGCGTAAGCGGGTTTCATCACAAACTTTCAGATATTAAGCTGAAAAGAACAGATACTACACTTTGATCTTAGCCAAAAGGCCGGGAAGCGATAATGTTACAAAAGGTCTAAAAAATTGCACAAATGGAAACGTATTTATTTCGTGTCCGGGTGTGTGATCCATGGTCCTCGTGGTTCGTGGTGCCCTAGACACAGGGAATCCTAGTTAGGGCCCGGGATCTATGTATGTGATCGATGGACGTTACATTATTATTATTCAGATATTTATTTAATTTCTTACATAAAGGATCTTTGCTTTTAATTTTATATCATTTCAATAATTCTACAAAAAAAATGCACAATAATAAAAAAAAAAATAACCTAAACCTAGAGTAGGCAGGGCCCAAACTACCGGCGGTTAGGGCTGCAGAGTGAGGAACCTCCTGACAATACGTGCCGTGTCAAGGAGTACTCTGACTTTTTCATCTGTCTCTTCGAGGCTCTTCAGATGTTGGTCGATTCTCTTTGTGAAGGATTCAGGAGAAGCAGTTGGAGTGGAAACACGTAGCCAATTGTGAAATAATATAATAAAATCTCAAAACAATATTGACGCTTGGTAATGAATCTTCTACACAAATTAATTACTATTAATCGACAGAGCCAAAGACAGCAGCCATGGCGCAGAGGGCAGACCATAGAGAGAGAGAGAACGGAATAGACAATGCAAATCATGCAGATAACATACAGACAATATATTTTCAACACTCTTTGCTATAAGGTCGTTATTATTTATTATTTTATATTATTTATTTTGTAACGTGGCAAACCAAAGAAAGAACGAAAAACTATTTATTTTTTTATGTATGGACAGGGCGTGATCGTAGACAAACCTTCATGATGTAATCATTAAGATTACGCTTGTTTTTTTGAACCAGCTGTCACTTGAGAAAATCTTGAGATCACGCTGCTCCATACTCTTAAAACTCTCGTAAAATATTGTGATTTTATTTAATATTATTAATCCTGTTTTGAAGGGCTGCCTACTACGCAGGTATATAATTGTATATAATGTTTTTTATTTGTTAAACCCTTTCCAAGTCACATTCGGTTGCCGCTGGCCATGACGCTGACGAATGGGGCTTGGACTGGGGACATGACCAGACATTTTAGCACCGTGTCTTGTTGCAGCCCTTTTTCTTCACCTTTCACGGTTCATCTGCACCCTCTACTGCCTCGGGAGCAAGCCTGCCGGTGAACGTCGACCCGCCTGGAAGCCCCGAGGCCCTTCTTCAGTTCCTGCTCCACCAGTCCTACCCGTCCTATCGTCCTGCTGAGGCCAGTTTTCCTGCCTTGTACATATTTAAAGTCACCTTATTAAATTAATTTGTAAATACCAATTTTTTTTTTACTTTCTCTTTGTATCCACGCTCAAAGTTTCCGCGAGTTAGCCCGGTTGCAATTTAATTAATTTAATCTTTATTTCAGGCAACATTAAAATAAGTTACAGATGTTATTTACTTATTCTACGGCCCATATAAATATATACCTTAGAACTAACATACATATAATTTATATTAAAATATTTGTTTATGTGACACGTTTTGTCAGCGACGTGTGACGCAACTGTGCGGTGTCAGCTTGCGGTGTCAGCGGTGACGCTTGCAGCCGTCTTCTGATTCGTCGAAACAAGACACCCTGTGGCCAGAATCCCTCACACATGTAGGTCGACAGATGTTCAGTAGGAACTCGCACCTCAAATGAATAATATTAAACCATGACTTTTTTGTTTCACTTGTTGATGCATAGTTATGCCATGGGCAGGTCGGGTTCGCTTCCCCGACAACCATGACCTTAGGCGGCTGCATTTTTGCTTAAGACAAAGTAGGTAACCTGTATGTAGAGAGTATTTATAAAGTCTTCTATCAACTCAATCAACGGACACATTTACAATCGTCTGTTCACCGCAAACGGCTTCAGTACCGTTTGTTGAAACACGCGGGGGTGCAGCGGGGTGGGGGGGAGTGGGGGAGGGACGCCCCCTCCCCCGCTAAGGTTGACAAATGGGCCGCTCCGAGCGCCGCGATACAATCGGTGCGTTGCTTACTGCCTAGAGAGGAAAAAAATCAGGGTTGTCAAGAGCGAGACTCGGTACTACAAAACTAGCAACCGCCTGCGATTTCGTTCGCAGAACACAAAATAAAAACCGGCCAAATGCGAGTCGAATCGCGCATGAAGGGTTCCGTAACATCATCTATAAAAACGAAATAATTTCTTTTTTTTTGTATTTGTTGTTATAGCGGCAACAGAAATATATCTGTGAAAATTTCAACTGTCTAACTATTACGGTTCATGAGATACAGCCTGGTGACAGACGGACGGACAGCGGAGTCTTAGTAATAGGGTCCCGTTTTACCCTTTAGGTACAGAACCCTAAAAAAAGAATATGTCAGACAAAAAAATCAAATATTGAGTTCTTAAAATAAAACGTCATGCCTCTGAGAGGACGAAATCATGCAATAATATTTTTAAAGCGACACATCTCAGTCGTTGGACCGTCAGACAGTACTACGGCTGTCGTGTGGCAGTTACCGCACCTGATGAGTCTTAACTCTTAACAGACGAAACAGCTATACACTCCTAAAATTAACACGTGCGTTGAAATTTTTGACATCTGAGTTCGAATTTTCTAATTTGAGTAGTTTTCATCCAGTTGTTTCGTTGACGATTTCAACTTATGAAGGCATAAGTTGAAATCGTCATGTCTTAACATGAACAAAAAGACAATAATAACTAGAAGGTAATTTAATTGTAAATGGTTGCTATATTCGGTTTAATGCGCGTATGTAATTAATTAATTATCCTAAGTAATTATGTACTTCTACTCATATTATAATGAAGCAAAGCTGTTTGTAAACTCTGGAACTATTGATTAATGTTTCACTGATAAAACATTACGTTATTAATAATAATTAACGGGTGACACTCACGTTTAATTTGATGTAGTCCAACTATATAGTTCATTAATAGTTCAGTGCGAGGCGCGACGCGTTCGAGAACGTTCCGCACTCGCTTTGAAAAAGACCACCGAATGTGGTTGAAAACTATAATTGGAGTGCTCCAACTTAAACGTGGTGTCATCCGTTAATCATTATTAATAATGTGTCCAAACCACGTTAATTTTCAAAAAACATTACGTTATCTCCGAGTACTTAGTCTATATTCTCTCGTGTCATCGCGAACTAGTTATTCATATATTTAATTTTAATTTCTCGCGGCTGGCAGCCCTGCAGCACGCGTCACTGGACTCGTCGCAGCTCGCCATTACTCACTGTCTCCCGCCATTTTCGAGTCCCGCCCGCCCAGAGATGCTACGCCGTAGCTGCAGCTACGTTCATTTTCATTATTAAAAACGCTTATAGATATTTTGTGACACATCTATAGCTATTTAGGTATATTTAGATTCGATTTAAATCAAAAGTTCTTTATTTCAGTTTTGTCGTCACAGATGCACTTATGAACGTCAATTATCACCATGACTCTACCACCGTATCGGAAAAAGAACCACTACTCAGAAGATACGGCAAGAAACTGGCATATTTTTTTACTGATTTTTTGACGTTGCACCATATTTACATTTGTTATAGCTTATAATTGGCCAGTCTTTAACTTCCTACTTATATTATAAATGCCAGTTTGTGAGGATCGATGGATGGATGGATGTTTATTATTCACGCAAAAACTACTGAACGGATTTTAATGAATTGGTATGAAGATTCTTTAAGTCCTAAATTAAAATTACAATTATTGGTATTGAAAGTTCTGGGTGGCCAAATTGTTATGGGCAAGCGTGGCGCTTACCGTCAGGCGAACAACTTGCTCGTCTCATTAGCTCAGTTGCAATAACAACTCAGGGAAACAACTGAGGGAATCAAAAAAGTCAGTCCTTTCTTTTCTTTCAACATTTTAAAGGGACCATTATTGTAATACTGAAAAATGAACAACGAAGATTTCATCTCGTGAATAAATTCATAAAAACTTTTTTACCCCACACCTTTGAGTGAAGTTGTAAGTTTCATGGTGTTTTCTATAATAGTTTTCGTTTGAGTTATTGTTTTCGGAGCGTTATCGTTTACACTTGGGGAGGGAAACTTTAACTTTCACTAGAACCACAGAATACTAACTGAAACTATATAATAAAGTGCAATTGTTGTGCCACAGGCACTTAATATATATATAATATTTTACTTGCACTTAATATATGCTATATATATTAATATATGCACTTAATATATATATATAATATTTTTTACGTAATAATAAATTATATTGATTATTATTATGTTTGAATGTCAAAAGATAAAATAAAAAATAATAAAAAAAGATAAGCAAAATTAAAAGTCAAAAGATATTATGAACTTCTCAAGAAGTTAATAATATCTTTTGACTTTTAATTTTAGACAGGAACTTTTTAGAATCCTACTATTATAAATGTGAAAGTTTGTGAGGATGGATGGACGGATGGATGTTTGTTACTCCATCACATAAACAACCCGCTTATGCGCTTTGGAGTGGTAGACTCTGGCCTTGGTTGTAATACCACCCACCGAACAAAGCCATGCCGTCAAGCGACCTAGTCGTGTTTCGGGATGATGTTCTGTGAACCATCGGGGAGACGGGTCTGAGCAGCCGCTCAACTGCCGTCTCTCTCTAGATCTAAGTGTTCCATCTTAGGCCACATCATCGCTTCACATCAGGCGAGATAGTGGCCAAACATAGATCAATTAAGCGTAAAAAAAAAACTACTGAACGGATATTGATTAAATTTAGTATGTATGGTTCGTTAGGAAAAAGACATGGGCTACTTTTTATCCCGGTAAACGCGGGTGAAACCGTGAGGCACTGCTTAAAATATTAATATTAATAATATTAAAATTAATGCTCATATTATTAAAATTAATAATTATTAAGCATCGCCGCACGGTTTCACCCGCGTTTTTTTATTTTTGTTTTATCGATAGGAAATTTAAAATAGTTTATTTTTAATTTTAATGTTCCAAGGTCGTATTTTGTTTTTGTTAAATTAAGCTATGATCAAAAAATCCAAAGGGTGTCTGTAAGAAACGTGTTCGAATCGTATAAATTGTTAGCCTAAGTAATTTTAGTTCTTAAATATTAACTAGATGTCGCCCTCAAACGAGAACCGATTCCTAGATCGCGGTAACGAGATTCTCACGCGTCACTAGGTCAACTATGTAAAATTTGATTTATTTAATCAATACACAATACTTCTCTCGCCACTGGAATTGTTTTATTTATAAAAACAAAATCCTATTTTTGCGGGTCTTTTTTGGGATCTGTACATGGTCCTTCGTTTGCCGGGAATTTTCAAACCTGGTGACAAGAGGCTTCTGTTGACTGTGTGCGGTCCAACTTTGTATCATTGCGGTATCCGCAACGTGGGAAGTGAGCCTCTTAGTAAGACGCCATACACGACCCACTGCGCGACGAAAGCGCCCCCTAGTGGTGCAAGCTAGTACTACGTGGAGCAAATTTGAAGACTGAGGAGTGGAGCGGGAGGAGCTTCCCCTTGGACTGGACTGTCAACTGGATCATCAACTGGAACCTCTAATTTCGAGCGCGGGAGGACTGCGGATCGGGGGGACACACCTTTCCCCTTGAATAGCTGCGCCCGCGACGTGACGTAACGAAGAATGGACAAGTGTGAGTTGTGAAGTGGTGGTGACGTAAAACTGTGAGTACATTTAATCCATAATAGTTTTATAGTAATTTGAACCTTATTGCTTAGAAAATCAGAACTTTAACTTTAGATTAGTATAGTAGTAAATATCAATGCATGTTAAAAAATTTAGAAGTGTTTAGGACTTAGTATAGTTTCCTCAAAAGTGTTCCGACGGGGAACCTATGCCCAATTTTGTAGCGAAGTTAACTAATCTCAAACACTTAGAATAATTTTGTGTTAAACATCTTGGACTTAGAAAAATTCGGCAAAAATATTTTTAACTTAGAAAATTTTTATTGTTAAAATTTGTACTTGGTATTTTTGTAGATCTGTTTTAGGAACGTTAAAGTAGTTGTAGTACTGTTGTAATAGATAGAAATTTTGATTGTTTACAATGGCTACTGATTATTTTAAACTTCAAGAAAATATTGCTGCTCAAATTAATAAATCGAAAGTTAATTTCAAAAAAACATCTAAGGATGGAATTACATTGTCTTATGTTGAAACTCGATTAGAAACGTTGGAACAACACTGGAAGGAGTTTTCAGGGAATCATAGTAAAATTTTTCTTGAAACTAAGAGTGAAACTTTAAAGGCTTCTTCTTATGTTATTAATGATTTGTTTGACTCGACTGAGGAGTTTTATATTGAATATAAATCTCTGTTGAAAGATGTTTTGGTAACACTAAAATCAAATCCTAGTCCAAAATCTAATGAAAGTCGGGGGTCTGAGCATGTTGCAGTTAAGTTGCCAAAGATAGAAATACCAAAGTTTTCTGGTAAATATGCAGAATGGGCTAGCTTCCGTGACTTGTTCATCTCCTTGATACATAATAATAATAAAATAGACAATGTGCAAAAATTACACTACCTAAAGAGTTCTGTAACAGGTGAGGCCGAGCAATTATTGAGACATATTTCAGTCACAGCGGATAACTATTTACTGTGCTGGAGTCAGTTGGAAAGCAGATATAATAATAAAAAATATTTAGCCAACTGTATTTTGAAAAAACTCACCAGTCAAAAGTCTTTAACAACAGAATCATCTAGTGGATTAAAACTATTATTGGATACTACTAAAGAATGTTTGCACGGTATAGAAAATTTAGGAGTCAACATAAATTCATGGGATATTATGATAATTTTTTTGATAAGTCAGAAACTCGATCCTGATTCTCGAAAAAAGTGGGAACAAAAGGTAACTGAATCGTCCCAAGAGTTACCCACTATGGCAATGTTCGAAGAATTTCTTGTAAATCGGTTTCGGTCTATAGAATTTCTAGATCCTAAAATACAAAAGCAAAATTATACTCACGTCGCCACTGCAACTGTAGTTTCATGTTCGTTTTGCTCGGAAGGTCACAAAATCTGCAACTGTAAAGGCTTTGCAAGGGAATCTACTGATGTAAGACGCGATTTTGCGAAAACTCACCACTTATGCTTCAACTGCTTAAATACCGATCATTCGGTGTTTCAATGCAATTCGTCCACGAGGTGTCGCCTGTGTAAGAAAAAACACCACACTTTATTACATCCCAAAAACCCAAAATCAACTAACGACTCTGTCAAGGTTGATCAATCTGTGAATAAAAGTGTTGTTGCGTCAGTAACAGCTTCAACATCTTCATCACAGATCGATGGCGAATCATCGGATGCCCCGCCGATCACTTCGTGCATTCTGAATACTCCCAGTCAGGTTCTTTTGGCAACCGCTCTAGTAAAGGTGGAGTCAAATAAGAATAGAACTGCAGTATTAAGATCTCTGCTAGATCAGGGATCTCAGGCATCCTTTGTAACGGAATCTGCTGTGCAGATGCTTGGTCTCAAGAAAACTCCTGAGACAGGTTTAGTTTGTGGGTTAGGCGGTGACCGGGATTCGACCATTGCGTCGAAATCCACCGTTTTGCTAAAACTTCAGTCACGCCTTGATCCCAGCTTTACCATTATTGTGAAGGCACACGTTTTAACTAAACTGACGTGTTTCCTGCCTAGTACCAACTTGCCTAATGTGCAAGTTCTGTCAGCACTGTCATCTATGGAACTAGCAGATCCATCCTTTGGAACTCCAAACAAGATAGATCTGCTATTGGGGGCGGAGGTGTATAGCCAGATTTTGTTGGAAGGTTTAATCAGGGGTCCACCGGGGTCTGTTGTTGCACAAAACACCAGACTTGGTTGGATCCTCTCTGGTCGAATACACGCGCCTGATGAACTCAGCCATAGTGACAAATTCCGTAATATCGTCAGTATGCACCTGTTTACATCTGACGATAATGAACTATTAAAGAAGTTCTGGGAGATGGAGGCAGAACCATCATCTCATAAATCCAAACACCTGACACCCGAGGAGCAGCATTGTGAGGACTTGTTTTCCCGTACAACCCGAAGAGATGAGTGTGGTAGGTATGTTGTCAAACTTCCGTTTCGGACTGATGACCCACTCTGCAAGTATGGAGGATTGAAGGAGATTGCCCGCAAACGCTTCTTGATGTTGGAGAGACGCTTCACCAAGGATCCTGATCTGAAGGTGGAATATTCTAAGGTGATTAACGAATATCTTCGTTTAGGTCACATGGAGGTAGTCAGCAACCCCGCTGAATCGGATGCTGTATATCTACCCCACCATGCTGTTATAAGGCAAGGCAAAAGCACTTCGAAGGTCCGGGTAGTGTTTGACGGATCGTGCAAAGGTTCAAACGGAGTCTCGCTAAATAACGACATGATGACAGGCCCCACTCTACAACCAGAGTTGAGGCATTTAGTAATGCGTTGGCGTTGTTTCCCAATAGCAATTGTAGCGGACATCGTAAAGATGTATAGACAAGT
The DNA here is from genome assembly GCA_951640565.1 of Petrophora chlorosata. Taxonomy (NCBI): domain Eukaryota; kingdom Metazoa; phylum Arthropoda; class Insecta; order Lepidoptera; family Geometridae; genus Petrophora; species Petrophora chlorosata. The sequence continues at coordinate 15,077,904 of OX621207.1, read as the reverse complement.
GAAGGTAACTGACGAGGATGCAGATTTTCAACGCATTTTCTGCATGAAAATCCAGATGCTGAATTACAGCATCTCCGCCTGTTAAGGGTTACTTTTGGAACCTCGTCAGCACCATTTTTGGCAGTTCGTGCTCTGCAACAGTTAGCCAAAGATGAAGGCGCTGAATTTCCGTTGGCGTCTAGTCGCGTCCTTACTGATTTTTACATGGACGACTTTATGTCTGGTTGTTTCTCTGCAACTGAAGGAGTTCAAATATACGACCAAATGACTACCTTGCTCGATCGTGGTGGATTTCCACTTCAGAAATGGTCGAGTAACAGTGATCAATTGATGGACCACATAAACGGAGAGACTGTACCTGAACAGGATATAGAGCTAAAGACGGATGAAATCATGAAGATTCTTGGGCTAACGTGGAATAGAGAAGCAGATACATTCCAATGCACCGTCAAACTTCCTCCACTTGAGATGCCTGTTACAAAGCGACGTGTTGTGTCTGACATCGCTCGCTTGTTCGATCCCTTGGGGTGGTATGCAGCTGCTATCACAATAGCCAAAATATTCATCCAAAGGCTCTGGCTTTCTGGGATTGAATGGGATGATAAACTTCCATCTTCATTGCTCAAAGATTGGATCCAATTTCGCAACGATCTTTCAAGGCTCAGCGAAATTCGTATCCCCAGATGGATCAAGACAAGTCAAAATGACAAGTGTCTTGAACTCCATGGCTTTTCAGACGCATCTAATCTCGCATATGCTGCGGTGGTCTATATGCGTGTCATAGATCAGAAAGGAAAGGTGCATGTGAGTCTAATAACCTCCAAGACGAGAGTGGCACCGATTAAGCAAGTGTCGATCCCTCGTCTCGAATTGTGTGGTGCCGTATTATTAGCCAAACTTCTGAATGAAGTCGCAGAAACGCTTGACATACCCAAGCACCATTTGCATGCTTGGACGGACTCGTCAATTGTTCTTGCTTGGCTAAGCAACCACCCTAGCCGATGGAAGACTTTCATAGCCAACCGAGTGTCTGAAATACTTACCATAATGGATGGAACCCAGTGGTCACATGTAGCTTCAAAAGACAATCCTGCAGACTGCGCGTCGCGAGGTATACAACCTTCGGAGTGTGTTGGAAATGAACTCTGGAACCGCGGTCCTCGATGGCTGCATCTGGAAAAAATAAACTTTAGTAAAGGAGATCTACAAGATACAAACCTGGAAGAAAGAAAGTTAAAATTAAAGTGTCATGCTCTTATCAGTGATGTTGAAGAGGGAGATCCTTTCCTGGAAAGATTTTCTTGTTTGAGAAGACTTCTTCGAGTGCTGGCTTGGTGCAGGAGACTCTACTTACCTCGTGATCAGCTTAGACAATCCTGGTTGACAGCTAAAGAGTTGCAAGATGTCATGAATATCTGCATAAAAAGATGTCAAGGTCAATATTTAAATCAAGAAGATCTTAAGAGTAAAAAAGGAAAATTTTCTTCTCTCAGCCCTTATCAGGACAACGATGGAATTTGGCGGGTAGGTGGAAGATTGCATGGTGCTGATTTGTCGGAGAATCGTAAGCATCCCATCCTCATTCCACGTCAGTCCCACTTGGCCAAATTAGTGATTGCGGACGCCCATGAGAAAACTCTTCATGGGGGTCCACAATTAATGTTAAGTTACATCCATACCAAGTATTGGATCGTCAACTTGCGGAACCTTGTGAAATCTTATATTCACAAGTGTGTGAAGTGTTTGCGATATTCGTCGCAAACTGTTCACCCAATGATGGGAAACCTACCTTCATCTAGAGTGACCCCAAGTAGACCTTTTCGACAAAGCGGTCTAGATTACGCCGGGCCCATAGCAGTGAGAACAACGAAGGGTCGAGGTCATCGCTCCACCAAGGGCTACATCTGCCTTTTCGTGTGCATGGCAACGAAAGCTATCCACTTAGAAGTTGTGAGTGATCTCACTTCTGAGACGTTCCTTGCAGCTTTTAAGCGCTTCGTTGCTAGGCGTGGCCACTGTTCAGATTTGTGGAGCGATAACGCGACTACGTTCGTAGGCGCTAATCGAGAGCTACAGGCTTTACTTGCTGCGGAAAAATCAAATGTAGCATCAGATATTGCGGATTGGCTTTCTTCAAACGGCACAATCTGGCATAGAATACCACCCTATAGTCCTAATTTTGGGGGACTATGGGAAGCTGGTATTAAGTCGACGAAGCATCACCTTAAACGAGTTATTGGCGACACTACGTTGACATTTGAAGAACTCACTACCGTGTTGGCTCAAATTGAGGCTTGCCTCAATTCGAGACCAATATCACGCTCGAGTGACACATTGGAAGATCCTTTCCCATTAACTCCTGGACACTTCCTTGTTGGGGAACCCTTAGTTCTTGTTCCGGAGTTGAACTATGAAGGCTCAAATGTCAGTGGTCTTAGGCATTGGCAGTTGACACAGCGTATGGTCCAGGACTTTTGGAAACGCTGGTCTGGCGAATACTTAACGCAGTTCCTACAGCGTCATAAGTGGAAGAATTGCACCCCAGAGCCTGAGATCGGGGATGTTGTCTTAGTTAAAGAAGACGATATGCCACCAGTAAGATGGCTTTATGGCATAATTACTGAGAAGCATAGTGGTTTGGACAAGGTGACTCGCGTTGTAAGCTTGCGTTGCAAAGGCGTTACCATGAAGCGACCAGTATCCAAACTTTGTATTCTCCCTGTTACAGAATAAACATTTATGTCGTGTATTTTTTTATAGAATGTATAGATTTAACTCGAAATTTGATGTTGATGATTAAAATTGGTTCAGTCAGCAATACTGAACACATGCTATTAATGCTATTTATTGTTGCTATATCTAACGCACTGTACAAATTCATATGTAATATTAAGTACATATTTGTAAGGGTTCAATAGCAGCTGTAGTTGCCTGTATTTTACTTGATACTGTAGAAGTTGTCTAATTAGGAATTGTCTAGGTACGAGTAACCTTATAAACATTGTGTTGATAAATTTATCTGTTTAATTTTACTTTCATATATCAGCTTGTTATAACTACACTTTGATAATTTGTTATGTTCGTTTAATTTCTTTTGTGTTTTATAATCAGAACTGAATCATAAGTAGCGTATTGTACTTTTAATGTTTATATCCTTTTAGATTAGGTTTTGATTGTTCGTTATGGACAGTTGGTCCATGGCGGGCGGAATGTTCGAATCGTATAAATTGTTAGCCTAAGTAATTTTAGTTCTTAAATATTAACTAGATGTCGCCCTCAAACGAGAACCGATTCCTAGATCGCGGTAACGAGATTCTCACGCGTCACTAGGTCAACTATGTAAAATTTGATTTATTTAATCAATACACAATACTTCTCTCGCCACTGGAATTGTTTTATTTATAAAAACAAAATCCTATTTTTGCGGGTCTTTTTTGGGATCTGTACAAAACGTTTTACGTAGCGATAAGACCGTTCATTGTATCATCTGTTATGTATATAATATTTACTATTGTTATCCTATATATTTGGCATTCAATAAATAATTACTGTATAGTACCTAATGAACGAAGTAAGGAAACGACCGAGGGAACGCCTGATAATCAACGCCACACCATAACAGCGCAATAACGTGTTTAAATCGATAAGATAAACCATTAAACGAACTATTGTACTAGCCAAGGTTAAATAAAATACTACCACAGAATACTAAGGGACAGAAGCATCACTCTGCAAAGAAATTTAAACAAATAGCGACTCTTGCTATGACGCAATAAAATTCAATTCAGCTCGCGTAGCACTGCATACCTACCAGTCATATTAACCTACAGAGCGCCTCTCTTTCTATCGCATAGCTCTTATCTCATATGACGCGGCACGTGTAACGACGCGCGACCCGCCGTCGGTGTCCGGCTATGTACTTCTAACTTCGTACCTACAGTGCGGAGTGCGCTAGGCCTGATACTAGTTTATTCATTGAGATATATATCAATGAGTTTATTTTGATAAATAATACCTACTTATCTTCTTACATATAAGTACCTGCAACTTGGTATATTGGTATAAATACTCACTTACATAATAGTGGATTGGACAGTAATAAAAAAAAAATCTATGATGATAAAATTAAAGATTAAAGATGATTAAAGATCATTCATTCAATATATTTGAAAAATAATAACGAAATATATTTTTAAATCAATAAATAAAATCTAATAACTCTGACATTTTATATCTGTTCTTTATCTCAAACGAAATACCAATACAGTGCATGACGTCACGTGAAAGTAAATACCTGGAGCTTGTGTTTATTTTATATTATTGCTTTTTATCTAAATCATAACAAATATATTTTTCCCCTAAAGTCGTTAAACTTCACAAAAACGTTTAAATCACTTTGCAACTTTTGCTTTCGTAGAGCTTGTCGTTTCGTTTGCCTTCATATGACGTCACACGTTCTGCGGTGGCCTTTTGCACGGCAATACTTGAAATATAACATATATACAGAGTTTTAGGTACTTTTAAGGCTTTATTTAATTAAAAGATTATTTTTCATGTCTATATATTTGACATGGTTAATTTAAGCACTTTCTGATATGTCCAATACCCTATTTTGTTCAGCTGGATTGAAGACTAATTTCATTCGTTTATAAAAAAGTACAAAATGTGTGTTGGACTGCTTAATGTAAGTCAGGGTTATGCAAAAATGAAACAAGACATTTTTTTTAGGTTTTAATATTTTTTACACAATTCGTAGCATTCATAATGCCGACACTGTATCGCCATTCGCTTCGTCTCGTCAGCTTTTAGTTGTTACTCATAATTCATATTATATAAACCTGCTATTCAAGAATAATATTCGCTTAGGCAACAAGTCTACGCGGTACGCCGATAGATGGCGCTAAATAACGAATAGAACAGGAAAGTGATAAAAATACTTTCACTGAAAGTTATACGTTTTTAAATATTTAAAGTTTGTATATTGTTGCTCTAGTTTTATTCGTTGGTATTTATCTTCGTAATTTGTGTTAAATATAGGCGTACCACGTGTACTTGTACCTCAAAATCGTCGAAATTATACAATATAAATATATAATTAACTTTTCTCGAATTGAAATCTCCGCTGACAGACGCACGTTATTTTAGTAACTATATTTACAATAACTTGATGACTTCGAAATCATTACATACATAATAATGTACATATATAATAAAGAGAAAAATCAAAATAAAAATTCTCAATTAATACATTAATACCTAACAACTACTATTTAAGATTTTTCTCTTAATAAAAATATATTACACGCAATGCTGATAACAATAATAAATGTGGCAAACAACAAAATGTAGTTGCGAAGAAATTATTTTTTTATTATTAAAGAAAATGATTCGTTTAATACTGAGAATTTGAAAAATGAACTGTATTATACAAAGTAAAGACGAAGTTTTATTAAATGACGATAATAACTATTTACAAAAAGTTAACAAACTTTTTTCTAAAACATGAAGCGCTAGTTGTGGTGCGGTTGTTTTATTATTTAATTGGGAAGGATTCAAAATAAATACAATAATAAATAAAATAAAATCTGAGTTCATATTTGCGATTCCTATTATACTATTAATTTGTAATTCACACGTGTTTTACTATTATTTTAATTTTGCTGAAACAACCGCACCGCAAGCCCGAAAAGTCGATGGTAATTATTATAGAATAAAGCTTGTTCGGATAACTTTACCTATCGTTTACGTTGCTAGAGCCAATTTATGACATTTCCTATAGCTTCCGTCGTATACATGATATAAGGCTGCGATGCAAGGCATCGCTTAATGTTCTCGTGATTCTTGAAGTATACTAAGAAGGGCTGTAAGTGTTAAAATGTCAGAGAATTCATATTAAATACATCTTTGTTTTATAACCCCCGACGCAAAAAGGTGGGGTGTTATAAGTTTGAACACAATGTGTGTCTGTCTGTGGCACCGTGGCATTTTTTTTATTTAAATCGGGTTTTCTGGCAGTGGTTCTTAGATGTTTTATTGTGTCGGGGGTTTTTATTTTTCAACTAGGTCGTCTCTGTCTTTCTAATTATTTAAGAGTTTGTGTCACGTGACATTGCGTCTGCAAAGATGTTTGCAGCACCGTTCGAATTGTCAATTCCAATAAATTTTCAATGGATATTAATTAGTTTAGTTTTAAGTTTATTACATTTTAACACTCACAGTAAAGTTCTGTGGCTATTTACTCAAATCCTTACATAGTTAGTTATAATAATATAGGTATACATTGGTTCACACAAGTTCAAACACCACAGAACTTTAAAAATAAAGATCTAGAAGCTCTCGAGTTTTCAGTCATTCACACAATTTTATGTTCATTATAAATAAACATCTGTGCGAGTAACAGCTACAAATTAAAAATATTATTTTGCTGCTTCACTCACGCTGAACACTGTTTCTTTTAATTTGTAGCTCTTAAAGTTTATGGTCTCCTGGTAACTTGAAGGCGATCAATATTAGGCATCCACAAGACAAAATAGACCTAAAAATCTCTTTTTTAATAACATTGTAAAATATAATCTGTGATTCGTATACATCGGTTACAATTGTGCTACATCTCCGAACACCAAGGCAAGTGAGACAACGATATTCGATACAATATCAATATTCATAAATATATAAAATTCAAAGATATGTATGTCGAAGTTACCTGTAACTGAAGAGAAGCGGACAATATTGAGAAATTGACATTTTTAGAAGTACTTTTGAGCTTCGTGGGTGGAAATTGAAAGTTGGTACTTTACAGACGCAACACATTCCAAACAAAGTAATTTACAGTTATACATTTACTAAATAAGGATTGAAGTATGCGAGCGAGGCCGAAAGTTCTAGGCCGAAAATTCTTCGGCCAATGCCACGACTAAACAGTAATTGTTTTCGGCCAATCGTTCAAGCTGACCTGCAGTTTGACTTACTTTTCGTCTTGCTAGCGTACTTCGATCCTTCTGTAACAAAATATTGTTCGAAAACCTAAAACCTACTAATACACAACTCCTTTACAAAAAATGTCCCAATTCTATTACCTTTCTGTCGACAACGACCCAAGTACTTCCAGTGATAGTTACAACTTACAACTAATCAATTATTTATTTATATTTACGTAATAACAATACACAATTAGCTATAAATATTTATAAGATAACTATCAAACCACTTTTTATTGTTACATTCATCAACTTTGCTCCTATTGTTCCGAGTGATAAAACCTTCATATTATTATTATTTATAATAGGTGATTGCACCAGTTATTTTACAGCGTCCATGTCACTTCATTTACATTTAATTTTAATATTAAAGTTGACTTTAAATCTTAATTTTAGGAGATCGTATACTGTTTCAAATATTACAAAATGTTTCGTTTATGTATGTATGTACATAGCATCGTTCTCCTGTTTATATCACGTGGCTCGCCGGTGGCAGCGCGGGCGCGGCGCGGTGCGGGCGCGGCGCGGTGCGGGCGCGGTGCGTGCGTCGGCCTCGGCGTGAGCTGAGGCCGAACGATGTCACTGTTATTCATATCTGAAAGAAGAGGACATAACAATTACATTTTATTGTTATTGGAGTCACATCATTTACGATGATTTTGCATAAGTCGCTGCGGACGGAAATTATTGCTCGCTTTGCAATACTTTATTGGCATACGATTTCAGTAACTCCATCAAGGATGTCGTGTGACGTCATGCAATTGGATTGTCTTTTGTGAAACCTACTTAAAAGCACTAAATTAAAGAGAAAACGGTGTCTGACAGGAAATAATTTCATTTGAATGGATTTCTAAATAATCAATACATTTTAACTTTGAAAGACAAACCACAAATAGTATTACACCTACATAGTTTCATCAGATAAAAATATTTAATAAGTTAAAACTAAATAACGAATTATCAGGTAAAAGTCTCTCTATGCGAAAAGGCTAGCTAACGTACCTACTATTACCTACTAACACATTATTTTCAGCAATTATGAACGATGACCTTCTTACTGATATCTAATTTTTTACTGATTCTTTATGTCTATGGATATTGGATTGAAAGTGGAAAGGTTTCTAATAATGAGAAACAAGTTACAATTAACAATTAGGTTGGACTATATAAATTATATGCGTTATTTCTGTATGTCAAATCGAAATGGGTCACTAAGATACAGGCTTAGCCAAGTTTGGGGCCCCCAGATAAGAAAAAAACAAGAACAACGTAAGAGAAGATTTTACTCACATGTACAGTTTGGGGGTGCATTAGAGATGGTGCCCATAGTACTCTGCCGGGTAGTGCGCGTAACCCTGGTGGAAAGCTGGGTCCGTGGGAGGCCTGTGCATCATCTGCTGGCCGTCCATCATGTAGCCCATGGTCGCCTCCGGGCTGTACGCGCCACTCGGGCCCGCATGCGGGAACACTGCGGGGTAGAACACTGCACGGTTAATCAAGCTGGCTGAGTCACTCCTGGTGTGATGGAAGGTATTGTATGAACTATCCTTGATAAATGAGATAGTGAGAGCTCTTTTATTAGAGCTCTCGATAGTACCATCGCAATAACAATTAGTCACGGAACGTTGTTGTGGTATGGTGCTTAACATCAGGCGCACGATATTAGTTCTCTCAAAACAGCACTACATAAAAAATATAATAATACATAAATATATACGTAATGTTAAATTTAATGCTAGAAGTTTCCCGTGATCGTTGAAGAAATAAAATAAATAACTTGCAGCCTCACAAATTATGTGCAACCTTAGGAAATTAATTAATTGTTGATTGTTTTTTGTAAGTATGAATAACTTTATAAAAAATATTATAATTACGGAAAAACAGATTACATTATTTAACACAACAAAAATACTGCCAAACTCAAGTTTCTAATTTTCTAACACAATAAGCCGAAGTGAGGCCGAAAGTTTACCGAAAATTGAACGTGGACAACACTATACTCTCTAGTATAATGTTACAGGTCACCTGACAATTTTCAAGACTACAAAAACATTGTACCAACACGATTTTTTCTGTATTTTCTAAACAAAAACACCATTATCGATAGGTGTAGTCCTCTTGCGGGCAATGACGCGTGCCGCCATAAAGGTCCTAGCGGAGCCCTAGCCCCGACGGAAGCCGGCCGCCGTAATGGGCCTCCGCCATTACCCCACTATTGATAATCCATGGAAATATAGCTTTCGGAAGACATAACAGTTTTGTGGGAAAATTGTGCGGATTTTCTTTGCGACTTTTGCCAATTGGTTTCGGGATACGTCAATTGGGGAGTTATTGTTCGCATTCATGTTAAAATAATAATGGATGGACATGGCAAGACACTCTTTGACAAAATGTATAGCTACAACCTAGTTCAATGTAAAGCTATTGTTATCACAAAGACTTAATATCTGATGTCTCGGGGTGATAAGCGCAATGCAGTTTTACGCAGTGCTTTTATGGTATTAAAGCTCTGGATGGCACTGCAATTGTTTTGTGGGCAGGCGTGGCGCTTACGATTAGGCGAACGATCTGCTCGTCTCATCACTCTTTTACATAAGAAAAAGTCACTCATTCAAATCTGTCTGTTTATTCGTATTATACTTACTTATAAACTATCAGATGTATCAATTTTGATGCAGCTGTAACTATCAATTAGATTATTTTAAGGCAGTTTCAGTACATTAAAATTGAATCTAGGTAGTGTTGATAATGCAAATTGTGATTTTGGTTCAATATTCGTTTGGCACGCAAATCAAAAGTAAATCTGCACGACCCCACTTAGAAAACGAACTTTTAAATAAAAATATGCTCTTGTGAAAGAAAAAGCACACATAACTAAAACAAAAAAATATTCACTGCGTTGGAAAACAAATTAAAACAATCTCTTTTCAACAACTGCTAACAAAGCTGAAATTGATCCTTCGAGCGTACCAGGGCCGCAGGAAGCAATAACCGACTCCCGGGGATACCAGGAAACTATGATTTAGTGGAGCTCAGGGACGCCCTGAGACGTCAGATATACGAGAAGGACGGAACGGGAATTGTGTGAAGGACAACGGAGCGACGTAGCATTGTACTAGGGTATTATGATTTGTTGATGGCTGTTAGGACTTCACATGACGCTATCGTAGATTTTGATGAAGATTGTTGATGGAAAATAATAATATCAACAACTACTTAGTCTTAGCTACTTCAAACAATATGTAAATGAAGAGAGAACTTCACAAATGAAGAGACCATAAAAGTCATGTGTTTATCGGATACCCTCTTGAGCACCAGGGCGTCAGAACTTTAACGGAGGCAGTAAACGGCGCGCGGACATAAAACATGCGGCATTCTAAATCCGGACTGCAAACGGGCGGAAGCGCGCGCCCGCCAAGTTTGTCGACATAGGAAAATGGAAAAACCCCAGGAAGGATAGATGGAAAATTGTTTTGGCAATGGACTAAAAGAAAATGGCCACCGAATTTCCTGCGGTCAAGCCAAAAGGCGCTTTTCCAATCAGTATATTATTTGTAGTCCGGACGCGGACGTTTACGTATTCTCCCTGCGTAGTGGCTACGCACTGCGACGGACCGTTGGCAGCAACGCTACTGGTACCGTCACCAACAAAAATAAACCATTGACATGTCGAAAAGATACGACACGAGTGTCGAGTACTCAATAGATTTACCAGCTTGTAAAGTTCAAGCCCGCTCACATAACTACACTAATAGTTTTGGATGTGCAAAACGTTTTGGAAGTTCTACTTCTGATGCTGACTGTACGACTCAATCGATGCTCTTTGTTCTTTTTCATACATTAGCTCTAAAGAAACATGTTTGGTACGATTGACGCATGAACTGCAACAATACGGGCCATTTAAATAAATGAGTAGATACCGCTTCGTTACGCGGACAACATAATTGTGAAGAATGCCAGATAAACTACCAGCATTTCGCTAATTGATAGCTACGGGGATATTTCTTTCAGCCACTCCCACAGGCGTCGGTACCACGTCGACAGGCGTTGGTGCACCACGTCGACAGGCTATGAACACGTCGACAGTGCTTGTGTGCGTGTCGCGGCAAGCAGGCGCGTCAATACGTCCGCGGCCGCTGCAGCGCCGTCGGCTAATGAATTTATTATAAGGGCATAAATTGCTCTCTGATGCGACGCCATTACCGTGCCAGACTGTAAATTACAATTCGTTCGGGCGTCGCTGCGAGGCTACGAGCCGATCGTTTATTGAGCTTTTCGACGGGATTAAATCCGCGTCCTGTCCTCGTGCCATCATACCTACTGGTACCTTTATTGTGAAAATAACTAGATAACGAAAATACTGGGCGTATCAGACTTAATCTGATCACTGATGTCTCGGGGTGAGCGCAATGCAGTGCTACGCAGTATTCTGGTATTAAAAGTTCTGGGTGGTACTGCAATTGTTATAAGCAAGCGTGGCGCTTACCATCAGGCGAAAGATTTGCTCGCCTCACTGCTCAGTTACATAAAAAAAGAGACGAGCAAAAGTTGGAGGTAAGTGCTCTCTAACTGTTAAAGTTGCAGTGCCCAGATTGAAAAGTTCTTGTCACATACATAAGCCCATGTCAGTAACGATGTGGCAATAAATACTGTTTAGAGGCAGAATATCTGACACTGCGGTGGTGCTTCATCAGGAGAATCTATTGCGAAAGACCTATATCTACCTCGTGTTACAGATGAAGTGTCAACCACTACGAACCCTGCCGAAGTATATTCCTCCAGAAAAAATAAACGGCGAGAAAGGTCTTTATTTCTAATTCTAATCCCTCGCAGCAACATCCGCACATATCTAGATTGGTGCGGCGTCGCCGATACGAGGGGCGAGTGATGGATCGCAGGGGACGGGTCAACGAATTCGGACATTATTCTTTTTTACCCTTCTTGCGTTCCCCGCGTTCGGAAGAGTAAGCCCTTTTTCTGCGACGTCCTTTTTTCCCGGGAGGAATTTCTGCCCCGGGATCGTTTTATGGACTGTGCTACAATTACAAAGTAAAAATAGAATTGGTCGTTTGTAATGTTATTCCATATTGTCGGACAAAAAGTGCCGGCGTGTTTTTGCGGCGCGGTCAGGTGACCGTTAGCGGGGCTATCGATTTAAGTTTTGGTACAGCTGCTGGTTTTTCACCTCCATGGAGTTTGTTTTAGTGAGTATCGCGAGTGAGCCTCGTTCAAAGACTATTGAAACTGGTATAGAAGCCTATTTTACGTGACACAATGTAATCTTTTGCTGAAACCACAGAAGACTTAATAGTAACAAGGCACTGAAACTAGATATATCACAAAATCTAGTCCCTTATTAGGATTGCCTGTATCTAAAGAATCTGGAACTGCAAGGACCACAACACTCACACAGAACAAATATTTGCACCTTTTTTCTGTGCACAAAGATTTGTCCTGAAGCGGAAATCGAACCTACATACGTGCATGAGTAATGAGCTGACCAACATTTATTTGGGCCACATGGGTCAAATTTTCCAGCACTTCCGGAAAATGACCAACCTAACTACTACCAACATTGAAACATAAACCAACCTGCTTCATATCGTAGATCAGACTTTTTAAAATTTTCTCGAACGTTCCTAACTCAAAGCTTAACTTTGCTGCACGCTTTATTTGCCGGCATGTGCCGATAAATTGGTTTTATCTAGTCATTACTTTGCGAGCTACCAGGAGCGCATAGCCCGCAGGCGGTCAGCAAGACGTCCTCTGGGGAGTCAGTGTATGAGTGCGATGTGAGTGCCGCATGCGACCGCTTGCATACTGGATGAGAGTGGACGTAGCCAGGGACGCAGCGGGGCATCTTCTTCTCTTCTTTTTTTTGTTGAAATGGGCCGGAGGCCCTCTGAACTTTGACAGTTCTTTATTTCGACACGACACTTACTTCGAAACAATATAGTTCGACAAATCATTGTTTTGACTGAACATAATTCGACATAAAATACTTCGACATGGCCATGTCGGACGCCTTCGGGTGGTCTAAAAACTCCGACACTAGGGTTGGCCATACACACGAGAGAACAAGAAGAGGGGCATAAAACCCTGGATCACAAAAATAAACTATTGGCCTTTCGTAACAGACTGATCAATCCCTAAGTAAACTTTCAGTTATTATCGTTGTCTTCTGAATTATTTCAAGTTGACAAATAGGATATTTGCAAAAAGATATTTAAATCCAGATTAGCAAGAGCTTATTTAGAAAGAATACCAAAAATAGATAACTAGAACTATCGTGAAAATTTATAGAAGCGATTTATAACAAAAACATCTCCAAATTCACTGTCTAAACTTGCCCCCACTTAGACTACGGTTTGCCCCATACAACATAACCTGAGTACGCCCTCTTCTATACCAGCAGTACTTTGTGGTCAGTAAACTCAATTTTGCACTTCAAAGTCCACGCCCGAATTCCAAGTACGTGACGACTTTGACTATTCAGGACAAAAGTGTTCACATAATGGTAGTCCACCAGGTGGGAGGTGGTCGGAGCATACAGATGTACTACGTTTTTTTATTTAACTAAGAGATGAGACGTGCAAGTCGTTCGCTTGATGGTAAGCGCTGCGCTTGCCCATAACAATAAACTGCTGTGCCACCTAGAACTTTTAATGCCACAAAAAGCACTGCGTAGCTGCGAAAGTCAGTGGTGCGGGGCCAGCGGGATTTGAACTCGGGTGCGTCGCATCGAAAGTCGCACATGCTCCCACTGAGCCACACTCGCTTGTTTATTGTTTAATATATAAAATTTGTCAGCTTCTGTGGTGTAGTGCTTGGGCTGGATGACTCAAATCTCATACACCACTGAGGTTGCGGGTTCGATTTCCGCGTCCTCGTAGTTCCTGATTCCCTAGATAAAGGGAGTCCTAGATATCGAGCCTTGATCTATGTAAAAATACAAGAGAAAAAATAATACAGCTATATGCTATTATAGATGTACAAGAAAAATTTTACCTGCTCTATTTGACTGGTCTATCATAGGCTGTACTATCCTACGTCTCGCGTTGATAAACCTGGAACAAACAGACACAAAGTTAATAATAATAATACACGGTCAATATTAATAATAATAATAATTATTACTATTAATAATAATAGGAGATGGTGGAGATGCAAGTGGAGTTCTCCATTAAAAAAACACCTCAATAGCCCAACCATAAGAAATTTTCATACCTCCAATAATAGTCTTCGCACTTATCGGGGGCTGTCTTTGATTGCATGCACTTAGAAACAGTCCCCGATAACTTTTGCCCATTACATATCTAAGTTAAATGCTCTAAGAGGCCTCTAAATGTTGAACTCATGTTCCAGCGCAAGCCTTCTATAGGACCGGGTGTATAAACCCGCGTGAGAAAGAGCGACATTATAAGAATAAGAGGCTCTCGTAAGACGCTTGGATCAAGAGTCAGATGCATGTAGCAGTACTCCTTGACTTGGTTCCTCACTCTGCAGCCCTAACCACCGGTAGTTTGGGCCCTGCCCCGCTGTCTGCGGTGCTCTAGGTTTAGGTTTCTATAGCATTTTTGTATGTCATAAGACATACAAAAAGACGTACAAATTATTTACAATATTCTTATAAAAATATAGGAATATTGTAAATAATCCTATACCTTTATAAATGAAATAGGTATCTGAATACCTAACAAGCATCTTCCATAGTTAAACTAAACCTAAGATAACGTATTAAAAAAAAATATTGAACTAAACAAGGAAAAAATATTTTTTTGACAGCCGTTTAAATACATGCTCATTTAGGTACTTTAATTTTGATTTTTAAGTAATAACGCGTTCTTGTCAATTTTTTCCGTCACCCTAGAGAAATAATAATTAATATTAATTTTAATAATAATACCCTAGAGAATGCAATTATTTCGTCCACCGACGTAACTGCTCCGGTGGGTCAGTTGGTTACAGCGCTTCCTGTACTGAAGGAAGAGACATTTATTTCAAACTTCGGCTGGAGATTTGCGTACCCAAAAATTTTAATAAAATAGCAGCTATCCTTAAATTTCCTTGCAGCCAATCACATTATAAGAAACAGCACTACCACATTAATAGTGCAACACAACCAACATAAGGTCACCCTAAGGGTGTCACGCGACACCCATGCAGTGAAATCTTATTACAATTAGTCAGATTTGCATAGAGAACTGATAAATCACTGCATTGCAGTGAGTGCATCTCACAATGAGCAACATGGAGCAACGACCATTTTGACACTGGGTATTGTTAACCCTTATAGGCGGGGAGGCGCTGGACGGTTTGGTTACGGTTGAGTTTGATTATAATGTGAATGTAAATTGTGTAATATCTAATTTTAAGTTCAAAACTGTTTGCATTTAGTCATGTAGTTCTGTTGATAGTTCAAATTAACAAATAATATAATTTGCATATTCCTTTATCAGTCGAGATCCCGACGGCGCTCGACCGGTTAATGTGTCAAACTCACGAAAGTTTTAATCAAATAATGTAATTTGCACCCAATACTCCGAGTCTATTTGTTCTTGCACCTAATGTTCTAAATTTCTACGTGAACCAAGTTTGTTTTATCAGATTTTTTTTTACACTTAATAGATCTACGTTTGGCCACTATCTCGCCTGATGTGAAGCGATGGTGGCCTAAGATGAAGCACATAGATCCAGAGAGAGATGGCAGTTGAGCGGCTGCTCAGACCCGTCTCCCCGATGGTTCACCGAACATCATCCCGAAACACGACTAGGTCGCTTGACGGCATGGCTTTGTTCGGTGGGTGGTATTACAACCACGGCCAGAGCCTACCACGCCAAAGCGCGTAAGCGGGTTTCATCACGATGTTTTCCTTCACCGTTTTAGAGCGAGCGCACAAAATAATTATTAAGATAATTATTAAGAGTTGCTGTATTGAATAAATTTGGTCTCTCGAAGTCAATTTTCTGATGTTAAAATGTTTGCGTTGAGCAAAACAAAGTAGCAACAGAAATTACAAGTTATAGTTAATGTTTTCCAGCACAAATAATTAATAATGCCAAAATCCTAATTCTATACACATACTCGTATATTTGATATTTTACTATAAGGACAAACGTGGCGTGGCGCTCACCACCAGGCGAAAATCTTCCGTCTCGTTACAAAAAACTATGTAATAACAAATTAAATTATTATTTTATATTGAATTTGATTTGAAATTATTTGTTGACATATTGATTATTGTATTGATTTTATTGACATTATTAATTATTTTATTTTGACATTTTTAATGAAACAAATTGATTAATTACTTACTAACATTTTATGACCTTGAATTTTTACTAACAAATATGGATAATTATATCTGAATTATTAATAAATGAATTGAATAATCTATATAAATAAAAATGAATGTTTGTATGTTTGTCCTCTATGCATTGCTAAACCATTGATCCGATTGTGATGAAAGTTTAGTGGGTTTTTCTGTGTACGCTCGCGAGGATTCCTGGCCCAAAAAACCAACCACTTTTTTCTTTACGAGGCATTGCAACGCATGCCGGGTACAGCTATAGTGATCTATGAAATACGTGCCGTAATGAAACCCTTCCCCAGCTCGTTATCTACAGCAACCCTTCGCCTCCGGCGGGGTCTATGCGACCGTCGAAATTAACAAATCCAGATCAGTGTTATGATTTACGATCCCCGGTTATCGGGCCGTCCATTACGCTCCGTATTAAATAAATACATTACAATACAAATACATATTATAAATTTGTATCATTTCATATGCAAATGTGAGCGATGCAGCTAGTAATGTAATGTTCTGGCTTTTTGCTATTGTTCGATTGTGTTGGGTTTGTGTTGAAATTTATTGCTATGGATGGCTGTCATTGATGTTTTGAAAGTAAATATTTTTCATGTTTGCGAATTTTGTGGTTAAATTACGTGTTAAACATTTGAAACGAAAATGTTTTTGCTAGCGGTAACTTTTACTATTCTCAATTCTGTTTTTTTATGGAGCTGAATGATAAGACGAGCAAGTCGTTCGCCTAATGGTAAGCGCCACACGTGCCCATAATCATTGCAGTGCCACCCAGAACTTTTAATATCATAAAAAGCTCTGCGTAGCACTGAATTACGCTCATTACCCCGAGACATCAGATATTAAGTCTCATATGCCCAGTAAATTCAAAGGTGTCCAGCGAAATTACTGGGTATTAGGAGACTCAACAGCTAATTATCTCAGGGTGACGAGCGCAGTGCAGCGCCGCGCAGGATTTTGCAAAACAAAGTTCTGGGTGGTGCTATTATTGTTATGGGCTGGCGTATTGATTACCATCAGGCAAACGACCAGCTCGTCTCGTAACTCAATTACATAAAAAAGAAGGTGTTGTATTTTTGCAATGGGCTCAAAAATATAACAATGGCTAATGTCGCCGCTAGAAAAAAGAACCAGTACTCAAAATATATGCTAAGCTAAAGATATGATACGTTATGATACCTATTATGTCCAAGGAAGACAATTTTGGCCCAAAATATGTATCTTTTATGGTACTATTTAATATTATTGCTTGTTTGACAAAACAACCTTTTAACTAATTAAACTTAAACGCAATTAAGCAAATGAAACAACCATTCCGCCATTCAACCTCTCACCATAACAGTTCCTGTAACGTCAAATAGCAGCGAAATCCGCCGTCGAAATTAATACAAAGCGCGATTTAACAGATACCCTCTTAAGCGTCGTAAAATTCACCGTTTTTATCCCCCTCGGGGGGTGATATACCCCAGCGGATGAAGAGTTAATGAACTAATCTGGATATTAACAATACATTAGACGCATCGGACGCTCTCGGCACGGCTACGGAGTAATTACTGGGTCCCCGGGACTCTAGACAAGGGATAGTTGGGTCTATGGGACCGCGCAGGGGTCTATGGGACCGCGCCGGGTCGCGACAATTTCGGACGTAAGCAGTGAAGGGTTCTCGTAAATTGGTGATAATTTTAATGTTTATTAAAATGTTGGGACGGAATTAGAGCCGTAAATTGTGCTAAGGTTTAATGTTCCTAAACTTGTTCCAACTTAGTATGAATACATATAACTAACTATACGCATGCGGGAGGACAGCTTTGCCAGTCATTCTGCTGCCAAGCAGTAGTGCGCAAGCATTACTGTGTTCCGCTTTGAAGGGCATTGTAGTCAGCGAAATTACTGGGCATGTGAGACTTAATATCTGTCTCGGGGTGATGAGCACAATGCAGTGCTACGCATTGCTTTTTTTTTACTGGTAATAGGCTTGCGTTTGACCACTATCTCATCTGATGGTAAGCGACGATGTGGTCTAAGATGTAACACGCTTACCTAGAAGATACCTGTTCACTCTCGATTTGAAGACTCCCAGGTTGTAGTTGTATTTTTATGGTAATAAACGTTTTGGGTGGCACTGCAATTATTATGGGCAGGCGTGGCGCTTACCATCAGGCGAACGACTTGCTAAAACTTGTTAAAATTACACCTAAAGTACATAGTTTAGTGTCATACAAAGTTGCTGATATGAATTTGCATGATAAAAGCCCTGAAGCTTTTTAATAACACCGCTGTGCAGGATATCGAGCAAATAAATCAATAATTTATTCGCACAAACATTGTTTATTTCTATGAATATTCGTTGCTATAAATTTGTAAAATAGTGTCCATCTGACCACTAGATTTTAAAGTTTTTTTGATGGCACATTATTTTTCTACCAGTCACAGGCTTGCAAGAGCGAGTGTGGCTCAGTGGGAGCTCGCGCGACTTTCGATCTGACGCACCCGAGTTCGAATCCCGCTGACCCCGCACCACTGACTTTCTTAAGTTATGTGCGGATTTAACACTCGCTCTAAAAACGGTGAAGGAAAACTTCATGAGGAAACCAGCATGTTCAAGAATTTTTCACAAAAAGTCATGGACATGTGACATCCACCAACCCGCACTGGGCCAGCGTGGTGGATTATGGCCCATTCTCTCTCTATGAGAGAAGGAACGTGTCCCAGCAGTGGGAACGTGATGGGCTGGTGATGATGATGATGATGATGATGACAGGCTTGCGTTTGACCACTATCTAACCTGATGGTAAGCGATGATATGGTATAAGAAGTATCACGCCTAGAAGATACCTGTTCATTCACGATTTGAAGACTGCAGGTAGTAAGTTAATTGTCAGGAAACACAGACTTTGGCAATGCGTGCCACTCCTTGGCCTCTATACAAGAAAGAGAAGAGTGCCTCTTCTGCAAGAGTCCTAGCGGAATACCAAACCTTCGCCAGATATTTAAACGCCAAACAGTAGTGTGCAAACAATACTGTGTTCCGGTTTGAATGGGAGTGGTTCAAGTGAAATGACTGGGCAGTATAAGACTTAACAGCTATTATCACAGGATGACAAGCGCAGTGCAGTGCCACGCAAATTAAAACAAAAACTGGATGGACAGACGTGATGTTTACAATCAGTTGCATGACCTGCCCGTTTCATCAAGTGTAATATAAAATAATTTCTGACCAACCCCAAACTAGAACCTTTCCGACAGTACTCGTATCATTGACTATCATTGACAATCCATCATACACACGTCGTTGTAAGTTGTTGTTGTCGACTCAATGTTGAAAGTTGAAAATGGCGCATCGCCTAAACATTATGATTTTAGCACGTTCTTATTAAGTCACTTTCTTGTTTGTCTGTCTGTCGTTCCGGGTGGAAGTGGAGTGTCCGGGTGGAGCACTTCCCGATTAGCTATCCAGCTGAAACTTTCAGGGTACCTCATGACTCGATGACAATGCATTCTAAATCCATTTATTAGCATGCAATGCCGACCTAACCTCAAAAGGCGCATAAAAAGTGGTTTTAGATATTTTTTTTAATCTGTCACTTTTTTATTTCATTCTTATTCTTGTCGCACACAAAACACAATCAACCTTATGTTTGTAATAAAATCAACGCAATTACAACGAATTAACAACACAATTATGAAAAACTAATCGAATCGCGAACCAATCGGCTGCATGTCTGTTCGTACAAAATTCATTGTGACAAGTTAATTCCGAAATGCATCCCCGTGTGTACTAGGGCAGTAGCAGTCTACAGGAGGTAGGGAGGTACCAGGGGCGTAGGGAGATTACTTATTCAGCAGACAAATAACATATTGCTAGTGTAATTGGACCAAAATATGAACGCGTGCGAAGTTATGCGCGCCGGGTGTCGGAGGGTTACATAACTGGGCGAGGACGTAGTACCTAAGTAGAGACAATAAAACTTGGCTAAGTTTGTTTATTATATAGTCTAAATATATTAAAACTCTCATTTGAAAACTTGCCGCGCATCGCGGTTTTACCCGCGAGGTACATTCGGATATAAAGTATCCTGGTCCTTCTCCAGGGTCTGTACCCACAGGGTACCTACTTACTTCATCAAAATCGTAACAGCACCACCCAGAATTTTGTTTTGCAAAATCCTGCGCGGCGCTGCACTGCGCTCGTCACTCTGAGACAATGAGCTGTTAAGTCTCATAATGACCAGTAATTTCGCTGGCTACAATGCCTTTCAAACCGAAATACAGTAATGCTTGCGCACTACTGCTTGGCGAAAGAATCACTGGAAAAGACGTGGTTCCCACCCAGATGGCCTCTCGCATACGACAAAACCTACCACCAGTAAGTTACAAACATCCATACATCCATCATTCTAAATTCCCGAATTTATTTATAATATGTATTAGTAGGAAGGAAAAGCTTAAACTTAACATATCTGAAAATTCTGAAGCTTTTTGACTAAATGTAATAAGTTTGTTATATAGTTGTATTTGTTTTTTTTATGGAACAGAGTGATGAGACGAGCAGATCGTTCGCCTGATGGTAAGCGCCACGCCTGCCCATAACAATTGTAGTGCCGTCCAGAACTTTTAATACCATGAAAAGTACTGCGCAGCACTGCACTGCGCTCATCACCCCGAGACATCAGATATTAAGTCTCATATGCCCAGTAGGTAATTATATCAAAACTTAACAAGCGATTACTAAACTTCTTAGTTCAGTAATTGTATCAAAACAACAAGCGATTAAATAAACTTTTGGTTGTTTAACAGACATAATTTTCTCCATTAGGTTGCTATAATTTTGATAGCTATCTTGTCATATAATTACGTCTCTATAAGCTCTATATACTTCTAAATGTACGTGAATCCCGATGACGTCACCAGAAGCCTTTGATCCTGCGCCGATAAAAGGAGCTAAAGCCCACCTTAAGGCCGATAAAGACATAACCGAGATTGCGAGAGAAAAACTCAAACCAAACGATAATAGTAGAACCACTCGAGCTCATGATGTCCCTATACCTACCTACTTATTACTACAATTGCCAACCCCCTAAATAGGGAAAGTTAAAAAGGCCATTTAACCCCCAAGACACGTCGCGGGTAGCTACCCTGTAATAAGGGACGACTGTACTACGCACAGAATAAAATTTAATTTAGACCAAGTTTTTGGATTTTAATTACCTAAAAGCGTGAATTAAATAAGGGAAACGGGAAGGGGTGGGAATTCCTACGTTCCTTGAAGGGGTGTTCATAATTTATTTAAGGATTTCGCACGTGGGTTGTAATTATTGAAATTGAATTTGGAACAATTGTAAATTAGGCTTATTTATGGCGCGTCAGGTGAAGCCTGATTTTCCATTTGTTTTGCATTTTCAAACGTACCTTTGATTGGTGACGTAATTCGGCTTTCGTTTCTTCAAAAGTTGGAGTAAATATCAAAAAGTTATGCTGAGTGAAATTAGGTTCTGTATTTTAGGAAGATGCGGTAAAAACAGTCAGAATTAATGATATTCAGAGTCAAAGTTAAAAATCATTTTTTTATGTATCTGAATTATTAGAGCGAGTGTGGCTCAGCGGGGACTCGTGCGCTTTTCGATCCGTCGCACCTGGGTTCGAATCCCGACTCGACCCTGCACCAATGACTTATAGTTAAGTGCAGATTTTGGATGCTCGCTCTAAAACGGTGAAGGAAAACATCGTGATGAAACCCGCTTACGCGCTTTGGAGTGGTAGGCTCTGGCCGTGGTTGTAATACCACCCACCGAACAAAGCCATGCCGTCAAACGGCCTAGTCGTGTTTCGGGATGATGTACGGTGAACCATCGGGGAGACGGGTCTGAGCAGCCGCTCAACTGCCGTCTCTCTCTAGATCTATGTGCTTCATCTTAGGCCACATCATCGCTTCACATCAGGCGAGATTGGTCACTATCTCGCCTGATGTGAAGCGATGATGTGACCTGAACATGGATCTATTAAGCGAAAAAAATATAATTGATAATTAATTTTTAGAAAAAAACAAAAACCGACTTCAATGTATCTTCGAAGTCCAAGGTCACATATCGATGAAATGTATATGGGAGCACTTCGTAGCTATACTGAACCCGACGCAAAAAGAATTTTTCAAATCGGTTCATAAATGACGGAGTTCTGAGGTAACAAACATAAAAAAAAAAAACAATCGAACAGAGAACCTCCTCCTTTAACCAACCGACCTAAAGTCCGACCGCTGGTCGTTTGCCTGATGGTAAGCAATACGCCAGCTCATAACAATAACAACAGCACCATCCAGAACTTACTTTTGCAAAATCCTGCGCGGCGCTGCACTGCGCTCGTCATCCTGAGACATCAGATAATTAGTCTCATATGCCCAGTAAGTAGTGTTGGTTCAGTAATATTTATGGTATTAAAATTCTAGGTGGCACTGCAATTGTTATGGCCAGGCGTGGCGCTTACCATCAAGCGAATGACGTGCTCGTCTCATTACTCAGTTCCATAAAAGAAATACAGTACATACCTCAAAAGTTCAACAAACAAACGCTCAAGCAAACTAATATAGTAATTGCTAGCGGGGTGATTGTCGGCAGGTGGTGGGTGAGAGCAGTAAATACCGTTTTTCCTAATTAAGGTTTAATTTTGGTGGGACCCGCCTTTTCTATAGGGAGGTTCTTCTTACAGGTTAGTTTTTTGATGGTTCTCAGAACGGTTTTATTAGTGATATACTCACTTACTTAGGTATAATAGTTTTTTTAGGGGCGACGTTTTCTAGTGGGAATCTTTATTTTGTTTTTTATTTTTTTATTGTTATTTAGCTTGCGTTTGACCACTAAGTCACCTGATGGTAAGCGACGATGCGGTAGATGATCTAACATGCTTGCCAAAATAGTACCTGTTCACACGAGACTTGAAAATTCCTAGACTGTAGCTATCGGGAAAGACTGACTCTGGCAGGGAGTTCCACTCGTTAGCAGTGCACATAATGTAATGAATGATGAGATGACCTGGACGTTCACCTGATGGTAAGCAATACGCCTGCCCATAACAGTTACAGCACCACCTAGAAGTTTATTTTACAAAATTCTACTCGGCGCTGCACTGCGCTCGTCACCCTGAGACAAATGGATCTTAAGTTTCATAATGCCCAGTAATTTCGCTGGCTACAAAATCTGTAAAAGGTTTGATATCATTAAAAATGAATTCAAATTTCTTTTCAACAAATGCATGGTTCTTTGAGTAGACGGACATTTACAAGCCTCACAATGAAAGGGTAAGTGAGGACTACGCCTTATTTAGAGATTGTATAAATGTACCTATATAAGCTGTGAGTACGCGCCACATCACTAAATGTAACACAGTACACTTAATATAACCATCTGAACAACAATCTCATTCGAAACTCAACCGAAAACAGTTAATTTCCTCCGCATTTAAATTACGAACACGAACCAAAAGTTCTCAAACTTTTATCAGACCCCCCTCGAACCGGACAAGTCCAGGGCAAAATCCCGAAATCGTAATCCCGGGGTACCAGGGTGACATAGCTTATCGCCGGTGGCGGGGCGGCCGCCAAATGAAGGCATTAGTTTTCATAAAGCCGGCCCGAGATAGCCCCCGGTCACTTGCCGGCCGCCCTCCGCCGAGGGATGCTCTCCTGGTACAACCGTTGATATATTGGTTAAGATATTTGAAGCCTTCAAAGGCCAGGATGCTGATAAGGAATTTTGAGGTCCCTTTTTGCATTTACATAGACTTGGGCGAGCGCACATAAAGAACTTGTTTTATTTTCGTGTTTCCTTGAAAGTAAATGGCAAGCGCTCGCAATCGTAACCAGCCCTCGGCTATTCGCTGCATTATATTACGTACCCAATGTTCTTATATGGACTACGTTGCAATAACAAATATACCCAAAAAGAAAAACAATATCAGGATTGCTCTCGATATCGCAAACCAACTGAATTATGAAAAGCGAAAGTGAGCAAGCTACAAGCAGAGGTCGCAAACAACCGGCCGGCGACAAAACATGGGGCCTCGGGCCTCGGGCCTCATACACATAACTCACTATTACCAACTTGTTTTTCCTGAAGAAAGCGAAGACTTTTCCCGGAATAATGCGAACAATAACAAAAGCTGGAAGATTTGTAATCGAAACCGAGTATTCGCAGACAACAGCGTTCCAGAAAGGGTGAATAATTCTTGGATTCCAGTACAAATGCCCGGGAATCAAGGGAAGCCGGTTAAATCCAGTGCGGCGCGGACAGACGGCGGCCGGCGGCTGGCCGGTTCGAGGCATCGCGGGATGGTGATTGATTGTTCATATGGTAGGTATGCCAAAAGTTTTCTTAAGAAGTTTCGATAAAGTGTGGGAATAGGATTTCTTCAGGATGTCTTCATTTGATATGATCAAATGCTGCATCGTTGTATGAAGTTATGTTTTGGCATTACATTAACGTTTATTGTCGCCAATGTGAAGCAAAATTAACTAGGTATCAGTTTTTTAATTATCTGTGTGTTTCAATAAAGCTTAGGTACGGTATCAGAAGGATGTGACGATTTAGGTCTTCGATCATATATGATCGAAGATTTAGGTATTTATAATTATTGGCTCAGGGAAATAAATTCTCGAAAGTTTCGTTCATTTTCATTATATTACTACTCAGCTATTTCAAAAACTAGTATTCGTAAGGGATCAGATAAGTTTTGCCAAAAAAATCACCAGTAAAAATAGCCCCATTGGATTTATTCCCGATCTCGCTGCATCCCAAAAATCCTGGCAAATATATAAATATCCAGAAAAACAAAGGTCCACCGCAGCTCCTATCACGTACCAATACGTATAATCCAAGCTTTCCCGGCTGGCCAATAAATATTTTTCATGAAATCGTGCGTCGCCGAGCGCATAGAAACTGCCCTAAAGTAGGCCAGCGTCCAGGCGGCCAGGCCGCCAGCAATTGAAGGTGCCGGTCTGAATACTATATATATTATAACCAGGGGATCATCGTTAAGGGTATTGGTCCAAATGGACTCCTAGTTATTAGCTGGATTGCAAGTTTCTTGTTATCTCTATTGGTTTGTTGGAGTTTGTAAAGTTGATTCGGTTAGCGAATGGTTGGTCCCTTCTTGGGCGATAATGTGATTGGCTATTGTTGTGTTCTACATTATTAAGACATATGTACAGATCATTTAGGGACATTGATAGTTGCTGTAGTGTTGTAGCATTTTTTTATGTTTGTTAACTCAGAACTCCGTCATTTTTAAACTAATTTGGAAAATTCTTTTCTCGTTGGGTTCAGAATAGCTTCAAAGTGGTCCCAAATATAAATTTCATCGATATACGACCTTAGACTTCGAAGATACATTAGAATTGAATTCGTTTTTAATTGATATAAAATGTATTATTTATATGAAAGTGTTAAGTTTAATTTATAAGACTAGCTGCGCCCCACGGTTTCACCCGCGGCTTCCCGGGATAAATAGTATGTTATGTTTTAATCCAGGACCTAAACATCCTTATTTAAAAGTACCTATATACAAATTTCATCAAAATCCATTCAGTAGTTTATGTGTTAAAGAATAACAAACATACATCCATACATTCTTACAAACTTTCGCGTTTATAATACTAGCTGCGCCCCGCAGTTCCACCCGGGATAAAAAGTAGGCTATGTGCTATTCCAAATCCTATAGTACCTACATACCAAATTTCATCAAAATCGATTCGGTAGTTTTTCACAAACATACATCCATACATTCTTACGTACTTTCGCGTTTATAATTTTAGTAGGATGGTTTTCAGTAAAAATGTGTTCAAAGTTAAATCACTAATTTAGATATATTTAGTCAACCTAGAGCCAAAATTGAAATAAACCTTTCAGATGAGTTAATTTCGTCGAAAATACAAAAACAATCCACAATTCCAATATCCACCGTCCAAAGCGAGTTCCAGCAAAAATCACCCCATAAATTACTTGGCGGAAAATGCCTCATTTTAAGGAGAGTTACTCCTTAATCCTATGGGCTCCTGGTACCCGGTGGGAGTAATTACGGTGCGCAATATATCGCCCCCCCACCCCGCTGAGGGTCCGGAGGGCTGAGGTCCTCATCACGAGAAATGAGTAACACATGGTCCCCGCGTTAATTGTTAGGGAACAGATTCGCTGTTTTTATTCTGTGATTGTGAGGGGACATATTGGAGGGTTTTGATTCGAGGTCGATGCAATAAAGTTGGTGTTGCTTGCGACGAATTTATGAATTATAGTCGCCACAAGTGCAGCGTAACGAATTGACTGCATTGACCGATGTCAACCTGAAACGGGATTCGTAATACGAAAAAGGTGTTGAAGAATTCAACAGCTATCAGCGGTTTGCGAATGCTTTTTTCCTTGCGAATGTTCGTGCGGTGGCTGTTACTGGACAGTGAGTAGTTTTTTTTCAAGACCAAAATGGTCTTCATGGTGCTTGTTAGCGTCACTAACATAAAGTGTTTTTGTTTTTTTTTATCATCAGTTCACCTTATCGAATATTGGCGTATAAGTAAACATTATGAAAATTAAAAAAAAAGTAAGTGTCAAAGATATAAATATAATATAATAATGAATAATGAGAAATTTAAAGAATCATTCTACGAAGAAAAATCTCCTAATCTCTTTATACATACTGAAGACGCTTGAAATTAAATAATTTATCACTTAAGTCTTCATCATTGTGACTCTAGACATCCCTTACGACTCATAGCTACATATACTAGGTGCACATAACACATAATGAACATAACTAATTATACAAAGGCATAAATCGGCAGTAAACACTCGTCACAGATGGCACCAACACTTGTGACGCCGAGGCCAGGGAGCTTGCTTTAAGATGGAAAGCCTATTTAATTTAGCGTCTTTATTTAATAGCTAGCTAAGTTACACTCTCCTTATAAGAAGTTAGTGTGAATTTTTGAAGATAAGGTAGCTATAAAAAGTGATGACATACATAGAGAAGGAGCGGAACGCATTGCCAACATCTGTGTTTCCTGACATCTATAACCTGGGAGTCTTCAAATCGAGAATGAACAGGTATCTTCTAGGCGAGCGTGTCAGATCTTAGAACACATCATCGCTTACTATCAAGTAATATAGTGGTCAAACGCAAGCAAGGTCAAACTAGTATAAAAAAAACTAAATGCTCGCAAGAAAAGTCGTATCTACTGTGTGAATGTATAGAAAAGTGTGAATTTTTGCTGCGGGTAGTATTGTATTTTTCTAGTTGTTGTCTTTGCCAATCGCTCTTGTGATATGGCCAGAGCTGGCCATATCCCAAGACAGGGTCGAGCAATCGCTAAATCGCCACCCGCGCCATGTTGGTCTGATGGCATGACGCGCGAATTTATCCCATATTAAACGCTGAAGCGCGGCCTTCGCCGAAGGGTTGAGGTGCGAACTCACCCTTATTTATGGTCAACATCTGGAGTTCCAAATTTGAATTTTATTTATATCCGGCCAGGTAGGACTTTGATAAAGTTGTTGCCAATTTTCTTCGTTGATTAAAGGTTTGTTATTTACTGGGGTTATTAAATTTTGCAGAGTTTTGTTTTAATCAGGCGGGATTGGAAGGAAGGCCAGTGTTTCCCTAGTAGAAGACCAACAAAAAAAAAAACTATTCATTTTAGAAAAGGTTTACATATAATTTAATGACTATGGCAAGACATTTTATAAAATATTTTTGACGTAAGTATTCCATTTTCGCATATCCTGGATTCCACCAATTTAGTATATTTTAGCTTTGGCCCAACGCAGGAATGAATAGCGTAAGGCTTATGCCTCGCAGTGGGCGGAATGGGCTGTTGGTGCTGCCAATGAAGACGACGATGATATTTTAAACGGCCGTAACGATTTCCCATCAATTAAACGTTGAATACGTAACCATTAAATATTTTCCATGATATCACGATCCGTACCTATACCAGGAGAGCATCAGCGAGCGGCAGTGACCGCTAATGAGCGCGACAGCAGCGCCGCGCGGTCGCTGCGGCCGGCGCGCGAACTAATTTGGCGCGTGATGGATTGCCACGCGTGGCAAACGTCTTCGATGTATTCAGCCTGGTGGTTGCTAATTACGAATACTTACTGCAGATATTTATTATTCCGGAGATAAATTGTCTGGTGTTTTTAGCGATTAAAAAGTCCCGTCGTGTTGTGACAGGAGTTTGTTTTATTGGAGTTAATAAAAGCATAGTTAACAGAAATAATTTTTTTTAGAACATTAGGTGTTGCAATAAGTGCCAATAATGTGATTTATCGTGTAAAATAACTATCCATTACTAGTAAAAATAACCGCATCATTAAAAGCTTCGAACTCTGTTTACACGACCGTCATAACTCCAACGTCTCGTGTCAAAACAAAATTAAAAAATAACAATGCACAGAAAAAGTCTTTAATTGGATATGCAGTGTACATACGATAAAAAAACAAACGTTCTATTCTAAATTCAAATAAATCGAGGAACACACGCGCTAAGCCCGCCGCGCACTGGGCGTTCTGTCACTCGGCGCGTCCCGTTACGCGCCGTCCATTTGTCAAATTAAATGACGCTCGGTATTTTTAGCGGTCATCACCTGCCGGGTGACGTCACTGATGATCCGCGGACGTCTCTATCCTGTGAGAAATGCACTTTTTATTCACGATAATGGCGCGCTCGCGTGTAAGGCACACTCAAATTAGCGGTGCACGTAGCTTAATCGCCGTGTCGCAATCGTGGAACTAACAATGCCGAAGCGCGCTTTTCTTTTCTTTTTTGACTCGACCGGAGATAAGGCCCTTGATTGTGCCGCGTTCCATTCTAGCGTGCATCAGTCTGTTATCGGACTAACGAAGTGTTCATGCTGTGTTGATGCAAAAAACAGCACAGATGGAAATAAAATCGAGATTCATCTGATTTTTTTTACAAAAGGAGAGTTTTATAATTTGTGCTCGGATGAGAGTTACAAGAAAAACTTGATTAATTGCGAAGATAAACTCAACGATTAAACAGCTTCTTGCAAACTGGCTACTAACAATTAGAAGCTTATAATTTAAAAACATTTCGTTCGAAGTTCGAATTTGACACGTAAATTGGCGGCCCTACCGAAGCGTAGAAGGTAATTTATAACGTCTGAAGAATGTTCTAGACAAACACATTAATCGAGAGGCTGTTCGCTCTCCGTATCATTTCCGATGTGTTTTTAGTCGGCGCCATATTGTGATGCATTATTTTAATGGGCGAGGTGCGATAGTGGAAGAAAGGTCGCACCTGTGGGCTGATGCATTTGGGTTAGTGTTTGTTTTTTGCCTACAGAAATAGTAAACAATTTATTAACGAAGTATTCTGTCTGTATTTTCACATTATACATTCACAATACACCGACTGACTAAGAAAATATGAAAGATACATCAAATGTTAACCAGAGACAACAGCGTCGTCGTTTATTCTTTTTAAAAGATGCAATCACACGCATCCTCTCGCTCACCAATCATCATTCGTTCGAAAAATGATATCGACTTTCTTTTTTGCAATTTCACGCTGGCCAGGAACAATTGTCCGATATCCTGTGGCATCTTGTGGGAGACACTTTACGTTCGCTAAGGGCCTCTAATGGCCTCGGCCCGAGCTCGAGGGGCCTTTAAAAATTTAACCGCCCTTTTATTTATGATCGCGTTTGTCGCTGATACAGATATCGAGTGTTGAGATCTATTCGTTATGAAGTTCGATGTCCAATTTCTCGCGCACTCCGCACTGTAGGTACGAAGCTACATAGCCGGACACCGACGGCGGGTCGCGCGTCGTTACACGTGCCGTGTCAGAAGAGATGAGAGCTATGCGGTAGAAAGAGAGGCGCTCTGTAGGTTAATATGACTGGTAGGTATGCAGCGCTACGCGAGCTGAATTGAATTGTATTGCGTCATAGCAACAGCCGCTATTTGTTTAAATTTCTTTGCGGAGTGATGCTTCTGTCCCTTAGTATTCTGTGGTTTTGTAAAGAAATTATAACGGTAACGTGCAAGATATATCGTAACTTCACAAGCCTTTGTCTTTGAATTGAAAAGTGTCTTACTTGTATGAAGTCAACGAACGCTTAGATAAAAGTCATTAAATTAATTTGATCGTAACTACAAATCCTACAAATATTATAAATGCAAAACTTTGTGAGGATGGATGGATGGATGTTTGTTACTCAATCACGCAAAAACGACTAAACGGATTTTGATAAAATTTCGTATGTAGGTACTTTAGATTCTGGAAAAAGACATAGGTTACTATTTATCCCGGGAAACCGCGGGGGAAACCTCGGGGCGCAGCTTGTATTTAATAAAACGGCTAGGACTCGCGTAGTTTGTCGAGTTAGTCGTACCAAAATTGATCGTAATTGTTGGTAAGAACGTAAGTAATTTGCGCGAACAAGCTTATATAAAATATTTATAACGTAAATCTATTCATTGTTCCACGGCATGTATGATAGAATATAATAGAATATAAACACTCTGTATTGTATACCAATTTAACGAAATAGACAGTAACTCA
Source organism: Petrophora chlorosata (assembly GCA_951640565.1). Lineage (NCBI taxonomy): Eukaryota > Metazoa > Arthropoda > Insecta > Lepidoptera > Geometridae > Petrophora > Petrophora chlorosata. The sequence goes on along the minus strand of OX621207.1, from coordinate 15,047,038 downwards.
GTCAACTATGGTAGTACAGTGGGTGGTCTTATCGCTTGAAGCGATTTCTTCCAGATAACCTTTGAATGGAATTAATCGAAAGAAGAAGTAAACGGCGATGTACAACAAAATTTATTAATTACAACTACATACCTACATAATCATACATAAGTACATGCTAATATTTACATTCTAATACGACCAAAAACAAAAATATTATTATTAAAATATACTTATTAATATAATATTATTAATACTTGATAATACTTATTTATATAAAAATAATAATAGCAGTGTTAGAGGTAGGAAGATAGATAATGAGCTTTGACCATATGTTTAAATATTGATGTCCACTAAATAATTCCTAACAAAGTTTTCACCTGGTACCTCACCAGTCACAATTATAAATCGTCACAGCGCTCGTTAATAAATCTCCGAGTCGTTTAGTTCTGTTAATTGCGCGTTGATTTATGTACAAGTGTCGTTTATCGTCGCATCTACGATGGTCACCTCCATTACTACCTCGTCTAAACTCTGATAATTAGTCGAGTCGACTAACGTACCTACGCTCGTTACTAGAGTGTGCGCGGGAATGAACATATTTCATCGACAATTATAACGATTCGAATGACAGCTGTAGTTGCATTAATGCGCAAGTGTGAAATGTCAGCGCGCGAAAATGCTCAATGTGAAAGTATCTATGGTATAAACCTCGTAGAATTCAATATACCTATTTATACTTCAATACAATCATAAATCAAAATCCTATGCAAATATGAATGCCAATAAATAAAATATAGAAGTTCATGACTAAGTACCTATTTGCAACATAATTTGATGCTTTGTGTACTAGACCTTTCAAAAACACAACACGGTGAGGAACAAAAACGAAATATCAAACGCAATCCACTAAAAAAAATACAAATCGGTTTATAAATGACAGAGTTCTAAGCAAACAAACATAAAAAAGCAGTCGAATTGAGAACCTTCTCCATTTTCTGATGTCGTGAAAGTCGTGTCGTGTCGTGAAAGTATATAGGTACAAACCGCAGATGGCGGAATGCAAGAGCCGTGCCAAACAAGAAAAAAAGAGGCTAAGTGCTGGTCTAATAATAATCAAATTTTAATACAAAATAAGTACGCGTTTAATAAATTATTATAGGCGTTGATGTGGTCTAAGATCTAACACGCTCGCCTAGAAGATACCTCATATATCATAGAGTAGATATCGCCTACAATTCTTTTGCAATTTTGGATTCAGCGCCTTAATCTAGACCTTTCAAAAACAAGATCTAGAACAAAAATCTAAATATGATGCAAATAGGTATTTAGTCATGAACCTCTTACATTTTATTTATTGGCATTCATATTTGCATAGGATTATGATTATTTTAAGATAATGTATGATTGTATTGAAGTATAAATAGGTAAATTGAATTTTACGAGGTTTATACCATAGAGATAGACTAAAGAATCAAATTTTGCAATAAGATTCCATATTCAAATTCCGCTTTTTTTTCATTGACGGTCATATGCAAATGCAGCTATTACGCAGGATTATGATGATTTTATCGTCTTATATTTAATTAAATGTTAATCTTGACACTTATTAATTGTTGTAGCGTTTTATAAGAATTTCAACGATGGAAATAATCAGCCGGAGCGCGATTACATCGAAGGCAACCCGTTCTGTGACATGTGAGGGCATTTAACAAATCGATAGGTATAAATCTCCAGACCATAGACGTAAAATCTTCTTAAAAACTGTCTTAGTCGCCAGTATCTGACGCAACGCCCACTTGTTTTTTCTTTTTTTTATGAATGTAATGCGGCAATGACATTATTTTCGTTGAATGTTAATCTTTAAGCTCAATCGTTGACGTTGGAAGGTGGTACTTTTTATGTTAATCAGATTGCATATGGAGTTTTAAACGATTTAAAGATTAGCTTAAGGTTTATTATTACTGAATTCATTGTTTATGAAACATATTAAAAAAAAAACATTTTGATCGGACTTAAATAAAATTAGAAACTAAAAAACAAACCCAGCAGACACTACAGAGAAGCTTGTCTGTGTATTTTATATTAATGAACAATTTATCCATTAACTCATACACTTCAGTGGATGAGAAAAATCCCATTTGTCCTCTCTGAGTTAAAAATTTAAATAGGCTTAAGTAGGTACACAATTATGGCCACTTTGAATGCAGGGCAGAGTAAACAGAGGGTCCGAATTCCGTCCCTTGCCACCCTATATCAAGTAATGACGAGAGTTAGGAACACCAGATTTAACACCTGAGCCGTTTAAAATTAAAAAATTGGGAGTTTAAAAAATAGGGAGAGTTCGACGTTCAAACTTATTGAAGGCGGTGAAGGAGGAGCAGATAGTGGAGATTTCTTTATTGTCCCTACAAACATACACTTATAAACTTAAAAGTTTAGTAAGCATAGGTATGTGATTTTAATAGGGTTTTTCAATTTTCGATGTTTTTATTTTCTGTTAATGTACCTATGGATGGATGATTAACCCTTATGATATACTTATGATAACCATATGATATCCCTATGATATCCTTATGATATCGTTATTTTATTTTTATTTTATTTTTTATTATGAAATGGGCTTACATTTGACAACAACTCACCTGATGGTTACCTTATAATGGAATTATATCTAAATGACGTAAGTATAACGGCATGTAACAACACAAACTATCAGATAACAATCCAATATTGAAATTCATTAAGACAAAAGCCTTCTCGAACAAAGATCCGCCAAACAATGGAACGAAAAAGGCACCAAAACAAAGGAAAACCAACCGACGACCAAGCGAAATTTACGTTTAAAAACAACGTAAAATACCTCGGTATCTATCCTATTTAGATATTAATCTAAACGAAAAAGCAAAAGCAATTCAAAATGGGCAACAAGCTAGCAGAAGGGACGCGGGTAATTGGCCATTTATCAAAGAGAAGGGTTAGGGGTTCTGCCGCCCTGGTACTGCGCTGGTGGCTGAAGGATAAGGCTTAGTGACAAACAAACTTACATGTTTGAGTGTGCTAATTGTGAAACGACTCTAGTTGTCTATATCCTTCTGCGAGAGAAAATACTGAAAAACTTTTTTCAGCTCCATCAACCGTACAGTACCTAAATTGAGATCACGAAGCAATGTGGGAAAATATCATAGAGCGGTACTAGATTCCACGATTATATAATAGTAAACACTAGGCACACGAAAAAAAAATATATACAAAAAAATTCAAGCAGAAAAGGTACATACCAAAAAAAATCAAAATACAGACAAAACACATACATTAGTCGACATTTCTGGGCAGTGATCTTTGCCAGACAATATGTCCTGGATTTTATAATAGTTAGGTAATAAGAAAAGAAAAGAAAGAAAGAAAATTTCGACACACAAAAACGACAAACAAAAACTAAAACTAAAATAATAAAGAATGGGCTCAGCTCAACATAAAAAGCCGAGATAAAAAAAAATTTAGTCATCAGTGGTGCAGAAAACAAGCAGATATAAAAAATAACAAAGCTTGATTTCCATTGAAATAAGTGTATTGGTTGGTTCCATCGACTTTGTTTTTACACGGAAAATTTTAGATGGGAAAGTACAGTATTCAGATTGCACAAAGTTTTGTTACAAAATACCAATTTCAGGACTGGAAAATATCAACAAAGATTACAATCGTATAACTCAGCCGCGTAGGTACAAAGGTCACTGCTAATTATAAACCTTAATTTCGAACTGGCAACACCAGAATTAATCTAATAACCAATATAAGCGCAATTTTCGCGGACCACCCTATAGCCCTAAGCACACAGGTGTAACTCCATAAAGCTTGATTAATCCCTGTGTTCCCGGTTTAAAATCCAACATTCCGGGATTTTCGGGATATAATGAAAGTTTCTTATCAGTGAAACACCCAGTTTTAAGTAACGGGGTTTTGTTTACAACTCCCCCGATGGTGGGGTGCTTGCTGCTACTGGCAACCTTGAGATTACGTTTCGTTTTGAGTGTTTTATTCAGTTAATTTTGTAAGAGCTTAATATCAATAAAATTTATAGATATATACAATTTTTTTTTCTATTTATAGACTTGCGTTTGACTGCTATCTCACCTGTTGTTAAGTGTCGATGCGGTCGAAGATGTAGCACGCTCGCCTAGAAGAAACTTGTTCACTCTTGTCTTAAAGACACCCAGATTATAGCTATCCGGAAACACAGATGCCGGCAGAGAGTTCCACTCCTTGGCCGTTCGCATTATGAAGGTCGAAGCAAAGCGCTTGGTGCAAGCAGGAGGACTATAACGTTAACTTTCTATTCCGTAAGTTTACCCGCTCTCCTGTCAGAGTTTTAAAAATGTCCTTTACTTCACTAGCATCTAAACTAGAATCTATAGCGAAACAATTAAATTCAAGTCAGCGTAGTTATTGCTTACTTTTTGATGTTTAGAAAAAAATAGTCAGTTAATGTGTTAACAGTATAAAAAAATCGTTGACCCAAAGAAGGTTCATTCAAGAAACCGATGGGAGAAGTCGACTAAAGAATGTCTTGTCCGAACTCCGTCGAACGAAACTTGACTCTGGCAGATGCACAAGACGTGCAAAGCCAAACCCCACAAGTACGGAGAAAAAAAAAAATAGAAAGTCTTGTTTAATTTACTCTAAATTCAACTTAAAATCCAAATCTGTAAATAAGCTTTCCAAATCAAAGACAAGCGTAATAAATTCATGTCTACAATCTTCTTGCATAAAATATTCATCGGTAGATAAACAAAACAAGCTAAGAGCAATTCGTCACCCCATCCCCGATTGTCAAAGGGTAGATCTGTCTGCACCCACCCGTGAATTTAAGCCTTTTGTCTATGGTGTTGTGATCGGAAAAGTTAACTTGTAATCTCTATGGTTACGCCTGTTTTGTCTGCTTAGCTGTATGGGAATGACGTCTTTGATGGTAATGTCATTTTAAGGAAATGGTGTTGTTATAATAATTTGGGATACTTACAGTATCAATTTAGTATTGTTTCCTTATAATAAAACAATTACGAGAAACTCGACATGTTAAAAAACGACAATGGTTTTCATAATTGATGTAAAAGCGATTTAAAGTTTAATGATCATAGTACCTATTTAATAATTTTTATAATTATTTTATTAATTTAAATGTTAATACAGTGAACCTTTCCGGACCTCCCAAAATATTACAGATTATTAATGTCATTTACAAATTATTCATCTATTTCGATACACTCTGTTGCTCGCCATAAATTATTGCCTCGTATTAAAATGATCATTACCGTGCTTATAATAAGACGATAAAACGAAAATGATCCAATTAAAATAGACTTTTATTACATTGAAACGCTGTGTAGTACAAGCAATAAACGAAAAGTTACTACGTCTAAAATGATAATTAAGATCGTTTGGACGCATCAAATGCACACTAAGGTCGTTTCACGATTATTATTAAGTACACGATGTCAGGAACAGGAATAACCAGTCTATTAAAATTAAAAAAGTAACGTCATAGTTAATGGTCACCCTGAGTTTTTTTTCTAAGAATCGACGAGATAAAAATCCAAAATGGCGAGGCGGCGAGATGTCACGCGGCCCGCCGCGCATCGCTATGCAAATACAGGTTATAAGTAATTGCCAAAATAATTATCTATCTTTAGTACGATCTCGACTAGATGTTTTACTTGCGTTTCTTTAAAGTAATTATGTTAATGGTTAACGTTGATGAGCGACGCTTGCTATAATAAAATTTATAATTACCATAGGCCTTGCTTGAAATGGGACACGATGGGTGTCACCGACATAAGCAAGTGCGCCCGCTCAATCCGGTATTTAATAACATCGAACTGACAATACCGGATGCCTGCACTCCAAATGTTTAGATAATTGTATCTAATCCCGAAAACAGTCCCAAAATGATCTGACAGTCCCAAAGACTATTTCATCTTGTCACAGACACGTTAGCCGCACAACACGGGATTTCATAATCCGGCGTATCTGATCCGGCAAATCCTCCGTGCGCTCGGACGCGCAACTTCGGTTATAAATTCAGAAGCTTCTGTTTGTAACGCAGTCATACGTAGGCATTAGACGGGACTCAAATTAATACGAACAAGCGCACCTGCGCCCGCTCTGTTTCTTTCCTACAAAATTAACTCGCGCAGTTGCCAACAATGGAGCCCACGGAGCCCGCTCCGGCAAAACTTTTGCACTGTTATTTTTTCCAACCGCGGCGGCTATATTTCAAACTGTCATACTTAATCTTTTTATCAAAGTTTGTTAAATACCGTAAGAAGTGCACCCGTCTGCGTTGGGAAGTTCTCATCTGGTCTCTAATTACGTTTTGAGTTTGTTTTGCGGAGTTTTATTGCGAAATTAAACTAGTTTTGATGATGCTCTTCTGTCATATTTAAGGAGAATGCGGTTGGAGTTAGAACGGCTTTCATTTGCAAGGATGGCTGCAGCTGGGAAAAGTTTAATGCACTTTTTCATGACTTTGCTTAAATCTAAAATTGTTACAGAGCAGCAGCAACTTTATGGTTTATGATTAAGGAAAATCTAGCTCTTTTTCTCTTAAACAATAGTTAATAAAATCTATACTTTAATCAATGGCATGACCAAAAATGCAGAAAGTTTACTTGGAACCTTGAATATATCTTCATTAATATAATAAAATTACAAGAACTATCAGACAAGCTACGCTTTTAAATAAGTATCTCGGTTAAAGAAATATTCCACGGTTCTAGCATCATACAAATTGTACCGTCTTCTCGGAAAACATTTCCTCCGCGAGCTCCGCTAGAGTAACACCAGAAAATCTAACTAATTAAAAGCCAACGGTTGTTTATTCAACATTTCGCAATTCGCAATACCAGGCGAGCAGCGCCAGCGGGGCCTAGGAGCGAATAATTTATATTTAATTTAAACAAGACGACATTGGTATTCGGTATACGAGTGCGTAATTAAAATTCCCGCCGCGGTGGTGACACCCCCTCTCCCCCTCTCCCGCGCCCTCGCGACAGTTTTCGCGCCAATTTCAACGCGCCCGGAAATTAATTGTGACAGGAAGACGCGGCGGTCACATCCGGCCGCGTTCCGTTACACGCATTGTATTTATCGGCCAGCGTCCGTTCGTTCAATAAAAATATTTATCCCGTGTTATACTTGGGCAGTACGGGATTTTAATGTTGTATTTAATATGTAGCTAAATTGTATTTTCAAATTTGATTTTAAATGTACATTTTACTTGTTGTGTTTTTGGTGTAAGTAATTATTATTTAAATTTAAATGCTCTATAATGTATATTATTATAATGTCGAGTTCTTACAAACATTGTAATGTAAAGTGAGTACACAAGATAGAAATACTATTATTATGTTTACACATAATGTCCATCTGTCACGCAACACTACAAAATTGTCTCGTCACAATTACCACGAGAATCAGTCATGGCCGCGTTTCGGTCTCATTACCGTTTTTGTGTCAGTAATACGTATCATTACAGTCCAGCCATTATTGTGATTGTATCGCCGTAATGATAATAGTAATATCTGTTTCAATTGGACGCCGTGACCGATCGGAGGCAGTGAACTCAAACCAATTGAAGAGAGTGAGGAAAGTTGGCATAATGTACTGCACAAGCTTCGCTACAGAAAAGAACACATAGCTGCTTGACAGCTGTCAGAGTCACGCCATCTTGCGGGAACTATTGCGAAAGCGCGTCGAAAAAGCATGCACAAGGGAAATAGTTGCCACAAGGCATTAGAACAATAGGTATGCTGCATTAAAAAAATATGTAGGTATTTTATCACGGAGCAAATAATAAGGTAGTTAAGGTATAACATTCCATCAAATATCGCACTTCTTTCAAAAAACCACCGTCCTTCCAAATTATGTTAGTCCTTTCTGTTCAAAGGTTGTCTGGAAGAGATCGCTTTGAGCGATAAGACCGCCTATTGTTATGCTGATTACTGTAAAATTTACTTGTTTTTCATGTACCTATATTTAAGTTTTTTTAACAATAAAGTGTTTGTCTATCTATCTATCTATCTATCGCACGTTACCTTGTCACAATCGAAGTCTACTATCATGAGTCAAAGTACAAATTAGATACGTACCTAGCTAGGTATGTATAAGCTCTATCGAGTAGGTATAATGCAAACGAATGGAGTTGCTACATCTACCCACATAATACACCGAAAATAAGCATTCCGCAGCAATTGGCTCAGGTGTTCACTATCTTGCGCAAGAAACAGATGTTGTTTTTGTAGATTAATTACACGATAAGAACACCTACCAGTTCTCTAATGAAACGAAGAAGCCACGCGTGGGCAGCGAGGGCCGCGGGGCCTAGATCGATGCCCAGTCGCATTCGATACCACCGATACCGGCAGAATTAATGGCGCGAATCAACATCATCATTCAACATTCTACGTTCAATTAAAAAAACAAAACAAAACAAAATTCAATAAAGCCAACCAAATAAAATGTAAAATACAGATAACGTCAAAATGTCTAGCCGGAAAGAACGACGCGTCACTTTTATTTTTTTTAATTGGAGTATTAACGGGGCACAGATAAAGTCACTCTAAGTCTCCGCCTTTAACTTTTTTTTAACTTTATCAGATGGCTTAGGAGTTTGAATTTAAAGGTACGCCAAGTTACTACGAAGTTTTAATAGACTTCGAGCAATCTGATCTCGCTGACAAAAAACACATTAAAATAAATTGTGCAATCGGAATCATTTTCAACTTAACCCGGCACTTTTCGCGTCTATTTGTCCGGAGTGGGTATATTTGTTCTATTTTGTTTAAAAGTTGATTTACTACAAACGCCAGGAGGTAATTTATGCGCTACTGAAACGTATTCAATTTTGTAAACATTTCGTTCCAGCGCCGAGTGAAACACACAGTATCCGGCATTTCATTACATAATGGGGAAATATCTCGCAATAAGTACATACGTTGCGAATAACATCAAAACGTTTTTCCTTCATTCCAGGGCAAACACGAGAGAGGAAAAAAAAGAAATTTGGTCAGTGCGACCGTTCATAAATTGGCGTCGAGTTGCGCGACTCGCTCTAATTCCTTTGTTTGCGAGAACCGAAAACTGCTGTGGACATCCTACCGATGCCAATACGATATTTCACTCGCTCCCACTTGAGTGATACGCGCGCGTTAGAAAGTGACAGATGTATTTGACACAGCTCCGGGAGAGCTGGGAAACTGGGTAATCGTTTGTGCCAATCTAGTAATATACATGTGGTGGATTTACGAGACGTGGTCTAGCTTTTCGATATTATATCCGATTTATTTTTTTGGGTAGCGACATCTACCGGGGGGTTGCGGGATGTCAATTCGCTGGAATCTCGCCAAGAGCTTTGTTAAGAGCGTTGGCGTCGTGGCTTGCAGTTATATGAACTCTGTGGGTACCTTAGGCAAAATAACTACACTGGTAAAGTAGTGCTGTTTGCTGTCGCAACGATTTCTCAATATTTGCGGAGTGTCGAGAATTGCAAGTGGAAAATGGTTTCCATTTGTTTATTAACGCTATCAGAAAATATACTTGAAAAAAAGACTGTGTTTTCGTTTTCATCATCAAAAATTAAACAATAGTTGTACAAAAACATAATAAAATATTTATAATAGTTGTACAATTGATATCTATAATACTTATAATGCGAACGGCCAAGGAGTCGAACTTTTTGCAGGCTGGATAGCTATAATCTGAGTGTTTTTAAGACCAGCGTGAATAGGTTTCTTCTGTGTGAGCGTGCTACATTTTCGACCGCATCGTCACTTAACAACAGATGAGATAGTTTAAACACAAGCCTGATATCTATTTAAAAAACTGTTTCTTTAAGGCGTACCAACTAACAAAACCAACTATACTTATTGTTAGAATTACGAATAAAATCTTAATAAAATATATAGTCTTCATGTTACATAATATATTTACTATCAACATTGATACACTGAAAGTCTGAAATTAATGCTTTGCTTCAATACTCGTTTATTAAAAATAATCTCTTATACCAATTAACCAAATTGCTAGACCAGCATTATCTAGTAAAACACAACACGCTACAGTTTCAATTCACCGCGACACCTTACAAGACTTCTGACGTTATTATTAGAAATTAAAGAGATTTTTAGTCACGAAATATAGTTTTTATTAAACTTAGCCCATAGATATATAGTCGTTCAGACAATTAGGGAATCATAGATAATATTAACTAGGTACCATAGAGATGGAAACCTGCACACTAGGGCCCCAATTCACGATGACAACTTGGCGAAATCACGACAATACCTTGCTTCGAAATCACGTCGATTCCTTCATTAATAAACGACATTTCTATGACGCATCCATATATTCATATATATGACGCGTCATAGAGAATACAAATTTCGCAGATGTCGTTTATTAATGAAGGAATCGATGTTTCCTTGAAGCAAGGAATCGCCAAGTTGTCATAGTGAATTAGGGCCCAGAAGGGATGCAATACTGTCTTAAATACAATGTTGACTACAGAACACTTCTACCACATCGTCATAGTTCAATAACTTAGACGAAAGTTAACACGTCAAGCCGTCATACCACGTATCGAGACAATAAAATAATAATGTCTGCCCGCCGTAACGAGCCGGTGCTATAACGGCGCGTGTACATTAGCCAGGACACAATGGACCCTGATTTATCGACGCCCGGATAAGGCGCCAATGGAAAAAGGATTTTCCTGGAAAACTTCGATGGGAATAAATTTAAGGTCGTTGATCGATTTTAAAGATTTCGCGCTGTTTTGCATGAGAAGTGGGGATCTGTGAGTTATTGCTCTTTAATGCCGGATAAATCTAATTGTAACTTATCAATATAAAGTCATTAATATAGGTATAGGTCAGTATAGGTATATTTTGTTGGTTGTATTCCTAACTACTAGTCAATAAAATATAAAGTACAAACCTGGAAGAACCAAAGATTGTACCAGAATTTAGATCCTTCTAGTTTGTGACTGACAATGCACTGGATTATTATCTTTCTCCGAACAATTTACATCCTCGTTACTCATCAGATATATTAAATGAAACAGTTTCATAAACATGCCGATGAGATTTATGTGATGAAGGAGACTTGGCTACCAATGCAAAAGTTAAGAGCTTTTCCCTGTCCTACATAAAAGCTCAGCAAAGATTTTCACTGAAATTACATCGCAAGGAAATCCGAGATTATTGAAGGGTGAAATAACACCCTCATTATACGATGAGCTGAATAACAATTACGGTTCCGGGAACGACGCAGTGCAGTAAAAACGCCCGATTAACCCGCAGCCATCGCCGCCACTGCAGACAGCATCATACGTGGGCCAGAGCCAAATTTTTAATTATTCAAACGAGAACAAAACGCCTGCATGAATAAGTATTCACGAGCGCATAAAAAATAAACATCAACGCGCAAGCTACGTCACTATTTGACAGAACGAAGTCTATTAAATTATGAACGACTCTTCTCACCTTTGCGTTTTTTTATTCAATGTAACTGCTAAACAGAAAGGATACATTATAGATACGCGGCGGAGCAGACACGTACAAAATGAAAATAGGGGAAAGGGAGCCGAGGGTGGGGGCGGTATGGAAATGTTGGTCAAATATATCATCCGGCGCCTGACAGGCCAATTCTCTTATCGCACGCGCGGCGGCGGCGCGATCTAAGCTAGCTTAGCTAATATAAAATGGTTTTAAATTCAAGTTTAATTCGGGCTATCTGCAGCTTCGAGCTCGTAAATACGACCCCCGGCCCACATACAAAGGCGGCGCGATTTACGGTTTTGACGGATTTCGAATATTTTACCAGCAGGTCGGATTAGGACGAGTTACGCACGGAGTTTCATCCTCCGGGACCTTACGTTTTAATAAGACGGTGTAACTCATGAAGTAGCCGCATTATCACCTCGACCGGGAACTTATCTGAGGGTTTAATAATCGCGGAATAAACTTTCATCTTCCGCAATTACCTCTCGAATATCTTAGCACGGTATTATTCCAGCGGGTGGCGAATCCGCGCGTCAGTTTACAGCGCGAGGACATCATAAAGTGTAAACAATGACGGCGTTTTCCATTACAATATGTTTACCGATCCGTGCGCGGCGCATTATGTATGTTATCCTGGTGGGACGGGGCGCCGCTGAATTTATGAGACTCCGGCAAATATTTGGCGCTGCGAGTTCGGACGCTCTCCGGCTGACAACGGGAAGATTGTCGGCAACTGTTTACACAACGGGATATGGTAATTTTTCAGTGCCTCCTCTCGTAAGCGTATTCCGTTCACGGCTCCGCTCTGTTCCGTCCGCTTTGCATCGGTTTACTCTTGAATCGGAAGCGCGTCCGGACGAGTCTTATGACGGACGACGCAAACAGAGCGGGCTGACGTTTAGTGTCATTAAATCTCGTAATAGGATATCATAAATCGCAGGAGGTCGGCGGCAGCGGGTGGCGGGCGGCTGTCATCGTTTGTCAGAGCATTTCACGCATTGTTGGACAATAACGCAGGCGGGGGCGGGCGGCATTGTGCGCGGCCGGCCGGCTGGACGCGTGACGTGACGCGTGCGCCGGCCGCGCTGACCGCTGCCCTTTGTGCCGCTGCCACGCCGGACGCGCTGCCACCACACCACCGCCGCCGAGCCGACACTACACGCCTCTAAACCTATCTTACATCACAAATTAGACATCTGTACCCTCCCGACTCTCCAGCGCATCTCCGGAAACAACAAAATTCCCTCGCTTCAAGACGCTCGCGGTAATTCACACTCGCTCAGCCTCACTAATTCACGCCGAGTTTTCAAGTTATTTAAACCGGCACCCGCGTACGTGCATCGCAATCAAATTTATATCGTCTCCCGAAGAGAAAAAAATGAAAAAGTAACATCCAAATATGTTCGGTATGCATCGTCTCAGAGATCACATCAGAAATTTAAGCTTTAAAGAAGCGGGCGGGATAAAAAAATAAAGTAAGACGGCACGAGAAAAAAGAAGAAAAAACCTGACCCCTGCGACTCGGACCCGTAAATTCGAATCAAAAGGAATCAAATGTCATACGAACGAGGCCCTTAACGATTATCAATTTATTACGTCATTGAGTAAGTGTTACCAACCTTATAAAACTTATCTAGTTAAACGTATCTCGGCTTTAGAGGTACTTATTATCGTAAAAGCAAATATATGACGATATTCTACGTGTAATTCTGGCAATTAGAATTAGGTTATTTCATTGCTGTCGTTTCGGTATGCGTTTATAGACCCATAAAAACATACAACCATCAATTTGTTCCAAAATAGGAAATACATTAAAATATTATTGCTTCTACATTATCACTTTTATCGGAAATCAACACATTTATAAGCAGACACTAAAAATCCTACTGTATAAAAAGATATAACATATTATGTCTTAAAAAACTTCTCGTCATCGATTTGACAGTAATATCTAGTTGACAAATGTCAAAATCTATCGGAATCCGGTCAATGAAGTGAATGAATGAACGATTTCATCTTTATGTTGCCGTCGTTCTTTCAACACATTATAATAATTATGAAATATAAGTGCTTAAAATGAATAAATTAAATACGAGAATAAGAATGCTTAACTATTATTTAAGACCGGTATCTCAAGAGGCATAGCTTTAAGTTGTTATCATAAATTTTATTTAAATGATTCCATTCCAAGACTCAGATTTTATTGTCGTACGCCATTAAGGCCGCATTTAAAAGTCAATTAATATTTTTAATTCGTGTGTAACATAAAATGAGCTAAGGTTATGCTCAGCATGTGGTCGGGTAAGGTACGAGCAACTGCTTTTTTCTTTTTTAAGAACTTCATATGCCTTTGCAATGAAAAAAGAAAAATTAAAAAGTTACGAGTACCTATTCTGAATGTTTATGGGAACTTGCAGTTCTTTTTTTTCTAATGTGGGATGAACTAATGAGTACATTGACCAATGATTGACCTGTGGTGGAAGAAGCTGGATGAGAGAAGCCGGAGATCGTATTCAGAGGCGTAAAGTTGGAGGCCTCCACCTATGGACTGCGATAGACAGATGATGTCATTATACCACATTTTTTATGTACCTGAATAATGAGACAAGCCAGTCGTTCGCGTGATGGTAAGCGCCACCCTGCCCATATAAATTGCAGTGCCACCCAGAACTTTTAATACCGTAAAAAGTACTTCGTAGCACTGCATTGCGCTCATCACCCCGAGACATCGAAAGTCTGATATGCCCAGTAATTTCGCCGAATACAATGCCCTTCAAACCGGAACACAGTGATGTTTGTGCATTACTGCTTCTACTAAAAAGTTTTATTCATGATAAATTAAAAAGGGGAAACTCAGGTTCAGGGCATGTCTTTAAAAGTATTTTGATCGGATGGAACATGCTTACCAGCTATGCAGTAGCTATTGCAGCTTTTGGCAAACATTCGTCCAGACATTTAAGATATTAGATTAGATTAGATAACGCTTTATTGTCACACAACAACAAGAAATAATTACAAAACAATACTTAAAGCTAAACTGTTACAATGGGCGGTCTTATCGCTTATAGCGATCTCTTTCAGTCAACCTTTGGATGGAGAGGACTCAAAGAAACCTTGAGGGACGGTGGTGTTGTGTATAAAAAAACTAACCAGTATAGAATAATAATATTATATACAGACTACATAATCATAATAATATAATATAATTAAATATAAGTACAAAGGTACCAAAAAAAGTACATATAATAAAGTAAAAAATATATATAATATTGAAATATATATATATATATATACTATATTTATAGATTAGATTGATATCGACATTTTATTCTGTCTAAGGTCTCCATATGTCACATTATAAGTAAGTTTATCCCCTCACAAGTAGAATGGTAAGGAAACTGAATAAACAAATGAACACCCGGATAATTTACCAAAACAGATTACTGTGGCCGAACAAACAGTAAGACAAATGCGATCTCATATATCGAGATGTTATCGCGACGAGTTCGATTCGAGATACGAGACGAGACCCGTGGTACGTATGAATCACTGGGATTAAAACTCATAGATGTTACCAGAATAGGAACATAGAGTTTTGGTTATGTTTTCTCTTTTCTGTTCGTTTTGCTTTAGGCTGTAAAAAAGCTATGTAAAAAGCATTTTGTAGATAAATTAACGTTTAAAAAACTGAAACGTAATGAAAATATATAGTGTAATCCTGCTAAATATCATATATATATTTCAGTTTTGAAATGAATTTCCGCAACGTCACGCCTGATTCCATTAAATTAACGTTTTTCAATAAATCAACTTACAATAAACTTTATACTGTTTGTAACTTTCTTTTCGTAGAGTCTTTCAAATTTGTTGTTTCAAATTACCCCTCTTTCCCTTAATGATTGATTTGATAAACTCAGATATCGAGATAAATATTGAAAAATACGTATAATTCTACCTGTCTCTGCTTGAAGATCTCGACTTACCTGGAAAAATAAAAAGGTACATTAATAATTGAGAAGACACTTGTGGCGAATAACTAATAGAACTAATAATATCGTTTTACTTGCTTTATTTAAAACATGTTTTTGAAAATAATAAGAGGGGTTATTTAAAAGAAACGCACATAATGAAAAAAATAGTCGTCGTCGGTTCATTTTTCACACGCCTCGTCAAAAAGAATATAAGGCAAACAAAAATCTAAATATCAATTTCCGAACTAACTCCTTGTTTCTCCGAAGCCGGGTCACTGGCCGCAAACAGGCCAATTTATAAATAAAAACTAGGCGCATTATAAAAACGCGATTTCCCGCCAACATTTTGCAAATGGCGACCTCCCACTGCAATTTTCGAGATGCTAATCATGTGGTGACATGCGATTGCCGTTTTCGCTGCAAAACAATAATTTAAAATAGCTCCGGAGGTATAATTTCAACTTGATACGGCAATTACAGCGTGATTAGCTGTTATATAAAATTGCAGATAATAATTGGCAATAACGCGCGTGCTGGTCGATTCCCGCGAAAATGAGGGGAAATGATTTATTTTTAAATTGGGGGTTCGTTGCTAGTGCATAGTTGCTAACGCGAAATTAGCACGTTCATAGAAATTTGATTAGGCAATTTTATAACTGTTACCAAGCAATAGCAATAATTTAGGCTTCATGAGTTTTCAATTCAATTTTTTAAGGTTAGAAAAAAATTATATATTATTATATACTTAGTTTCTGTATTACTTTTTGGTGGGAAATGAAAAGTGTAGATACAGTTCGATTTTGTTTTGTTCTAAACAAGTGTTATTTCGAGTGATCATGTGTAATATCGGTGGAATATTAACCATTATGTGTTCGTAAACGTGCACGAGTGTAGGCAAATGAAACAAAATAGAGAAAAACATAGTTTTTTATGTTCTCCCAAAAAGTCCATAGAAAGCTTGAATAAAGTTCCACCACTTTATTGAACTACTAGGAGTGACATTGATTTTACTACAATACGAAAGAAATCATTGTAATGTTTAGAGTAATTACTCTGAGTTGTAATGTTTTTAAACTGTCAAATAAAAACTACGTAAGACAAAGCGGTACAGTCCTAGACTTTAGCCTGCCCTAACTGGCGAATAAAAAATAAAATTACCTTTGTCATTACTTACATCATTTTTGAACCTATATTCAAAAGTTTTTAAGAAACCGACTGATTTTTCCTTTTGCTTTTTATTTCAAATATTTTCCACTATAGCTTCATTGAGCTCATTGACATGGATTATGTTGACTGGAAGAGATCGCTTTTAGCGATAAATCCGCCCATCGTACTTTAGTTCGTAAGTTGTTTTTATGTAAGAAACCTACTGATTCTTTTTGTTTGATGTACAGTCAGCGACAAAAGTAGCTGAATATTTTTGAGTATTTGATTGACTACACCTTCAATATTTAGCTTATTTCTCTGCTGCAGCTTTATTTTATGTAACTGAATAACGAGACGAGCTGGTCGTTGGCCTGATGGTAAGCAATACGCCAGCCTATAACAATAACAGCACCACCCAGAACTTTGTTTTCCAAAATCCTGCGCGGCGCTGCACTGCGCTCGTCACCTTGAGACAATTAGCTGTTGAGTCTCATAACGCCCAGTAATTTCACTGGCTACAATGCCCTTCAAAACGGAACACAGTAATGCTTGCGAACTACTGCTTGGCGGCAAAGCGGTGGTACCCACCCAGACAACCTCTCGCATACGAGAAACCTACCACCAGTAAGAGTTATTCGACAATTACAGGATATTGCTGTTGATGACAATTACATGTTGCGTGCTGCATAATGGTGAGCTTCGTATATGTCATAAAATCCAATGTTTTCTTTGGTACAGTTTTCTCTATTATTTTTAGTAGGAATTTACAAGTCACGATTACAGCCTGGCTGTCACACCGGTCACGTTTTCGTGACATGTAAATTGTACCATTACGCAATTTGTTCCGTTTCTATTGAATCTGCGCCTGCGCAATTGTACTTCAGATAATTGTAATTGTAAAATTGTATCATACCTACGGTCTGCAGCTAATTGTAAATTATACCCCATTGTTGGTTATGGGAATGTGGGGGTAATGCGGTGGTGGATCTAATAATTCTAATGACTGGGTAGCGCAACAGAGCGTGGGGACAATTACCAAAGTGGGACGAGCATCTTTTACTAGTATGTACCTACCTTCCTATTTCAAAAAACTTTGTATTAAAACTCTTGACGCCCCTCCTCATCTTTAGTTTCTTCTTCAGAAGATATATTCTAAATAGGTGATATTTCTAGTAAGTAGGTATACTCAAGTTGTAGAGTCTTGTATTTCGTCATAAATAACTTTCTTCAGACATTCATCCTTTTATTGAAATTCATTCTTCAAATGTTATATCTTGCGATAATTCAATCTTGGAAATGACAGTCATGCTTATTCCTAACTTTATTCCAACTTAAGTTTTCAGCTTTAAGATAATGAGTAGTAGAGGCTAAGAAGTTTATTCATAGTCCCTGAAATTTATGTCCAAGGCGTTAATACCTTTTCCGTGCATTAGAAAGCTGTACAAGAAACGCCGCCGGCCGCATATCAAATTATTGCCACATCAAAATAATTTTCATGAACTTTGACATTAATTACAAGTAAATTAAGCCCGTAATGGTTGTGTTACATAAATAACGCCGAGTCCGGCTCTAATTACCGGCTAAAGCTATGGTTGAACGCGACGCCTTTTTCTCAAGATTTCCCGACCGCCTCAGCGTTTCCTCGGAAAAAAGCCCGTTTCCCATCCCGTTTCAACGCCTGCACCTTGCACCGCACTATCACTTCCTTTTCACTCGTTTGTTCCGTCGATGCGGACGTCTCGCTCCGCGCTCCGCCCATTTATAAAATCGACTGGTGGCCGCCGTCTGTGCACCTGTCCCTTTCTCCGCCGACTGATTTATGTGAGAGAGAACGGGCTTGATCGACGCTTTGTTTTCCCGCTTCGAGTGTGACACCAGCCTTCGTTTTTCGAAAAAAGGCGCAACGAGCCAAGGATTAGGTTATACGTTATTACCGGGTGTAAATTCTGATAATGCGCAGCGATTGCGACGCGAATTCCGAGTGTCGGGTGTCGCGCGGTGGAAAACGTAATGCCTTTTTGTTTTGCGCGGTAGGTACGAGTCGTTTTGTAAAACTATATTTACGATAATGTTATCTCGCGCGGCCGTATTACATTACGTAGGTACGCCGCGGGAACTCGTGATTAATGATTAACTCTCGCGCGGAACCTCGCTCCTCGCTCGCCTCCGACCAATAAGAAAAAGAAAATCATTCCTAAGAAAACGCATCGGTTCGTAAACTAATGCGTATAGTTCGATCGCTCCCACACGACATAATGAAGCCGTTTACAACACCATCTATCTCGGCATCGAGCAAATCATTATTGTCAATTGTGCGAGTCTATAAATCGGTGGTTGTTTATGGCCTCTCCAAATTTCGAATTAAGATTTCAATGGCGCGGTATGCGGCGTGCAAAAAGCGCGGGCGGGTTGACAACTTGAGAAATATCACGGCGGCAGTTTTTTGAGGTTACTTTTGGCGGGAATGCCATTCTAATCAAAATAGTTTACGCGTTGGCCGTACCTCGGATTAGATTCGTTTTGTTTCGACCCTCATTCGTGGGAACGCATTGTTTTTTTTGGTCGTCGATAAACATCTTTTTGAGAATAGCTCCATTAGACAACGCATCGGTTGTGATGGATTATGGCGATTGTTTTGTTAATCGAGTCAAATTGCTTCACTTGGCTCCGACGCAGCACTAACTAAGTACCACTTTCGGTTCCCGTTCACATAAACACGGCGAACCCGCGCATACACTCACAAAAGCGGCAGTATCACGTCGCAAACTCTACAAACTGTTATAAATCAAAAAAGCGAACAAATAAAAACGCCCGCCGAGGTGAAAACGTTATTATCTTTATAATTGCACGTCAAGGCGGGAAAACTGGGGGCATTTGGCGCGTTTTTCGCCGGTATTCTATTTTTTTTAACGCCCCGGGATGGCTATGATATATCGGCCCATGAATACGGGATGTATCGCGACACCTGCTTGCTACCTTATGAATTCGAAATTGCGACTTTCTCTATGTCATTATATCCGCCTGAGGGACGACGTCTGTTTAGATTAGAACCAGGAAGAAATGTAGAAGTATTATATATTATTTTGTTTTGCGACGCTCGTATTTTTAGGCTTTCTCATTTTGGAGTGCAATCTTTTTTCCTTATGTTGTACGTACCTACATAAGCCATAAGTAACAATTGATCGACCGTCCAAATATATATATTCAAAGAATGCGTGCACACGAGATGAAACTAACAGATTTAGAACTAATGCCTCGTCCAGTCGGACAAAAAGCGCCGAACACGGCTAACAATGAACTAACACGAGTAAATCAAACACAAAACCAACAAAATACGCGATAAGGCCCGCCTCGGCGGTAACGAAGCGCGCACTATCGATGTCTCAGTCAAAAACTGTCAAAAACGTGACAGGCGCCGTGTCAGCTTAACGAGCCGCGCGGCCCTGACGCGTCACGGTGACGCAGCGCTATCGGGAGCAGACCTTTTCCGCCGGTACTTGAGACACCGCCATCTATTGATGAGTGGCTGTACTATAGATCCTTTCTTTGTGTATTGAGTGATTGAAACAAAAAAGCAATAACTGGACAGAAATACATAAAGATGCAAATGAGCTACGCCCGCGGCACGAATATATCTCTGCGCGCGCACCTCATTATCACTAACAAGCGTTTCGAGCCCTTTCCCTACCCCATAAATATTATATTATATTATATTCTACACCTGCACTAAAAGGGGCAGGTCGCGGATGGCCCCGTTAGTAATTAGTGCAGCGCACGAATAATAGATGTCGCTTGGGGTAATTTTAAAACGTCCTAATGAGAGATCCTCGTTAAGGAAGGCTTGATTAAGCCACTTGTGCGGTCTTACACGCTGACACGCACTTTGCGGTAATGTGCGAGGTAAATGCTTTTTTGCAATAGGTACAAAGCCGACACTTGGATATGTATACCTACTCATCCTCACAAGATAAGACCAACAGTCACTTATTGCTTCTTATCCTGAATAATCCCGAATAACGTTCACCTATAAGGCTTCTTTTTAGATTTGGTTTATCCGTGATTCGAATAAGTAAGTATTTATGTATACTGTCTATTACAATATCTACTTGTAGCTAAGCTTTAATCAAACAGTAGCCAATATCCGCCGATATTACAACGGTTTTAGTGATATCAAGTATGTACCAGTGCGCAGTACCTACATGTTTCAAAGTCCAATAAACCTAAGAGCTCCCATTATAAACTTCACAAATTACGTAAAATCGAACGTACCTTTAAAAAGGTAATTTTCTTTCTGGACTTATCACAGAGTGTACGTCTAGGGTAGTACAATGTAAGGACGTCTAGGGTGGTACAAAGTAAGGTGGTCATTCTTGACGGCATCGCGTGCGCCGTACAAATAATTACCTACGGTGCGTGGTGCAACCCATTCTATGACATTTACCTTCTTTGAATGGCTGCTACATTTTGTGTTAAGAGTGCGCTTGGTTAATTGTTATATTCAAGCAATAAAAAAAATCTTTACACATTTTTCTTGGCTATTTGATAAGGGCGTATAATAAATTTTCATGTTTTTTTTTTCATTATAAGTGGAGGTAGAGTCTTGCTTTTAAAGCTTATTTTGCTTTTTGCAGTGCTTCATTGATATTTTTAAGAGTTATTTCAAATATTTTGAATCGGAAATAGAAGTAGGCACAATTTGCAAAGAAAACTACACCTTTCTGTGCTCACGATTGCTCGCAATCAAAATGTCAAAGGCCATTTACAAAACAAGAAATAAAACACAAATAGTGGCCCATTGTCCGTCTCAAATCGTTCTCAATTACGATAATTCTAGTACAAAAGGAACGCGTGCGCATTCGAAAACAATTTGAGCCAATCAGCGGCCGAGCGGAGATCCTGCGTTAATGTCACGATGTTTTCAAGTCACTAACGCCGCAAATTGGCTAACGTAAACCCGGCGGGTGACCGCAACGGTTATTACACGCACATTGCACTGTTTCAGCCAAATGTCAAGTCGTTTTGATATTTTTTAAACGCAAACGTAATTGTCTGCGGTTGTGGTTGCCGTGATTCCAAGTTTTGACAACGTGTTCTAATTGCTGCGTTTCTGGTTTCGCGCACCGTTGCCTCACGTTATGGTGTCCTGGTGGAGGCAGTCAGTGGCTTTATGATGCGTCACCTTTGGCGCCCACCTCAGAAAGGATGCGGAATGCGGAATGTGACCGTTACCCTTTATATCCTGCTAACGCTCTTTACTAACCACAAAGGTTTTAAACTATAAAATGCAAAGAGGCCTGACGGATAAACTTTGACATTTTGGCTTCGCATGTACTTGAATGTAAATTGAGTTAGTATTCAATTTAGACGCTCTAATCATAAAAAATAATCATCACAACTCAAAATACATTGGCAATTTTCATAATAGTTAAGCAATCTAAACATTATGAACACGGTTAATAATACCTAAACCAATCACAACTACACAATTTGATTATTTTATAACCACACAAACTACAAACTACAGCTGTCCGAAACATGAACATACGCGACAGACTGGATAATACATATTTTCTAAAGTTTGGCCGCGTCTGACCATGTTTCGTACAGTTTTCTAATCACAAAAGCTATCCAATACTTATACAGACTATCAAGTACTATATTATATAGTAGTTATATATAGTATATCGACTATTGAATATTTATAATACCCTGTCCCATTCTATCGTCGACGTTTTGAATAATTAACTCGACTTGCCATTAGGGAGCCGGCTGAAACTGCCACACGCTGAAGTAAAATAACCCCTTCGTTCTGGGGCGGATCTAGGAATGGGGACCAGCCCCGAGTGACTCATGCACATGTAATTTGTCACTTAGATTAAGATTTTGCATTGAATACATTACATAGGTCCAAGTCCCATCAGTGGGAACGAAATGGCATGATGATGATGATGACATTACGTAGAAATAGTCAGTACATAAGAGAGCCAGTGACCATGCGAGCAACCATGGTCCTCGTAGATGTTGGTTTTCTAGGTTAAAATCCTAGTTAGAGGCCTAGATTGTATATGATTGTTGAGCATTATTATTATTATTATTATTATTCTAAGTTCTAATAACATAATTTTTTGGGTAAAATTATCTTTTTTTATTTTACTGAAGGAAAAGCTACCAAGTGTGAAGGTTCGTGGGATTTGGTTTTAAACAAAACGTCGTTTAGGTTCCAACATTTATATTTTGGGCAGAGCTTCCGCCTTAAAGCACTTATTAATTCACAATGAATGCTGTCAAGCATAGCTGTCACTTTTATACCAACTACGCGTTTTCAAATCATGTTCATTAAGTTATATCAAGAATGTTATTTTACAATAAATTAATCGACTAAAGAAATGTTAGTAGTTTAAATATTTAGTTAAGAATTATGATGAGTTAGTTACATTATTTAATTGATGATTAGATAATAAAGTTAATAAACTTTTAGTGGCGCCACTGCTGCTGGCGCCAAAATGTACAATCACTAGTTTGTAATCATGAAACAAACGTTTAAATTTATATAATTGATAAAACCACGTTACAATAATTAAACAACATTTAAACAATTAATTATTAGAACGAGTGTGGCTCAGTGAGAGCGAGTGTGGCTCAGTGGGAGCTCGTGCGACTTTCGATCCGACGCACCCGAGTTCGAATCCCGCTGGCCCCGCACCACTGACTTTCTTAAGTTATGTGCGGATTTAACACTCGCTCTAAAAACGGTGAAGGAAAACATCGTGAGGAAACCGGCATGTCCAAGAATTTTCCACATCCACCAACTCGCACTGGGCCAGCGTGGTGGATTATGGCCCATACTCTCTCTATGAGAAAAGGCCCGTGTCCCAGCAGTGGGAACGTGATGGGCTGATGAAGATGAAGATGAAACAATTATTCTAATCAACTAATTCAGTGTTATCTATTTAATTCAATAATTAATCATGTTGTCTATGGTCGGAGTGTGACTATAGATGGATGTTATTCGCTAACACAAGCTCAAACCCCGGGTGCGGCGAAATATTTTACTAAAAAAGTTTGTTAAGAAAATTGTGTGAATTTCCAATATACTTCGGACCTTTTCTTTTTGCGGAACTTTTAAATATCTTTTACTTAAGTAAAGGGTAAAAAGAAAGCCCCTCCCCCAAATATTACCTAGATCCGGCCCCCTACCATGAATAATTTGCCTCACAATCGCCCTCTACACCCGCTGAAGACAAAATGACACCAAGTACAAGAGAAAATTACAAACTGTTGTAGTTTACGTCAGCGATGAAAGAATGCCATCATCATCAGCCCTCATCATTACGTCGATCAACGATCACATATATAGATCATACATAGATCTTGGCCCCTAACTAGGATTCCCTGTATCTAGGGAACCGGGAACTACGAGGACAATGGTCCCGCAACACCCAGACACGAAACAAATGCTTGCGTTTTTTTTTGTGCACAAACATTTGTCCCGTCGCGGGAATCGAACCTGCAACCTCAGTGGTGTATTAGATTTGAGCCGACCTGCCTAACCACTACACCACAGAGGCTGTCAAATAAATGCTAGGATACAAGCCTCTCATAGAGTGAAAGTGAGACAGAGTCAAAGTGAGAGAGAAAGTTAGAGAGAGAGTACCATTTACTCGTGGTAGGTCTCTCGTATGCGGGAGGCCGTCTGGGTAGGTACCACAGCTTTGCCAGTTATTCTACCGCCAAGCAGTAGTGCGCAAGCATTACTGTGTTCCGGTTTGAAGAGCATTGTAGTCAGCCAAATATTTGATGTCTCGGCGTGATGAGCGCAATGCAGTCCTACGCAGTGCTTTTTATGGTATTAAAAGTTCTGGGTGGTGCGAACAACTATTTCGCCAGGTGGTACTCGTATATCGCTCAGTTCCATAAAATAAAATAAAAATAACCCAAGACCTCAACACTTTACAGAGAACTCTGTGAACACTCAGGTCAAAAGTTTTTTATTTAGTTTTCGCATCACAGACGCCAATTATTACAATGACTCTACACCGTATCGGAAAAAGAACTACTATTCAAAATATACGGCAAGAAACTGACCTTTTTTTTAGAACTCTTTTTACAATATGTTTGTTGTTGACAATATTACTTGACTCTTCTCGTAACTTGTGCCAAAAATAACTAAATCGTATTGTTAGAATCAACTAAGAATCTTGTCAAAAACACCGAAAATTCCGATTGATATCCAGCTCCCAGGGGACGAGGAAAATAAGCAACTATCGAAAAGTCCATTCACTCCATACATATTTAATGGGGCGGGGCGTGGCCACAATATCTGAAATTGAGAAAGCGTTATCGTATAAGTATCGGAATCCGGTATCTAGGCCGGCGGTCTCGGAGGAAATCATTGGGAAGGCATCCGGAAAATTTACCGCCATTCCGCCTCATGTGGCGTAACCACCTGCCTGGTGCCTATGTGGCTACGTGAGGTTCTGCTTGATACCGGCTTTTTAGATAAGTAAATTTAAGATATGATAGGACCTTTAGAAATTGTACTTTTAGAGTGAATTGGTGGAGCGCATGTTTGTTTTTTAGCGACTTAGAAAAAAGGAGGAGTTTCTCAATTCAATTGTTTTTTTAGGGTTCCGTAACCAAAGGGTAAAACGGGACCCTATTACTAAGACTCCGCTGTCCATCCGTCTGTCTGTCTGTCCGTCTGTCACCAGGCTGAATCTCATGAACCGTGATAATTAGTCAGTTAAGTTTCACAGATTATGTATTTCTTTTGCCGCTATAACAACAGCTAAAAAACAGAATAAAATAAATATTTAAGGGGGCTCCCATACAACAGACATAATTTGCCGTTTTTATAGATAATGGTACAGAACCCTTCGTGCGCGAGTGCGACTCGCACTTGGCCGGTTTTTTTATGTTTATTAACCTTAGAACTCCGTCATTTATAAACTGATTCAGCAAATTACTTACAACCACATTTACAAAAACGAACGAATTTTGATGAAATTTGGTTGTTTTTTATTCCCGAAACTGCGGGTGAAACCGCGGGGGCAACTAGTACCTTACCCACTAATCTAAGCAGCTATATAACCCGTTCACTATATGCTTTCTTTTAGCAAATTAATGCTCAAACATTTGGTACTATTCGTGGAATACCTCAGGATTTCAAGCGGCAGAAATTACAGACTTCAAAAAGGAGGAAGTCCTCCATTAGACGCCCGTTTTTGTAAAGATACAAAATGTTTAAATTACAACGTAACAATTGAACATCGAGCACAGAAAATTTCAAAGGAACTTTCCCGAAAAGAAAATTTTCTCTCAGAAACAAAAACTGGTAACAGGCATTGTAATGTTACATGTAAGCACTAGTGACGGGGTAAAGCGCGCCGATTACGCCGATAATCGGCGTGAATGTACACGAGGCGTGGCGATGCCGAATCTCGCCCGGCACTTCCAACGACGTGGTAATGGCGGCGCAGCGGACGTGTGAGAACGGCCAGTAGTGGTTTTTTTGACTGCGTGGATAGTTGTTTTTTTGAGTATTTACTTTCGTGATTGCACTTTTGGGAAATTAAAGGCGATTGCAGTTGTTTTTTTTGTAATTGCTTTGTGAAATGCACTGTCTTTCTGATGGGGAAAAGGAATAACTATATTTTAAGCTCCACGTAGTATATAAGGCTGTAGTATATGTGTAAGACCTCTGCAATCTTGCAGATCGTGTGCTTTGATAGTCTTCTTCCAAATACTCAATTTGTATTCATCCATTTTTCAAGGATAACTAGATTTGTCACAAATTAAAAAAAAAACGCAGTAATGAGCTAATCCAGTAAAAAAAAGTTGCTTTCGTTCGCCTGTTTCATTTGCCAGATAAACAGGTTATTTGATTAAAATCTAATGTCAAAAAACACGTCATGGTACGACTAGAACAGGCCAATTGCGAGCCGCCCTTTGCTGGCCAGCTAGGTCACGTGGCCGATAGCTGGCTGGCCTGCTATAATATGTCATTGTACGAATTTGCAGGACAGTACAATGAAACGCTTAGACTTAGGCGTTCATGGTAGGCCTGCTGGTCAGTTTTGACAAATGGAATGCATAGTTAGAGATCGCTGACACATTGCAAGGTCGGATTATGATGTAATGTACTTTTAAATTTAGCCGAATATTCAGAAATTCGTGAGTTATAAGTTATAACGAAGAAAGTTTCATCATCAGCCCATTACGTTTCCACTGCTGGGACGCGGGCCTTCCCTCATAAAGAGAGTATGGACCATATCCGCCACGTTGGCCTAGTACGGGTTGGTGGATGTCATACGTCCTTGAATTTTGTGGTCAAACTTTGGACATGCTGGCTTTCTCGCGATGTTTTACTTTTTTTTTAATTAACCTATTTGATCCCACTGCTGGGCAAAGGTCTCCCCCATCTCCCTCCATGGATCCCTCTCCATTGCGATCTCAGGCCAGTCACTACGGAAAGCGTCCAAATCGTCCCGCCAACGCTTTCTGGGCCTTCCTAGGCGTCGACGCCCGTCTTCAGGCACCCATTGTGTAGCTATTTTGGCCCACCTTTATTTTTTTATTTGTTTTTCTTAATAAATAAAATAAATGACTCTTTATTGAAACACACACATTTAAAATTATTAATAATAAAAACAACGTAACAAAAGTGTAACAATTGGCGGTCTTATCGCTTAAAGCGATCTCTTTCAGAACCGTTTCTTCACCGTTTTCAGAGCAAGTGTTAAATTCGCACATAACCAGTGGAGCGGGGCTAGCGGGATTCGAACTCGGGTGCGTCGGATCGAAAGTCACACGTGTTGCCACTGAACCCCACTCTTTAGAAGAAACTTTGATTCGTGTAAAACGTAAAGATATCTTCAAGCTAGTACAAGCTACCAACAGTGACAAGTAATTTGGTACCTGCAATTATCCACCCTTTGGAAGACAAACGGCAACCCAGGCCCCTACTGGTAGTAAGTAATGCTGGGCGGCTCGGCAGCCTGGGCGGCGGCTGGGCGGTTAATAGCTAATATCGCGCCTAATGACCGCGCCCGTCTTCGCCGGTAATGCGCCGACTGGGACCAGGTTATGTTAGTGGATTAATGTTTTCCTAGCTTCGAGTTATAGATTGTTGCTCTCTCAGTGTGTCCCAAGTCCCAACAGTAATGTTCGGCATCGATTGTTGGTGGCGTTGGATCTTGTCTAATTTATAATGTATGTCTGAATAGAATGTAGTGTTTATTCATTTATACCCCTTTTGGCACCACATATGTAATAGTCATTTATTATCTCTTCATTCTGTTTATATATTTAATGTAATTACGTTTTCTTTTCTTTCTTACTTTCTTTCTATTCATTTAGTATTTTCAACCGACTTCAAAAAATGAGGAGGAGGTTCTCTCTCGACGGTTTGTTTTGTATGTTTGTTACGCGGTTACTCCGCCAATTGTGAATTGATTTTGATGATTCTTTTTTTTTGGTAGGTCATACTTTAGAGGTGGTCCCATATAGATTTTATCGAAATTGATTCAGCACTTTTTGAAAAAAAATAACAAAATCAAAATATATAAATTTACTCTTGAAGTCGCTTCTTGTTTTTTTTTCTAAAAATTAATTATCATTATTAAATTACATGATGGATTTGAATGCGGTTGTTAGAAAATTTCTTAAGGAAGGTTAGGTATCTAAGTGTTATATAATACCTACATATCCACACGCGTGTGAAGCCGACGCGGATAGCTAGTTTATGATATCGAAATCTTAAGTACTTAGTATTTTAGTCAATTTTGAAAAATAGGTAGGTAGGTACTCTTATAAGAATGCAAAGTTTGTAAAAAATAGAAAGTTTTTACCTTATTTAATCTTGACATCTTTTTAATAAATACGCCTAATGATCACATACATAGATCCTGCCCCCTAACTAGGACTCCCTGTATCTAGGGAACCAGGAACTACGAGGACCATGGTCCCACAACACTCTGATACGAAACAAATGCTTGCGCTTTTTCCTATTTTCTGTGCACAATCATTTGCCTCGTCGCGAGAATCGATCCCGCAGCGTCAGTGGTGTACGAGATTTGAGCCAATCTGCCCAACCACTACACCACAGATTCCGCCAATGTTCCTTTAATATTATTGTGGTGTTGGATACTTGTCTCTTACAAAAGATAAAGATAAATTCATTATAAGTCTCTTACAAAAGTCTACAAACATCTATTTACAAATAACGAAGCCGACCGAGTCAAATCATTCGCACACCAATTTAGCTGAATCGAAATGATCTGAGAACCTGTAAAAGATGCATCACGCTTCAATATACACCTTACTCCCTTGTAATAAGGTCCTGTAATTTCCCTAAGTTTGAACACTCAACAAGTGAACATAGGTCGTTTTACGACGCCGTAAAAGTCTCTTCTGACGTCTCAGTAATACGTCATAAAGTGAAACCGGCGGGTGGATCCGCGGGCGAACACTGTCTGATGGCGTTCTTTCCCACTTTACGAGGTCATACTCTTTATTCGGTTAATAACCGTAAAAGTAGTAGTTTACATGATCAGGGTAAATAACCACTTGTTGGCTGTAGTAGAATCTGCTTGTAGTTTTTCGGGTGTTTTATTGATTTAGTGGCAACTTTTGTTTTTTTTTTTGCCTATTTGCAGAAACTCTATCGCTGATAAAACCTTCACTTTTGCAATGCAACTTTGGGGAATACCACATTTCCACACATTCAACCACCAAGCAGTAGTGTGCATACATTGTACAGTGTTCCAGTTTGAAGGACACTTTTCGAGGTAAATCACTAGTCATGATATGTATGAACGGTTTGAAGGGCATTGTAGCCAGCTAAAACTAATTGTCTCAGGGTGACGAGCGCAATGCCGCGCAGGATTTTGCAAAACAAAGTTCTGTTTGGTGCTGTTATGGTTATGGGCTGGCGTATTGTTTACCATCGGGCGAACGACCAGCTCGTCTCGTCATTCAGTTACATAAAAAAGTGAGTGTAGTGCTGCGCAGGACTTTGTCAATTTTGACCCTGCTGCAATATCATGTTTGTTGTATGGGATTCATATTTATTTTATTCTATTTTTAGTAGTTCTGGTTATAGCGGCAACAGATATACATCATCTGTGAAAATTTCAACTGTCTAACTATCACGGTTCATGAGATACAGCCTGGTGACAGACGGACAGACAGACAGACGGTGGAGTCTTAGTAATAGGGTCCCGTTTTACCCTTTGGGTACGGAACCCTTATAACACAGCCGCAGTTTCTAGAACAATTACCATCAGCCTGCATTACCCTCGAAATTAATGTAAATGGTATGTAGTCTTGAAGCTAGCTAGGCTACCACCTCCTACCATATAAGGTTACCCTCGCCGCGGTTGCAAATTGCGACAGCACATTGTCTTCCAAACATGCCCTCCTAGTACCAGGTAGCTAGTAACGCAGGTTACCCGAGCCCTGGTACTTGTGTGGTACGAATAAGGGCAGAGATAACCATCGGAATCTGATCTGGGTATGCTTAATTGTTGCATTGATGTATTTGTTTATTATTTAGCTAGGACATTGTAAATACAGAGTAATTTTCTGATATTGGGGGTTAAGCTGGAAAGAAAGAAAGAAAGAAAGAAAAGAAAAACCATTATTCGCCACACAAAAACGACAAATAAAAAAATAAAACTTAATAAATCTATGTGCCGTATGGGCTCAGCTCAGCATAAAATGCCGACAGTTTCACACAAGTCAGCGCTGAAACAATATCATGCATTAAGTACCCATGATTTCATTATGTATTAAATTTGAGAACAAAAAGGTAATAACCAACTACGAGATCAATATCCGTAATTGGAAATCGAAGAATGAAAATTGAAATACTTTTCAAGACAAACTTTAAACGAATTCGTAATCAGAACCGCGAGAAGAATCAAATGAGCCCAAACACCAGTAGTTAACGATTACGAAGGAGTTCTATTGCCCACATCCGTCTCCATTATCAGATCAGCTGGCTGTCACCATAATATTGAATTGTCATCGGTCTTTGACAAGTATGCATAATTTCAACTCCGTAGGATAAGAGGAAGTGGTTCTGATTGAACTTGCAAGATTTCATCTAAACAAACAAACATTGCAAGTGAAATAAAAACTTGTAATAATAAACTTGCGACCCGCCCCGGCTTCGCATGGTTTCAATTTACAAATGTGGTGTCTTGTCTTTTTGAAGACTAGATTACAAAACATTGAATTCTACTGTAGAGTAGAATATTATGCCTATTGTACCTTTTGTAAAAAAATATCTAAATGACAGTGAAAATCGTATCAAAATCCGCAGTGCGTAGTGGCTTAGAAGTAAGCAGATGCATAGAAATAGGGACGGTGATAGCGACGATGTTTTATACTATTTAGATATAAAATATTAATATTAACAATCAATAACATTCCAGATTTTGGTGAAGATATAAACCCAACGCAAACAATTTCTAAACATCATAAACCAATATTAACGCCACAATTCCATTAAAACTACAAAAATAGTCAAATCAAATATAAATACTTTTAATACATTATAAAAAATCCGTTAGAAGCTGTGAGATTTATGAATCAGACTTAAATTTCAACTGACCAAGCAGCGTGGCAAGAAAAAAAAAGAAGAAACTATTAAAAATCAAAAGAGGTTCGACTACAAATCACTATGACCAGTAGTTATTTTTCTAACTCGTGTCATAAGGAAAGGAGTTTTTATGTGTCGTAAATTATTTGGTTTGAGAAAACAATCACGCCTTTGTAATAGTATAGGCTATTAAAGTTTAGGACGTAAAAAACGTCAATTTGACGTTTACATTTTGACATGTGACGGGTGTAGTTCTGTCAGTTGTAGGCGCCAGTGATATTGGGTTTAATTTTGGAATGATTTACGGCTTGCTTCGAGGGTTGGACAGATTTGGTAATGATATTGTTAGGCGTAAAGTTGCAGCAAGTTTTTTTACGTTGTTTGGTCTTATGCCTTTGCTGATTTACCCTGTGTTGTATGTTAACTATATCATACTACAGCTTACGCTCTTTTAGGCTGTAATAACTGAATTGCATATTAATTCTGTGTTGCGCTTTCGCAAATATATTTTTTCCAGCAAGTTTATCTTTAATAGAGGCCACGAGCATGTCAAAAACTTTTCCATGTGAAAGATCTCACAATTATACTTTTTAATTCTACTATATTGTTTGGAGAAGGGACAGAAGTTATCAACAAACTCAGCAGATCTTAGGCGGTGGTGTACTTATTGCGGTGCGCCGTGAACTTGCCGCTGAAGGTCAACCTGACTGGTGCTCGACTGCTGAGGACTTGTGGATCACGCTTTCCCTCCAACACCGTAAGCCAAAAACTTTATATAAAATGCATATAATTATGCGTAACGTATATGTGAAATCAAAAATTAGGAAATCCCTTTCCTGTTCAAATCAAAAAATTTTCACATAAGTTGTCAGAGATAGTTTTAAATCACCCTCTTGATAAGTTTGTCGTATTAGGAGATTTTAATTTACCCAATATTTCATGGACGCAGTCTAAAGACGACTGTTCGTACATACCTAGTAAAATGGACGGAGCTTATCAGTTAGAATTCATTGACAATCTTACATTATGCAATTTAGATCAATATAATTATCATTTAAACATTAATAATCGTATTTTGGATTTAGTTCTGTCAAACAATGAGGTAACTGTCACACATTCGCATATTCCTTTAGTGCCAGAAGATCCGCATCATAAGGCTGTCAGCATCGAAGTCAATTTCGTAGAAATTCATTCACTTAAGGCGAAGCCTTATTTAAAATATTTATACAATGCTGGTGATTATGGTTCTATTTCTGCTAAATTAGACTCAATCGAATGGCATGAGGAACATGTATAACAAGCCTCTCGAGGACGCTGTTTCTTTCTTTTATGACCTTCTGACTGATTTACGAAATAACTTTATCCCCTCTAAAATTGTAACACCGAGACGCAAGTATCCACTTTGGTACAAGAGTCCACTCATTAAAATGCTTAAAGAAAAGCAAAAGTACCGTTTAAAATTTAAAAAATATGGCAATCGCTACGACCTTGATTCTTTCCTTGCCTTAAAAGAACGTGCCTCTGTTCTCGAAAGTGATATGTTTAGGGAATATATTTCTAACATTGAGAATAATATAGCAAAGAACCCGAGGGCCTTCTGGTCGTATGTAAAAACTAAAAAGCAAAGTAACACGTACCCCTCTGTTATTAAATTTGGACAACGTTCCTCTGATCAGGGCAGGGAGATTTGTGACATGTTTGGTGAGTATTTCCATTCAACATTCCTTGACAGTCCTTCCACTAGCACCAAGCTTCATGCAGATATCTTAGATGAGTGGGATACGGCCACTGACATTGGGTCAATTGAGGTGCTTGAATCAGATGTTTTGAAATTATTCAAGTCTTTGGACCTTAATAAGACAGCTGGTCCGGATAACATCCCCCCTATTTTAATCGTAAATTGTGCTAAAAGCATGGTGACTCCACTTACACTTATTTATAAGCGATCGTTGTCTGAGGGTCTGGTCCCGAACATCTGGAAGTCGGCTTATATAACTCCTATCCACAAGAAAGGGCCTAAAAATGCTGTAGAAAACTATAGACCAATATCGAAGTTATGTATTTTTGCCAAAATATTGGAGAAGATTGTCTATAATCAGCTCTATTCCTCTATCAAACATGTCCTCAATGAGCAACAACACGGATTCTTGAGGGGCAGGTCTACAACCTCGAACTTATTATTATGTAGTGATTTCCTGAGTCTCATTATGTCGAAGCCTTCGCTGATAGATGTTGTATATACCGATTACAGCAAAGCCTTCGATCGTATTGACCATGACATACTATTGCTAAAATTGAAACGTGTAGGCATCAGAGGGAATTTATTCAGATGGTTTTCATCATACGTACAAAATAGATGTCAGACAGTCGTTTTAAATGGCTACACATCCTCTGCTATGTGCATCCCCTCAGGTGTTCCGCAAGGATCATTGCTTGGTCCTTTGCTTTTTATTATCTTTGTAAACGACATCGCTTCCTGCTTTCGCTGCTCCAAAATTCTTTTATATGCTGACGACATGAAGATTCTTTGTCCAGTCAAAACTTCTGAAGACGCTTCTCGTCTCCAAGAAGATCTTGATAGATTTCAATATTATTGCATTCAAAATAAACTAGACCTTAATGTTTCTAAATGTTATATTTGTTCATTTACACGAAAACCTAACCCTTTACAATTCAACTGTTACTTAAAACAGTCACTAATATCAAGAGTTTCCAAAATCACTGACTTAGGAGTTACGTTTGACGCTAAACTACAGTTCGATGAACATATTAACCACGTGGTAAACAAAGCTTCAAAAGCTTTAGGCTTTATAATAAGAATGTCGTCTGAATTTGCATCTATAAAAACCTTTAAAATCCTATACTGTGCATATGTACGTAGCCATCTGGAGTACGCCTCGCAAATTTGGAACCCCCACTATGACATCTATGTAAACCGCATAGAAGCTATACAAAAGCGATTTTTGCGTTACATTCAGTTTCGCAGTAAAAAATATATATCCGGATATACATGTCGTTGCAGAAAATTTCATATGTTACCGTTGTATGAACGTAGACGTATAGCTGACATCACATATCTACTTAATATAGCAAATGGCACGGTCGATTGTCCCGAATTACTGAGTCAGATAGGGCTTCGCACTCCTTCTGCTTTGCTTAGAAGACATAATCTTCTATATGTGCCTATTGTAAGGTGCAATTATAGGCAAAACTCCTATATGATAAGGGCGTGTAAAAATTACAACCCCTTAGATAAAGATATCGAAATTGATTTGTTTAATACCTCTACACTTCGCCTTAAGCGATTGCTTAATGATAGGTTCTTTAACTGTAAACAATCTGTTCTATAAACCTACTGAGGCAACATAAGCGCCTGCATATTTTTGTTCCTGTTGTTATCTTATTATGACACATTTAATGGACGAGTGTTTTTTTTTTAACTGTTTTTATAACTTTTGAGTGTTTTTATCACTTACATAATGACACAAACTGGACAACCTTTTATTTTTGTGTTCCTCCGTCTATGTGATCATTTTAAAACATTCTTGTAAGTGTTATATTTACAAAATATTTATTTGTGGTAACTTATAATTAGCTATCTGTACACATTATTATAAACTCTGTTATTTAAGATCCTAGCTGTTAGTTACCCTTTGAGAATAAAATAAAAATAAAATAAATAAATCTGGTGGCAAAGGCTATTATAGGCAGGTGTGGCGCTTCCCATCTGGTTTATAACACAGCTTGTATCTTTCTGTCACACATAAGGCTCCTTTTGTTGGCTATCCAGTATGTGACCTCTATGCTAACTTATATTTAATTTATTTACCCATTATGATTAAGCATTATTCACCGTTATATAATGTCCTGAATTTCACATGACCACGACACAGAAAACATAATGCATGATCTATGCAATTTGTTGCCGTCAGGTTGCCGCCATGACGGCTGCATCTGCGGCCAATTAGGTGACATCGCGAGTCATTAGCTAGTGATGTGCCTGCGATTACGGTAATCAGCGGAATTACAGATATTACCCCGCACTATCCGCACTACCCGCACTACCCCGCACTACCCCGCACGCCCCGCTGTACCTGTTGTGTTGAGGCTATGCGATTTTATTATGAAGGTTATAAGATTTAAGCTAGCATTAGCCTAACAGTGTCCATTAAGTTTTACTTATTTTACTTATTACATAATATATCTTGACCCCAGTTTGTGAGGATGGATGGATGTTGATTAATCAATCACGCAAAAACTACGTGTATTGATAAAACTTGGTATGCTGTTTTTATATTTATTTTTTGGTATTTTTTACTTTAGGTCCTAATAAAGTACATAATAGAGCGAGTGTGGCTCTGTGGGAGCTGGTGCGGCTTTCGATCCAACGCACCCGAGTTCGAATCCCGCTGGCCCCGCACCACTGACTTTCTTAAGTTATGTGCGGATTTAACACTCGCTCCAAAAACGGCGAAGGAAAACATCGTGAGGATACCGGCATGTCCACGAATTGATCACATAAAAATTCAAGGACATGTGTTTATCCACCAACCCGCACTGGGCCAGCGTGGTGGATTATGGCCCATTCTCTCTCTATGAGAGAAGACCCGTGTCCCAGCAGTGGGAACGTGATGGGCTGAAGATGATGAAAGTACATAATTATGATACTTTTTATGACGGAAAACCGCGAATAACAACTAGTCTATTATAATAGTCAGCCACTTTCTGCTAGTGCTGGCCCTATTCGTACCTTTCACTTAGGTACCTGGTTCTACCAACCTACCTACATCGCAAGCGTAATTGCCATAGAAATGTATATCCCAACATAATTCTAAATCATACATCTGAAAATACATTTACGTATAAAATGGTATTAAACAGACATACACACGTGGTAATGTATTTAAGCGGTGTAATTTGGCTACCGCAGATTGTTTACAACAAACAGACAGACGGACAGGGGAAGGGCTGCCGCGCGCCTCCGGGTGATAGGGTGAAGTTAAAGTATTCACAGATACTAGTAAAGGGATTAAAACAGAGAAATGATATTCAGTGATAAATACTTTCATTTGAAGTATCTGGTATTTATTATTTTCTAGTAGGTATTTTGTGATTGTGTGTTAAGTACTTACCGTACTAGTATTAATTATGACTATGAAAATATTTATTATTAAAAGCTTGCTGTACTGACCTATCGTTTTTCTTATTACCGATTGTACACTCGAGAGCAATGAATCCGGGTCACTTAAAGAATCCTAAAAATCTCGGAAACTAAAAATGCTAGGTTAATGCAATAAATTGTATTTAATAGACAATGTAATACTCCTTAAATGAAGGTATTAAAACTTCTTAGTTATTGTAAAGTTATATCATAAAAAAATCAAATTTGAAAAAGGGCCACTTTCGAAGATGGAACTACGAAATTACAGCATTTGGTTTTGCTTTTGTTTGTAATCTGTCATTTATGTGGGTACATAAACCATGTTGATAGTGCTCTATATTCATTATTCAAGCTGAAATTATGTCGCTTACGCCTGAAGAATGCACCAGAATACTTACAATGCTGGAAACCGGCCGGAGTCAGCGCGATACAGCCAGGACTGTCGGTGTGTCGCTGTCAACAGTACAAAGAGTTCTCCGACGTTACGAAGAAACTGGTTCTAACCTACGCAGACCAGGAACGGGCAGAACCAGGTGTACCACAGCACGAGAAGACCGATACTTGGTGAACACCATGCTTCGAAATCGCTTTCTCACAGGAACTGAACTCACCAATCAGTTTCGACGCCTCGGAGGAAGTAACCCAAGTGCATGGACAGTAAGACGTCGGCTTGCTGAATCTAACTTAAAACCCCTTAGACCTGCAAACGGCCCTAAACTGGAGCGTGGGCATCGTATTTCGAGACTAAGATATGCCCAGAGCCACGTAAATTGGAGTATTGAAGATTGGTCAAAAGTTATGTTCTCCGACGAATCAAAATTTATGCTCTACAAGCACGATGGAAGACACAGAGTGTATCGAAGACCAGGGGAAAGATTCAAGCAAGCATGCATCGAAGAAAAAGTAGCCTACGGTGGTGGGTCTGTACTTGTGTGGGCCGGAATTTCTTCTGAAAGTCGCACAGAGCTGGTGATCATAGAAAACGGCTCTTTAACTAGCGTAAGATATGTGGAAGAAATCCTCAATGATCACGTTGGTCCATTTATGGTCAATTTAGGTGAGGATGCTATATTTATGCATGACAATGCCCGACCTCATACAGGTAGGATTGTGAATGACTACCTTCAAGAGATGAACATTACTCGTATGGAGTGGCCAGCGCGCAGCCCGGATATCAACCCGATCGAGCATGCTTGGGACGAGCTAGGCAGATGCGTAAAACAACGAAACCCTCCCCCAATCACGCTTCGTGAGCTCAAAATTGCTCTCACAGAGGAATGGGAGAATGTTCCCCAAAATCGTATAAGGAACTTGGTGTACAGCATGCCAAACCGCGTAAACGCAGTAATGGAAGCACGAAGAGGCAATACGAAGTATTAAAATTCAAGAAAATCGTAATAAAGTTCAAAAATTTCATGTTTCCTATTTTTGTTTTAAGGAGAGATCAGCAGTTTTTTTCTTTATGTAATTTTGTGTTAATAAAATGTATGGTGACTCATATTTTTTTACTTTCATTTAAGGAGTATTACATTGTCTATTAAATACAATTTATTGCATTAACCTATCATTTTTAGTTTCCGAGATTTTTAACATTCTTTAAGTGACCCGGATTCATTGCTCTCGAGTGTATTACAACTCAATTTATATACTTACTTTTATAAATTGTTTATATTTTTTTTGATTCATAAATTATTTAATTACTGTAAGAGAGTAATTGTAATAATTCATTGCGTTTGTGATACTAAAATTGAATAAAGAACTTTGGACTTCAACTTAAAATTATTTAATACCTGTTACTTAATACTAGTGACACTTCAGTCACTAGTATTTAAATAACAAGTAAAATACTGGTACCTACAAAAGAGCGCAGCACTACATCGCCTCGGGCTCCGCTCGATTCCGGCAGATAGCGGAGCCCTATCTATAGATTATATGGGAGCCCTTACTTTCTACAGCTTACTAATTTGACGCCCTTTATGTGGGTTTATCAGATACTATTTAAATTACGATGCAAATTATTTCGAAACTTGATATTGGTTTTAAAATGTTTTCTGTTTGACTAGATATTAAATTTATCCGTAGATACCGTCTTATCTTATTATATTACAACTCCATACTTTAGAATTAACTAAGTAAAACATTAAAACGTTTTTGTTGTACGGCAACACCACTATTCTTGTACCGTGTGTTAGTGACTGGCAGAAAATACTTTGGCATTAAGTTCTCCGTTTGCAATTTCTCGTGCAGTAAAGTTTTGAATAAATAAATTCAGAAAGTTTTAACCTTCAGCGTTTCAAAATATTATTAACAATAGAAAGATTTTTAGATTAGAAGGTTTTTAGATTTTTAGTATGCCTAGTCACCGTGAGCACAGCACTAAATAATATAAACTCTAAAAACAAAAATTTTATTAGGGAAAGATTTAGTAGAAAAAAAATCCAAGAAACACGGGTGACAAGGATGATGTGATTACATCACCCTTTTTAATAAAATAGTAGATCTTCATATCAGATATCGCTAAAATAAACAAACAAAAGAATTCCTATAAATCTCATTCTACTCCGAATCAAAACATTGTACAAATATCGAGAATACCATACGAAAACTCAAAGTAATGAAAATAGTAACGTAGACAATTTGACCGGCTTCTGTGACAATAGGGATGGAGGGAGAGAGGGGGTGGGGGACGGAGGGGGATGATTAATTGTCTAGGGGTGCCCTGATGCTGGAGCTAGTGGCTTTCTCTCATAAGCCGCGTATTTTTGTCGAGGAATCGATCCGTGCTTCTATGTTCTAGGTTTTCATTGTTAGATTTCAGTAAAAAGTAAGTTTGATGTTACTGAAAAACATTATAAAGAATTTTGGTAAATAATACATAAATATATTCAAAATCCCTTAAAATTACAATACACTAATTCCATTGGCAACGTCGCACGCCACTTTAAAAACATAAAAAAGAAAAAACATAACTTGTCAAAAGAGTTTCAAATTCGGAATATCCTCAAACGCTGCCGGAAGCTTGCGAGCCCGCCCGAACGCACCCGAAAGCTTGCGAAAATTGCCGCGAGGGGGCGACACAGGAAGATGTAATGATGTTTGTCAAATGGAAAATGTGATAGGGAAATGTCGCTACGAGCTGACTCGGTGCCTTTTCGCTGATGCCGCGTTACCCCATTCCCCTTTACCTTTACTCAGTCACCTTACAATACTCCATTACTCCTACTTTTCTTATAAGCATTAACTTGTTCAGAATTTGGAAAAAGCTGCTTGGAACTTAGTTTCTTTTTTTTTTCAAAGAAAACTCAGCGTACTTTTGTTGCATGCGTAGATAAATTGTATACACACATAATTATTATGTGATTGACTTTGTGTTGTGGCATAAAATTAATATAAATTTTGATTAACTTTGGATACCTACTGCGATATATCTGTCGCAGTATCTACTCGTTCACATAACGTTAATAATAAAAAAGGTCCCCAGACTTCTTACACATATTTTCGATCTTTTAGTTTAGAGAAAACTTTGCCTAAGAATTTAATTAAATAGAAGCTTTGCCCTTTCAAACGGAATGCTGACATTTAATTAAAGTTGCGAACTTACAATTTAAACGAACGCGATCAAATATATTACTTATTATGATAATTTGTTAGTGAGACCACCTGGAAGTTATCAAAAATAATTTCTTTTTAAAAAGCGTAATATTGGCACTGGCACAATAATTATCTTGATCGAATTAAAATGCGAAAGGTGAAGCGAAAATACGAGGCTTGTTCGAAAATGGAATTCAAATAAGGAACAGTAAATTGTTGAATAACAAAAAAACGCTTCCAAATTCAAAATGTCGGGATTCTAGCTGAATGGGTGCGTTCATAAATCTCGTCGTCTCAGCAGCTGATGTTCGAAATACGAAACAGCGGTGGCGCTATCGGCTGCCGTCCGACGGGCGTGCGGTGCACAGATAAAATAAATGGAGGAACGGTGAAAAATGATGACGCGTAGCGGCGGCGGCGCGGAAAGACATCGCTCTGAAAGGGGTCGGGTGCGACTGGGTCAAATGCTTTGGTATTTCAAATGTTGTATTCTTTAATTATTGAAAGTCATTGTAAGATTTTTAAGTATCCATATTTTGTGTCAAGAAGTTCTAATTTTAGAACGTTGATTATAATTACAGAAAACAAATGAGTAATGAAGTACCCTAAAACGTTTTATTTTATTCGGAACCAAGGTTTGGCGCTATCGCATTTGTTTTTGATTTGTGCCAAATAAGTTTAAATTAGGAATTCTGTTTTTGTTTTTAATTATTATAAACAAATAGAG
This sequence comes from Petrophora chlorosata, assembly GCA_951640565.1. Taxonomy (NCBI): domain Eukaryota; kingdom Metazoa; phylum Arthropoda; class Insecta; order Lepidoptera; family Geometridae; genus Petrophora; species Petrophora chlorosata. Next base: position 15,006,300 of record OX621207.1, on the reverse strand, counting down.
CCAACTTTATTGTTGCCAGTTCTTTTGAAGTCAGAATGTTTTATTTCAGTGTTAGCGATCTAGATCTGTTTTATAACAGCCAAGATTTATGGATTAGATGCATAATGACTGGCCGTTAAACCGTTTCTAGAAATTCCCGCCATTTTTTAGGACAAATGAAAAGGATCGAGTAAATCTTGATGTCAGAGGTTTCTTAGGAATTGTAACTGGACAATGTTGGCGTTTATGCGTGTTTAGCACAAATTATTAATGAGTTCTTTTAAAAAGGTATGCAATATTAGTTAACAGGGATTTTAAAACCTTTACGACGCCAGACTTGTTTCTTGGTTTTAATTAAAATAAATAATAACGCCATAGAAAACACAATCACAGACATAAATATGTTTTAGACCCTACCTAAGATTTCCTGTACCTATCTAAGGAACCAGAAACTACAAGGACCATGGTCCTATAACACCCAGACACGAAAGAAAAACTTCAGCCTTTATTACCACGTTTTTATTAATTCACTTCTGTCGTTCCGGGTGGAATCTTGCAACTCAAATAGCGTGCACTTCCCGATTAGCTATCCATCTGAAACTGTCAAGGTAGCTCACAACTCGATGACAATGCATTCTAAATCCATGTATTTTTTTTAAGACGCATAAAACGTGGATTTACGATTAATTTTTTAATCTACATTAGACATTAGCCTTGTGTTATTTGCAAAAACATTTGTCCTATTGCTGGAATCGAACTTGCAACCCCAGCGGTTTATGAAATTTACTGATCTGCTCAACCTACACCAGAGATAAAATAAGATAAGATGAAGAGCTTCTATTCAAAATTTGACTATTCGACTTTCGATAAAATTGTTTTTTTTTTTATATTGAATGCATTAGCGCATGCTAGGCGAAAAATCTGAAAATTTTAAATAATTAGAAAGAAGAAAAATGATATCGGTCGGGCAGGGATCGAACCTGCGTCTTCGGAATACCGTCCCCGACGCCTTAACCACTGGGCCACCGAGCCAACTGCTCGAGCAACCAAATTTCTTCTATCCTTCTTATATCGTCTTACGGGGACGATTATACGTCATCTGTCGTCCCCTTAAGACGATATAAGAAGGATAGATGTTGTTAGGATAGATGGTTATTGCCAAAAGAATATTTACAATTTTCTTACAAATAGTACAGAATATTACTTACAAGACAGGGGCTGTCAATGTAATCAATCAATTCAACCACAGTGAATTTCCTACAGAAGCCTGAGTTCACCTGATGGTCTTCCTAACGCTTTCACACCTCCTTAAGTCCCACGGAACGCATGTAGCAGGCGCCTGAACTATCTAACGCTTAGCGCCGCATTAAGCGACCTTTCGCCCCCTTAACAGCCCTGTAATGTTCCTGCCCCTATAATGTGGAAGCCCCTTGAGGGCCAGCCCTTAAGTACACCCTGGAAGGGACAGCTGAAGATAGACATACTTTCTTAGAGCTTCAGTGGTGTTTTTTGTATAGTTGGTAACTTTCATAACGTGATGGTGATTAGTGAATCAGCAAGTCAGTGGTAGGTATTCGGCTTTTGTATATGTAATACAAAAACTCTTTATTGTATATCAATAGCATAAAAAACTATTACAGATAAACCAGGGCTACGGTAGTACAATAGGCGGTCTTATCGCTTAGAGCGATCTCTTCCAGACAACCTTTGGATGGAGTCTTCCAGTATCGGAAGAAAAGACGTAGACAGTGGTGTAAAATAATTCATAAATAAATGATACTATTAAACCATTACATACTTATATATATATATACTAGCTGCGCCCTGCGGTTTTACCCGCGGTTTCAACAACCCTTATCACTTAGGGGTTTGAAAAATAGATAGTAGTAGCCAATTCTCAGACCTACTGAATATGCATATAAAATTTGGTAAAAATCAGTAAAGCCGTTTCGGAGGAGTGAGGTAACTAACATTGTGACACGAGAATTTTATATAGGTATTAGAAATATATATTTATTAATATGTATGTATTTAAAAAAACAACAGCGGTAGATAAAAAGGTAGATATAGAAAACTATAACTATACTATACTATAAAACTTGATAGCACGCCTGCATAATATATGTCAAATCTAATGCTCAGAAATTTCGCTTGAAACAGCGCCCTTCAAATCGGAACACATTAATGTTTGCACACTACTGCTTGGCTGTCATGTGTATCTGGCAAAGGGCATGGTACTTCCCTAGATGGCCTCTTGCAGACGAGGCCTACAACTACAATTCAAACTCAACAAAACGGACAAAACCTACAAAAAATAGTAGGTGCTCCGCTATTCCATCAGATGACGATTTCAGTAAAGCAAAAAACTCACCGACTTATTATTTCTACCGTTGCATTACACCGAAAGCCACTTACCTGGAACAAAGAACGGGAAAAATTCAATTAACATCACAAAGGAATACCTCCTCATAATTTATTTACACAAAAAGGCTCTTTTAATTATAATTAATATTTACAAGACGGGGAAAAGGAGTCGTAAGAAACGGTGAGATCTTACTGCGCCGTCTGAGATATGCTGTTTAACAGGACTGTTTGTTTCATTATAGAAATGCTGTATTTATACAAAAAAATACCATAAAAAGGTATTAATTCGAGCAAAAACAAAATTGTATTCTGGCAAGTTTATGTAAAATTAAAAACTTGCTACTGGCTGAAAATGAACTTCAACAAAATAATGCTACCTTTTTTTCATTGGCCAGTTCGGCGAGCTAAAAAAATACATGCCGCAAATACACCACGAAAAAAAGAAAATAGGTTCCTTTCAAAAAAAGAATCGAGTCGGAAAATACGCGCGCATTTTCACACCGCCACCGCTCATCTAGCGACGGGGAAGCATCGCGGCAGGGTTCGCAGTAAAGAGACTCGGAATAAAGGGCATAAAGGCCTTTAAGGGACTCCCTCAGTTATCTCGGCTACTACCGTCGTAAAATAAAGGTTTACTAGACCATAAAGAAAATTAAAATGAATTATTTTGACGAGTGTAAGGGGGTTTGAGGCTTAGCCCCCTGTTTATGGCGCTGAAGGTGAATTGTTATGACGCCATAGAGCGTAATTGTTTTTCTTGTAATTCAAAGCTTGTTTTTGGCGGTAATTGTTCGTTAGGATAACGATTCGGGTCGTAGTTTTGCATATTTTGGCGGTAAATTAATTTGGGACGGTTTAGGTTTAATTTGGAGGTGATGCTTATTTGTTTTTGTTAGTAACTGCGGATGTTATTGATGCAGTCAAATGTTATGGGCGCATGTGGGGTTCACCACCAGGAGCACGATGCCTTCAGGAGCTTTACTCCTAGAGTACTACATATTTATGGATCAGCGCAAAATAGTACCGCGAATGCCTTTGTCATTGCCATTCACTGGTTTGGCGTTGCAACTGTTAGGTATAGAGACCTAAGCGTGGTGCTTACCATCAGGCCCTAATTTCTTTACGCTCGTATTTAAAGTTAGATATCTTTTCTTGACTAGCCGATACCCGCGACTCCGGCCGCGTAGAATTCGGTTTATGGTTGGTACATAAGGAACTGTGCGATAGTTCTGGATGAAAGTATACTATGCTATCCTAAAGTACTTATCTTTTACAAATATTAAAATCCTTGTATTTCTTATAAACTTCATTAACTTTTTGTATTGGTTAACTCTTCTAAAATTACCAGTGGCCGTAAAACAGGTATTGGCTTTAAAAATGCTCCATCTGCGTAACAGCTCAATCTCGAATCTGGCTCATTCTGCGGCGCCCCGTCGAGGTGCATCGGTAAAAATACGAGAATTTCAGCTCCGATTACAGAAGGAAACGGCTGTTTTATCACAGGCACCAAACGACCTCTCGCGGTGTTTGGAAACATAGGGGAAGAAATGTGGGCATTATTTGACCGCTGAAAAACGCAGAATCTATGACTCTGTTAAGTGTCTTATTCTTTTTTAGAACTTTCATAGTTGGGGTAAAGAAGCTCTTTTGCTACGATGGTGTTTATGTTATTAATAACTGGAATTGAAAATGGAAGTGGGGAGTTTGACAAAAACACGTACCACAAACATTATTATTTTTTTTTACATAAGATTGATCTACGTTTGACCACGATCTCGCCTGATGTTAAGCGACTATGTGGCCGAAGATTGAGCACATAGATCTAGAAGATCACTTACTCTCAGAAGATTCACTCTGGCCTTGAAGATACCCAGATTTTGGTTTTGAAATTTTTTGGTTTTCTACAATTTTATGTTTTTTATGTACCTACCAGTTCGCTACTTTGCAGAAGCAGAATGTTTCATCTTTGTCTTCTATATAATTACAAAAAGTACAGTATGCTTTTCCTACTAAACAGTTTTTACGCGTAATTTGAATTTAAACTCTGTGAGCTCCGGTATACATTTTGGAATTATATAATGAAAACGTACACAGTAAATAAAAATCAACGCCGCGTCCACGACCCCAATTCCCTCCTGTATGTTCTCACCAAACGTTCCCCATTCTATGATGGTTCAGCACCTAACGTTCGCCAAAGGAGTACTAAACTTGTGTTTTCTTACAATATGGAGATTTTATCCCCATCCCCATAGAGAGGGTTGAAAAAACCGTTCGAACAATGGATTTCAATGGCCATAGATGATACGTTTGAGTATTGTTTAAATGACGGTTTGTGATTTGGAAGGGGCTTTGGAATATGTATCTATCTATAGGTTAAAATTAAAGCTAAAGATGAAGTAGAGATAACCTGATCTCTTTACCTTTTTTATACTATTACGTCCTAAGTTTATTTAAAGATTTTTAAAAATTAATCATACTGATAATCATATATTTTTTTTATATAACTGAGTAATGAGACCAGCAAGTCGTTCGCCTGATGGTAAGCGCCACGCTGACCGATAACAACACCAATACCGACATCAGAGACTCATATGCCCAGTGATTTCGCTGGCTGCAATGCCATTTGATTGGGAATGCTTGCGCACTACTGCTTGGCGGCAGAATAACTGGCAAAGGGGTGGTACTACCTTCCAAGACCCCAAGTGCCTACATTTAAAATTTTATTTTAAAATCCATTTAGAGTTTTCCGTGATTGAGTAACATCCATCCATCCATCCTCACACACTTTCGCATTTATAATATTAAGTAGGAGTACGAAGGAAGTAGCATTAGAAGATGTTTTGATTGTTAAAAAGACGGAGGACATGGGACAAGTGTATAGTTTTTGAGAGCGAGTGTGGCTCAGTAGGAGCACGTGCGACTTTCGATCCGACGCACCCGAGTTCGAATCCCACTGGCCACTGACATTTTTAAGTTTATATATGTGCGGATTTAACACTAGCTCTAAAAACGGTGAAGGAAAACATCGTGAGGAAACCGGTATGTCCAAGAATTTATCACAAAAATTCAAAGACATGTGACATCTACCAACCCGCACTGGGCCAGCGTAGTGGATTATGGCCCATACTCTATGAGAGAAGGCCTGAGTCCCAGCAGTGGGAACGAAATGGGCTGATCGTTTTTGAAGTCGTTCTGACGCTTAAATTATTCAGTCAAATCTTTTTTATTCTTCCATCGTCCACCACTAACCGAAAGCCAAAAAATCCCGGCGATCTTATCTAAAACGGGCAAGTACTAAACAAAAATCCAGAGGTATTAAACCTAAGTGTCGTTCGCGAGTTGTTTTACGGCTCGTCAGGGCTCGTAAACCTTGGGCTCGGCGTCAGTGATTCCTGATGGACAATTTGAGAGTTTCCAACCATTTCGACAGCCATTCCGCGACCCTAGAGCCTTGGGGGCCGTTATCGGAGCACCATCTCGAGCGTTGTCTTATTCAAAATGGGGGGCGTAAAAGAGTTTTGAGGTTGTGTAGATATGGAAATTACGCTGTCGTGGCGGAATAAGTGAGGTTAGATTGTCGACTGTTTTTTTTTTGCTATTTTTGTTTTTTTTTCAATGTTTTGGCAACTGACAATGTGGAGTAGAGCATTTTTGGCCGTAATACTTTGATAATGGTGAAATATGATTCAAAATTATACTTTGGTAAAAAGAGTGAGATAAGTGACGTTACGTAGAGTTTTTTCTGCAAGTTTCTTTTGAAAAGTTCGTCTGTGAAAAAATTCTATGTCACAGTAATATTTTACTTCTGATGATGATGAAGTTACTTTTACTTGAAGAAAACCCTGCGACTTATTTGCCAGCATCTTGGGTATGCTACCAACTGATGGGCGCGCATTTGGGTTATCTATAAGCCTTCAATGGTCTATGGATTGTCCAATTGCTTCTCTGCTTATAAGAAGAATAGAATTGTTTTTAGTAATAAAGAAATTCGCCCTTTTAATTTATTGCACAGAAAACATTACACTAATTACTGTATTTTTTAAGGAAATAAGTGATGAGACGAGCAAGTCGTTCGCCTGATGGTAAGCACCACGCCTGCCCATAACAATTTTAATGCCACCCAGAACTTTTAAAATCTTTTTTACTCTTTTAAATAACATAAAAAGCCCGGCGTACCCAGCACTGCACTGCGCTCGTCACCCTGAGACATCAGATATAAAGTTTCATATGGCCAGTAATTTCGCTGGCTACTTCAAACCGGAACACAGTAGTATTTTATTTTTCAGGTAAAGATCCATTTTTGTGTTAGTAAAGTTCCATCCAAAGGTTGACTGGAAGAGATCGCTTTTAGCGGTAAGTCTGCCCGTTGTATTACAGTTTGTAAGTCTTTCGTGTACCTTGTTAATTTTCTTGTTTGGTGTACAATAAAGCATTAATTATTATTATTATTATTCTTGGGCTATGTTCGCAGATACAATTTTATTTTATTAAATGTAATGCTTGCACTACTGATTGGCAGCAGAATAACTGGCAGAGCTGTGGTACCTACCCTCCCGCACACTGGAGACCTACCTCGAGTATATACACAAGTACCTAACACCTCCTTTTTACCAACCTCAAAAAAAGGAGGAGGTTCTATGTTCCACTGTACATTTTTTTAAGTAAGTTCACCGATTTCTCCGCCAACTTTGACCGATTTCAAAAAATATGTTTGCATTCAGTTCAGTATAGTTACGAAATGGTTCCATATAAATTTCATAGATATTTGACCTTGGACTTCTAGGCGAAGTCGGTTTTTTTTGTAAAATGTGTTTGTACGCTTTTAGTGTCAAAGACTTCTTTCAAAACACAACCGCATGGCATGGTGATAGCGGCACTACCAGCTTAAAGCAAGAAGTCACAAGTTCGATCCTCCGAGTCGTTATTTGAGCAAATTATCACATCCTGGTCCTCCGTACATCCCTGGTACTTGTCCCCATGTCACAGGTGAGGGTAGTCGTAATTGTCGGATAACCTTCGGTTTACGAGCGGCCTTACTGACGGTTAACTGACGGTTAAGGGGTCCGGAGGAACAGTTGTGTTTTAAGGAATTGGGCTGCTTTTATTTAATCTTGAGAGAGTAGTTTTGTAATAGTGTCGATTCATCTGGTCCAATAATTCATTTTATACCAAAAAAACCGACTTCTGATGTATCTTCGAAGTCCAAGGTCGAATATCGATGAAATTTATATGGGAACACATTGAAGCTATACTTAAAACCCAACGCATTTTTCCAAATCAGTGTATAAATGACTGAATTCTGAAGTAACAAACAAAAAAAAAATACAATCCTTCCAAACCTTTTCTTTTTTGAAGTCGGTTAAGAAGAGCATAGGGCATTAGTTTTAGCGAACAGTGCTCTTTTTATATATTTAAAGTTCTGGGTGGCACTGCAATTGTTATGGGCATCTGTGGCGCTTATCATCAGGCGAATGACTTGTTTGTATCATCATTTAGTTCCATAAAAAATAGCATTTATAAGTCCTATATTGCATCGTTCTATCCTACAGTATGAGAGACATTAGAGTATCCTTCTGTTCCTAGTCAAATTATATGTACCTACCTACTTATTATAAATGCGAACTTTATGTGACAATAGAAGTTACCTGTGGTATGACTGAGCCAGTTTAGTTATTATTGATTTAATTTCTTACATTGTTAATTTGAATATGGTATTAATTTTTATGATGTAATTAACTTAAATTTTGAATATTTATTGAACTGACTTGTGTTTTTTTCTAAAAATTAATTATTGTGTTTTATTGCTTTATAAAAATGGTGTTCTCGCTAAAAAAAGTTTGCATGCAGTGCCAATAATTATGACGACACTTAGCTATTGGGATATTATATAATATAATTATTTGTAACATTATGTATACATTATTCATTATAAATATAAACGGCTACACTCAACAACACAACGAGTGCATTGTGCCAGCAACTGATTGGTCAAGACGGTGATAGCTCAACAGATGAAGACACCACACCACCGAACATGGCTGCGGATAAACAAACCCCCGCTGCGCCCGCGCCCCCGCGCCTGCACCGGTTTTAGCACCGCGCTCGCGGCGACAGGAACGAGCGGAGGCGCGCAGTCTGCGCCGCGAATCCAAAGCGTAAACTCCCGGAAGAAGGACATCCTAATTGTCCGAAACCTGGTCGGAGTTATTCCGACACAATCATAACGTGAGTGTAGCCGTTTATATTTATAATGAATATTTCGACTCACGATAGTTTCCAAACTTTAAGTGTACATTATGTTGGCGATCAATTAAATAAATATTTGCTTTAATTTTCATTCATGACACAATAATTTCTGCTGCGATGCCTACACTAGTGTCTCCATCATTGTCTCCCATATACCCACCCCATCGCCTAGCACTATTGTCCATAGTAACTCCTTTACACGTATTATCCTCTGGTATCCAATTTCAGTGGCTGATTGTTCCATTGTCCCTGTATCGATGTCGATAGATACCAGGGCAGCATAATTAGGGTAATAGGTATGATGAGCGTGACGCAGAATTCATTTACTACTTCCCTCCCGCGGCTTTATCAGAGGTTTCCATTGGGAATGCAAAAAGAATACAGTGTCTATTTTCATGTATTTTGGCCTAATAGGTGTTTTTTATGGCCCCTAACTAGGATTACCTGTATCTAGAGAACCTGGACCTACGAGGACTATGGTCCCACAATACCCAGACATGTAACAAATGTCCTTTTTTATATCGTGCACAGACATTTGTCCCGTCGCGGGAATCGAACCCCCAAACTCAGTGATGTATGAGATTTGAGCCAACCTGCCCAACCATTACACAACAGAGGCTGTTTGTATGGAGATTTCGCAATTGTGTGAGTCAGTCAATAAGTTATATAGCCGTCCAATATTATTTTACTACCTGCGCCCCGAGGAATCCCGGGATAAAAAGCCTATGTATTAATCCAGGGCATAAGCTATCTCCATTCCGAGTTTCACTCAAATCTGTTCAGCCGTCGCGGCGTGAAGAGGGAACATACACACTTACATACAAAATTTCGCTTTTATAATATTAGTGTGATTCCGATGGGTGACCTCTCTGCTCAAATTCAACTCTGTCAAATGGCTGTCAATCAAATATTTTCTACTATGTCAAAGTCAAATATCATTTATTAAATAGGCACAAAAGTGCACTTTTAAAGGTCATAAACACATGATACAAATAAAATATGTTAAAAATTGTAACTTATGTTAACATGTTTACCCATTTCTTTCCTATACTCAAATTGAAGTCTGAGTGCTGAAAAGAAATGCGAAAATATACTCTACCAGTGCTTCGGATATACGCCCGTTAGAGAAGATAGCACCAAGAAACTCTGCGGGGATGTCTTTTTTTCAGCACAATTACGTATAAATTAGAATTAACAGAATGTCAAACAAGAAATGCGAGTGCGATGTCCCATAGTCATAGTATCAGTAACAGAAAAGTGTAAATAAAATATAAGTAGGTATGACATTAGCAGTAGGAGTGACTAGAACAGACCAGTCCCCGCAAGCAGCACCCGTTCACGAGTATGACTTGTGGACCAGCCATCACCCCCCTCAACCATATTGGAGGGAAGGGAGTGTATGTGGAGCTATTGACTGCAATCAAATGTCTGCAAGGCAGCAAAATCTCGATCATAGTAGGGCATTGAACCTAGTTCTGTTATCGATTGAACTATGACTAATATCACTATCGTATTATGACTTTGCAAGTCGATTATATGAAAATCTCCGATATTAATAGTTTTCGTTTTCTGCTATTGAAGTTCGATCTCAAAAACTTGCTGTCAACTTGCTATCGAGTGATTTTGACTAATATGCTATTATACCAAGGTACTAACTGTAAGTTATCGTGTCCCTATAGCGGTGCTGTTCTTTTGCTATTGGATAACTAATTAACAGCTAGAAATTGCGTTCCTATTTTAAGGTTTAAATAGTTTTATCAATAATAAATTCTGTACCATTTACCATTACAAATTCCCTGGCTGTATGAAACATCAATGGAAGATTTAGCAGATACCTACGATATAAGTTCTTAGTGTAGGTTCTGTGCACCAATTAATGTAATACATTACAAGGCCAGCTGAATAAAGATCCCTAGTGTCAAAATCGTATTAACTACTATGTCTGTTTTTTCGAAATAAATCATTTTGAATTCGAATTCGAATTTGTAATAAAATTAAGCGTACATGCGGAGTTTAAGACTGATAGTATTTTGTGGATAATTAACAGAATTGCGGTCGTGATTTACTTTTCTTACTTCTACCGACATGACACGTTTCGCGTATTCTGCCTTCACCGACCATGCCTCGAAAGCAGCTATCGTAAACTATTTACGCTTCATCTGCCAAAGTCTATGTAAGACCCTCCTCCTAGTCATGGCTTCCCGCTTCATGTATAATTCCTGGATGTGCCGGTCCCTCCTGTTCACCTGCATATTTAACACGCCACGCCGACTCGTTCTGTACTTCGCGACGTGTTTGTGTCGTCTAAAGTATTCAAGTCGGTTGAACGTGAGGAATTTTCTGCGCGTGGCGGGGACTTTTCAATTTAGACTTACCGAAGATTACTGAATAACAGTATAAGCGTAGTAATTGTTAAGTAATCTGTAGTATAATACCTTAGTTCTTACTAAGAACTTCTTAGTTTTTTTTACATATTTGCTTATGCTGACCTATATTTTGGCTAAAAGATAAGCATTGCCATTCAACGTGGCAATGCTGCCAGCATTTTGGGAACGTTGCCCACTGGTAGTGGTTTATTAGATAAGATTCGTTTAGATAGATAATGCTATTTAATTTAATCGATTTTATATTGTTGTAAAATTTATACCTCTATTAAAGTCTACCTAAACTTCTTAGTTATATTTTAAGCTCGAGTAGTTTCACCATAGATTAGATTAGATTAGGTTAGATAACTATTTATTGTTTCACCACCAGAAAACATGATAACAAAAAGAAAACAACAAACTTCAAAACTAAACTATTACAATGAGTGGTCTTATCGCTCAAAGTGATCTACTCCAGGCAACCTTTCGATGGAGAGGACTTAAAGAAACTGTAATAGACGGGGGTGTCAACATAAATGACATACCTAATAAACAAATGCATGTAGGTACAAAGAGCATGCTTAAGGCAGAAAAAATTACAATTTCATTTTAATCTCGCTTTTACCCGCGGGTTACCCGTGTTGTCAATCTTAATTATATCAAACCATTTAAATGGATAAGGATTAATATTATGATACCAGTTTCAGCACTATTCGATTTCACCCGTGTTTAGATTGAATACTTTGAACAAAAAGTGGTCATTGTGACTTACCCATAATAGTTAGACTTTTACCATCGCGAGCTTGTTTATAGGTAATGAAGAGAAATTTAATCATGTAGCACATAATTTTTATGTATCATCAACAGTTTTCTCAACGCACGCCAAATAATGAATTTTATAGGCAACATTTTGCTAATTTGGGTAACATTATTGCAATTTTCTTAAGGAACTCTAATTTTTTGAAAATAAATTATAGCTTATGTTACTTTCAGATAATATAGCTTCCTATTGGTGAAAAAAATTTTAAAATCGGGCCAATTGTTTCGGTATCCAATTCGGTACAAACAAACAAAAAAATCTTTCCTCGTCATAATATTAAGAGATTATCTCTGGCTGAATGCACAGACCGTGCGAACCCACAAAAAAAAGGAAGGGATTGTCTTGTCTATGGCACTGAAAATAAATATTTTTGTTGTTCGATTTTTAAACTTTTTATTTATAAGCATTTCAATATAATTTTAGGTGTTAGTCCCGCATGGCCGCCCTAGCGTATAGTCTAGGAGCCAGGCTCGCGTCGCGACAAAGGATTATGGGCTTACACGGACTAGACTTGATTAGTAGTCGATAGTCTTAGTGGTAGCCACTAATTATTAGTTAGCCATCGTGCGGCTCATTTGGCTATACTAAATGAGCTATAAGAGGGTGTTGATAATTTGCTGCTGATTATTATAGATAGCATTAGCTTATTAGGATTAGTCTGCACTTCTATTTCCTAGATAAAAGCTGTCATATTAAAGCAGCCTGCATTACTAAAATGGCAAATCTCATTGTCTCTCTTATGCGGGAGGCCGTCTGGGTACCACTGTTTTGCCAGTTATTCTCCCGCCAAGCAGTAGTGCGCAAGCATTATTGTGTTCCTATTTGCATGGCATTGTGGCCCGCGAAATTACTAGGCTTATGAGACATAATATCTGATGTCTCGAGTTGATGAGCGCAATACAGTTTTACGCAGTCCTTTTTATGGTATAAAAGTTCTGGGTGGCACTGCAATTGTTATGGGCAGGCCTGGCGCTTATGACCATCAGGTAAATGATTAAAAAAACCTGCATAGTGCAGATTTGCCATTTTGGGTCTTAGTAGGTGGGTACATTCTAAAAGAAGTGTGAAAAGATATACCAAATTTTTGTATTTTTTTACAACGGTCAATTATATAATTCCTGGCCCTAAGGTTCCCTGTATCTAAGAAATCAAGAACTACAAGGACAGTGGTCCCACAGTACCCAGACACGAAACAAATGCTTGTACTTTTTTATTTTTACATTTGTCCCATCGCGGGAATCCAACCCAGTGGTGTATGAGCCAACCTGCCCAACCACTACACAACAGAGGCTGTCTAATATTGTGTGAAATATTGAGAGTCGTAATATATTTCTAGAGTACAGAGAGAGACAGAGAAAGAAGTTCGTTATTATCGCGTTTTTTTTCTCCAAAAAAGCAAGTCTACAACACTAAAATCAAAGCCTATTATACAAAACACCCAATTGTGCATAAAACACCCGAAACTGCGAGTAAAACACCTCAAAACACTCTAATCAAATAAACAAATCTTGAAGCACGATCATAAACATAAGCGGGACATGTCGTAACGCCGGGATGAGCCATCAAACCGGGACGAGCCATCAAGCTGGGACGAGCCATCAAACCGGGACGGTGCTTGAGCGTATGGCGGGGGTGTGACGATCAGCATTGCTTATGGATGTGGATACCTAATATTATGAAGTGAAGTGTAAATAACTGCTTGTCGTCCTTCGGGTTGGGTTTGTTCGTTTTTAACACAACTACAGTTGATTGACAGCCTCTGTGGCGCAGTGGTTGGGCAGGTTAGCTCAAATCTCATACGTCACTGAGGTTGCTGGTTCGATTTCCGCGACGGGACAAATGTTTGTGCCCAGAAAATAAAATATGCGCAAGCATTTGTTTTGCGTCTGCATGGGACCATGGTCCTCGTAGTGGTTCCCTAAATACAGGAAACCCTAGTTAGGGATCATGATCTATGTATGACCGTTGGGCGTATTTTTTAAATATTTTTTTAAATATTTTTAGTGTAATTAAAAAAAAACTGTTAGGAAAGAAACTTCGGTTCACAGACTGTCATCGTACATTATCGATTTCTAACCTAGATCTTATGACAATTCATTTGACACAATACATAGACAAACATAAGTAACATTGACTTTGATGTTTGATTACGTTTCGTTATTGCTATAAAATTTATTTCCAATATAATGCTTATAAACAAGATAAACAAGTAAATTTATAAAATTTTAAGGGCATAACCTTAAAATTTTATAAATTTACTTGTTTGTTTTAAAATTTACCAAAGCTTTAAAATGCTTACTTACTAGTCTATACTAGAGATGTTATTAAAATAATATAATTTTTTTTAATTGCGAATTTTTTACTGAGACTGATATAAGTATCTAATAATTGTTAACTTTTTAATTAGCGATGGCGACTCCTTGCTTCTTACTTGAAACTCGCGAATTACCTACAAATTATTTTTTTACTGCTAATTGGCTTGCGTTTGACCACTATGCCACCTGATGGTGAGCGACGATGCGGTCGACGATCTAGCACGCTGGCCAAGATACACTCTAAATTTAGAAAACTAGAATGAGAGAGATGAATTTATGGTGCAACTGTATGTTTGCAGTTTGCGCGTAGTTACTACTAATAGGAATTATTCTAATTAAATTGATTCAATTTCGACTTGTCTCACACATAATTGTGTCTTTTACGTTCCAAAAACAACAAAGACATCCATTAAGTCAGTAAATCCGTATTTATTTCCTTCGTACCCGATAACGGTACAGCTAAAAGGGAAAATTGAAGGAAATCCATTCGCCATCCCCTGAGATGGCGGAGATGGCGCATTTAAAATTCAAATGGTCGTGCCTTATCAATTACAAGTACCAGGAGCGCAACAATGAGAGGCAGTGACAAGGCGCTGAAGAATTTGCATGTTTATACAATTGCAATTAGGGGGCGTTCGCGTTCTGTTTTAGAGATGTGACGCGATTTGGAACTAATAAAAAAAAATCACAGACTTATACCACCTTAGTCCCCACTTTTATATTATTTAACAAAATAATAACCCAGCGAGCCTCACATTTATAAGACGTAGAAAAGCCAACTATTGAAGAAACAAGAGGAACTCGACCGAAACTTGACTCTGGCAGATGCAAGACGTGCAATGCCAGATCCCTCAAAGTGGAAGAACGAAAAAACTATCTTTAGGTATTAGAGTTAAGGCTACTAAGGTTAAAAAAAGATGGCGGGGTTCAAAAGTAAGTATCCAATATAATGGATTTCAATGTTATTGGCGCGCTCACAAATCATTTTCTACATCCATTAATGAAATCAATTTAAATTGTTTGTTATTTAATTTAATGAATTAGAATTACAATGTTCTATTAACCTAGTTTTTAAGATCTTTGTTAATAACAATATATAGCCAAAACCAGTCTGAAATTATGACTATTATTTTATTTATTTATTAAACTTTCAAAACTAAATATTTTGATTATTAACGTACACTGACACGATCATGTTATTCAAAACATCATATTTTTCAAACAAATTAAACATTGATTAGCGATAATTATTAAAGATATTACACTAAAACACTCACTTTATAACGATCAATAATTAATTTTAAGCTTAATCGCTTCCTTATCCATTTCATTACCGTCAAGGGAATCGATATCGATCTCTGGAATCGATTCGCGATAGCCATCTCTATTCCCAGCCTGGCAGCCGGTTTCAATTTGATGTAGCTCGGATATGGGACGCTAATACTGTATATAGGTATCACAGAAGGTAATCTACTTACATACTTGATCTGTCTGACGCATACTAGCAAATGCAACTTAGAATATACCTACGGAAGTAGGTGCGAAGGCAATTAATGCTCTCTCATCGAGAGACGGCCCGTGTCCTAGCATTGGAAACGTACCTACCCAATAGGCTGATGTTGGGTGGTAAGTTTTTCATACAAAATTCAACCATTATTAACCGGCTGATATAAATTACACTATTTTAGTAATTTTGCGTAAATAACCACCCGTAAACAGTTTACCATGCATAAATTTAGGCATTTCTACTATTCAGTGAAAAGTAGCCAACTGGCACACAAGAAACACTACATTGTAGAGACCTAAAAAATTGTAACAAAATCTCTAATAAAAATGCCGATAAATTTCTTGCCGTATCTTCTAAGTAGTGGTTCTTTTTCCGATACGGTGGTAGAGTCATGGTGATAATTTGACGTTCATAAGTGCGTGGATGCCAAAAATGAATAAAGAGATTTGATTTGAGTCTTGAGGTGGATTTGAGCGTCTATCTCTCATTGCCAAATCTCTCTGGGCCTTGCTTTCAGAATGTTTCCAGAACGACGTGTTGAAAATGCGTAGGCTTTACTGCGCGTGACCGCCCTTACTGCTAATCCGTAGATGTTCCACTAATGTAATCAAGTCACTTTTGCATCAATGTTATGTCCTCCCGGTGGCTGTAGAACAGTTACTTTCAATACCAGAGGGAATATATTATTGTTAGTGGCCGTTAAGTAATTAAGAAGGTTTGTGTTCTTTTTTAGAGCTTCATTTGTGGTTTCGCAGGGTTTTAAGAAGGGAGAATTTCTTGAATACGTCTAGTTTGTTGTTTTTTTTGGGTTAGTGGATGTCACATGTTCTTGAATTTTTTTGTGATTAATTCTTGGATATGCCGGTTTCCTCACAATGTTTTCCTTCACCATTTTTAGAGCGAGTATTAAATCCGCAAATAACTTAAGAAAGTCAGTGGTGCTGTTTTAGCGGGATTTGAACTCGCGTCGGATCGAAAGTCGCACGTGCTCCCGCTGAGCCACACTCGCTCGCTTGTTTTTTTTAATTGTGTCTAATTTAATATTCCTGTTATTCAAATATAGTTGTTTTAATGAAGTTTCTTTAAAGGAAACTTTCACGATGAGAAGTCTATTTTTTTAAATGAGCTCTTTTTAATTCGGAATTTAATATTGATAATATAACATTTATTTATGTTGCTATTTGTATTATTTTTTAAACAACTGAGTAAAAAGATGAAGTCGTTCTCCTAATGGTACACGCCTGCCCATAATAAGTGCAGCACCACCCAAAAAGTTTGAAGTGCAAAATCTCGCGACATTACACTTATTTTTTATTTTTTTGCGATATGATTATTATTATTAATAATTTTTATAAGCATTTTTACATATTTTAGATATAGTCGATTCAAATTTTTGGCACCTACTTAGCCTTAGGAATAAACATCAGCAGTTAAAAAAAGCTTTTATTTAAAAGGACCCACGGAGTGCCATCCTAACACCTCGTCACACTGTTACAATGTCTAAATCTCATAATTACATATAATGTACCTACACCAACCCGCACTGTGCTAGCGTGGTGGATTATGGCCCATGCTCTCTCTATGAAAAAAGGCCCGTGTCCCAGCAGTGGGAGCATGATGGGCTGATGATGATGTGTCTACATAAAGTACTTTCCCCATCGACTACCACTTTAAAAGCAATCCGTAATCTATCACAGGCCTTCACAAATATGCACCGGCGGCCTCTTGAGAGTAATTGTTGGAGTAAATATTTGATAAGTGCACCACACGCCGCCAACCCTTCCGCCAATGTTTGTTACCAATTAAAGTGAGGGTGGTTAATCTATAATTAGGGCTGTGGATTGATGGTACGCGGTAAATAACGGTATAGAAATAGAAAAAGGGTAGGTATAGAAAAAGATGCATGGAACATTCCGCTTCTGCCAAGTAGCCAACTGGCAAATAAGAAAAATAATATTGTCAAAAACAAACATAAAATATTGTAACAAAAGTTCTAAAAAAATATGGCCCTCAGTTTCTTGCCGTATCTTCTGAGTAGTGGTTCTTTTTCCGATACGGTGGTAGAGTCATTGTGATAATTGACGTTCATAAGTGCGTCTGTGACGACAAAATTGAATAAAGAACTTTTGTTTGATTGATTGATATAATTACAGGAAAAATGTAGATGGAGAACATATGTGAGTGTTAAATTTTTTTTCGTACAATTGTAGATGTATGTGCACCATAAACCACGCGCCACACCACGTCGTAGTTCAAGGCGACGCCGTGATAAACTATTAATTTCAAATCGGGCACCGCGCCTCACAACCTTCATTCACATTCCGGTCATTTTACGCGGCTTGTAATCAAGCGGCCGCCGCGCCGGCCGGCAGCGCGCAGCCGCCGCCCGGACTGACATCTGGCGAGATAGTGGTCAAACGTAAATCTATTATAGGTATTAAAAACATTTGGTATGCATGCAAAAATCAACTGTTCTTTGGGAAGGAGGAATAATACAACTTACAACTTAAGCAGGATCTAAACAACAATTACTACGAACCTACCCTAACCTCTGATCTAGCCTTCTGAACTACCCTGTACTACGTATCGTAGCTACGAAGCCATGGCAAGTTCAGTTTTGGAGACAATGCAACTGATAAAATAAAGGCATGCTTGACGTATGCCGTAAAACAAAAGATGTTTCATAGTTAGTTTATCACAATTCATAAAAAAAATAAGTGGTCGATGATCAATTTTAAATTTTACATGATAATCAATTTCCAGAGAGCGAGTGTGGCTCAGTGGGAGCACGTGCGACTTTCGATCCGACGCACCCGTGTTCGAATCCCACTGGCCCCGCACCACTGACTTTCTTAAATTATGTGCGGATTTAATACTCGCTCTAAAAACGGTGAAGAAAACATCGTGAGGAAACCGGCATGTCCAAGAATTAATCACAAAAATTCAAGGACTTGTGACATCCACTAACCCGCACTGGGCCAGGGTGGTGGGTTATGGCCCATACTCTCTCTACAACGGAAGGCCTGAGTCCCAGTAGTGGGAACGTAATAGGATGATGATGAATCAATTTCGGTTTTTTTACTGGTTGTAGGCATTTCAACAGTATCTCACTTGATGGTACTAGTATGATGATGTGGTCTAAGATAATACGCTTGCCTAGATATCTGTTCACTCTAGATTTGATTCGAGACTCACGTACATTGTAGTTGTCAGGAAAGAAAGACATTGGCAATGCATTCCACTTCTTGGCTGTTCCTAAGATGAACGTGGAAGCAAAACGTTCTGTTCGTATAGGAGGGTTTTTTTTTATTGATAAATGAGTATACGTTTGACGACATCTCGCCTAATGGGAAGCGAAGATGCTGTCTAAGGTGGAACACGCTTGCCCATGAGATGCCTATTCACTATAGACTTAAAGAGACACAAGTTGTAGCTGTTTCTGCCATGTATGTTGAAATAATTCAATCACTATATCCCATCCAAAAACACTTTCCTAATCAAAAACTCATTGGAATTGTTCCTGCTAAACACTCGAGCATTAATTCAAGTTAACATTTTTACGTCCAGCTACCAGAAGGGTTGGGGGTAGCTACCCCTTGTGTAAACAGGTGGGGTCGCCAGCTGATTGCGGCCTGAGGGACGTCGTGGTAAGTGTTAGGTTGCTCTTTGTTGTGTTTAGAAGAATGCGGCTGTTGACTTTCAGATATGGGTACCTACTTACCTATTAGCTTTGCTATTAAGCTAAGATATAATAATACAGCTAGAATAGGTTTACTGGTGGTAGGTTTCTCGTATGCGAGAGGCCGTCTGGGTGGGTACCACTGCTTTGCCAATTCAGCCGCCAAGCAGTAGAGCGCAAGCATTACTGTGTTCCGGTTTGAAGGGCATTGTAGCCAGCGAAATTACTGGGCATTATGAGACTCAACAGCTAATTGTCTCAGGGTGACGAGCGCAGTGCAGCGCCGCGCAGGAAATTGCATAACAAAGTTCTGGGTAGTGCTGTTATTGTTATGGGCTGGCGTATTGCTTACCATCAGGCAAACGACCAGCTCGTCTCGTCTTTAAGTTACGTAAAACCAAAAAAGGTAACATAACTCCAAACAATAAAACATTTACAAGATGAAGACTGTAAAGGTTTAGAACGAAAAGGATGGTAACACTACCGCGGGTTTCTAAAAACTATACGCAGCGTAGCGCACTACTACTATTTGACTGTTTAAACATAGAGAGATATCAAAGCCTTTTCAAATAGTTTCCATGGACTTAATGGGTCCCTTTCCGCGTTCAAGACAAGGTAACACAATGTTGCTTGTTGTGTCCTGTTGGTTCAGAAATAACTTGTATGCAGATAGTCGTCTTGTCTCCTTTCCTGGAACCCTCATTCATTAAATTGGCATAATTATTAAAAGCTTGTAGCTTTTATTTAACTTGCCATGTTTATTATTTGGAATTTTTCAAATCTTATAAGTTAAATCAGAACCACTTCTTCTTGTCCTTCGGAGTTGAAATTTTGCATACTTGTCAAAGATCGATGACAATGCAATATTATGGTGACAGCCAGCTGATCTGATGATGGAGATGGAAGGTGGGCAATGGATCTCCTTGACGGATAATCGTAAACTACTAGTATTTTGGCTCATTTTAATCTGCTCGCGGTTCCGATTACGAATTTGTTGAAAGCTTGTCTTGAAAAATATATTTTTAACAAAAATCTTGTTTTGTCACAGCTTTTTCAAAAGATTCGGCTGCATAGGGATCATTTTGTAAGCCGGGAAACATACACATTGAAAAAAAAAGATAATAGAATTTGAGAAATTTCTCTTTCTCTATTACATATGATATCATTGGATGACGCATCTTATCTTTGTGCCCACGAAATCTTAAATAGTTTTAACTAATAAAATATAGTTAAAAAAAAGTATTTTCGTGTCTCTCTATTGTTTTTTAACCAGTAATTACAGGTTTAATTACATAGCAGTACCAGGCGCCCAGAGCGCACAAGAGCTAGACCTCTGACCTGCGACTCCGGCTGTCAATCAGTCACCGCTACACGTCTGTCAGATACCAGGGGGCTATGAGTTAATGAGAGATGCGTCATTGTATTGAAGGTGTACAGACTTCCGCGTGCGGCTTTGACTGTTATTTATGTATTGAGTTAGGAGAATTAGGAATTAGTTTTTTTCAAACCAAACCAAAAGCGTTGGTTGGTGTTGTCTTTGGCTCCATGAAATGTTTTAACGTGCAGACCAGAGATTAAAACAAAAATCTTTATTTTTTTTTATTTCCCTCGAGGAGGGGTCTGGCCTTACCAATCTTGTGCATTTGCCAAAAGGTTCATACAGGATTACAGACCACTAGCACAGAATACTAAGTCAGATGGTCGCATGGCTAGATTAATTAAAACATATCAGACATTTGAATATAAGTTAAATCAAATCAATCAGGATGACGAGCGCAGTGCAGTGCCGCGCAGGATTTTGTTAATAAGGTGCTTACCATCAGACGAACGACCTGCTCGTCTCGTCATTGGTTACAAAAAAAACACTAAGTAACATACAATAGCCTCTTGATATTTTCTGACGTATTTTGAGGGTCATTCCCGCTATTGTTGGCTCCCGCCACTCGAAGTTAACTAAATAAACAAATCTTAGAAAATATTTATATCATAACTTTCGAGTATTGAACCACAGACTGCCGAGTTAGCTTTTGATTGTTAAGTATTTATACTAAGTATAATACTTAATTTAGAAGTATTTATACTAAGTATGCGAGTGATATGAGTAGGTATTGATATCGTGAGAATAGTTTGAAGAGCTTTAGGAATGTTTTTTTTTCACTGGAGTATTGATATCTATTATTGGAGATTTGATGGGAATTTCTTGATTTTCCCAGGGTTTACTATGACTAAGAGATTGAGAAAATATTTTTTAGAAGTTTCTGATATTGAATGCATTAGCGCATGCTTGGCGAAAATCTTTAAATTTTAAATAATTAGGTAAAAGAAAAATGACATTGCTCGGGCAGGGGTCGAACAATGTCAAAAATCAGTGGTGCCGGGCCAATGGGATTCGAACTCGGGTGCGTGGGATCGAAAGTCGCACATGCCCCCACTGAGCCAAACTCGCTCCCACTCGCTTGTAACATTATATATTTTAACAAACAACAAAAAACACGAATTAAAGCCTTAAACTTAACAAAGCTAAATTCCACGTGAAATTACTTGAATAATTCCTTTCACGATGTCCTCATAAACTTACCTACTTAAAACTAAAAAACCAGTTTACTCAGACCCCTCCACGCTTACTTAAAAGCTCAAAAACCACCTGAATGATGTCTCCCTACGTGTCTACTTATACTGGTAACTTGATTATCTTTCGCCGATGATGTAAATAAGCATCTTTACGACGTCCGATCCGATTGGCACTAAAGTCGTTGCCTAACGATCGTCGGGGGGGTATAAACAAGGATCTGTAGTAGTAGATATTTGTTATTTGCATTTTCGAGTTGGATAGCGAAACCTACGTGTTTAGTGAATGTTTTGGTGACATTTAACTTGTTTGGAATGTACTCGGTGATAATATTTGGAAATTATGATGGTTTAGCACGTTTTGTCTGATCTGAACTTTAAGCACGGAACGCAGTATTAATGGTCAGAATTTTTTCAACGAATTAAATAAAAAAACTCATGCTTAAATGATTTAATTCTATTTAATTTTTTTAAGCAGGTTCCGTATTTTTCTAATTGCATATTGATAAAAAATTAAGATAGGCTACTATTATTGCTATTTCAAATATACATATTGTACTAAGTTTGTTTTAATTTTTCGACAATGACATTAATAATTATTTTTACTGTCAATCAATCTGAGCACAATCTTTTTTTCATTTATTATATAATTTATATAATTATTATCATCTCGTGTTATCAAAAACACTATAATTGAAATATGATGTCTTCAATTTATCATTATGTCTTTTTTCCATTCCCATCTTATTCGAATATATTTAAAATACGCGTACGAAAAGATTATATCATGCGCGGGAGTGGGTGTCGCTTGCAGAGAGCCTAATAAAATGGCGGACATATGGACCATCTCAGAAATCGTTGGGCCTAAAATGGCAAATTGTTCCTTTAATGCAATAAGTGGGATTTAGTTTGGACTTCGTGGGAAAATCGAAGAATAATAACAGTAAAAGTATTACAATATTAAGTAAAAGTATTGCAATAATAAGTATTACAATATTAACAGGTATCTATAGCATAGTTTTTCTCTATTCACTAGTTCTTCTTATGATAGTGAAATAGACTTTTTGGCGGGAAGTGAAAAGTGATACAGTTTTATTTTGTATTATTTTTCAAACAAGTGTTATTTCGAGTGATCATGTGTAATATCGGTGGAATATTAACTATTATATGTTCGTAAACGTGCACGAGTGTAGGCAAATGAAACAAAATAGAGAAAGCATTGCTTTTTATGTTCTCCCAAAAAGTCCATGGAAAGCTTAAATAAAGTTCCACCACTTTATTGAAGCACTAGGAGAGGGTCCGGCTTGGTCCTGTTGACCTTCATTCTCAGCAAACGTATAATAAATGGAATATTAAACTATCAAATTAAAACTACGTAAGCAATGGCGGTATGGTCCTAGAGACATTAGCCTGTCCTAACGGGCAAACTTAAAAAAAAATGATTGTGAAATACCATTAGTAGTATCAAGTACTATGAACTTCAAAAATATATGCGCATCTGTATTTTAAGAAACTTTTAATATTAACCAAATTTGATATTTTATTCAAACCACAAAATAAAATAATAAATAAGATTTGGCTTGTAATTTTTTCTCATTCAGTGTAGGTACTATACTATATTGAGGACATATTTAAAAAAAAACTGTTGTGTCCCAATGCTCGGCAAATTTTTCCCCTATCTCTTTCAAACATCTCTGTCTTTCGCTATTTTCATCAATCCGTGATGATAAGTGCTGAGATCGCACTTTATCGAAGATTTTTAATTAAAATATTAGTTTATTTTTTTAGCCGTTATCGTCCTACTGCAAGGCAAAGGCCTCCAGAACCTCCTTCCACTCCTCACTGGTCTTTTGTGGCCAATCCTTCTAGTAAGAGTCTAGCTCATTCCGCCATCTCCGTCTGAGCCTGCAGCGTTGTCGTCTGACGTTTACTGTGTTCCGGTTTAAAGGGCATTGTAGTCAGCGAAATTACTGGGCATTATGAGACTTAAGAGCTAATTGTCTCAAGATGACGAGCGCAATGCAGTGCCGTGCAGGATTTTGCAAAACATAGTTACTTCTAGTTAGAAGTTTTTCTTTTTTTTTACTTTCCTGCATGTTGAGTTCTTTTACTTTTTATTTACACCGCCGACCTCTCTCCTTTAGTTCTTTCCATCCAAAGGTTGACTGGAAGAGATCGCTTTTAGCGATAAGTCCGCCCGTTGTACTATAGTTTGTAAGAGCCTTTCGTGTACCTTGTTAATTTCTTGTTTGGTGTACAATAAAGCATCAATTATTTTTATAATATAAAAATAACAGTTGCAGCGCCACCCAGAACTACATATTATGTAGTTCTGGGTGGCGCTGCAACTGTTATGAGCAGGCGTATTGCTTATCATCAAGCGAGCGACATGCTGGTCTCATCAATCAGTAAAAGATAAATAAATTACAAAGTGAAACTCACCAATTATTAACTTGTAGTATCGTTAACCCTGTATCTTGTGCTAATTGCTTCTTTTGGTCTTCCGAGGGGTACGGATGCTGCAACAAGAGAAACAAATTTACGTTAAAAACAATACACAATAATTGTTATTGTAGTCAACAATGAAGCATCATATATATGAATGCGTCATAGAGATGTCGTTTATTAATGAAGGAATCGACGTGATTCCAAGCAAGGAATCGCCAAGTTGTCATAGTGAATTGGGGCCCTGATGTATCTTCGAAGTACAAGATCGAATATCGATGAGATTTGTACCTTGAAACTATACTGAAACCAACGCAAAAAGAATTTCAAATCGGTTTAAAAATGACGGAGTTCTGAGGTAACATACATAAAAAAATAAAAATACAATCGTATTGAGAACCTCGTCCTTTTTTGAAGTCGGTTAATAAATTTATATACTTATAATAAAACTGTAACGAGGTGGTTACATTAAAGATATTTTTAAAAACATTTTTTTTTAGGAGTAGGTATATGGTGGCAACAACACCCAAAATACAGTTTTTAAAATTTCTGTCTGTCTGTGGATAAACTCAGAAACTAAGGCACTTTTTACCCCTTTCTTCCATTCCTTTTTTTCCTTCCTTTTTTAGACGGTTAAATATAATATAATAATATTTATTTTCCGAAATTTTGAGGGACAAAACGAGAGACGGGTCTGAGCAGTTGTTCAACTGCAGTCTTGGAATTGAACTCTTTACAGTCTTCTCTATTTCCTGATAACTATAATTTAGGTGTCTTTAAGACTAGAGTGAAAGGTATCTTCTTAATCTACGTGCTCCATCTTTGGCCACATCGTCGCTTAACATCAGGGGAGATGGTGGTCAAACGTAGATTTATCATAAACTAGCTGACCCAGCGAAATTCGTACCGCCATATGTTTTTATCGAATCGATTTTTTAAAATTTTCTTTTATACCTTGTTCCTTGATTTGTCAGGACCTTGTCCTGACAATAACGAACACAAAAAAAAAGAATTATCCAATTTAGTGCAGTCGTTCGGAAGTTATGCGCGTACAAACGTTTCAGCGATTCGTTTTTATTTATATAGAAGATATAAAAAAACTCTAGGCAAAGTCAAAGTCAAATAAATAATAGGCACAAAAGTGCACTTTTAAAGGTCATAAACACATGATACAAATAAAATATGTTAAAATTGTAACTTAACATAACTTTGAAAAAGGTAAGTATGTTTACCCATTTCTTTCAGATACTCAAATTGAAGTCTGGGCGCTGAATGAAATGCGAAAACTGACTCTACCGGTGCTTCGGAAATACGCCCGCTAGAGAAGATGGCACCAAGAAACTCTGCGGGGATGTCATTTTTCAGCTCTTTTAAAATTTCTCAAATATAACAATGAACAATTAGGTGAAGATAAAGTAGTAGTTTGTCTTTGCAATTAGGTATAAATTAGAATTAATAGAATGTCAAACAAGAAGTTCAAGTAAGAGGGCAGATTTTTCATCCTCTTCAGTCTAAAATAAATCCAAGAATCCATAGAGGAAACCTTAATCCAATGTGACAAAAAACAACATAGAACACTCGGATTATTTGCGAATTCCCTTCGATTCCGATTTAAGCATAATTAAATCGAGTCGAGACGCCTTTCCAATGGTAATCGAATCAAGGAACACCTGTATTGAGTTAGTCGAGTTGCGCTTCGTTAGTTTGTTTTTGCTTACTTTCAATTGGGAAGTATTTATTTTTAGCTTTTTGGCTTACAATTTGTCTTCCTTCTAAGCACTAGCCGAATCCGCGTAATTGGGTTTACAGTTGTTCACTAAGGAACTATCCTTTGTCCTTTTTCAGCACCTAAAGTACCTCCATACCAAATTTCATCTCGATCTGTTCATTAATTTTTGAATTCTGCGCTGCGTTCCGTGGAAAAATCAGAACCGAAAGTACCAAAGTTTTACTGGTGATAGGTTTCCCGTATGCAAGAGGCCGTCTGGGTGGGTACCACCGCTTTTCCAGTTATTCAACCGCCAAGCAGTAGTGCGAAAACATTCCTGTGTTCCAGCTTGAAAGGCATCGACAAACGACCAGCTCGTCTCGTCATTCAGTTACATAAAAAAACCTACTTACTGAATTTCCTCTTAATCCGTTCAGTACATCCATCAATCGATCAATCCATTCCAACATAGTACAATTAGAAATATTAAACGATCAAGGAATTTAACACATATCCTAGAAACAAAATCCACATTTCCTCCACAAACACCTGTTTTTCCAACTCCGTAATTCAGCGTATTCTTGATCCATCCTTACCACCAGGCCGACAGGCACGTCCGGAGCCCCATACTAATGTTATTGGCCGACCCCGTGTCCCAGGAGGCCCCACTTTACCAGGGCACCAGGTACCAGGCGCATACCTGAATTATTCACTCGCTGGGACCATGGCTCTTTCTTTCGGGATATTTTTGAGGGAATGTGGAATAAAAGAGTTTCTTTTGAGGAAAATATGCGGAGTCATACTAATTCTATATCGTTCAGTTCCCTGTAGTAAATTGAATTGAGAGATTCTTTATGCCATGCGATAAATTACCATAAACATCTAAAAACCGAGTTAATTACATGACGATCTGTGAAATAAGGTGATTAGTATATAGAGGCGCTCTGTAGGTTAATATGACTGGTAGGTATGCAGCGCTACGCGAGCTGACTTGAATTTTATTGCGTCATAGCAAGAGTCGCTATTTGTTTAAATTTCTTTGCGGAGTGATGCTTCTGTCCTTTAGTATTCTGTGCTACAACACAGTGAAATATTACGCGATGTCAGGAAAAGATCAAAATTGAACCAAAATCAGTACGCCCAAGCAGAGCCGCGGAAAACTAGTAACTTTTTTTTTTTTACTCTATATAGATCTATGTTTGGCTACTATCTAGCCTGATGTGAAGCGATGATGTGGCCTAAGATGGAGCACATAGATCTAGAAAAGGCGGCAGTTGAGCGGCTGCTCAGACCCGTCTCTCCGATGGTTCACCGAACATCATCCCGAAACACGACTACTAACTACTACTGGTTATCTAATTTCTCAATACGGCTTTCAATAATGCAGTCTCAGAATAGACGTAATAAGCAGGGAGGTCTGTCTGTCTGTTTATTATTGTTCCTTTGTCGAATTGCATTAATGCGTCCGATCCCAATAGCTACAGGAAGTCGGGCTTACTTTACCTATGTTTATGCAGAAGGAACAGTTTTAGACGAACTATCATATGGATTAAGAGAGAGTGTGGCTCAGTGGGAGTACGAGCGACTTTCGATCCGACGCACCCGAGTTCGAATCCCGCTGGCCCCACACCACTGACTTTCTTAAGTTATGTGCGGATTTAACACTCGCTCTAAAAACGGTGAAGGAAAACATCGTGAGGAAACCGGCATGTCTAAGAATTAATCACAAAAATTCAAGGACATGTGACATCCACCAACCCGCACTGGACCAGGGTGGTGGATTATGGCCCATACTTTCTCTATGAGAGAAGGCTCGTGTCCCAGCAATGGGAACGTGATGGGCTGATGATGATAATATGGATTGTAAATATTCAGAAAGAATAATTCATTTTATAACAAAAAAAAAACCGACCTATGCCTGTTCTGATGTACCTTCGAAGTCCAAGGTAGAATATCGATGAAATTTATATGGGACCACCTTGTAGCTATACTGAACCTAACGCAATTTCCCGAATCGGTTTATAGATGACGGAGTTCAGAGGTAACAAACATAAAAAAAAGACGTGTGGCACTCGGAGACTGCCGCGGTAAAGCTATTGCATAGCATTCGGAGTGGGGGGTGTTAGGTTATTTTCGTCACGGAATTTCTGGATTCGGTCTCCACGCTAAGGCCCGCGATAGAAGCTATGCAATAGCTTAAAAAGACAATCAAATTGAGACCTCCACCTTTTTTTGAAGTCTGAAAAATGAAATAGTACCTAGTGTCTGTGACGTAGTGCAATGCATGTGAATTTATGTTAGACGGTTGTTTATATGCATAGTACCTACCTATTATAAATGAAGTGTCTTACAATTGAATGTGCATGTGTGGTGAAGAGACAAACGTTATATCTATCTATCTAAATTGTTCGGGTAGGATCGACCTGCGTCTTCGGAATTCCGTCCGGACGCATTGCCAACTTGACCATCGAAACATCTGCTTGAACCTTTCTTTTATTCTAATAAAAAGGAAGAAAGGAATGAAAAAGTTTGAAAGAAAAGAGAAGGAATACAAATAAAAAAGCTTTGTAATCGTAAAATAAATTAAAAGTAAATCTTAAAATATAATAGGTAGGTACATAAGTATTTTTATTTGCACCATTAACTTTTGAAAGATGATTTCTAGTTATAAAAAACCGTTAGCGAGCGAAATTACTGGGAACTATGAGAATTAAGAGCTATCTTAGAGTGACGAGTGCAGTGCAGTGCCGCGTAGGATTTTGCAAATCAAAGTTCTGGTTGAAGCTGCAACTGCATAAGGGCAGGCGTGGAGCTTACCATCAGGTGAACGACCTACTCGTCTCATTACTTACATAAAAATGATTGTTGAAACTCAAACATGAGTGTGGAACAACAGCCGTAAATAAAAATTCTGCTAAAATTAAATTGACCGCTCAGAAAGAACCCTCTGTGGTTGAAGTTCATAATTTTCATCTATGGTGCATAAACATACTTAAATTAATTATTTTTTAAGTTCGCCCGTTCGGGCAAGCTAAAGTCTCTAGGACCATACCGCCATATCTTACGTAGTTTTTATTTGATAGTTTAATATTCTATTTATTATACTTTTGTTGAGAATGAGGATCAACAGCAACCAGTCAGGCCCTCTCCTAGTGCTTCAATAAAGATGGTGGACCATGGACTTTTTGGGAGAACATAAAAAGCAATGTTTTCTCTATTTTGTTTCATTTGCCTACACTCGTGCATGTTTACGAACACATAATGGTTATTATTCCACCGATATTACACATGATCACTCGAAATAACACTTGTTTGGAAAATAAAACAAAATCGAACTGTATCACTTTTCACTTTCCGCCAAAAAGTTCCATACTTAAATTAATTTCACTCTATCGACCATAGATAATCAAAGTTGAAAGGGCACTTTGAGGTCAAAGTGTGACATTGACATCGGGCAACAACCTCAAATGTTTTTTTTTAATTTAAGCGTTTGTCAACAATCGAAACTTTTTAGTGCAGCAAAAAGTTTGCATCAAACATTTATGAAGACCATTACAGGTGACCGCAAAAAAGGCGAAATGATAAACTCCCGTTGGTCTCTGGTAACGGGATTGTGAATTTATGCTTAGCGTGCTTTTTTAGTATGTTGGAACTTGAACTCAGTATCTTGGAAAGAAATAGGTGCATGGTTTGGTCCGCGACACGTTTCACTCAAGAATTGTAATAAAACTGAAGGGTTTACAAAAATTGTACGTTTATTGACCAACGCTTTTTATATGCTTCTAATATGAAACCATAAATTTGGGGCGATGGATGTATGTATGGATGGATGGATGTTTGTTACTAGATTTTGAATTTAGAACATGAAACAGGACATAGCATACTTTTGGTCCCAGTTAAAACATTTTCGCCTTTATTTCTGACTAGCTGACAACAAACAAACTTCCATCTATGCATCCTCACAAACTTTCGCATTTTTAATATTAGTAGGTTAAGATATTATATATCGTATAGGTATTTTAACTCCGTCCAACCATTTATTTATCGTTTGACAGTTAATGATTCGATTTCTCAAAACAATCGACTTTATTTATGAATAAGTTTTAATCGATTTAACAAATCGATATTCCATTTTTGCTCAACGTTTTGTGTTGTTTTATAGAAGTAATCAGGTGTTTAAATGACTATGTTGCATGTATTTATAAACAAATAACATTGAATATTTTGGTTGTTTTCTATGCTTTATTTGACCTTTATCTTCGATAATGATTACTATATATAATATACCTAGTACAAATGAAAATATTTAACAACCCTTTATATTTTTTTATGATACGATGAAGATGCACGTCTCGTCACTATTATAAAAAACAGTGCTCATAAAGTATTGAATTTTTTTCAGTATGGTTTACCACTTAAATAATTACTAAACTTCACAGGCGTGCAAATGTCAAAGTTAAATAAATAGTCGGACATTTATAGTTAACTGCTAACTCAGTAACTAAGAATGCGATAAATGCCTAAGTCATTATTTAATTCATAAGCACACCACGAAAAAAGGTAACAGCTTTATAACCGGCTTACTACTGCATCATCAATAACAAATAACTTGCCCCTATCGATAATTTATAACCTCCCAAAAGCAATAGCGTGAAGTGTACGGAATCCTTTCTGCGATAGATCCACCAGGGCGTCATAAACAGTATGGAGATATCAAGTTTCGGCCGCGGCCGGCCGAGGGATAAATCACGTAAGGTATTAAAATCTCGATTGGTAAATCGAAAATCGAGAAAAAATACTGTAGGGTTGTGCGTGCTTAAAAAATAAGACGGGGAATCGAATTGATCATGGACTAGAGGAAGTAAAATATGCCTCAGTTTTACTATAGGTTAGTACTATTAAGTATTCTGTGCTATAGGTAAATACTTTTTAAACAAACTATTTATCTGCACTATTTTTAAGGCGGCGACCTAAATTTTGTTTTATTTCTGAGTTAGTTGTTAGTTTAGTCATTATCACTGCATATTTTGTAAATAATTGTATTGATTGCCTAGTTAATACATTACCCCGTTAAATAAAATATAAATAAATACGATTGACCTAATTAAATGACTAATTCATCTGAGTAGTGGTCCTTTTTCGGATACGGTGCTAGAGTCATTATAATAATTTACGTTCATAAGTGTGTCTGTGATGCTAAGATTGAATAAAGAACTTTTGAACTTCAACTTTGAACTTGATCTAAATAATTTCCATAAAAACTTTAGTACGAAAAAAAATTACATAGAGGCATTTTATTGTTTTGAAAATTATTCAAAAAATTAAACCTCTTGAAAGCAGCCCTGAATCACTAACCACAGGAAACTTACAATGCAAAGAATCGAGTTGCGAACTATAAATCGAGTTACTTCGAACAATCCATTTATATTTGGATCTATGGGGTGATGCGAATGTAAATATGAGGTAAGGGAATATCGGGGTAGATGACGAATGGAAATTATAGGTGCATTTATTTGAGAAAGATGACGACTTACATTGTATGCATTGTATATGGGAGTTATATATATCATTAATTTTATTTTACTCGGTTCTTAGTAATCAAGAATTGGACCGTTTTACCTACTAGCAAATTTTCGCACTAATAAAGCATATTCGTCCTTTGAATAAGGAAGAGATCTGAGTATTATTTTTCGTAAGTGTATTATTCCGTTTTTTGAATATAGACAGGGAAATTAAAAAATGCTGACCGAAAAAAAATGGGCTTTTTATAGTGTCTCACTTTATTATAAAAGACTTTTGATAGTCTATGATGACAAAGATAGGTGGTATCCGCGTAGGAAATCTCAATTGATTAAACTCAAATTCAAGTCGAATTACCCTCAAAGCAACCGTTATTCCCACTAAAAGAGAAAACAAACCATCCCCTGAATAATTCTACTAACTTCCTTGAAAATAAGAAAAACATCTCACTAAAATATTCATCCCACACGTCTCAGCGAAAACCGAAAAACCGAAATACCGAAAATTCCCTAATGATATGCGTACGAAGACATAATTCTTTGCGAGTGTACGGGCGTATTTTACAATTTTCGGTATTTTCCCAGCGTTCGGTGTTGCCATAACAATAATAATATATTTACGGTCCCGGTGATTTCCGGACGTGTCGTAAAATAAAAATCATACCGTCTCAGAGGAGCGGGTTATCTTGGAAGCTTTGAGGGAAAATGTAGGGCTTTGGTTGGGAATAATTGAGTAATTTTAGTAAAACGAGAGAAATATATTATTTACAAGGCTTTCAAAACATGTTTCAAGTCAAGAAAATAAAGAAATTGGTGCTAAGCTAATTATTGTAGCCAATGGACCTTATAGTAATTTTCGAAATACATAGTTTGCTATTCTTATTACTAAATAAATAAATACTAACTAAAAACTTACTTACTTACTAAATACTATTTACTTATTTACTTACTTACTTATTAAATACTAGCGATGTTATTTTGATTATAATCAAAATAACATCGCTAGAATTTTTTAAATAACTGTAAGCTTTAATAGTTAGGTAGGTATTCAGTAAAGTTTCCAAGTTTTAAAATAATCATAATTACTGGGCATAATATGAATATCTGATGTCTCGGGGTGATGAGCGCAATGCTATTTATGGAAATAAAAGTTCTGGGTGGACCTGCAATTGTTATAGGCAGGCGTGGCGCTTACCATCAGGCGAATGAATTGCTCGTCTCATCACTCAATTCCATAAGAAAACACAACAGTAAAATAAAATATAAAAGTGGTAAATTTTTGAAATATCTTATTCTGCAGTTCCGCATCCGCAGCTCCGCAGTTCGTATTAGTTTCCGAACGGAGTGAACCGTAGCACGACAAAGAGCGAGTATGTGTGATGGATTAAATTTTTCGGCAGCGCGACGTGACACTCGGATTGAGCTCTAAATTATGCATCCCGAAGCCGAGTGAGAATCGCGAACACGAAAATAAGTTTTCCCAGAACATTGTACTAAGACACGACAAACATTCACATGTTAGATTTATTTTGTGCCAACTCGAAATGACACGAAGTTTCGGCTTAGAACTAACATAAACATCGGATACGTTATGGGACTAAAATAGTTTACAGGGACGGCTGGAGTCGTTATAGGGATCGCACCGACCACAAATAGACGTCAAAAAACTAGGGTCCCGCGTACGGGGCCTTTATGTCCCACCGGGGAGACATAAAGGTGCGGAGGAGGCCCTAACCCTATCGAAGCGATGTGACCCGCTGATGGATGGCCCTATCGCAGCCCTACGCGACTGTCCTTCTGTTTTCTGCTCTCCTGGTCTCGTTGTTTATTTATTTTATGTGTTGTTTATGTGTGAAAGTGAATGCGCGTTGTTTTCTGCTACAGTTATTTCCATAGCGACTTGATAGCTAAATTATTTAAAGAAAAAGTAAAGTCTGGCTTACGTGGACTCGAAACGTCTTTCTGAGTCGATACAATAGTTATTTTTAACAATTTTAACTCAAACTTCATTAATACTCGTAGTTACCTTGTATCTCTTGTCCGAAAGTCTAATTATAGCACGTATGGATTTAATTGAAAGACACCTGTCAATACTCCACGAATCGGGTACATTTTTGTCGAAGCGCGCAATTCAATGGCGTATAAAGAATTCAAACGCCCGCTCCGAGTCACCGCGACAGGATCGCCCTGAATTATGCAAAGCTGTAATGGACAGCCAGTGGCCGCTGTTTTAGATCCTAAAATAGTTTTTTATGGGACGCTTTTGAACGTCGTTTTCAATAGAAAATAAATATCTATTGACAACGTTTAATTTATGATCTGTACTATTGAATTCCATTATCGTGCTCAAAGCTCGGTGTTTCGTTTTGATATTTTCAATTTTAAGCCAATCGATTTATTATTGAAATACCAATCTTCTCTACTATAATCGAGTTGGTGATCACCAACTCGATTATAGTAGAGAAAATAATAATAATATAATAATAATAATAATAATAATAATAATAATAATCGATTACCGCAATTTCGAAAGCTTACCATCTCTAATGCTAATCGAACGTCATACCCAAATTAAAAACATAAGAATATCTCTTCGAAAATTGAAATTGAAAATAGAACTAGCATTCGAAATTCAAAGTTGGAAACGTCAGCGGCTCATGAATCGAGCAATAGAACAAAGCTAGTGAGACGGTAAATGGCGTCGATACTAATCTGCGAGCCGGATGCGGCCGGCCTGACGGCTTCGGAAGCCGCAACTGGGCTAGGAAATGAGATAGGTGTACAACTGTACAGTGGTACAGTAACTCCTACTATTGTATGCGAGCCTGGTACCTGCATTGATGGAATTGGGACCGTGTGTGGCACCTTTGATGGAATTGGGACTTATGTGGCGGACGACAGTTCTATTGTTGGTAAGTCTAGACTGCTGACTAATTCCGTAGCTCTGCAATGGGTAGGAAATAAGTTAGGTGGATATTGTAGGGACCATCTGGAGCTGTGTGCGATGATGGCATAATTTTACAACAAGGCGACTCATCATCAAGGCGAGTCATCGTTGAAAGAGGAATAAATATTTTCTAATTTTATTAATCAATATCATTGTTTACAACAATAGTCGCTTTAGCTAAATGTCAACCACGTTCAATTACCTTTTTGTCGCACTAAACATAGTCAAAAAGATATCTGGCAAGAAAAAGGTTTTACTCTAAGTGTATTCGAAAAAGGAGATAAAAATAAAGCCACTATAAAATGTTACCATAAGTGAACAATGAGGAATTTTGCATATCAATCGTAACATCAAAGAACACCGTGTCATTAACTCTGAGACAAACCAGTACAGCTGGCAACACAGAACATCCGTATAAAAAAGAAAAAGAAGAAAGTGATTCTTATTTCAAAAGTGTTAAGACTCTTCCCTCTCGGGTTAGTGTTGGTAAAGTATCGCAGTGGTGCCGACTGTACGAAATAATAGTGGATCGACTTCGGCGCAGGCGGTGGACTCAAACGGTTGACAATAAATGTAAAATAAATGTATAAGAGTCAATATTCATGAGGTGCTTCGTACAAATGCTGAATGAAAATCAGGGTTGACAATCCTTACATAGACAATATTATTTAAAAAAAAATATGAATAGTGGTAAAATGAATGGTAATACATACTGAATACATAATTGATTTTTTTTTACTTTTACTTGCGATTATTTTGAGAGGTAAACACCTGTATCATTCCTTAGGCAAAATCCGTTGACAAACCAAAATCTTTATCATGTGCCATCGAAAAAAATTGGACAACCCTTTTCCGTGTCAATGCAGGCTATATTTTGCATACGAGTCTGGCAATAAATAACGCGCGGTTGACAAAAACGGCAAAAACCGGGGCATTGTGGATCCGTCACAAGCGCTGATGCCATGCTTAGATAAAAAAAACGAAGCTGGTGAGATCTCGTCTTTCCTCAAATGAGGTTTAGGTTTGCACCTGTACGATTTTTATTCGATACAAAAAATCTGTAACTAAACTTTTGCTCTTGAATGTCTATCTTGATAAAATGTACGGCGTAGTCCACGTAGCTATAAATAAAAAAGTAAAGAATAAAATATATAAATAGAAAATACCAATTACGATTAAGTCTAGAACGAATGGAATATCGATTTCGACACCTACATTGACCAAAACTAATCTACCATCCCATGAATAAAGTGCATCAACAATCGGTTTATCTTACCAACGCGAGTCGGCTGTGTAAACGCACCGCCCGATTTATTCCAACTCGATTAATTCGATGCCCATCGAATGAATCGATTATCTGAATATTATTTATTCGCTGGCGGTAATCAACGCGCGACACTCGTTTAATTCATGCATGGGATTCGTTTTGGATAGAAAATGATTTTGACTTCTTAGTTCGTTAGGATTTCATTATAATTCTAATTTTGAATTTGTTACGAAACTTTTGATTTAAATTAAAACTAATTTTGTTAAATACTAATCTGGGGTGCTTTTTGTCGATCGTAGACGCCTTTTTTGTTTGTTATTTTATTAATTTTCACCGTATCAAACGAGATTTACCCGGTTGAACATACTGGATCGCGATTCTTATGTTTGGGCCATATTGAAGTTAAAGTACATGCCACGGCATACCCCAGACAAGTACCTACAACCTACTTACATTTTTGCTTTTGACCAATATACTTTCGTGGTGGTCGTCAACACCCTGTCATCATAAACGACCAATCCTTTCCAAGTCCAGTTATTAGCGCTTTATTACCGACTAGCTGCGCCCCGCGGTTCCACCCGCGATTTCCCGGGATAAAAAGTAGCCTATGTGTTATTCCAAGTCCTCAAAGTACCTACATACCACATTTCATGAAAATCTTTTCGGTAGTTTTTGCGTGAAAGCGTAACAAACATACATCCATACATTCTTACACACTTTCGCGATTATAATATTAGTAGGATCTATACAGAGAAAAGTAAAGAAAGAAGAAAGCAGCCACACTAGATGAAACAGCTACCATATCGCGTCTACCAGGGTACCAGGCAAACATGAGGGTAGCGGAGTTGTGCAAATGTTTGTACTGCGGGCGCGCCTTCTTCGAGATACGGCGGCCCCTCTACTTGTTCTACGTTATGTAATCCTAGTTAGTAGGTATCTTGCAGACTTGGGTATTGTTTTCTTTTTAATATAAATTTGAAATCGATACTTCAGTATTTTCCTTTATAACCAATAACTTCTTCTATAGGTGTCTATAGCGGGTAAGTACCGCTGCCGGAGACTGCCACTTCAAATCGCATTGAATAAGCAAACGCGTTTCCTCACGATGGAAATATTTTCCTTCAAGGTTCATCAAGGCCGAGGCAGGATTCGATCTCATGTGCGTCGGATTGAAACTCCCACATGTTACCGATCGGCCACACGCGCTCAAGCAATCAAAATTTGATACACTGCTGAACTGCCTCTTTGTAACAACAAGAACGGAGCTCACAGAAAGTAAATTCAAATTACGCGTATTCTAATGAGAAAATGGCCTTTGCCCTGCAGTGGGAAAAAAACAGGCTGATAATAAATAAATAATAATGAGAAAAGCATAACATACTGATAACGCTGCAGCTGCTTAGAACATTCCACTTCTGCAAAGTAACCAAATGGTACATAAGAAACATAACATTGTAGAAATTAACAAGACAACATCACAAAAAAAATGCGCTTCAGTTTCTTGCCATATTTTCTGAGTAGTGGTTCTTTTTCCGATGCAGTGGTAGAGTTATGGTGATAATTTGACGTTCATAAGTGCGTCTGTGAAGCCAAAACTGAGTAAAGAGATTTTTATTTTGAGTACATCCTTCACATCGACCTAAGCATCAAGTGTTCATTTCACAACTTAACAAAGTTAATCCGATCATCAATATGATCCCACCACACGCCCTGCTTACCAAAGCAACACAAACACCAGCCGGGCAGTCGGGCACCGTCGCGCATAAACAGGCTCTCCATCGTTCGCTTGACAAATTCCATATCTAACAGATATCGAAGCGCCGTAAATCATCGCACGGCCGCTGAGTTATAGGGTAGTGTGGACGCGGCTTTATTTTACCAGGCGAGTGTGAGTGTCGCGTGACAAGCGTAGATCATACGTGTGACATGCGCGTATGTGTGTGTAAATGACTGACTTTCGCCTGCGACTCTGTCGATAGACTTGCAAATCAGACAGTCATTATTCTTCACACGATTTATTTTTAAAGTGTTTTGCGGAAAAGTTTATCTTATTCGTCTTCTTCTTTAGCCATTTTCTACCAATTGACTGGTGTAGGCCTCCTTTAAACTTCTCCATTTCTCCCGGTTTTGGGCAGTGAGAGTTCAGTTGCTGCCCTCCACTTTTTTGATGTCGTCTTTCCATCTCATCTGTGGTTTCCCTACTGGCCTTTTATTATGCCCATATGGTCTCCACTCTAAGCCTTATAATTAAGATAAATATAATAAATACGCCCAACGATCACATACCTACATACATCCTGGCCCCTAACTAGGATTCTCTATATTTAGGGAACCAGGAACTACGAGGACTATGGTCCCACAACATCTAGACACGAAACAAATATATTCATATATATTTTATAATTAGGCTTATTTTAGGTATATATTTTAACACAGTATGGATAAGTTACGTTTTTAGGCAATAATTAAGAATATTTTTAAATTTCCCATCACGCACTTTACTGCACCGCTACCAATTTTTCTTGTACGTCCTGGATGACTGATAGAAAGTCCTATCTAGCATTAAGTCCTCCATGTACAAACTGTTTTGTGCTAAATTATGAATAAATAAATCGTTGTGCGTACTTTTTATCTTAAATGTTATAAAAAAAAGGAAAAAATGTACAGACTCCGTAACAGTTCCATAACAGTAAAGCTATATAATATAAAGATGTATGTAGTTGTGCGTAGGTCATGCGTATAGATCATACATCGCCTATTGTTGTTCAGTTCGGGACGCGATGAATTTATAAGTGTGGTCGCGGTTTTGTATGTTTTGGCTTGGAACTGTGCGTTACAGATATCTGACATGTTTGTGGGTAACACTCATAGGATAGTACCGTCATATTTTGTTTACGAAGAAAGTTATGGAGGCAGAGAGCGATGTATATTTTTTGGCGGGAAGTTAGGGCGTTGAGGTTCAGGTCGGTTTTGTTTCAATAACCTTTGGTTTTTTTTTCCTATCCGGCTTTGTAGGTTCGCTTTAATATTTGAAGCATAAAAACACCCAAATTCAATGAAGTAAGCATATTTTTACCACGTTTTTATTAAGTCACTTTCTTTCTTTTCTTGTTTGTCTGTCTGTTTTCTGGCTAGAATCTTGCAACTCAAATTTCGAGCACTTCCCGTTGACAATGCATTCTAAATCCATTTATTAGCATGCAATGCCAACCTAATATCGAAAGACGCATACAAACGTGGTTTAAGATTATTTTTATAATCTGTCAATTTATTTTTTATTAATGCTAGCTGAAAGCACAAACCGCGCTAACTCAAAGATAAAAAAATTACTACGTTTAAATTTTTAATCATACATTCTTTAAACTCCCTCTCATTTCCTATAACTAATGCTGACTACCGATAACGCCAGTAACACGAGCGCCTAATTCTGTGTAGGGCTCCAGTCGGGTCACGGAGCCACGTGCGAGGGCGGAGCGCCCGCCCCGGGCTCGCGACATGGGTATGGCGGGCCCGTCACGCCTTGACGATGAACCTTAGGTGTCTCGTAGATTTGATAAGGAATAAGCATTGGTAGCTATTTTTAATACTGCTATATATATAGTATGCTTAGAAAAAATGTGATACCTTGTCCAATTTATTACTTGTTATTGTAGGAGTTGGTGGCTACATGACATTGCCCAATTTATTGTTTAAAAAAAACACGTTCATCAATCAAATTCACTTATTGTGAACATTATTCACAGACGGAAAGTTGGGTGTCTGTCGTTTTTTTATCGACTGCACTTCGGGAAGTGTGTCCAGGAATTGCACGATCTGATTCCTTCTTCTCCCTTCCACCTAAGGACTTCCAGGCGGGGAGAGTCGTTTCACCCGTACGTCGTTAATATCCCACCTATCCGTACTAAGCGTTTCGCAGATTCCTTTATCATGCGAACTGCTAAGAAGTGGAACGCTCTGCCACCGTCTTTGTTCCCAAACGGATACAACTTGTGTCTCTTTAAGTCCAGAGTGAATAGGCATCTCATGGGCAAGCGTGTTCCATCTTAGGCCGCATCTTCGCTTTCCATCAGGCGAGATGTCGTCAAATGTATGCCCATTTACCAATAAAAAAAAAATATTTTGCAATATTTACAACGTAATTATTTATGTAAATTCCAAAGTTTTTAAGCAGGTATTGAAGGGATTTTAAATCTGCGAAACTTGACAGTTCTTGACAAACAGTTGCATAAATCTTACTGGATATAAAACAAAACAGTTTGGTACTGTACCATGCTTATGAGTACAAGCGGAATGCATCTTTTTACTAAAGAGAAAGAACAAACTTACTTTTGCTCAAAACATAGCTGCACACCCACTATATTTCTTTCACGACCTGGAAGACTGGTAGATAATGCTAAATAGCATTAAGTCACTCCTTGAACCATTTTGTGCAAAACTATTAAATAAATAAATAAACAAATATCATCATCATAATCATCAGCCCATTACTGCTGGGACACGGGCCTTCTCTCATAGAGAGCGTATGGGCCATAATCCACCATGCTAGCCCAGTGCAGGTTGGTGGATGCCTTGAATTTTTGTGTTGAATTCTTGGACATACCGGTTTCCTCACGATGTTTTCTTCACCTTCACCGTTTTTAGAGCGTACAATTCTAATCTTTAATTTAATAATTCATTAATAATCAATTCTTTAATAATTTTCATGTAGAGGGAATTGAACGCTATGTCAAAAATCAGCTCACAAATTTGTCAACGGGCCTACTTACATCGATTGACATCACACACATCCATCCTATCACCCCTCAAGCCCCTCATGTCCCGATCTCCGTGTAATCCTCGCCCTGAGACGGCAGCCCTGACCGACACGTTTCCAGACACCCGATAAATCAAGGCCGATCGACCAGATCCGCCTAAATAATCACCCGATACGGTTGGACTAATTACAATTCTAATTAGGAACAGAATTTTGACGAAACACATATTCTTACCTAGACGTAGAGGAAGAAAAATAAAAACTGATGTCTGAGGGTAGTCCACGCAAAATGTTGGTATTAAAAAGTTCTGCAAAATAAATAGTGAAGTATGATGGTGCGAATTTGACTCGTCTCTTAAGCTTGATTGTTTGAAAATGAAACAAAAATGGAGAGAATAATATGTATTTAACAATAAACGATGTACTAAATATCCAGCCAATAATGACCGAGCATTCACAAACCAATGATTAACGGGAAACAAAAACAAAATTAGAAAACAATCACATTGTTAAAGCTCTCTCATGAATGGCCGTTACAATTACAGAGCACGGGCCGAGAATGAGTTCAAATACTCCAAACATATTTTTTTCTAATCCCTTCCCACGCGCTAAGCTCCGAGTAATTACAGGTTTAGCTCAGTAATAACATATCGCTTCAATAAAATTGTATATCATTTCGTTTTCCCGCGAATGCGTCGGGTGATTAGCGCGGCCATCTTGTGGGCGGAGACACCCGAGGCGACACGATCTCCGATTCCATTTTCAAAAATAACACTAATCGCCAAATCGAGCACGCGCACGAACAACGCGAACGTGTGTTTTTCAAATTGGGAACGAAACGAACCTCCTTTCCCGTTATTACTGAGGGATTTGACTACTGTCACTTCTGACAGTTGTGATTGACGTTTATAAATACCGCTAGTCAAGTGCGAGCTTGTTACGTTCGGGAATTTACGAAATGTTT
Organism: Petrophora chlorosata; assembly: GCA_951640565.1. Lineage (NCBI taxonomy): Eukaryota > Metazoa > Arthropoda > Insecta > Lepidoptera > Geometridae > Petrophora > Petrophora chlorosata. The sequence continues at coordinate 14,964,856 of OX621207.1, read as the reverse complement.
TTATTAAGACGGGGGTATTTCGATGTCGCCGGTGCTCGAGTATTTTCGGATTGGTTTCAATTAGAGTCGTGATTCGAGTGTCTTGCGAGTGGTCGGCTCAGGGCTCACGTAGAGATGAGTGCATATTGAAATGTCAAAAATGTGTGTTCTTTTCTCTCATTTTCGGGCCGTAGCCAATATCCTTCTTGTCAGGGGTGGCAGACAGCATCGGTAACCGGTAGCCGCTGGTATTTCGCATCGGGATGGAATAGAAACCGCCTGTTTTGCGAGGAAATGGACGTGGAATTGGAATTTTCAATTTCGCTTTAGTCGGTCACTTTGTGTTGCAAATGGAAGCGCCCGCCGCGAACGCGGATGGAAATGTGATATTCTCTGACTAAATTAAAAATTGTGAGAACAATGAGAAAGAACTCTTTTGTATTAAAAAACAACTAAGGATTACTTTTGAAAAAGCTAAAAAGAAAAAACAAAGAACACTCTCCAAATTGGTGCAATAGTATTCAAACTTTAAAACGGGTCAGAAGCTAAAGTTCAAGCCAGCAGAGGACCGCATCCGAAAGTTTAATCTAAGAAGCGAACGGAATCATTCATTCATATTCATAGTGGAAACGGCAAGGCTTTCACGAAAATGGCGTTCTCCTAGAGGAAGCCCGGATGAGATGCATGAATATTAACGCGCCTGTACCAGGGCGCTATAACTATATTAGAGCTAGCAGCAGCGCACACTGCATGCCAACGGTAGGGGCACGTTTGAAGTTGCTGCGCCGAGCTACGTTCTGAAATTTGACATTTTGACAGCTCTCCGACGTCGGCTGCCTTGTCTACCTTCCCCCTCACACCCTCTGGGTTTGCAGGCTATCTCCCTCCCGCAATAATAACATTACGTATATGAGATTCCTGTTCCTGCTCCGTCTGAGTTCTGATATGAATTGTTAATGCATCGGTAATTGATATTATAATTTTGATAGAGCATTTTGTTCTAATGGCGGCGGCTTTTAGTGCGTGCGTCTTTGTAAGCGAAGTGTCATGTGATATTGCTTTTATGAGGAACCGTGGGGTATAGCTGATATTATTCATTTGTTTGTTTTGTTGGAATCAATTTACATGGAACGATGATAAGCCTAAAACTCAGAGATATTAAAACAGTATCGCAATGAATGCAGCATTGTCTCTACTGAAGATACTTTTGTTAAAAACATGTCTAGGAAGCCCCTAGATAATGTTATAACATCATTGTTAATGGCTATGACAACTAGAGCAGAGCAGTGTCAAAAAAATCTTTGCAAACCTGACATCGCTTTGCTTCGCTGACATCAATGAAAATTTTAAATCTCTAAGACAGATTGATGGACAGGACCGACAGGGACGACATGCAACTTTTAAAACTACATTGTCACTTGACTGACTTCAAAAAAGACGACGTTAAAGTGTAAAAAGACGTTAAAATCGCCGACAGAGTACATGTGCTGACTAATCACTGTCTAGACTAGACTTGGGATGAAAAAAGAAAGAAAACTCGCAGACAAAACACTGGGACAGCGCTGTCAATCGCGTATGCACCGATGGAAAAAAGATTTCCTAAACCGCGTTAAAAACTGTATTTAAGGCTTAAAATAGCGCGTCAGTCATCCTCACAGGTTGCTGTGGGGTACCTAAATTCACACTATTCAGGGAGGATAGGGAAAAATGAGGAAATAGTGGAAGCGGCTACTGTTTCGGAACGAACGTGTTAATTGAATATTGTAACGAATTAGACGGGGGTTCCGAAGAAGCGTGTTTTTGAACGAAAGGGTTATTTCAGTGGCTTCCTAATTGTGGAATGCTGAGTTCATAGAACTATTTTACGTTTGAAACACAATTACAGAATTTGAATATAGAGATATTTGTAGTATCTGTATAAGCTTATTGTATTTATTTATTCAGTATACGACAGTAAGCTTACAGTAATTAATTACAAAATCACTAAAGAACTAAATTAAATTACCTACTACTTTGTTAATATTTGATCGAACAGCATAATTTTATGTTGTTTAATTTTTTTCAAACTTTTAGTTAAATTTTCAGCTGAGATAACATACCTAGTAGTTGTAGCAAGCCTTAATAATGAAAATAATCAATAATAAAACAATGCTTGTCAGCCCACAGTATCTATGGTCAAATATTAAATTATACAAATTGCAAGCTTTGAATTAATCATGAACTCTTCTGTACCTATCTAACACCGCAATTCCAATGGGTACTTACATAATTTCTACAAATCAATAAAAACAAAAAATACTTGCAATTTATTTTACGCCGTGGTTTTATTCGCCGCGAGATATCACCTCCGCGCGTAAACATCAAATTTTATTGACATCCACGCCGCGCGTGACAATTTTTTTGCAATGCACTGTATGCGCTTTTTCGAATCACCTTCTACTGTGTTCATTTTCTGTTTAATCATTTTATTTGCAGTGCGCTAATTTATGAGCTATAAAATGGAATTATTTATTTTAAATTTTAAATTGTTTTGCGAAATCTTCTTTGAAAGCAATTTGGTTTTCAATCGTAAATTGGATTAACCAAGGAGTTAAAACATAATAAATAAACCAAAGCTTGAAAATTATACTTAATTGCAAATCATTTTCAGTATTGAAATAATCCTTCCGGAAAAGAACTTTCCGTTCAAAAACTTTCCAACAACTGTTTCTTGATCCCCGCCAATCATTTCTCTCAAACGATCATCCAGCAACATCCACTAAACAGCTGTCAACCAGTTTAAATTACCAGGCTCACAGAAATCGACAAGAGGCTGCGCCGTTGCTTTGATTTACAAAGGTGGATGTAACAAAGCGTGGCTCGAGGCGCGTGGCGAGAGCGCCTAATCAAACGGACCGTTTCACTTTGTACTCAGCTTCTTTGAAGTTCTACGTTGATATGGTGCCCTGGTAGTTTGCGTACAATGTTGAAATGTTAAATATCTTGATATTGTTTTATTTTTGAGTATTCTACAGTCTAGTCTACTGTTTTCGAAGGATCTTTGTGTAAGGAGGGAATATAAAAGAACTAGCTATACCCCTCGGTTTCACCCGCGGTTCTCCAGGATAATACCTGTGTTCTTTATCTAGAGACATTTTAAAATAGTTGAAAAAAGAGACATCCCCGCAGAGTTTCTTGGTGCTATCTTCTCTAGCGGGCGTATTTCCGAAGTACTGGTAGAGTCAGTTTTCGCATTTCTTTTTTGCACCCGGACTTCAATTTGAGTATACTGTATGAAGGAAACCATTAAGCAACCAATTGGACGACGGCCGGTCGGTCGCCCCAAGTACAGATGGAAGGACGAGGTGGCAAAAGACCTACGGGAGCTACAAGTTGATGCCTGGCAGGAACATGCACTGGATCGAAAGAAGTGGCATTCTTTAATATCGGAGGCTAAGACACTTTGGGTCGCTGCGCCAGCATATATAGATAGATAGTATGTAGGAAAGATATGGGTAAACATACTTACCTACTTTTCGAAGTCATGTTAACTTAAGTTACAATTTTTAACATACTTTTCTCATCTTGTGCCTTTTTTATAAATGATATTTGATTTTGTATTTTCCAGGATCTAAAGCACCTACATACCAAATGTCATCAAAATCCGTTCCGTAGTTTTTGCGTGATGGAGTAACAAACATCCATCCTTCCATTCATCCTCAGAAACATTCGCATTAAAATTAGTAAGATAGGACTTCTCTAGAGAGATAAAATTAGTCTTTTACTTGATTTTGACCAAGGGCTAACAGTTTACAAGCCTGTAAAACAGCTTTATCTAAACAGTTAAAACATTGCAGTAATCATGACTATTGCAATGTTTTAGCTGAAACAACCTCCAAGGCAGCTAAAACACTAAGTTATACTATAAATTATTGTAGTAGTGATACAGAATACTTAGGGACAAAAGCATCACTCCGCAAAGAAATTTAAACAAATAGCGACTCTTGCTATGACGCAATAAAATTCAATTCAGTTCGCGTAGCGCTGCATACCTACCAGTCATATTAACCTACAGAGCGCCTGTCTTTCTATCGCATAGCTCTTATCTCTTCTGACGCGGCACGTGTAACGACGCGCGACCCGCCGTCGGTGTCCGGCTATGTACTTGTAGCTTCGTACCTACAGTGCGGAGTGCGCTAGGCCTGGTAGTGATCAATGTTTGTATTATGAGGGCATCACGGACGAATCACGGACAAAGGCCACTTAAAAAAGTTAGATAAAAAGAATGACTAGGTAACATAGACAAAATATACCTAAAGCGTAAGACAAGAGCACTGGCGTTAATTGAGACAGGTCTATGTCCGGCGGATGACTACGGACCACGACGGGCTGACGATGATGAAAAATTTCGCATGTCACTCAGACCAATTATTCTCACTCGTAGTAGGTTTCTCGTATACGGGAGGCCGTCTGGATAGGTACAACTTTGCCAGTTATTCTACCGCCAAGCAGTAGTGCGCAAGCATTACTGTATTCCGGTTAGAAGGGCATTGTAGCCAGTGAAATTACTGGGCAAGTGAGACTTAATATCTGATGTCTTTTTTTTTTTTTTACGCCTTATAGATCTATGTTTGGCCACTATCTCGCCTGATGTGAAGCGATGATGTGGCCTAAGATGGAGCACATAGATCTAGAGAGAGACGGCAGTTGAGCGGCTGCTCAGACCCGTCTCCCCGATGGTTCACCGAACATCATCCCGAAACACGACTAGGTCGCTTGACGGCATGGCTTTGTTCGGTGGGTGGTATTACAACCACGGCCAGAGCCTACCACTCCAAAAAAAAGGGTGATGAGCTCAATGCAGTTATACGCAGTGCTTTATATGGTATTAAAAGTTCTAGGTGGCACTACATTTGTTATGAGCAGGCGTGGCGCTTACCATCAGGCGAACGACTAGCTCGTCTCACCACTAAGTCCCAAGAAAAAAACAAATATACCTCAATAATAGTCTAGATTACATGATCAAAATTTAAAGATAAATCGTTTGACTAGCAAACATTAATAATAATAATTATACGAGCACAGATATCGCACGGTATTGTAAGGACGCGTGCACAGTGGCGGTGACGAGCGATAAACCCAATCAGCGTGCGAGACGTAAAGAGGCGTGCTCGCTCGCTGGCGGAATTCACGAGCACATTAACAATACGCTGTAACGGTATTGGTGTGGTGTAAGTCAGAGGAAGTAGCGATCTGTATCGATCTTTAATTTAAGGTTTCAGTTTCAGAGTTCTTTTACTAAAACATCCGAGTTTTTACTAGTTTCGTTTAAATCTGTCAAACAAAACTAGTAAAAAAGCTTTGAAATCTTGTCTTTCAGTACTTTGCCAAATTGTTCACGAAGATAATGCATAACATTACAATGCAATAAGTCTCTTTTGACACAAAAAATCTGTACATACCTAAATAAAACAAAAAATAAGGTACAATGAGCTGTCTTCGCGCTAAGAGCGATGTTTTCCAAACAAATTTTGGTGGAGCGGTAAATTTAAGAAAAAATCGCATATTTTTATACCTGTATATAGTAGAATCAGATGTGGTCGGACGCTCATTTTGTTGACCCCATCAGCAGAGGTCGAAAAGTGTATTCATCGCTTTTCCCAGTAGCACATCAAACCTTCCGATTATTCTAAAATTCACAGTTTTTTTTTGTTCTTGTTACTGATACAAGCAACTCAATAGTTTTCCGAGCATTTCCTCACGTATGTCCATAAAAACGCAGTCTCTTATGACTTGGACCTTCCAGTCCTCATTGTGCCGTTCCCGATAACCCTGTCAGCGGAGTGACGGAGTGCACGGTTATCGCTCGCATTGTCCGCGCCATTGTTGCGCGCCCTTCGACGTCTTCATGCCGCCGCCCGCGGTTCCCGTCAGTGTGAACAGGGCTTTAGTTTTACTTTGATTTGTATGCGCTTCAGGTATAAGTTTCCGTGTAATGTTTTACAGTTTATAACTGTGTTAAGGCATAATATTTTCTTAGAAAAATAGGTTTACTCAGGATAAATACTACATAGTTATGATTGTGACATCACGACAAAATGACTGGACGGGGTTAAATGAAATTTTGAACAAAGGTTTATTTTTGCGTTATTGCTCTCCCTGCGCGGTTGTCTGGAAGATACCACTTTTAGCGATAAGACCGCGACTACTGATAAGCATAATCAGAAATATCAATTTATTGGTAAAAATGTATTACGTCAAAAAGTAAGCTTTTATTGTTAGTTTTTTAATTATCTGTGTGTGGTTCAATAAAGAGTTATTTAATTATTTTTTTTATTTCAATGGTACTTTCGATCCTAGAAGAGGACATCATCATCAGCCCATTACGTTCCTACTGCTGGGACTCAGGCCTTCCCTCGTAGAGAGAGTAAGGGCCATAATCCACCACGCTGGCCCAGTGCGGGTTGGTGGATGAAAGAAGAGGACATACTATACTTTTATCCCGGAAAGTTGACCACGCGGGTGGTAAATTAGACACGAATTGGAGTCAAGTTTGGAGTACCTAAACTACCTAACCTTTATTATTATTATTAAACTCTTTATTTCAGGCAATATTAAAGTAAAACAAAGTAAAATTAACAGAGACGCACAGAATATATACCTTTCAAACTTACATACATACAAAAATATATCATTACATTAAATGAACCACACACACTACTTCACAGCGTTCAAAAATTTCGCTCCTTCATTGTATCTCCGGTATACTACCCCTACAGGCCAGAAGTCAGAATTCAGGAACAGTTCCTTATGCACCGCCGGAACTTGGAGCCTATAGGACTTGAATTCAGTGGTTCTAGTCGACTCCAGCCTCGACAGTCGCATAGCTATCTGTCCCTGGATCCGTCCATGAAGCGTTTCTTTGATCTTTAGAATATTCCAGTAGGTATTACATCCTTACAGACGCCCTGAAATCTTGAGATCCCAGTAGGTACTAGATACATACGCCTGGAAGTCTTGTCCAATCAAACGCGGGACATCTGCCTGGCGGTCAGCCAATCAGTGACGCAGGCTCGCTGGGACACAATATAGCACTTGTGTATGTTGAAGTTGATTGGGATTAGAACCCACATGGGATGTTTAGCTTAGAATATCTAATTTTCCAAGAAAAGTCAGTGCCTTTTTTGATGATAAGCGCCTAGATCGGGATGTTTGGCATGGAATATCAAATTTTTGAAGAAAATAGTCAGTGCGTTTACGCCAAATGGTAAGCGCCTAGATCACTAATTTGCAGGGCCACTCAGATCTGTCAAGCTTTTTTTTCTCAATCACTTATCATAATCACTTTGATCGAAACTGATCGAATATATATAATTAAGTTTACCTACATTTTATCGAAACTGATCCAGGGCTTTTTTAAAAAATCAACAAAATCATAAAATATATATATATATAGCCTTGTCGGTTTTAGTATTTTTGTCTCAAAATAACTAATACATGTAAAAACCTAAATTAGATTCAAGTACAGTGAACAAGAAAAACTGCGCAGCTTCTTCATGTAAATAAAAAAAAATAATTTATAGAAAAAAATAAAGAAACGTCTTAATCCAGAAGGGCAATTTTTTAATATTTTCTTTTATTATTAAGCAATTTTTTAATATTTTCTTTGATTAGATAATTCTTTATTGTTTCACCACCAGAAAACATAATAACAAAAAGAACAATAACAAACTTAAAAACTAAAGTGTTACAATGGGCGGTCTTATCGCTCAAAGAGATCTCTTCCAGACAACCTTAATATAGTAATAATTATAAATAAAATAAATATTAATCATTATGAATATTATTAAATATTCGATTAAAATACAAATTATTGAGGATTAAATTTACGTGTAGCTTCTTACTTGCGTCAGTCTAACAAGAACCTAAGTTATGGCGGTATCAGATTCCCGGATCTGAGAAAAGACTGCGTGATATGTTTATTTTGGTACGAGATCTCTGTGGTTATTATTTCCCGTGTGATTACTGTTAACAAGGTCTTATGTCATGTGGATATTGTCAGAGAAAGGCAATTTTTTTATGTAATTGGATAACGAGACGAGCTGGTCGTTTTCCTGATGGCAAGCAATACGCCAGCCCATAACAATAACAGCACCACCCAGAACTTTGTTTAGCAAAATCCTGCGCGGCGCTGCACTGCGCTCGTCACCCTGAGATAATTGACAAATGAAAAATGAAAAAAAATAGGTTAAAGGCGCAAAGGTACATATTTAAGGATATGGAGCACCTGGTCCTACACTAGGCTCGAAACCCGTACTACAGGAGCCAGGACTCTTCCGTCGGTTTATTAGCAGTAATTAGTTGTTGAGTCTCATAATGCAAAGTAATTTCGCTGGCTACAACGCCCTTCCAACCGGAATACCTCCACGATAGCTAAGTATAAGTAATACAAGATTGTTTGAAAACGTCTTAGTTCATGCAAATATCTTAATCTCAAATGAATACAAACGTGACCTAAGGCGAATGGACACTCGGCTTAATGCATTCAAAGGGATATATAGGGTGTTTGTTAATGTAGACCGCTTTTTTGTCTGTTTTACGAAAAAAACCGAAACTTTCAGGATAGCTCACAACACGATGACAACGCATTCTAAATCCATTTATTAGCATGCAATGTCGACCTAACCTCAAAAGGCGCATAAAAACGTGGTTTTTAGATTTTCTTTTTAATCTGTCACTTTCTTGTTTTTTTTTTCATTCGCTCGTTTGGGCAGGCTAAAGCCTCTGGGACCATACCGCCTTGTCTTACATAGTTTTTATTTGATAGTTCGAAAAAAATACAATGATTTCTTTCGTATATCGTCGTATGTGGGTCATCAGCAACAAGCCGGACCCTCTCCTAGTGCTTAATAAAGTGGTGAAACTTTATTCAAGCTTTTTTGATGGACTTTTTGGGAGAACATAAAAGGCAATGTTTTCTCTATTTTGTTTCATTTGCGTACACTCGTGCACGTTTACGATCACATAATGGTTAATATTCCACCGATATTACACATGATCACTCGAAATAACACTTGTTTGGAAAATAAAACAAAATCGAACTGTATCACTTTTCACTTCCTGCCAAAAAGTCTCACTTTCTTGTATTGCATTTTTTTTCTTTGTTATTGACGGTCAGTATTTTCCAAAGATTACTAAATACACGAAGTATCTACCTATCTATCTCTTTTTACTTCTCTACAAAAGTATGTCATCTCGTTTCAGAATCATTCTGTATACCTTTGAAGTAGCATTCGTCGCCATAGTGGCTAAGCGTGACAACTTACTTCTCGGTATATTCGCGGAATACCGATTCGAGCTGTTAAATATTATGTAATACGCCAAAATGTAGGTTTAATAGTTTTTAAATTTTCGCAAATAATTTAATCAAAATGTTATTTTGTTTTAAATTTGTGCGCGAATAGACCCGATAATTTTATAAATCTCTTTATGACAAAAAAAACCGACTTCAATTATGGTATATCTTCGAAGTCCAAGGTTGACTATCGATGCAATTTATATGGGACCAGCTTTTAGCTATACTGAACCCAACGCAAAAAGAATTTTCTAAATCAATTTATGGAAGACATATAAAAAAAAAACCATCGAATTGAGAACCTCCTCCTTTTTTTGAAGTCAGTTAATAAAAACATGTAGGACGCCCCGGGGTTTTACCCACGCTTTTCTCGGGATAAATAGTAGCCTATGATTTTTTCCAAGACCTAAAGTACTTACATACCAAATTTCTTCAAAACCCGTTCAGTAGTATGAATAGTTGCGTGACTGAGTAACAAACATCCGCCCATCCATCATTTTTATGAAACCTTACGACATAATCCTCTGTTACAACTCTCTATTTGTATTCGCAAAACGTTTCAAAAGTCTCCGGTAATCAGCGAAACGACTCAATAAACTGGCGGCGCATTAGCCCCATACGCCCTAATAGCATCCCCTTCCACACCCCCATATCTCACCCCGGAGTCTTAAAATTCCGGCGCGCCTGCAGTTTTCAGTCTAGACTCAAACTAAAACGTGGTAAATTGCACCTGGAGTTCACTTGCGTATGCATATTAAAAATTTAGTTATTTGAGTTACGTCCTTTTACAAATTGGCCGTCGTTTTGGCGACGTGAATTGTTGTTATTACTTTCAATTTTGGGGTTTGCGTTGTTATGTGCTATTAAAGTCGTATTTTCGTGATTTCCGGAAGGAAAACGTTTGTTTTGTAGTGAATACCACCATTACAAGGTTTTTCAAGGGTGGTCACCAAGCCGGGTGTCGATTTTTTTTCTTTTTCTTTTTTTTCTTCTTGGAAAACCTTGTTTGAGCTTTTTGCTTGGCATTCGTTAATTCTTCATATAAATAAATAAGAATACCACCAATAGGTACTATACTAGTCGAGCAGTCATACAAACTTATAAGCCTTTATTTTTGTACACTTAAATTAGTAACTTGTAAAGGCAGCAAGAGCAGTACAAACACAAAGTTATTTATAGATAAAACAAGAGACAAATTAAAAAACTTTTTTTATTTTCTCTTTATTACCTGGTATGCTAGCATTTGACCACAGACTCACCTGATGGAAAGTGACGACGCGGTCGACGATAGATCATTGGATGGATCAACTAAATGTAATAATCACGTTTTTATGCACCTTATGAGGTTAGGTCGGCATTGCATGCTAATAAATGGATTTAGAATGCGTTGTCATAGAATTGTAACCTACACGGAAAGTTTCAGCTGGATAGCTAATCGGGTGCTTGAAATTTGAGTTGCATGATTCCACCCGGAACGCCAGACAGACAAACTAGACAGTGACTAATAAAGACGTGGAAATAAAATAAATAAATAAAAGATTTTTAATTCAATTACAGGAAGAACAATGAGGGAAAAATTAATTAATAATAATATAATCTCATCTCATTGTGTTTCCTATTATTGGATTAATAATGCCACTCCACTTGTGGGTTGTCTGGAAGAGATCGCTTAAGTTAGTTGTTATTTTAGTTTTTAATTATTTCTGTATTGTGTTTATTTAACTAAATTAAAAAGTGTCCACATGTGGTTCTAACCAAATACGCACCAGAAGCGCCGCATTACATTGTCATTAGAATGAAGGGACAACCCTTCCTGGCAAAATAAAACGAATCCACCACCTGGTCTCGCGGACCCTCGCAAGCCCGCGTCTTGGCTCGCCAATTATTTAAAGTATAAACTTTAAAGAACTGAAGTGCATTATAAAAATGGCGGCTGGTTCCTCCCACTAGGAAGGGGGGACGACACTTCCAGGCTAAGTAATTGTTTCTTAGACTGGGAAGTAGCCAGGGTGGTAGTTGGGTTCTAATGCAGGATAATGGTCAACGAATATAGGAGTCAACTAGGGAGTCCACTGATTAACTGACACTTGGAATGATAGATTACATGGCAATAATATTCACTATATGGCAATAACAGGTCTCTCGTATGCGGGAGGCTGTCTGGGTAGGTACCACCGTTTTGCCAGTTATTCTGCCGCCAAGCAGCAGTGCGCAAGCATTGCTGCGTTCCGGTTTGAAGGGCATTGTAGCCAGCTACATTACGGGGCAAATGAGACTTAATATCTGATGTCTGATGTCTCGGGGTGGTGAGCGCAATGCAGTGCTATGCTACAATGCCCTTTAAAACCGAACACAGTTATGCTTGCGCACTACTGCACACAGCCTCTGTGGTGCAGTGGTTGGACAGGTTGGCTCAAATCTCATACCTACACCACTGAGGTTGCAGGCTCAACGAATGGACACGGACAAATGGAACGCACAAATGTTTGTGCACAGATAAAAAAATCGCAAGCTTTTGTTTTGTGTCTGGGTGTTGAGGGAGCATGGTCCTCATAGTTCCTGGTTACCTAGATACAGGGTATCTTAGTTAGGGGCCTATGTATTTGATCCTTAGGAAGAAATAAATAAACGCATCAAGCACTTCCACTAATATCTTTAACAGTAAAATTCTACTGCAGTAAAATCCTACAGATACTTGTCTTCAGTTTTGTGCATCTATTCGCATCAGCCGGCTTCCACACCAATAAGCGAATAACTCAGCTGCTTCGTTTTTAATCCTTCTGCATTATAAAATTGACTATCCGCATTCATATTTTAGTGGATCCTCTTATATACTCATATATCTAGAGCTTGGTCTGTTATATTACAGAACCGAATACAGTAAGAGTTGTTCGTAGAAATGACTTCTCGATTAAGGTTTGGAAACTATCGTGAGTCGAAATATTCATTATACATATAAACGGCTACACTCACGTTATGATTGTGTCGGAATAACTCCGACCAGGTTTCGGACAATTAGGATGTCCTTCGTCCGGGAGTTTACGCTTTGGAATCGCGGCGCAGACTCCAAAGCGTAAACTCCCTGAGCGCAATGCAGTGTTACGCAGTGCTTTTTATGGTATTAAGTTTTGGGTGGCACTGTAATTGTTATCTGCAGGCGTGGCGTGATAAATAAGTTCCATAAAAAACACATTTATGAATTTACTTTCACATTTCACATATATGATTATTTAGAAAGAAAGTTAGTCACAAGCTTCCACAGAGCCGTTCTGAAAACCCAACTTGCTCGCTATAACATTTAGCAAAGTTTTCCAACTGTCCATACTGTCAGCACAGTGTTCCATTCCTCCATACCTCGCAAATCCGTCCTGACGCGGGGCTCGGGCCAATTCCGTTAATGGTGCTTAAACTGCTCTGATGCTGTGCTTATACCTAGAGTTATGAACTGCGCGAAAAAAGAGAATTCTTAGATATACCGCCTGTGCCCGGAAATTAATAAATTAGGTTTTGGGATGACGGAAATGTTTATGTTTAATAAATTAGGTTCTGAGCTGATGAAAGAATTCATATTTTGGTTAGTAAACGTGGAATTTATTAATGTTTTGCGTATTTGATATGGCAAAATTTCATTCGTTTTTATTACCACTTTTTTATTAAGTCTTCTTGTTTGTCTGTCTGTCTGTCGTTCCGTGTGGAATCTTGCAACTCAAATTTCGAGCACTACCCCATTAAATATCCAACTGAAATTTTCAGGGTAGCTCACAACTCGATGACAATGCATTCTTAATCAATTTGTTAGCATGCAATGCCAACCTAACCTCAAAAGGCGCATAGAAACGTGGTATTTAGATAAAATAAGACGATAAAATTTAAACAAAAGAGTAACAGATTACTTTTTTGTTTAAATTTTATCGTGGTTTTATATGTATTACAAAAATAAAGATGATAAACGAAATGGGTGTTTATTTTATTTAATACAGTTTTAGACTTACCATAGACGTCAAACTAACATGGGAATAGTATTGCTATGACATCATAATGACACTTACCTGTAACAAAGAAAAAACTATAAACATTTGGCTTAAGTTCAATTTATGTGTAGCTAGCTATAAGTGATTAAAAATTGCTGTGTAAAATAAATAAATAAACATCTTTATAATTATAATCGGCTCGGTGGCCCAGTGGTTAAGACGTCGGGACGGTATTCCGAAGACGCAGGTTTTATCCCTGCCCGAGCAATACCATTTTCTTCTTCCTAATTATTTATTGACGTTGGCTGAATCAAAAGAAGGCGCGAAGCCGAAAAAAATGGACCGGAGCAATCCCACCTCCTTAAAATGGCTTTATTATTTTACCAACCTACTCTCAGCTCCACAAGAAAAACATTAAATAACAAATGGTAAATCCAATCTAATATAGGTACAATATATCTTGAGGACCAGTAATTGAAACACAGGTATCTGGAGACCTTTACAATCGCCGTAAAGTTGATATACAGATTACACATCCACATCTGATTTGTTAACAGTAAATGGCTGAACTCCGATAGGTTTGTGTCAAGTCGTTGGAACTCCAATCAAGTTATACCACAGAAAACTTGATAGGGTTATACCAGGCCTAGCGCACTCCGCACTGAAGGTACGAAGCGACAAGTACATAGCCGGACACCGACGGCGGGTCACGCGTCGTTACACGTGCCGCGTCAGAAGAGATAAGAGCTATGCGATAGAAAGAGAGGCGCTCTGTAGGTTAATATCACTGGTAGACAGATATGCAGCGCTACGCGAGCTGAATTGAATTTTATTGCGTCGTAGCAAGAGTCGCTATTTGTTTAAATTTCTTTGCGGAGTGATGCTTCTGTCCCTTAGTATTCTGTGGTTATACTAGCTGCGCCCCGCGGTTTCCCGGGATAAAAGTAACCTATGTCTTTTTCCAGGATCTTATGTACCCATTTCAATACTTTATCTCAATTTTCATTTAAAAATGACTAGATGGTATGTAAAAGGCCAGTCTGGGTAGGTACCACCGCTTTGCCAGTTATTCTGCCACCAAATAGTAGTGCGCAAGCACTGTGTTTCGGTTTGAAGGGTTACTAAGTGTGACTTTATGTACAATCTTCTTAGATTTATTTACCTAATTATACTTATAATTTAAAGTACGAATTAAGTATAGGCTCTGAATGATCTAATCATCATCTCTATGAACAATCTAAATAATAAAAAATAAATAATAATTTTTTTATTGTGACATAATAGATATTTCTACAGAGTAGTATTGAATCCATAGGCTCTCGAACTAGTTTAAACTGTGTTTCTAGAGCCAGTGGCTTCTCCCAAAAAAAAATGTGCTAGTTACAAACTATAATGTAGGTAAAATTATTATGTAGTACAAAAATATTTAAATATATTTGTTTTAAATTAAGCTAACAACTATTAAACTTAACATTAAGTAGAAGGAAAGGGATACGTACGCGCGTATGTATGGGTATGTACGTGTTGGTGGGGGTGTATTTGTGGGTGTGTGCATGTGAGGGTGAGGGTGTGTGAGGGGGTGTGTGTGTGTGTGTAAGTAAATCTGCCTATATAAGGTCTGTATATGTCGTTTTTGAACTTAGGTGGGCGAATTGGGAAACTGCAATGCCCACCCAAAGGTATAACATATATATAAATAAGTAAATCTATGAACATTACCATCTCTTACAAAAACGAAACAATAGAATCCCTCAATTAAGCCCTATTTCTGCATGCCATTTGGGACTATATTCAAATGTCAAATGGACCAAGGGAAATCCGTGGATTATCGGGAAATCTCAAGGGTGGGTCAGCGATAGGTACCAGGCGGGCAGGAGAGCGAGGTGGTCAGTCCAATCGCGCGAGAGGCATTATCTCGCGGGCAGTCTCCGAGTTAATCGCCCGCCGGCCGTGATTAGCTAAGCCGTGCTGGCCCCCTGGTATTATGCAGGCAACTACAGTGACCCTTGGTAGTAGACGGCAGTGGGCAGTGATTAAGATCTTGCACAAGTTGCGCAATGGTCCATTGACGTTGCTGGTTCGATTCCCGCGACGAGACAAATGTTTGTGAACAGAAAAAAAAATAAGCATTTTTATCGTGTTTGGGTGTTGTGGGACCATGGTCCTCGTAGTACGTAGTAGTCGTAGTAGACTTTGTTTTATACTATTAAGAGATTAATGTGCACTTTAAACCTAAATATGTCATATTTTTATTGAATGTGATTCTTATTGATGTCGTTTTGTTACGTGTTTTCCGATACCATTTTCCCAGTCACAGCTTTAAAAGTCTTTTTCCCAAGTCATTGTCAAAAAGCGTAGCCAAAGATTTATTTTAAAAATTGAGACTTATAACATGGAACCGCAGCAAAAAATATGATGACGATACGTTAATGAACTAAACTTCAACAGTTCTTTATTTCGACACGACACTTATTTCGAAAATATAGTTCGACAAGTCGATGTTTCGACTGAACATAATCGACAAATATTAGTAATATTAGTTCGACAGAAAATACTTCGACAACACAAAAAATCAATTTACTTTCTGGCGCTTCGCCGGCTGCTGCCGCGGCGCCCTCGCTTCGCGCGCTCGGCTCGCTCGCTCGGCTCGCGCTGTGCGTGGTCACTGCTCTAACATAACCTAATTAGTCTTTGAGGCCGTTTGTGTTGTCTTAGTGTTTTCTGTCGAACTATTACCTACTTATAGAATTATGTTTAGTCGAAACAATTGCTTGTCATAACATATATTTTCGGAGTAAGTGTCGGCTCAAAATAAAGATCTGTCAAAGTTTAGATACAACCGGCTTTGTCGATTGCATAATTCACTTCACGCGTAACCTACCATACTGTGTCCAAATCTACGGTAGCGCCGCTGCCTGCAGGGCCCCAGATAGTGGCGAGATAAAAACCAGCGGTGAATAGCTGAGGCCCTCGCAGACAATTGATGATGTATGGTAATATCAGTATCGAGTGACAGGTCGCAATAGCGGGAGAGCGGCGGCGCGGAAACAGGGGTAGGAATCAGAAACAAAACCGAACGCGAATAGGTAAAGCTAACGAAGAATGGTTATTTGTACATTCAACACAAAGTTGTCCTTTTTCTTCTATTAAAACGGACGTAGCACTTGTAGCGTATCTCGCCTAGCCGTTCGTAATAGATCTTCTAGGTTAAGCAACGTTAGCAGCAGTCACAATTTGGATGGGTGACCGTTTGTGTACTTACATCTGAACGCTACCGTGCTTTGGCACGTTATTGAAATAGAACGGAACTTTTTTGTTTATAATCTATAGATTTAAATATGTATTTTGTTTGTTTAATATGCTATTAATTCGTATATAGTTTTTTCCTTATCGGATAATATATTAATTTCTATTATGTACACTACCAAACCTGTGTTTCTGAAACCTGTTCTATCCATCTAAAGGTTGTCTGGAAGATATCGCTCTGAGCGATAAGGCCGCCCATTGTACCTCAAATTGATGTATTGTCATTACTATTTCTTTTTTGTATTGTGTGTTTATTTGGTGTGCAATAAAGTGTTTATGTATTTATTGTGAGGAGTTAGGGGGACCAGCAAGTTTTTGCGAGCTGTCAAATCACTACATAGTATAAAACAAAATCGCTTTCTCTGTCCCTATATCCCTATGTATGCTTAAATCTTTAAAACTACGCAACGGATTTTGATGCGGTTTTTTTTAATAGATAGAGTGATTGAAAGTGCGAAGCCGCGGCGGGTCGCTAGTTAGAAACAAAATTCAAATAACCATTAATTTTGTCTAAAACACGCAAAATTAAACGTCAAAGGTACCAGGCTAGCATAAACCGTCGGAGCTGTCGCGCGGCACCTGGCCGATAATTCATGCGGGGATGCAAATACACATTATCTGTGGCCCGCACCCGCGCTCAGTTTGTCTATGTAAATGTGCGATATTAAAATTAAATAAATACATCCCTCTTGGGCGGGGGTGACCCCGATTTTGAATTTAGTGGCGTGTAATTTGGGTGCTTGATTGGATTACGGAGGATCGTAGGTAGGCAGACAAATAAGGCTGGACTCAACACCGAGTAACTAAGCAAACATAGAGAGAAGAGGTATCTTTGTTGAATTATGTGAAAGGAGACCAGAAGATAGGCTAGGTAGGTTTGTAGTACTATTTTGTGTTTGTGCAAATTTTGCACGCTCGCTTTAAAACGGTGAAGGAAACATCGTGAGGAATGCCGCTTACGCGTTTTGGAGTGTTAGGTGCTGGCCATGCTTGTAACCATCCACCAAAAAAATTATCGTGTTACGGGATGATGTTATGTAAACCATCATGAAGACAGTTCCGAGCAGTGGCTCAACATATAAATCTATATGTTCCATCTTTGGTTACAGCCTTGCTTAACATCAAGTGAGATAGAGGCCAAACATAGACGAATAAAAAAAAATATCTTCAGCTTAAATCCAATAAAACATCGCAAAAACTCAAACTCGAAATTCAATTTCGCAAAGAACGAAGTAAATTCCTTCTTGTTTAATTAACTGAATAGTATCGAAAAGTTCCAAGTTCCAAGCGATCATTTAGCCGGTCTTATTGGATTACCAGTCGTCCACACTTGCAATGGAAAAGGAGGTAAGAGTAAAAAAGGTAAACACAGGAAACACTTTTAGAGTTCCCCGCCTGACTCGCCCGCCTGGGTCCCAACTTCTCACAATCTAGATATATGGGCGAGTTAAGATGTGCATCTAAATAGCCTCTGCCGCCCTGGTACCTAACTTTAGATTACTTGCACCAACTTCGGGTAGTTTAGTAAGGAAAAATTCCCTTGTGTAACCCATTCGCGGGACTCGAATTTACTGCGCAAGTTGGTGCGGGAATCATATGCTTAATGCGGAAGTGAAGTTGCGAAGTTTTCTTTGCGTTGCTGAGTCGCAGGTTCGATTGTGGGACGGAAACAATGAAAATGTATAAATACTTGCGAGTTTGGCTCAGTGGGAGCATGTGCGACTTTCGATGCGACGCATCCGAGTTCGAACGTCGCTGGCCACGCAGCACTGACTTTCTTAAGTTATATGCGAATTTAACACTCGCTCTAAAACGGTGAAGGAAAACATCGTGAGGAAACTAATGTCCAAAACAACCACAAAATTCAAGGAAATGTGACATCCATCATCCCACCCTGTGCCAGCGTGGTGGATTATGGCCCATACTCTCTCTATAAGAGAAGGCCCGTGTCCCAGCAGTGGGAACGTGATGGGCTCATGATTATGATGATACAAACTAGCCTTCTTTGCAAACTCGGATACTGTTACTTAACTATATTATATAACAAAGTTAGGAATTAAATCAGGAATCGAAGATAGTTTGCATTTTTCAAATGGATCCATGAGACTAGATTCAGATTTTTAAGAAATGTATTTTCGATAAATAATAATGAATAACCTCGACTGCGGTAAAATATTTTGCATAATTAGTTTGTTAATAATATCATAACATTGATTTTGATATTATGGGAAAAGATAGAAGGACTAGGTCAGTCACAGCCTTTCAAAGCTAAGATTTTATTCCAAAAATAGCCCTTTCAGTGTTAGGGTCATCTTTACCCCATTTGCAAACTTACACCCCTAAACTAAACAGGTTAAGACTTAATCTTCACTTCCCGACCAGTGATCTCACTTCAAAACAAAAGACGCCCCATAAAAAAGGGTAAACTCTACCCCTGCGACCACGACATCCATAAGTTGAAGGGTTGATTCCTTATTATATATTCATAAGGTAAAACACTTTGTCCGTCCGTCTATTAGGGCCTCCCAGATGGACATTCGGGGCAAAACAATGAATTTTTAAAATGGTTTTTCGATTGTGAGAAAATTGTGTTTTTTAAGAGCTCGGGTGTTTTCGGACACGGAGTTCTTTCGTTTTTTATACAGTTTATGTAATTTAGAGGACTTAAAGTCTGCATACTTGAAAAGGGTTTACATATTACAAAAGAGAGTACAGTAAAATTGCTGGAATTAATAGGGTTTGCATTATTCAAAGTTCAAAAGTTCTTTATTCAGTTTTGGCATCACAGACGCACTTATGAACGTCATTTATAACAATGAGTCTACCACCGTATCGGAAAAAGAACCACTACTCAGAAGATACGGCAAGAAACTGAGAGGTATTTTCTTAGAAATCTGTTATTATTTTATGTGTAACTTATACCTTATACATAGCGCAGATAGCACAACCAACATAGCTATAAAAACGAAAAATCTCTAGCCATAACAAGTAACGCCAAATGGAAGCCAGAAAAAAAGGAGTGAGTAAAGTAATAGTGTTTTTTTTTTGCAGGTGTTTTAACAACTGCTTATATCATGACAACTCCGATAGCACAATCGTTAATGATAGAACATAGAACATCCCTTATACTGACGTCAAAAACTATAAATGTAGGTATGTTTGTAAGGGAAATAATGAGTAAAAAACTACATAAGAAATTCTTGACAATTATTGCAAAACAACAAAAATAAAATTATCTGCCAAGCAGTACTGTGCAAGAATTAGTGTAGGTATTCAGGTTTGAAAGGCATTGTAGCCTGCGAAATTACTGGGCATATGAGACTTAACATCTGATGTCTCGGAGAAATCAGCGCAATGCAGTGCCACGCAGTGCTTTAAATGATATTAAAAGTTCTGGGTGGCACTGCTATTGTTATGGGCAGGCGTGGCGCTTACCATCAGGCGAACGACTTGCTCGTCTCGTGACTCAGTTCCATAAATTGAAATGAAGTAAAAGTTGATATTTCCAAGTAAACTGAAGATATCGTATTTGACATAACAATGAGTATAAAAAAACAAGATTATCCATAACAAATTTACACTATGTCTGACATAATGGCTGGAATTATTTCATTGTGAATAAAAAGTCTATAAATGCATAGAACCATACCAATATTAACATAAATATTTATAGTAATGTTGTGTTTCTGCTTCTCTTTGTAATATATTGTTTTTAACCGACTTAAAACAATAATACATTTTATAAAAAAAACCAACTTCAATGTATCTTCGAAGTCCAAGGTTCCATCGATGAAATTCATATGGGATCACTTCGTGGCTATACTGAACACAACGCAAATAGAATTTTCCAAATCGGTTCATAAATGACGGAGTTCTGAGGTAATAAACTTAAAAAAAACATACAATCAAACAGAGAACCTCCTCCTTTTTCTAAAGTCGGCTAAAATTGGAGGAGGA
The DNA here is from genome assembly GCA_951640565.1 of Petrophora chlorosata. NCBI lineage: Eukaryota > Metazoa > Arthropoda > Insecta > Lepidoptera > Geometridae > Petrophora > Petrophora chlorosata. The sequence goes on along the minus strand of OX621207.1, from coordinate 14,944,309 downwards.
TTTTTTTTTAATAGGTGCAACATGATCTTCTCAACATCTAATATTACCATAATTCATAAAAAAAGACAGAGAATAAGACTGTCTTCGCAAACAATACATCTCTGCAAATACCAAAGCCTTAAGTCCTGGGAGGTCGCAGGTGTCCCGTCACATAAATACGAAGTACGTACCCTTTTTAATATACCCTAGATTTGCAGTAACACCCCTAGCGGGGTAGAATAGGGGTAGAATATTCGCAATAACTGTGACGTTTTGATGCATTAATCAAATGTGGGTGGATTTTTCGCAGGATATTATGTTTGTAAGTTATGGAGGATATCTTATTTGGAAGTTGCGAGAATTGGTTTCTAAGATTCCGGGTTTCGACCTACCCTATTTTCTTCAACTTTTTGTTTAAGTTGTTTTTGGTAAAGTATCATCATCATCATCGTTTGCTTATTTATTTTATATTTATTTATTTATTTATTTCAGGCAATATTAAAGTACAACAAAGTAAAATTAACAGAGGCCCATAGAATATATACCTTACAGACTAACATATATACAAAAATATAACACAATAACTAAATAAATTACTATGATTATAAACACAACATATAAGGAATTATTGTCAGGTGAGATAGTGGTCAAACGCAAGCCTTTAACTAGTAAAAATAAAACTTTCCTTTTTAATCGAGGATTTCAATTCGATTGTACTTTTGTTTATGTTTCTAACCTCAGATCTTCGTCATTTATAAACCGATTTGGAAAATTTTGCGTTAGGTTCAGTATAGCTACAAGATGGTCCCATATAAATTTCATCATATCCTCATTCTCATTCATATATATTTCATTGTTTTTTTATTAGCTTTTTAAACAGTTAAAATGGCCGCCATGCACGTTATCGTAACGAATTCGGGCTCGCGATGCCAATTGGTTGAATTCCCTGAAGAAAACATACAATCATGTATTATATTTATATGAAGGTATACTCAGTGTTTGTATAGGTAGTTACTAATTTTAAAAGATAAAGGGTTTTTATACAAAATTTAAGCATTTTTAATTAATGTGATTTTGATCCAAACATTTTTTTTATCATGTTTGGTTAAACGTCTATATTTATTCTCCAAATTGTTTGATGAATATATCATAAGACGTTTAACCAAACATTATAAAGAAAATGGATCAAAATCCCATAAAATAATAATATTTAAATTTTGTAGAAAGACCCTTTTCTTTTAAAATAAGTAACTACCTATACATACTGAGTATTCCACACATAGTGTAGGTAGGTATATTACGCAATTTACTGTTCTGATAGGTAAGTAAAATATGCATCCCGTATCATGGCGTGTAATCCAATCTCTCCGTACGTGGCGCGTGGGCCAAACAAACCGGCCCGGCTCTCGGTGGATAAGGACGTATTTGGAATTTGTGGGTTTTGAAACGTAAATAAGATTGAGTCATAAAATTTTGGGAAGGTTTCGTTTTAAGATTTTAAATATGTAGAAGAAAAATTATATTGCTCGGGCAGGGATCAAACCTGCTTCTTCGGAATACCGTCCCGACGCCTTAGCCACTGGGCAATCGAGGTATTTTTTTATTTGATCAATGACTTATAGTTAAGTGCAGATTTTGCACGCATGCTCTAAAACGGTGAAGGAAAACATAGGGTTGAAACCCGCTTACGCGCTTTGGAGTAGTAGGCTCTGGCCGTGGTTGTAATACCGCCCACCGAACAAAGCCATGTCGTCAAGCGACCTAGTCGTGTTTCGGGATGATGTTCGGTGAACCATCAGGGAGACGGGTCTGAGCAGCCGCTCAACTGCCGTCTCTCTCTAGATCTATGTGCTCCATCTTAGGCCACATCATTGCTTCACATCAGGCGAGATAGTGGCCAAACATAGACCTATTAAGCGAAAAAAAAAAATTAAGTGGATTTTTAACAGACTTCAAACAAAGGAAGAGGTAACAATTAAATTGTATTTTTTTATGTTTGTTACCTTTGATTTCTGTCATTTATAAACTGATTCAGAATATTTTGCGTTGGGTTCAATATAGCTTCAATGTGGTCCCATATAAATGTCATCGATATTCGACCTTGGACTCCGAAGATACAACAGAATTGACGTCGGTTTTCTTTCATACTATCTGTCTGACTGTCATAAAATATTAGCCATTAACCAAAAAATACCAAAGTACCCAATTACATAAATTTCATAATAGTCAGGACAACTTAAATAATACAAATTATAATAATTGAGGTTTATTTTTCACAACAAGATCTGTGAAGAAATAACATACATTATATTATGTTATTCACAGCAAGATCTGTGAAGAAATAACTTATATTATATACTTCTTTCGTTCCAATTACAACCTGGGTGTCTTTAAGACAAGAGTGAATAGGCACCTCATGGGCAAACGTGCTCCACCTTAGACCGCAACTACGCTTACCATCAGGTGAGTTATTGTCAAACGTGGGCCCATTTCATCATAAAAAAATAATTGCAATCTAGAGCAGCACAAAAAACTTTTAGTTCTCCTTTTTATTTAAATTATAAAGCTCTTCCTTTACCGTTAACACTTTGGAATTGTGACTTTTTCAGCTATAGACGCTTTGCACCTATATTTTCCATCTTAAAACCACCAAAAGTCGCAAATCGCAAATACCCCCTTATCCTGCAACCCGAGCCGTGTCCGAGAGATATGAACTTATCTTAACGACCCCCCAACCCTCCCAACTTCACCCCCATCCCTTGACCCCGATGTCGCGATATGGACCGGCCAATTTTGGTCAAACTACACCTCTACGGCACTTGTACACTTGTTTTTGTTTATGTGTTCCTAATACTTTGGGGTGATGGTGTTTGGACCGTACCATAATAGCTTTATATTTTATATATTTTATATCGTATAGTGTCATACTAGCTGCGCCCAGCGGTGTCACCCGCGGTTTCTCGGGATAAAAGTAACCTGTGCTATTCCAAGTCCTAAAGTACCTACATACCAAATTTCATCAAAATTCATAGTAGTTTTTGCGTGAAAGAATAACAAACATACATCCATAAATTCTTACAAACTTTCGCGTTTATAATACTAGCTGCGCCCTGCGGTTTCACCCGCGGTTTCCCGGGATAAAACGTAGCCTATGTGCTATTCCAGGGTATAAGCTCTAATACTAAATTTCATGCCAATCCGTTGCAGCGTTAAAGAGTAACAAACATACATCAATACATCCATACATTTTTACAAACTTTCGCGTTTATAATGTTGAGTAGAAGTAGGATATCGTATAAATGAAATGAAATGATTTTTTTATTGTTATTTAGGAGTATAGTGTCAATATAGAGTATAAGGAAGGCAGTCCTTTTTATCATTGTCGCTGACCAACCCTTCCACGATGACACATGTCAAAATATAAGTGTACTATATTTTTATGAGCGAGTGTGGCTCAGTGAGAGAACGTGCGACTTTCAATCCGACGCACCCAAGTTCGAATCCCATTGGCCACGCACCACTGAAATTTTTAAGTTATGTTACACTCCCTCTACCATATACTCTACTACTAACCGATGGAGAAACAACATCGAGAGGAAACCGGCATATCCAAGAATTCATCACAAAAATTCAAGGACATGTGACATTCACCAACCCACACTGGGCCAGCGTGGTGGATTATGATCTATCATTATGATTATGATCTATTATGATTATTATCTCTTTCTATGAGAGAAGGTCAGTGTCCCAGCAGTGGGAACGTGATGGGCTGATGATGATAATGATGATGAACCCTTCCACATGTCAAAATATAGTGTGATATATTTTTTATTTTATTTTTTGTATACCAAGATTTTAATAAAGGTCATGTAAAATTTTACTATGGAACCTGGCCTATCTATAGTCCTCCATTTTGAAAAGATGACTATTATTGGATGTACTCATACAAATTTCCTATTATTATATATAAGTAATATCGGCGCTTACTATCAGGCGAACGACTTGTTCGTCTCATCACTCAGTTCCATAAAAGAAATATAAACTTAAGTGACGACTAAAGTGTCAGAAAGTCACATAAAACAAGTGAAGCCACAGCCATCAACTAGCATCGTAATCCCGAACTCGGAATCCTAAGTAAACTGTATAACCGTGTATACGATAACCCGTAATCTATCCCGGGAACCGAACCGGCGCCCTCGCAAACAGGCAACCCTTTCGCCAAACTTTGCGCATATCGAGTTACTAAGTATTAATTATGAGTGCCGCCTGTTTTCCTCGTTCCAGACCTTTTGGGAAAGATAAGGGGATTAGCTTTTCGGAAATATGAGGGTATCAAATCTTTGGGACATGAAACTAACGCACAAGATTCGGCGAACGGCCCGAAGTAGCCATAGCATTCGGATCCATGCTCCGTCATTCGAAATGTTTCTACGGTTCGTATTGAGCTTCGAGCTTTGAGCGTGACAGCCTCTGTGGTGTAGTGATTAGGCAGGTTGGCTAAAATCTCAAATACCACTGAAATACCACTGAGGTTGCGGGTTTGATTCCCGCGACGGGACAAATGTTTGTGCACCGAAAAAAAACCATAGTCATCCAGGGACCATAATCCTCATAGTTCCTGGTTACCAGGGAATCCTAGTTAGGGGTCAGGATCTATGTATGTGATCGTTGGGCGTAATTTATTTATAGCTATTGTCTGTGGGTGACGAGCGCAGTGCAATGCCAAAGAGGATTTTGCATATCAATGTACTAGGTGCTGTATTTGTTTTGGGCAGGCATGGCGCTTACCATCAGGTGAACAGCCAGATTTAAAAAAAAGCCCCCGACACTAAAACATGTACCATTAGAAAACCTGCTTACAAAATAAAAAAACCGCATCCAAATCGGTTTACCCGTTTAAGAGCGTGATGGGCTGATGATGACGATGACGCGGACTTTGAGCATATAAATTTGACAATTACATAGACAAATACTGAACTCAAGACGACATGTTTAAAAGCGTCCGGGATCGATAAGCCGATTCCCCTGCTGATGTTCCTAACGAATTATGCCAACACCATATTTTTTTCTAATATCCTACAAGTAATACAGCTTCCGAAATCTCACCACATATTCTCTAATCGCCAGATCCATCCCAAACCCCATAAACGACGACAGAAATCATTTCCTCGCATCCGCCATTGGACTTCGAACTACCCACTTTTTAGAACGTGCCGGACGGGAAATCTAACCGGAAATAGAGTCGAGGTGAGACGGAAGTATATAAAGTAAGTAGGGAAGAGAGAGATGGCCTTATTCTGCATATAGCTACTTGAAAATTGGATTTTGAATTCGGAACGTTAAATTGACAGCTGAGGTAATAAAAATGAAATGCGTGGTATCAGATTTGAGTTGTGGAAAGGTCGGTAAGATTCAGAAGCTGGAATGGCGACCCTAAAGTGTGCCCAGCATTGATTTTTAACCGACTTCAAAAAAGGAGAAGGTTCTCTGTCCGATTGTATTTTTTTTTATATTTTTTTATAATTTGTTACCTCGGATCTCCGTCATTTATTAACCGATTTGAAAAATTATTTTTGCGTTGGGTTCAGTATAGCTACGAAGTGGTCCTGTATAAATTTCATCGATATTTGACCTTGGACTTCAAAGATACATTGAAGTCGGTTTTTATTTATTTCTAAAAAAATATTATTTGCCGGCGTGCTGTCGAAGCCTTGAAACTTTTTTTACACACTATGAAAACCATATCTCCTTATTAATTTCTAGGATTAGACCTGACATCGTCTCCATCCTTAACAATACTGTATCCCTTCCCACCTAATTCAGGCGTGCGACAGACGAGTTTTGCCAATTTTAATAAATTCTCATCTTGCAGGCTCCGCTGCAATTTGCCCGCGCGTCCGAAACCAGAACTTACGATGTGCCCTTACCCTAAATAAGCTTTCTCGAGATTTTTAACGCGGGAAAGGGATTTCTTCGAGGTTATGTTCTACCTATGTATAGTCAGTATATTATGCGCAGCGTAGGTTGTGCGTACCTACCTATATTATTGATATTATGATAGATCGCGTCTTAAGTGTGTTCCATGTGCTCGGATGCATAGAGTTTTTTTATTATTACAAGCTTTTATTTAACTTGCAATGTTTATTTATTTGTTTGGGTCAAATCTTGAAATTTGAATCAACTTTCTCTTATCGTACGGTGTTAAAATTTTGCATAGGTACTTGTCAAAGTCCGAAGACAATGCAAAATTATGGTGACAGCCAGCTGATCTGATGATGGAGACGGAGGGTGGGCAATGGAACTCCTTACTCCTTAACCGTTAACTATTAGTGTTTGGGCTAATTTTAAAAAAAAAGCGTGTCCTAGGGTTGCTAGTACTACTTGGTAAGTTTCAGTGAGTGTCCTCTTGGGTTTTCAAAGTTATCGTTGTAGTGTCCATTTAGTGTCTTGTACGTTTCAATTAAATCTCCTCTTTGTCTCCGCTGTTCCAGTGTGGTCAAGTTGAGTTCAGAAAGACGTTCTTCATAACTTTTGTTTTTAATGATCTTACAATTTTTATAGCCCTCCGTTGTACTTTTTCTAACATTTCTATGTCCGTCATTTTGCAGTGAATTCCGATATGCCAGTATTGAGTTGCATGTTTTTATGCCAGATTTGAAAAAAGGCATTAGATATTCTAACGCAAAACGATCAGGAACTACCAGGGCACCATAAACCAGAGCTGGTCGGATTCCTAGGCGCGCGGTGTTGAGTTACGACGGTATCGGGTCGCCTTTGAACCACCGACCGCCTGCCGCCTGCCGCCCGCCACCGCCCGCTCGCTGGAAATTCTAATATTATTTTCAATATTATAGAAAGGTTCAAAAGATGTAAGCTGTGGATTTGCCGGAAGGCCGTAAGCAAAGCCGGTCAAAATGTGATAGTTCAGTAGAAACTGTAGATAGTTATTCAGTCATTGAAGTCACAATATAAATGATTTTGATGGTTGAGATTTTAAATTATTAGAAAGAAGAAAAATGGTACCACTGGGCCACCAAGCCAACTGCTCGAGCAACCAAATTTCTTCTATCGTTCTTATATCGTCTTACGGGGACGATTCTACATCATCTGTCTTCAATGTTCACATCGATCAACTGAACAAGTCCAATATTACAATTAGCAACATGTTCTGATGAAAACATCATCTATTCATGTATTTCGTATTATTTTTTTGTTTTGTTATAAAAATATTCTTTCTCTCTGTTTTTGTATTTTATCCTACGTGTGTCTTTTTTCATTTATGTCTTTGTGGTTGTCAAATAAATGATTTTTTCTTTCTTTCTATTACGCAAGCCTTATCAAATTTCTGATATTGAATGCATTAGCGCATGCTAGGCAAAACTCTTCTAAATAATTGGGAAGAAAATCCCTGCCCGAGCAATAACATTTTTCTTTTTACTAATTATTGAAAATTTTCAGATTCATGCATTCAATATCAGAGAATTTGATAGTAACTTATAACGAAATATTTTTAAATTTACTTTCTCTTTCTTTTCTCCTACTCTCTCTTCTTATATTCACATTTGTTGTCTCCTTTCTGCTAACTGAGTGACGAGACGAGCTGGTCCTTCACCATATTACTGCCTGCCTATTTAAATTTTTCACATGGGTTTTTCACTGCAAAAACTATTTTTATTTAATTTATTTATAACAGTTGCAGTACCACCAAAGAATAATAGGGGACAGAAGCAGAAATTTAAACAAATAGTGACTTTTGCTCTGACGCAATAATATTCAATTCAGCTCGCGTAGCGCTGCATACCTACCAGTCATATTAACCTACCGAGCGCCTCTCTTTCTATCGCATAGCTCTTATCTCTACTGACGCGGCACGTGTAACGACGCGCGACCCGCCGTCGGTGTCCGGCTATGTATTTGTAGATTCGTACCTACAGTGCGGAGTGCGCTAGGCCTGGTACCACCAGAACATATTTTGCAAAATTTAGTTACTATTTTTTTTTACTTCAGACAAGGCCAACGTTTGACCACGATCTCACCTGATGGGAAGCGACGATGTGATCGAAGATGAAGCACGCTTGCCTAGTAATTATCTATTCACTCTTGATTTGAACACACCCAGGTTGTACTTAATAGGAAACTACACTGCGCTCGTCACCTGAATAATTAGTTTGTTATTGGAACTCAGCAATATAATAAGTTCAGCATCTATTGCCGGATGATGGTACATCCCTACCAATTGCTAGAGCTAGGACCCTACCCAGAACACCAGCCACGCATGCCTGTTAGGAATGAGTTATCAGGAAAACGCTTTCACGCGTTTCTCGCCATCATCCTGTTGTACAAGCAAATTATTTTAGTTTACAATGCAATTATTAGAAAAATATGCAACAAAACGAACCGTGGAGGAGTGTCGACATAATTTAAAATGGTGACGATTACTTTTCCAGTGGTCAAACTTACAATATATTTGCCTAAAATTCATGGTCGCTCGCAATCAAAATATAAAGAAAGAAAGAAAGAAAATAAGTTTATTATTAAACCATCTTATACTAAAAAAGAGGTAATGGAGATAAATGAAGTTCAAGGTCATAAAAGGTCATAAAAGGACACAACTCAGTATAAAGCGCCATGACAGCGCGCTGATTTTCATTTGTGCACCTTTTCATGACGAGTAGCTGAAAATTAGCTCACAGGTACAGGCTTGGGCAAAGATTTTAATTTTTTCTCTCTCTGCAACTGAGCAATTAGACGTCGTTCGTCTGATGATAAGCGCCACGCTAGCGCATAACAATTGCAGTACTACTTTTGATATTTTGTTGATATGTTCCCCTTACATTCATGCCGCCTGCGCTCACCAAACGAAGACATAATCCATTACACGCACGGCACATTCATCAAACAGGCAGAAACATTTCAAAAATAATCTCACCCTGCGTTAATCGTCGCAGCCCTAAATCCCCCAAATCCCCCCAGAAATCCCCCCTAATTCCCCCCAAGCCGTACCTGGGACGTGTTCCCAAAGAAATAATATTGAATAACGCGAGCAAATCCAACGCAATGCCTTGAGCCCTTTCTGGGGCTAAAAATAATTATAAGGCTGGTAATCCACGAGATACGGAGACAACTTCATATTGTTTTTCGGTTGTTTTCGCGTCTTTGGTTGGTAGCTCTAATAATAGGAGGGTAGAGAAAAGTTTCGTAATGTAATAATGTGGCAGGAACTGTGCGATTCGGTCCGGTATTGTTTTTATTCGCAATTCAATGTAGTAACGTAGATGTTGGATAATACCTTGCTTATTATACAGTAATTATGTGTGTGGCTCAGTAGGAGAGTTAGTTTTTTTTGGTAGGAGCATGTGCGACTTCGGTCCGACGTAACCGAGTTCGAATTCTTAAGTTATGTGCGGATCTAACACTCGCTCTAAAAACGGTGAACGAAAACATCGTGAGGAAACCGGCATGTCCCTCCTAGGCCTCCCCTCCCGGCCAAGGAGTGGAACTCTGCCGGCATCTGTGTTTCCGGATAACTATAATCTGGGTGTCTTTAAGACAAGAGTGAACAGGTTTCTTCTAGGCGAGCGTGCTACATCTTCGACCGCATCGTCACTTAACAACAGGTGAGATACCGGTCAAACGCAAACCTATAAATAATAATAAAAAATAATAAAAATGTCCAAGAATTAATCACAAAAATTCATGGACATGTGACATTTACCAACCCGCACTGGTCCGCGTGGTGGATTATGGCCCTTACTCCCTTTATGAGAGAAGGCCCGTGTCCAAGGAGTGTGAACGTGATGGGCTGATGATGTTATACAATCGAAAATGCCAACATACAATCATTTGTTCATTTCTGCATTAACGAGAAGGCCAGAAGCATCAACAGGCTTACTTTCCTGCATGAGCTTCGAATTAATTCAACAAGCTTCAATCAAGCGTCCATTTGACACGACCACACGTTTCAAACTGTTCAAAATTCAAATGTTCAAAACGTGTAATCGCAAATTGAACGTTCCATATTTGAATACGATCGACACTCGACCTTTGTGGTCAAGGATTTGAACATGGAACGCGCGGCATTCATTTGTTTCCCGCCACCGCTACCGACCAATCAGCAGCGGCCGCGGTGGCGGGAAGGCCCAGGTGCCGCGCTGTCACCGCGTGGCGTTCCATTTCCCGCGCGCGTAATCGAATGAATATTACAAACGTCAACTTGACAGCTATGCAGTTTCACGCCCGACATGTGGGTCAAACGCTCCTTTTATGCCAATTTCAAGTGAAGCTCGAATGCAAAACAAACAGTGTTTATAGCGACAATTACGAAGCTTGTGCTGTTTAAAAATGGATTAGAGAGAGCTGTAGAGTTAACATTGACATATCCCGGACCTACGCCGGAACTGTTTTACAGGCTCCCGTAATGAAAGCACTTAACGCTAAGCGAAGCAATAATTATAAGTAATTTGGAAACCGGTAATGGGCGCGGACAGCAGCGCGTTGCGCAAAAACGCGCCAAACGGAACGCGCTAAAAGCTCCCTAATTCGATTGTCGACGGTTACTTTTTAAACTTCGCTGGCCGGAAAAGCTGGACGAAAATAGAGACAATAATGGCGACAAATTTTCAATTTTTAAAAAAGGACCCTGAGTTTTTTTAGAACGCGACACTTTTTACATCCGTTTTGTTTGTGAGCTAATTTTAAAAGCGTCCCCGAAGATTGCAATTAAAAGTTAGAGCGCCGATATAACTCTTTGGAACGCGAAAATTTGGGGAATTCAGCCGAATTCGTAGTCGTAAAGAAAGCGGGATCGAGTCGAGCGAATGAAACAGAAATACCGGGGCTCAGGCGACTTTGCGAGCGTCACCTGAACTGAAGCGGGCGCCTTCTTCGCCGGTGATTTATGGCCGCGGATCCGGACCGGTAATGAAATTGCACCCTCCCTGCCCCCCCGCACCTCACGCCTACCCCGCGCCAAAACCCATTCTAGAAATTACTACGCAACACTGAGTCGTGCACTCGCTACTGTCTCAGTCTGTCTCTACAGATCTTATGCTAATGTTCTATTGAGAATTAAAGAATTTGAGAAAGAAGACAGATCGATTTATATCGACAGCATTGCTTAATATAAAGCCTAAAGAAAATTGTCCTTTTTGTAGTGCTGAGTGATGAGACGAGCAAGTCGTTTACCTGATGGTAAGCGCCACGCCTGCCCATAACAATTGAAGTGCCACCCAAAACTATTAATACCATAAAACGCATTGCGTAGCACTGCATTGCGCTCATCACCTCGATACAGCGCATATCATAAATATGACCAGTAATAATATAAATATAAATAAACCAGTATAAATACACGTCTCATAAATATGACCAGTTATTTCGCTGGCTACAATGCCCTTCAAACCGGAACACAGTAATGCTTGCGCACTATTGCTTGGCGGCAGAATAACTGGAAAATCTGTGCGACAAGACGGCCTCCCGCATACAAGAGACCTAAAAACGAGTGTATCTTTTATATCATGAGATATCACGATAATTATGAAGAAGGTAAACAAATCGAGCCTGCTACTAGTGGATTTTTCTTTCATCATAAAACAGTTCTTTAAGTCAAAATCGGTCCAGATTTGGGACCACTTGAGAAACCTGAATATGAAAAAAAAAGTTTTCTACGCTGGCGGAGCTAGTCTATGGTATTTTCAACCGTAACCGTTCTACTGTCTATGGTACGCGTAATTGTCGTCTTCACAGCTCTGAAAAGCTTTGTCTACGCATTGAAAAATTTATTGCTCTCTGGGAAATTTTAATTGAAAACTTCTCGGTTGTTCGGAACCGGCGGTCAATGGCATTGTACTGTTTTTTAAAAGTTTCCAACTACCCTCGGTTGTTGTATTTATTGCAGCGGGCAATTTTTACGCGATTCCTATGAGGCTGGTTGAAAGCGGGCAATATTTCATTGGGTTTTAATAATGGACGGCGAACAATAGACAACTAGCATCATAATGCTGTTTTTTTACATTTTAAAGGGATGTTTTGGCGGGAATTTATATAGAGTATCTCCAAATTTACGGATATTGTTCTAACCGCGAAGCCTACGAATTTACATTATATGAATAGAATTTTGTGCAAGCCCCCGCAGCTCCCTGCGGCACCCTGAGACATTTTTTACGCTTTAAAATCTCATAATGCCTAGTAATTTCGCTTGAAACAATTAAAACGAAACAATATTTGCACACTACTGTTTAGCGGTTGAGTGTCTGGCAGGGGTATGGTGTAGTATTCAATGATATTCAAAAATATTCTAGAACATTCAAGAATATTCAAGCATATTCAAGAACATTCAAGAATATGCAGTCTTTTTATCATCAGAAGCCCTGTCTATGACTATTCTCATCAATAAACCGGGAAGCAGAGCAGCTGTCACTCACCGTTAAATGCTGGAACAGCCACGCCCGCAGGATGTTGGTGGCGACCTTCGGGAAGATGCCCCGTTTCTTCTGGTTCTTCTTGCCGTTGGTGTCGTCATCCTCCTCACCGGTGCCCTCTCCGGAGCCGATGCTGGCGTTGCTGGCGTCACCTGGAGAAAGGTGAGATGGTGAGCTGGTGAGCTGGTGTCGTGATGAGTTGGTGTGTCATGATAAGTTAGTGTGAGATCTGGAGGTTTTGTGAGATGGTGTGACCTGGGTGTTGAGATGTAAAATTAAGAGTGTTTCTTTATTAATGGTACTTGATAAGACGAGCAAGTCGTTCGCCTGATAGTAAGCGCCACGCCTGCTCATAACAACTGCTCGAATCACCCCGAGACGTCAGATATTGAGTCTTATATAGGGTTCTGCGAGTTGAATGTATGATTGTGGTGTTGTGTTATTCTTACTGATGTTTGCCGTTAATCATATATATAAAATTCTCGTGTCACAATGTTAGTTACCTTACTCCTCCGAAACGGCTTTACTGATTTTTACCAAATTTTATATGCTTATTCAGTAGGTCTGAGAATCGGCTACTATCTATTTTTCATACCCCTAGGTGATAAGGGTTGTTCAACCTTAACATTTTTTTTTAATTTATATGGCAAAACAACGTTTGCCGGGTCAGCTAGTCAATGTAATTAAATAATTAAAAAATATGCCCAGTAATTTCACTGGCTACAATGCCCTTCAGCGGAGCAATGCCTTCGCGGAGTGAGAGTCTGGTGACCTGTAATACAGGTCTCTTAGACCTACATCAGGCATCAGTCCCCCACAAAACAGGTTTTCAAAGTTCTACTCTAAATTTTAGCCATATACTGTAAATCTTTATATCTCACTTGCACTTCTTGTTTGACATTCTTTTAATTCTAATTTATACGTGATTGTTCATTGTTATTATCGAGACATTTTAAAAGAGCTGAAAAAAAACATCCCCGCAGAGTTTCTTGGTGCTCTCTTCTCTAACGGGCGTATTTCCGAAGCACTGGTAGTCAGTTTTCGCATTTCTTTTTAGCACTCAGACTACAATTTGAGTATAGGAAAGAAATGGGTAAACATACTTACCTTTTTTTTCAAAGTCATGTTAACATAAGTTAGAATTTTTAACATATTTTATTTGTATCATGTGTTTATGACCTTTAAAAGTGCACTTTTGTGCCTATTTAATAAATGATATTTGACTTTGACTTTATACTGTAAACCTTTGTGGGAGAAATAAATAAATGTTATGTTTTTTTTTACTATTATTTATTTAAATGTCGGCATGCAAGCAAACGGTCCGCCTGATGGTAAGCGGTTACCGGCGCCTATGGACTACTGCAGCACCAGAGGCATTGCTGATGCGTTGCCGACCCTCAAGGGCTCTAATTCCCCTTTTAAAGGATTTTATGTTATGTTCAATTCGTAATCACAATGACTTGTTAACCAAGTACAAGGCAGTCGGCAATCGCAGGAGATGCCTCCGTGCCGTGCGTCTGGCATATTAATTAGACGCGCCAACTTGTATTTATTTAATCACCTGCCAGCGATTCTATCTATGCTTCATTAATTCTGAAGACGTATCCAGTTATGAGCAAGTTTGAGATTAGCGGTGGGAGTAATCCAGGGAGACGCATGTTTTAACCGAGCGCGATAGCACTGCGATAGCTTATATAGTTGGTAGGGTGATGCTACTATAACGCATTTTTAAACGTATTTCGAACATAATATAATTCACTTAATATACGTTAAGAACCGTTACTCTTGTCTTTAAAAAACTTATATTTTTGATTTTGTGTTTTTTTCAAAATGCGTTAAATCAATTTCGATAAAATTTATATGGAACCACCTCTGAAGTATGACCTACCAAACAAAAGAGTATCATCAAAATATATTCATAATGGGCGGAGTAATCGCGTAACAAACATACGAAAAAAAACATAGAGACGAATTGAGAACCTCCTCCTTTTTTGAAGTCGGTAAAAAATAGGTAAGCATTTATTTTCCATACTCAGATTGAAGTCCGGGCCCAGAAAAGAAATGCGAAAACTGACTCTACCACTGCTTTGGAAATATTTGCTGGAGAAGATAGCACGAAGAAACTGCGGGGATGTCTCTTTTTTCAACTCCTTTTTCAGCTCTGTTTGCCAAACAAAGTTATTATTCTAGGTACTCATCTGAAGCCCGTTACAAAAAGAAACTAAACAGAAGTCGTAAACAATTAAGATAATACGACTAGGGTTGCAGAACTCGGGTTTGTGTTAAAAGAATTATTTCTGAATAATTCACATCGTATTCGGTACCAGGAGGGCAGGAGCGAGCACGGTAAACAAATTAGTGTGCACTGAGCCGAATCAAATATTCATCGTAACAGGAACAAATCGAATCAGCTGGCGGGTGTGAGCTCCGTCTTATTTCTGCGCTCCTGGTACTTCGTACGTTGTTAATAAAAAACTAGCTGCGCGATTATCTTGTTTCGTTTATTTAAACTTTTTTATTTCATTGAATTGTTTTAGTTATCTGCAGTGACTAAATAAAATACAAATTATAATAATCCTTCGAGTCCAAGGTCGAATATCGATGAAATTTATATGGGACCATGTTGAAGCTATACTGAACCCAACGCAAGAATTTTCCAAGTCAGTTTATAAATGACGGAGTTCTGAGGTAAACAAACATTAAAAAAAAAAACAAATTGCAATCCTCAAAAGATCGGTTTTCGGTTAAAAAAGAGTTCCAATATTTTTTTATTAAGAACATTAATGATAAAGTTCTGATGAACAACTCTATACAAATTCTAATGGACATTCAACAATAGTGATGTGCAAGCGTTACGCAAGTCCGTCAGTTATCGATACGCAAACGCGTCGTATCTCATCCGACCGGTGGCATGCATTGTCATGGTAATGGGGGCAAAGTAATAAAATTACTTTTAGACCATTACCCGACCCCCTGGCAGGGGCCTCGGGACACCCCTACGTATAGGGTGTACGAGACACAATAAAATGGTTACACTTCGACGAAAACATAGGGATTATTGTCTGTGTAATTGTTTTATACGTGTACTGAGATTTACGTATTTTTAAAGTCTTGTTTTTGTCACTGCTCTTCTTATATGGATAGTTATTACAGTAGCAACTTCAAACTTAAGTAAAATCTTTAAGTTTTGGATGTAGAACTACTATAACGCGTTTATGTTGAATTTAACCCACTAAGGATAGCATTTTATACGCTGTTGATTCTGTACAAAGGTCATCAGAGTCATCAAAAAAAAAATACAGTGTGTGGAGATCCGAACAAAACGGAGTCCCTGTTAGTAAGATATTTTTATCAAATGTTCAGTTTTAAATATAAAGTAATTCGAATGTAAAAGGAATATCATTATCGTCATCATAATCAGCCCATCACGTTGCCACTGTTGGGACACAGGCCATCTCTGATAGAGAGAGTATGGGTCATAAACCTTCACGCTGGCCTAGTGCAGGTTGGTGGATGTCACATGTCCTTGAATTTTTGTGATTAATTCTTGGACATGCCGATGTCTTCCTTCACCATTTTTAGAGCGAGTTTTAGATCCGCACATAACTTAAGAAAGTCAGCGGGATTCAACTCCGGTGTGTCGGATCCAAAGTCGCACAGGCTCCCACTGAGCCACACTCGCTCTATAAACCGATGTAATAAGAAGTCTTTTAAACAAATATAATAAGAAGGAAATCTATATTGGTATCAAAGATTATAATGCATTCACAGTGTACATAAAAAACTTTTTGATGAAACCATTCATTAGCTCCCAACACCCTGTATACAGCACCATGTTAAATCAGAGTGCAGTTGCATTGCAGTTGTAATCCCCTAATTCATCTCCGCGGCACGCACCCCCCCACCCCTAGCGCTAATGCACCCCAAATGGACGTGTATAAACAGTTGCGTGCGAAAAGTCAAGAACGTCGAGTATTAAGACTGGGTGGGATGATTTTAAGGAGTGGACGTCAGACAGAAATATTTTAACCTGGATGAGTATAGTTTAAATTCTGCAATATTTCAACATTGGATGTAAAAATGAAGTAGGTACTAGGTTTAAAAGTCAAAAAAGTTGTATACTCATATGAAATACAAATCAATAACAAGTATACGTTTTATCAAACAAACCTTCGTAGATACTGAACCCAACGCCACAAACAAAAGAATTTTCCAAATCGGTTCATGGCGGAGTTCTGAGGTAACAAACATAAAAATAACTCCTACTCCTTATTTGAAGTCGATTAAAAATACGTTAAAAATTGAAACATAAAATATAAGACTTTGGAAAAAAAGGTGAGCATGTTTACTAATTTCTTTCCCATACCTAAATTGAACTCAAATTGAAAGTAGAAGTATAACAAAACTCTATCAATGGAAATAATTAGTTTCACGTTCATAGCGAACAAAACTCGATAGTTTCAATTACAGCAATGATCTCGCGAAAGTGCTCATTAGGGGTAATCCTCGCTGTTTGCTCCCATGGCTCTCGTGGTCCCATGGTCCCATGGTGGCGCGTGTAAGCCGATTGGCAACCCGACACCGGCGCGACCCCAGCACGCACGAGGGTGTGGCAGCCTTTTCAGCTTCTGCTATAATTGGCTAGGAAAACAATGGTGGTAAGGAATGTTAGATTAGTAAAACGTATTTCTTTTTATGTTACGGAGTGACGAGACGAGCAAGTCATTCGCCTGATGGTAACCGCCATGCCTGTCCATAACAATTGCAGTGCCACCCAGAACTTTTAATATCAAAAGAAGTAAAGCGCAACACTGTATTGCGGACATTAGATATTAAGTCTCATATGCCTAGTCTTTTCGCTAGCTACATTGCCCTTTGCTTGCGCACTACTGCTTGGCTGCAGAATAACTAGCAAGTCTGTGGTAACTACCCAGACGGTCTCCCGCATACGAGAGACCTACCACGATATTCAATAACTGGAGCCCTGGAATCGATGTTTTCTTTAGATTGGATGAAATGTGATCTACGAAAATCAAGAAGCCAAGTAAAACCCATAAATAGAATAAATAAATGTCAGTCAATTTTTTATATCAGAAAGACAATAAAAGCCAGTAACAGCCTCCCTGGTGTAGTAGTATAGGAAGGTCATTCGCATAATATTACAGAGGTTCAATTCCCGCTACAAAATAAATGCTACTGTGGTTGTCATAGTTGTACTCGTACATAACTTAATAAAGACAGTGGTGAGGTGAGATTCGAACTCAGGTACGTCGGATCGAAGTCACACTCCCACTGAGCCAAGCTCGCTCTAAATCTTTCTAATCCACTGGAGATTAGTTACATACAGATAATCTAAATATGTTTTATTTCTTACTTTCTAATTTACTGTATTTCTTCTATTCCACCCCACGTCATTAGACACAATTTAAGAATCGCTGGCATTGACACCGCGGGATTTATCGACGTAGTGGCGTAGTGCACGTCGCAAATGAATGCAGAGCGTATCGAGTTACGACAATCAGCTGAAAGTGCGTAGAGATGTAACGTAGCAATATCGACTTATCGTATTTTATAAAATTGTCACATATCATACCCACAAGTCAAAAAAATAAATAAAGAGTTCAACAATCCTTATCGTTTTTTTATGGAACTGAATGATGAGACATGTTTTATCAAAATCGGTTCAGCCGTGTTGTACTTTTTATAGGTTTTTTGTGTCAATTTAAATTTTACTGTAATTCCCTTGTTCCTTTGTTAAATTTTAAAGCCAGACTATCGATATATCGATATCGATACTCTATCGACAAATCTGTAACATCATCGACATCACCAATTGTCATCAACGCCGCCCTAAAACGCGACAACCGTGGCGTCGTAATGCGTTCGCCCATTTGATGGATTGGCTTCTTCAGGCCCTCCTATTTGCAAACACCCTTATCTGGCGGGGTGGGCTAATTAATATTGGCAGTCGAACTGATAAACCTTATTGTAATGGTATATAGATGATATTGCCATGGCAAAAATCACAGATTTGGTTGCAAACTGAGATATTACGTCAAAATTGGCAGTTTTATCGTAAACTCTATTGTTATGACATAGAGATGATAGTACTGTGGCAAAATAAGATTTACTGATTCACGCATACCCTGAGATTTTGTGTGGACTTTATTGTAATGATATAAAGATGAAAACACCGTGGCAGGAATTACTATGAAGTGTACGTAGAATTTCCTGAGAAAATATGTGAACCCTTTTGTAAATGATATAGAGACGATAATGCACTGGCGTAGGATTCTATTGCACGCTGAGATGTTGCGTGGCGTAATAGCTTTGGTTACAGAAAATAGCTTGCTTTTTGGTAAATTAAGTCAAGTATATTTATTGTGGAAATAAATAAATAAATAGTTAATACTCCCAACGATCACATACATAGATCTTGGCCCCTAACTAGGATTTTTTGTACGTAGGGAACCAGGAACTATGAGGACATGGTCCTACAACACCCAGACACCAAACAAATGCTTTTTCACCAACATTTGTCCCGTGGCAGGAATCGAACCCGCAGCCTCAGTGGTGTATGAGATTAGATCCAACCTGTCCAACAATATAACTTTTAAATATTCAGAAAGAAGAATATGAAATTACTCGGGCTTGATTCAAGCCTGCGTCTTTGGAATACCAACCCTACGCCTTAACAACTGAGCTTATCGCCGTCAACTGCTCAAGCAAAATTTTTTTTCTTTGCGCAGACGCAGGTTCGAATCCTGCCAGGCAATTTTGTTATTTTTCTTTCTTAAGATTTTTGCCAAGTCCACTATCAAAGTAGTAATATTAAATTTTCTTTGATCAAAGTGGATTTAATTCCTTGATTCCATACAAATAATGCGCGGTTTCTCCTGCAAGAAAACTTTCGCTAAACTGTGTGAGTTTACACTAAGAGTACCTACCTACCTACCAGTTACTATCGGCCAGTCAAAAGCTCATGTTTTCATTTCGTGTCTGGTTGATGTGGGACTCGACTAGCAAGTAGCCAACTGGCCCATAAGAAACCTAATAATGTCAAAAACAAACATATCGTAACAAAAAATTCTAATAAATTGCCCGTCACTTTCTTGCCGTATCTTCTTCCGAGTCATTGTAATAACTGACGTTCATAAGTGCGTCTGTGATGCCAAAATTTAATAAAGAACTTTGAACCTGAACTTTAACTTTGTTCCGGATTCCGAACTACAGAAAATCTTACGTATATCATCGTAGGGCGAAAATAAGTAATGTTTTATTTATCTATGTACAACCACAGAATACTAAAGGACAGAAGCATCACTCCGTAAAGAAATTTAAACAAATAGCGACTCTAGCTATGACGCAATAAAATTCAATTCAGCTCGCGTAGCGCTGCATACCTACCAGTCATATTAATCCACAGAGCGCCTCTCTTTCTATCGCATAGCTCTCGGCACGTGTAACGACGCACGTGTAACGACGCGCGACCCGCCGTCGGTGTCCGGCTATGTACTTGTAGCTTCGTACCTACAGTGCGGAGTGCGCTAGGCCTGGTACAACTATGTATAAGTACTTGTACAGTTTAATTTTATTGATCAAAATAAAAAAATATTTACAAATTATTTTGCCGCTAAAATTGTACATTCCAAACTGTCAACTCGGAACGGAACCTCGTAATGATCTATGCCCCACCCACGTTATCTGTACAGAGCGGTTGATACCCCTCTGAAGCGCTGCGTTGCTTAATTATGACGCGACGCACAACGCTGAATCAACTTGTGTTGATGGTAATAAGTTTCGTTTGGAATTCTGATGCAATGGTATATTTCTTGTTGTGTTGTTTAATTTGAAAAATAATATTTGTTTGAAGTTTGTTTTAATTTATAATGGTTATTGCTTTTTAACCGAATTCAAAAAAGGAGTAGGTTCTCTATTCGATTGTGTTTTTTTAATGTTTTTACCTCAGAACTCCGTCATTCATGAACCGATTTGGAAAAGTCTTCTTTCTTTTGCGTTGGGTTCAGTATAGCTACAAGATGGTCCCATATAAATTTCATCGATATTCGACCTTGGACTTCGAAGATACATCAGAATTTAAGTCGGTTTTTTTGTTATAAAAATAATTATTTGTAACAGACTGAGTCAGCGTGAAATACATTATATTTACATGAAATAGCTTAATTAACTAACAAAATTAACTATAATAACACCAGTATTGTTTATTTTTTAGTGTTTTTTTGTGTGTTGGCAATAAAAGTGTAAGGTACTAAAATCTAAGTATTTAAAAAGTTTGTTTTTATTGTATCACAAACAAAACGAATTTCGTTAACAACGGCCGTCTTTTCGTCCTCAATAATCGTAAAAGTCCGTTTAAAACTCCAAAATATTGCGCATAAAACGCGATATCAGAAATATTTTTACAGCTGGCAACTCAACCCTTGCAGAGGATCACGTCTCCGCGATTACACAGCATTGAAAATTAGTTTAATATCTCAAATTGACGATTCCGGGCGGAACGGCCAATTAAGAGGGAATAACACTCGGGAGGATCTTCCTGATAGCCAAGTTATGGGGTGCCTTTATGGACCATTAAGTGTGCCGTAACTCGGAGACGATTCTCGAATATTTTGTACACACTAAACGCTCGAATTTAAAACGATACGCGTCCAACGTTTGTCGCGTTTACGATACGCGCCTACGTATACGATACGTGGCTAGTAGAATGGAAAATGGGATTTATTAGGAGTTCAAATGTTTTAATGGTGTAATATGATGCCAGCAGATATGAGTTTTAACGCAGGTTAATTAAAGCAAGTTTTATATGACTTCATTTAAAAGTATTTAAGTTTGTTGGTTAATTAAGCTATTTCATGGATTAGTAATAATCATAAAACTATATGTTAGATATAACCGATGGAAATTGAAATCTACCAGCTGGTCCACTGCAGGCTGGTGGAAATCATCTGATTTTATTAAAAACGTTTTCTTTCATGGTTTTGAAAAGTGAGTAAAATCGATATAACAAAATAGTCTAGTATTTTATCCTTGGATATAAAATTTTCTTTAGATTACAAAAAATTACTAAAAGATTACTAAAAGAACAAAAAGTACTCCATCCCAAGGTTGTCTAGAAGAGATCGCTTATTAGTGAGAAGACCACCCATTGTACTAATCAAAATTTTATATTTTGGTGTACAATAAAGCGTTATCAATCAATAAATCAATCAAAATAATTATTTTGTTATATTGCTTAGACAAGTAGAAAGTCCATAAAATACACCAAGTAGGGCTCTCGCTCTAGCGATTTTACTTTTTGGTCAACTTGTTTGGTATTAAGGGGTCAACACATTAAAAAGCTCAAATAGTCAACACCAGCACAAACCAGACCCCAATCCCGACGGAACGCGGAATGGCCATTCATCCGCGCATTGATTTCAATTTGAATTTTAATTGCGTAATATTACAAAATTACATCGCTTAATATTCACCCCCAGCGCGCTGATTTTTGCATATTTTTAACCCTGTCGGGCCGTCCGGGTGGGGCCGATAAAAATCGCATATATTAACTAAGACCGGGCCGGATTGCGCGAGATAGCGGGCGGTTTTCATTAAAGCCGATACGACGAAGATAGGTGTCGTATTTTATTGCTTATCCTTGACTTCGGCCATTCTGTACAGTCTTAAAATTGTGCTTAAGAGATTGCCATAGAGATTTTTTAGTTGGCATGTTTATTTGATGCTTCCGTCGCTCGTTTGGATTTAATTAGACGCCTTGTATTCGAGTTTTCAGAGCGAATATGAGGTTTAATAATCGTTAAAAGTATTTTAATACTTCAAAGATGCGATGTTGAGATCTTAACCAGCATCAAACTGGACACAAAGAAAACAAAAATACAAAAGCGACTTACTTTTACCAAAATTTAAAAATAGTACCTTTGATTTTCCACCCGCATGCACTTTAATCAAGCGCCAGACGTTGAATGTCGTCAAAATATGCAATAATATGCATTAGGTTTGAGCCGGTGACGACGCGGCTTAAATGGGGTTAAACTGGGCAAATGGAAGAAGTGGTTCATGTAGGGTTAAACTGCATCAAGTGGTTCATTGCCATCACCGCTGGTGGTAAGGATTGTGTAACCCACATGTATCATGAGAGCGTATCACGTTAGATACCTTTAAATAGCGGTATGATTATAAATTCTTAAAATGTTTGTGATAGGGAACGATCCAAAGATACCTTTGATATTTTATTAGACCTGCCGACGTGCCCACAGGTCAAACAAGTGCCAATGTAACATTGTGTTGAGCTCAATTAATATATATATATATATATATATATATATATATATATATATATATATATATATGTATATATATAGACTCTACACGACTTCCTAACCAAAATAAAGATTAATATACCGTAATAACCTACAAACAAATAACTATGACGTCTGTTTCGAAATTTTCGATACCAAAATATACCAAGTTTCTGTACCGTAAAAAATATTAAGAGGGGAAATCATATATTATTATAATTATAATAAAAACTCAATATACTACGGTTTTCGTTGCATTCATGTTAAGCATGTATATGTATAAGACCATGTAATTTATACCGGTAAAGTTCCACCGCAAACGGTCTTCGCTAGAAAGTGACTCCACGATCAACTCGCCACGTGATGCGATTTTGATTTGCAATCGTTAATATGCAAATAAAATCTGCGGTGAATATTTGTGGATTACGTAATGGTGTTGATTAAGGGTGAATAATTCTGGGTGTTTATCACCCGTTTCCATTTAAATTTATCTGTTATATTATAATTTAGTTATTAAAAATAATTTAGTTTCATCTGAAAATTCACTATTTTTATAACTTTTTATTAAAATCGCAATATAGTTAATAAAAAACAAGTCTAATAATTATTATAGATGGTAATTATAATGATAATAATTATATGTAGATGGGAGCAGTTGCGCAGCAGTGGGAACGAATAGGTTAAAAAAATATTTTGCGAGGGAGTGTACTACACTCGAGAGCAATGAATCCGGGTCACTTAAAGAATGTTAAAAATCTCGGAAACTAAAAATGATAGGTTAATGCAATAAATTGTATTTAATAGACAATGTAATACTCCTTAAATGAAAGTAAAAAAAATATGAGTCACCATACATTTTATTAACACAAAATTACATAAAGAAAAAAACTGCTGATCTCTCCTTAAAACAAAAATAGGAAACATGAAATTTTTGAACTTTATTACGATTTTCTTGAATTTTAATACATCGTATTGCCTCCTCGTGCTTCCATTACTGCGTTTACGCGGTTTGGCATGCTGTACACCAAGTTCCTTATACGATTTTGGGGAATATTCTCCCATTCCTCTGTGAGAGCAATTTTGAGCTCACGAAGCGTGATTGGGGGAGGGTTTCGTTGTTTTACGCATCTGCCTAGCTCGTCCCAAGCATGCTCGATCGGGTTGATATCCGGGCTGCGCGCTGGCCACTCCATACGAGTAATGTTCATCTCTTGAAGGTAGTCATTCACAATCCTACCTGTATGAGGTCGGGCATTGTCATGCATAAATATAGCATCCTCACCTAAATTGACCATAAATGGACCAACGTGATCATTGAGGATTTCTTCCACATATCTTACGCTAGTTAAAGAGCCGTTTTCTATGATCACCAGCTCTGTGCGACTTTCAGAAGAAATTCCGGCCCACACAAGTACAGACCCACCACCGTAGGCTACTTTTTCTTCGATGCATGCTTGCTTGAATCTATCCCCTGGTCTTCGATACACTCTGTGTCTTCCATCGTGCTTGTAGAGCATAAATTTTGATTCGTCGGAGAACATAACTTTTGACCAATCTTCAATACTCCACTTTACGTGGCTCTGGGCATATCTTAGTCTCGAAATACGATGCCCACGCTCCAGTTTAGGGCCGTTTGCAGGTCTAAGGGGTTTTAAGTTAGATTCAGCAAGCCGACGTCTTACTGTCCATGCACTTGGGTTACTTCCTCCGAGGCGTCGAAACTGATTGGTGAGTTCAGTTCCTGTGAGAAAGCGATTTCGAAGCATGGTGTTCACCAAGTATCGGTCTTCTCGTGCTGTGGTACACCTGGTTCTGCCCGTTCCTGGTCTGCGTAGGTTAGAACCAGTTTCTTCGTAACGTCGGAGAACTCTTTGTACTGTTGACAGCGACACACCGACAGTCCTGGCTGTATCGCGCTGACTCCGGCCGGTTTCCAGCATTGTAAGTATTCTGGTGCATTCTTCAGGCGTAAGCGACATAATTTCAGCTTGAATAATGAATATAGAGCACTATCAACATGGTTTATGTACCCACATAAATGACAGATTACAAACAAAAGCAAAACCAAATGCTGTAATTTCGTAGTTCCATCTTCGAAAGTGGCCCTTTTTCAAATTTGATTTTTTTATGATATAACTTTACAATAACTAAGAAGTTTTAATACCTTCATTTAAGGAGTATTACATTGTCTATTAAATACAATTTATTGCATTAACCTAGCATTTTTAGTTTCCGAGATTTTTAGGATTCTTTAAGTGACCCGGATTCATTGCTCTCGAGTGTATTTGAAGTAAGAGGCCGAATTTATAGAGGAAGCTTTTATTTATTCAAGTTTATATTTATTTTTCTATAGGTAAATAGTTTAATAAGAAAAAAGTATACGTTAAATAAAAACCAGAAATTCCTATAGAACACTTATTACGTATGTTCTGAATAAACCGATCCTCAAATAAGAAGTAATAGTAATACATTTGTCGCGACTTATCCGCCGATCCCATCGCAAACAGCTTAGCAGGAATTCCTGGCGGTATAAATACTGGTATTTTCATGACAAAATATTTAAAAAAATATAAGATAAACGTTTTAAGCTTTGTGCGTTTTGTATGTAAAACTACAGGCGAAAGACAATAACCATAATATAAAAAATAATAAGTAAGTATACCTAATTTCAAAGTTTTCCGTGCAACTATTTTTTTAATCTATATGCACAGCTATCGTCCAAAAAAAAAGTGATAACACAGAGGTGTACGTATCCTCATCTTTATTACTAATCCAACTTTGATGCGGCTATTTCAACTAATTCTAAGTCAACGACACATCTAAGATCGTTCACAGCAATTAAAAATGCTATAACAATTTTAATATCTTGATTTTAGTTTGTCCTAATAATAACTTGATTTCGAAGCAATCAAATGGGGGATAAATCCGTAAAAGTGAACGAATCGACAATAAAAATGCCGCGGGGGGTCTACCATCTCTGTGTAGATCTCGCAGTAGGAATCCTGACGATTAGGGTCGCCATGGCTTATAGTCGGATAAAAAATTAGGCCAGTCACAGTTTTTAGCAAATTATTTAAATGTGTTTTACTTGAATAAGATGTTTAAAAACTGTATATTTTCCTCCAATTGATAATAATAAACGTTATTACCATATAAACTTATTCATATCTTCAAGCTAGAAGAAAAAAGGCTAGGTTCAGCAGTTTAAGCAATAGCTTTTGCCAGTGAAACTACTGGACATATGAGACTTAAAATTTAAAGTCTCGGGGATCACCCCCAATATCTATTACGACATCGTATAGCATCCGTGTATCGTAGCACTGCATTGCGCTCTAACAAGCGCAATTATTATTATTATTTATGGTATTAAAAGTTTTAGGTGGCACTGCAGGTGTTATAGGTAGGTGTGACGCTTACCATCAGGCTTGTTGGTCTCATCACTCAGTTCCATAAAAAAAACTTAAAATTGTCCAGAAGTGTTACTCAGAGATTTTTAGATTATTTTGCCATTTGTCACATACCATTTAAGTACCTACATACCAAATTTCATCAAAATTAGTTCAGTAATTTTTGCGAGTTTGAGTAACCTCACACCATCTATCCTCAGAAACTTTCACATTTTTAATATTAGTCGGAATTTTTGCTTGTCTAGGGAAAAATAATGCGAACTGCAAAGGAGTAGAACTCTCTGCCAGCATCTGTGTTTCCGGATGGCCATAATCTGAGTGTATTTAAAGTGAACAGGTTTCTTCTAGGCGAGCGTGCTTCATCTTCGACCGCGTCGTCACTTAACAACAGGTGAGATAGCGGTCAAACGCAAGAACATAATTAATAAATAAAAAATATCAATGCTTGGTAGCCCTAGCCTGATTGCAAAGGGATCAGGGATGGTACAAGACGTGAAAAATGTTTTATTATCTATCGAGAGCAGTAAAATAAATACGAGGTTATAAAGCCTATTTAAGTGCCACTCGAGTGTTTTCATAGGGCACTAACTTCGGTAATTGTGATGGTGCTGCGGTAGCGTTGTAACTGCTCTGTATAGATATTTGTTTCGTTTTCTTTTAGGACCGAGTAGATTTTCCTAGACCTATTAGATTTCGAGGTCATCTCGAGTGTAGAAGAGTGTAGAAGCCTCTGTGGTGTAGAAGATTTCCTAGAACCTCAGAAATCTCATACACCTCTGAGGTTGCGGGTTCGATTCCCGCGACGGGACACCCGCGGCAGCCTATGTGGACAGCGTTTTTGTTTTTTTTTAACATAACTGAAAAACTATTATGTAACTGAATAACCCATAACAATAACAGCGCCACCCAGAACTTTTAATTTGCAAAGTCTTGCGAGGCGCTGCACTGCACTCGTCACCCTGAGACAATTAGCTGTTGAGTCTAATATGGCCAGTTATTTCGCTGGCTACAATGCCCTTCAAACCGGAACACAGTAATGCTTGCGCACTACTGCTTGGCGGCAGAATAACTGGCAAAGCGGTGGTACCCACCCAGACGGCCTCTCGCATACGAGAAACCTACCACAAGTATGTGTGGCTGTCAAAATGTATTTTTATCCAAACATCTTGACCCATTTGTCCAGACCATACGTAAGATGTGTATTCCTTTTTGCAAAAAGTTCAAAACACTCCAAGTAGCGGCGCCCACGCATCCCAAGCACCTACCAGGCGCACTGTTATCAAATCAAGTACAGTCAACACCAATAATAACACATCTTTCTTTTTGCATTTTTTTTATTAATTGTATTTTAAATGATATGATCTTATGTTGATTGAAATAAATGAAATTAAATTGAATAAACTTTACTCGTGGTAGGTCTCTTGTACGCGCGAGGCCGTCTGGGCAGGTACCACCGCTTTGCCAGTTATTCTGCCGCCAAGCAGTTGTGTGCAAGCATTACTGTGTTCCGATTTGATAGGTATTGTAGCCAGCGAAATTACTGGGCATATGAGACTTAATATCTGATGTGTCGGGGTGATGAGCGCAATGCAGTGCTATGCATTGCTGGTACATAAGAAACATAATATTGTCAAAAACATATATAAAATATTGTAACAAAAGTCGTAAAATACAAAATATGCCCCTCAGTTTCTTGCCGTATCTTCTGAGTAGTGGTTTTTTTTCCTATACGGTGGTAGAGTCATTGTGATAATTGACGTTCATAAGTGCGTCTGGCTTAGCGCGCGTGCGAGTGTGGCTCAGTGGGAGCACGTGCGACTTTCGATCCAACGCACCCGAGTTCGAATTCCACTGGCCTCGCACCACTGACTTTTTTAAGTTATGTGCAAAATTAACACTCACTCTTAAAACGGTGGGGGAAAACATCGTGAGGAAACCGTCTAAGAATAAAACACAAAAGCTCTGGGACGTGTGTCATTCACCAACCCGCACTGGGCCAGCGTGGTGGATTATGGCCCTTACTCTCTCTATGAGAGAAGGCCCGTGTCCCAGCGGTGGGAACGTGAAGGGCTGATGATGATGATGAAGTGCGTCTGTGATGCCGAAATTGAATAAAGAACTTTTGAACTTGGACTTGCATGTGACTGTACCAGGGCCTCAGATATTAATCCATGCTCCGTGTGAGGCCTCTCATAGCCGTATTTATGAACATGTTCGCCTGGTACGAAACTTAATACACTCGTTTTTGATTAATACTATACATTTTTAACCGACTTCAATATGGAGGAGGTTTTTGATATTGAATGCATTAGCGCATGCTAGGCGAAAATCTTAAGATTTTAATCGTCCTCGTAAGACGATATATGAAGGATAGAAGAAATTTGGTTGTTCGAGCAGTAGGCTCGGCGGCCCAGTGGTTAAGGCGTCGGGACGGTATTCCGAAGACGCAGGTTCGATCCCTGCCCAAGCAATATCATTTTTCTTCTTCCTAATTATTTAAAATCTTATGGAGGAGGTTCTCTACTCTATTCTTTTTTTATTTTTGTTACCTCAGAACTCCGTCATTTATGAACCTTCTATCTTCATCGAAATCTTCGAAGTCCAATGTCGAATATCGATGAAAATTATATGGAATTTACCAAGTCAGTTTATAAACGGAGTTCTGAGGCAACAAATATATTTAAAAAAATATACAATCGAATTCAGAACCTCCTCCTTTTTTGAAGTCGGTTAAAATATGTAAGATTAATCTTTGTTTTTTTTTTAATTTATATGGTAACTAGCTGCGCCCCGCGGTTTCACCCGCGTTTTCCCGGGATTGAAAGTAGCCTGTCCTTTTACAGAACTTAAAGTATCGCTAGTCAGCGATCTTTTTCAAACGACAGGCAGTAGAGAAACTTCAATTTACCTTTATTTATTGAGTACTCAAAATTGCTTAATTTCGGCTCGTAGATGCTCTACGATGCTACGGAAATCGTAGCTGGTCTACGAATACAGTCCTATAAATCGGCAGATAAAAATAGGTGCTTTTTTACGAAAGATTCTACTATCATGTCTTTTTTTTTATTTATTGATTAAAAGGTTTGTCGACGCGACCACATTACTCAATCCTTATATATAGCTACAATTATCACCTTAATCTCTCTTAATATTGTCTTTTTAATATTATTTATGCGAAAATTTGTGAGGATAAACAGATAGATGAAGGAATGGATAGATGTTTGTTAGTCACTCAGTCATCATCAGTTTCTTTGGAGTGGTAGGCTCTGGCCGTGGTTGTACCACCCACCGAACAAAGCCATGCCGTCAAGCGACCTGGTCGTATTTCAGGATTATGTTCGGTGAACCATCGGGGAGACGAGTCTGAGCATCCGCTCAACTGCCGTCTCTCTCTAGATCTATGTGCTCCATCTTAGGCCACATTATCGCTTCACATCAGGCGAGATAGTGGCCAAACATAGATCTATTAAGCGTAAAACGCATAATTTACTGAACGGATTTTGATGAAATTTGGTACCTGAGCCCAGACTCAGGTCAAGAAGCGTTAGAATCAAAACAACGTAAAAAGTGACAGATTAAAAAAAGAATCTGAATACAACGTTAGGAACGTTGTATTTGATAAGGTTGAGGTTAGGTTGGCATTGCATGCTAATAAATGGATTTAGAATGCATTGTCATCGAGTTGTGAGCTACCCTGAAAGTTTCAGCCGGATAGATAATCGGGAAGTGCTCGAAATTTGAGTTGCAAGATTACTGTTACTCTGACTATGGGACATCTCACTCGCATTTCTTGTTTGCATTTTTAACCGACTTCAAAAGGAGGTTCTCTGTTCGATTGTATTTTTTTTTGTGTTTCTTACCTCAGAACTCCGTCATTTATGAACCGATTTGAAAAATTCTTTTTGCGTCGGGTTCAGTATAGCTACGAAGTGGTCCCATATAAATTTCATCGATATGTGACCTTGGACTTCGAAGATACATTGAAATCGGTTTTTGTTTTTTTCTAAAAATTAATTATGTTAATTTTAATTTATACTTCATTGTTCATTGTCATATTTCGGGACATTTTAAAAGAGTTGAAAAAGAGACATCCTCGCAAAGTTTATTGGTGCTATCGTCTCTAGCGGGTGTATTTCAAACGCACTGGTAGTCAGTTTTCGCAATACTTTTTTGAGCCCGGACTTCAATTTGAGTATGGGAAAGAAATGGATAGACATGCATACCTTTTTTCAAAGTCAAGATATCTTAAATTACTGTTTTAACGTTTTTAATTAACTTTTATTATGTGTAATTTACGTTTGAAAGTGCATTCTTGTGCCTATTTATTAAATATCTTATGACTATGACAACCCGGACATACAGACAAACAAGAAAGTGACTTAATAAAAACGTGGTAAAATTAAGCCAAGTTCTTAGAATTTCACCGGTTCCACCGCAGGCGCATAAATCAGGTGCGTCGCGAATATTACTGTCAGCCTGTCGCGTCATAAAGCTAAGGCATCCACAATCATTTATTCGTTCTAAAATAAACATGCGCACGCGCATCGCGTCGTTAAATGCACTCTCATTCGCGAGTAATCCAGCCATTAACGGCAGATTCATGTCAACGAGTATTCGGACGTAAATACTGGGATGTATTTGGCGTATAATTAGACTGTATAAATATATTTACTATATATATATATTACTAGCTGCGGCCCTCGGTTTCACCCGCGATTTCTCGGTACGATAAAATAGATAGATAATTACTTTATTGTTAAAAAAACCTTAAATATAGGTACATGAAAAACAAGTAAAGAAAGTAAAAGTAAAGTAGTAAGTAGTATCAGGATAGGATAGTGTATGTCCTTTACCAGGACCTAAAGAACCTACATACCAAATTTCATCAACATCTAATCATCTATCTATCCATCCATCCTCAGAAACTTACTTTATAATATATTAAGATAAGATTTCTCATTCGCTAAAGTGCTGAGAGCGAGTGTGGCTCAGTGGGAGCACTTGTGACTTTTGATCCAACACACCCGTGTTCGAATCCCAATCCAAGAATCCTACTAATATTATAAACGCGAAAGTTTGTAAGAATGTATGGATGTATGTTTGTTACTCTTTCACGCAAAAACTACCGAACCGATTTTGATGAAATTTGGCATGTAGTTACTTTAAGACTTGGAATAGCACATAGGCTACTTTTTAACCCGGGAAACCGCGGGTGGAACCGCGGGGCGCAGCTAGTTTATCATAAAAAATCATGGATATATGACATCCACCAACCCGCACTGGGCCAGTGTGGTGAATTATTTCTTAATCGCTAAAGGGAATAATTTTAGGTACTTGTTTTCCTATAAGACTCGACTGCATTAAGAATTCTTATTTATTATCCCTCGTATACTAAAGAATAAAGATACTGGTTTATTAACCTCGTCACGGCACCACTCCGTTAATTATCTGAACGCATGCGGATTCCAATTTTGAATTTGACATTTGATTCGCGATGACAGCTGCGCTTCGGCTTACGCCAGGATTCAGCCAGCTAGCCTAGACTAACTAAATTAAGATACGTCAAATATTTTAAGAAAGTTATCGTTGACTGTGCCGTTTTAGATGATATTGAGAACTGAACTGACTTCATCCAATAGTTATACAATTTATTGTCATGTCACTATAATAATTTCAATAACAAGTAATTTGAGAGAAGTCAAACTGTGATTAATATACAATACCAATGCACTTAATAGGCACTAAGATTGATTTAAAGCTACTTGTACCTACCTTCCTACTACAGTAAATAAATAAAAAACTAAAAATAGTACACACTAAATCTCCTTCGCTTAGATATAGGTACATCGCAATCTGATGGCACGAGAAAAAAAAAGATAGCCCCTAACTAAGAACTACGAAGACCAGAGCCTCAATTCACTATGACAACTTGGTGAAATCACGTTGATTCCTTGCTTCAAAATCACTACGATTCCTTCATTAATAAACGACATCTCTATGACGCATTCTTATATTCATATATATGACGCGTCATAGAGAATACACATTTCGCAGATGTCGTTTATTCATGAAGGAATCGACGTTTCCTTGAAGCAAGGAATCGCCAAGTTGTCATAGTGAATTAGGGCCGAGCAGGGGAATCGCCTAACACCAACGCTTTATGTTTTGAAATTGGAAACATTTTTTTTTCTATTTCATCTAGTCCATTCAGATCCTTGTGGAACTAATTCCCAGGCTACCGTGCTTTGCAAACTTCTTTAGTATTCAAATAAGATCTAGAACCTAATTCTAAGTAGCATCACGACCGTGTTATTAGCTGGATTTATGAGAGCCACTGTTTTGGAACCTCCTTTAATATTCTATCGTCGTTCGGATGCGATTTAGATTGCAACAGTGGAAGATAGACGTAAGAGACACTTGTGGTACGTGACTTAGTTCTTTTCACTTTTGCATTGGCAGTTTTGTCTAAATTGGAGGCCTCTTTTTCAAGACTCCGCCTTGGGAAGTACCTTAGCCGGATATTCAAAAGCCAAGCAGTAGTGTGCAAACATTACTGTATTTCGATTTGAAGGACAGCGTTTCAAATATGATTATTGGCATTCATAAGCGTCTCTGAAAGATAAGATCCGCAATGAGGTTATCCGACAGAGAACTAAAGTAACCGATATAGCCCTTAGGATTAGCAAGCTGAATTGGCAAGGTCACATCTCTCGAAGGACGGACAACCGTTGGAGCAGACGTGTCCTTGAGTGGAGACAGCGAATCGGCAAACGTGTGGGACGCACACCGGCTAGATGGAGACGGCTGGAAGAAACTGGATGAGAAGAGCAGAAGACCTGGCTCAGTGTCGTTCATCAGGAGAAGCCTATGTCAGTCAGTTAATCTTCCACCTTCCTCTTGGGGTGGTAGGGGTGCGTCTCAGGGTGGCCCCTCTACGCGAGGGCTTCAACCCCTTGGGAACTGACAGGCCGCTGGTGGCTTCTCCGCTAGTCGGTGCGCCTCTGAGCGGCTCTGTGTTGGACTCCTTTTTAACAAACTTTAAAAATAGAGAAGGTTCTCTATTCGATTGTATTTTTTTTATGTTTGTTACCTCAGACCTCCGTCATTCACGAACCGATTTGGAAAAATATCTTTTAGCGTTGTGTTCAGTATAGCTACGAAGTGGTTCCATATCAATCTCATCGATATTTGACCTTGGACTTCGAAGATACATTGAAGTCGGTATTTTTGTTTTTTTTTTAAGTAAACGTATTTTTGTTTATTTGGTGGTCGCCTATGAAGGAGAGGCCTTATGTCCAGCAGTGGACGACTACAAGCTGATGGGGAGTAACCGTCACCTCTGGGCAATGGGCATGGACAAGCGTGCTGGAATATGGCTTACATTCTCTGAGAGATGGCATGTAACTCGACAGGACTTTCACAGTTTGATGATGATGAAAATACTTGATCAAAGGTAGAATCGAATCTACTACTCAGCTACTCTCAAGACCCTGTACCAGATTGACTGATCTTTGCCTTTAAAAAGAGAAAAAGATTTAAACTGTCCCAAACTTTACTGCTTTAAGATAAGGTTTAGTCTCGCATATGCGAGAGCCTGATATCAGGCTCTTCAAGAGATGGTATCGTTGCGCGGGCGCAGGTTGAGTCAGTATACTCAGTAACCAGTATCGAGTGATCGCGGGCCGATGACACCGCGCGGTTTTTGATAAATACACTCGCTCGTTTTGTTTCTGTTTCGGATTAATTTACGCTGAGATACGTGGGGGATACAGGGGCGTATGTGCAGTAGGTCATGTTTAGCCAAATTTAATTTATTTATTATATATTTATTATTTATTTATCTTTAATTATTTATTATAAATGACTATGGGACATCTCACTCGCACTTCTAGTTTGAAATTGTGTTTTGTTAATCATAATTTATACCTCATTGTTTAGTGTAATATTTTATAGACATTTAAAAGATTTTTAAAAAAGAGACATTCGTGCAGAAATTTTTGGTGTTATTTTCTGTACCGGCCGTATCGCCGAAGCACTTGTGAAGTCAGTTTTCGCATTTCTTTTCTGGGCCCGGACTTCAATTTGAGTACGGGAAAGAAAAGCAGATCTAGCTTTTTCCCGGGACTAGTATGCAATGTTTTTTACAATTATAATAAAACCCATCATAGGGTGACGGGTAACAGTCGTTTTACTGCCAAAAATTTCTATGAGCATTAAAAGAAGTTTCTTACGGTGTTAATCCTATTTTACCCTTTTAGGGGTGGAACTTAAAAAAAAAACTATTCTTATTGCATCCAGGGGTTATGATGTTCTTTAAGTTTCGTGGTATAGGATAAGTTAGGATAAATAAAAATATAAACCATGATATACTCTATTGTAAACTATACCTAAAGCGAAATAAACTAATTTGAATTTGCATTTGAATAAGTGGTGTCCCCATCTCTCAAATGTTTGATCAATGACTTTGACGAAAAAATTTAAAAAAATTTGAATAATAAAATTATTTCAAAACCAACTTTTTTACGCATCCTAATGGAATATTTCAAAAATTTAGAATGCATTGTCATCGAGTTGTGAGCTACCCCTGAACGTTTCAGCCCGATAGCCTATCTGGAAGTGCTCGAAATATGAGTTGCAAGATTCCACCCGGAACGACAGACAGACAGACAAACAAGTAAGTGACTTATTAAAAACGTAGTAACAATAATAATAATAATTTTCTTATGAGGCGGAACTGGCAGGTGCCGAAATCTCATATCATAGACCGGTTCTCATCCATTAAAAATTCACCTCAATAGCCCAATCATAAGTAATTTCCATATCTCCAATAATAGTCCTCGCACTTATCGGGGGCTGTCTTTGATTGTATCTTAATGATGCACTTAGAGACAGTCCCCGATAAGTGTTGCCCATTACATATCTAAACTAAATGTTCTAAGAGGTCCTACGTGTTGGACTCATGTCTCCGCGCAAGCCTTCCAAAGGACCGGGTGTATACTGTATAACCCGTGAGAAAGAGCGACATAATAATAATCCCAAATCCTAAAGTAATTAAACCAACTTTTGTATGAACATGAATTACTCCTATTAAGTTATATGATCCATGTACCTGGATGATGAGGTCCAGTGATATCAAAAAGATGGAATTTAAGGACACCCTGTATAAGTTATTCGTTTATTTGTAAAGGGCTCAAGTTTCAAGTTATTATAGCGTTCGATCAACCGTTGGATCAGATGAGGTAACCTTGCTTTTGGAAAAGGTCGTGTGAGTAAGTGGCTCAGTGGGTGTGGGTTTATTTATTTATTTATTTATTTAATTCTTTATTGCACTATTACAAGTAATGTACAAAAGGAGAACTTAATGCTAAAGCATTTTCTACCAGTTATCCAGTGATGGTAAAAGAGCCCTACAAAGCGTGCATCAAATATGAAAAAGAAAAAAAAAACTAACAGTAAAACAAAATAAATATCATAATACATATTATCGTATCGGTTCGGTTCTTTACAAACTTTTATTTAATTTGCAACGCATGTATGTAAAAAGAAGTGTTTCCTTCTCTTTTGGTTCATAATTCGTAATCTTTTTAACCTACTTAAAAAAAGGGGAAGGTTCTCTATTCAATTGATTTTTTTTTATTTTCATTCCATATTCTGATTCCATTGCATTCATTTTTTTTAATGTATGCTATGAACCGATTTGGAAAATTCTTTTTGCATTGGGTTCAGTATAGCTACGAAGTGGTTCCATATAAATTTCATCGAATTGGACCTTGGACTTCGAAGATACATAGAAGTCGGTTTTTTTTGTTTGATAAAATGTATACTTTTTTTTTTAATGTCGTGTCACAATGACACTTCATTAACATTATCCTCCTCCTCAGTCGTTCCCTCATTGTTGAGGATCGTGACTCCCTCCATGCAGGGTACGTATTGCTTCTCTCCACCTCCTTCGATCTTCAGCTTCGTGGAGTGCCTTGTTGACTGGCATTTCTAAATGCTGCGATACCTGGTCGGACCAACGTTTACATTATAATCTAGCCTAATAAGGCTAATAAGTAATTTGAATTTAACTTAAACTGCTAAGTAGAGTAAAACTAAGAATATGTCCATCAACACTTTCTTATTGTCTCTATTAAGGCGAAGTCACTATGTTCTTGTGTTCTTTACGGGACGTAACGGGGAAACGTATACTTGTTACAATTTTATTTAACCCGTTTCCGGTCATCTGACTTCCGCTTGTTTGTATCTATCTTGCATTTTTTGTTCTATCATTTATCCTGGGAATCGAACCCACGACGTGCGTTGAACCAACCTCACCACATAAAGACGTTAACTTAATAAGAATTCTTGTTTATCAGTAAAAAACACAAAGTTCTTCAGCTACCGTCCCACCGTCTCACATTTGGCATGTCCCGCATTACGGCAACAAGGTGGGCTGTCCCGCTGTTTTGTCCCGTTTTTGTCCCGGCTCGACCGTTTATAATGCTGCTACGCCCACGGCAGCACTTAATTCGCCTATCCTTGTAGATTTAAAGACATTTTTATAGGTCAGGAATGCAAAAAGCTACCTATTTTATAAGTAACATATGTGTTATATCTATAGCTTTAGTTTCTTCTCAAATGGTACCCTAATATAATGTAACAGTACCACAGAATACTAAGTTACAGAAGCATCACTCCGCAAAGAAATTTAAACAAATAGCAACTCTTGCTATGACGCAATAAAATTCAATTCAGCTCGCGTAGCGCTGCATACCTACCAGTCATATTAACCTACAGAGCTCTTCTGACGCGGCACGAGTCACGACGCGCGACCCGCCATTCGAAATAACTAAGACTCACGTAGTTTGTCGAATTAGTGTTAGTAATTAAGTTAATTTAGTTTTTTTAATTTATCTATCTCTAATTTATTTTCCTTAAATATACCACAGGACTTTTTGGCGGGAAGTCAAAAGTGATACAGTTCGATTTTGTTTTATTTTCTAAACAAGTGTTATTTCGAGTGATCATGTGTAATATCGGTGGAATATTAACCATTATATATTTGTAAACGTGCACGAGTGTAGGCAAATGAAACAAAATAGAGAAAGACCTTGCTTTTTAGTTTCTCCTAAAAAGTCCATGGAAAGCTTGAATAAAGTTCCACCACTTTATTGAAGCACTAGGAGATGGTCCGACTTGTTGCTGATGACCCCCATTCTCAATAAAACTATAATAAACTGCATATTAAGCTATCAAATTAAAACGACGTAAGACATGGTGGTATAGTCCTAGAGACTTTAGCCTGCCCTAAAGGGCGAATTAAAAAAAATATACCGCAGAGTATTTACGCAGGCCTTGTTCAAGCGTCAAACTGGCGACCACCACATGTAATAATTTGCGGTAAGACTTCGCGCGACCTAACTTTAGACGCTGTAAAAAATGCTAATAAATCTGCTAATAAAACATGCCGTAACGAGAGCTAGAAAACCATAATATGCGAGAGAAATAAAGAAAAAAATGTCGGACGCTGCGGTTGGTTGGACTCTGACTAGTGTTGCCAGATGTCCCGGTTTGCGCGCGACGTCACGATTTTTAGGGGTCTGGTGACACGTCCCGATTCACTCTTGATCGGGACGCCAATTGTCCTGATTTTTCACTAAGCTCTTTAGTCTGGCCTTTATTCGATAATTTTGATAAAAAAAGACAAACTTAATGGTTACGGTAAATTGTGTTATATTTTGAAGAGTTTTATTTGTTCTACCATTTAAAAAGAACTGACTATCCGATGTCCCGATTTGAAAACCAAAATCCCGATTAGTTTATCCTTCCCAAATTTGACGCACTGGACCTGGCAACACCACTCTGGACCGCAGGCCGTTTTGTCACTGGCTGGTTCGCTCCATGGCCGCGGGAAAAGTAAACTAGCTTACAAATCTCCCGCTTGTTACACAATCCTCTTTGGTTTAAATTTTCTCTATGCTCTTTCGTTCGATATTCAAATTATAGCCGCTGGCATCGGTAGTTAGTACGATTCGAACGGCTAATTGTTTTAAATCGATGGCATGGAATCGATTTTATGTGCGCGTTCCGCTACTCGACGGTAGATGGCGTTGGTAGGTGATTTATTGTTATGCATGGAGAAATGGGGATGATGGATTGATTCATAAATTACTATCCTATAATTTTATAAAAAGCTTTGAGTTTTTACAATGATGATAATATTATATAGCTTTTTTACATGTAGGTTTGTGCAGGTATTTTAGGTATTACAAGCTTTTATTTGCAATGATTGTTTGTGTGGGTCAAATCTTGTAAGTTGAAACCACTTCCTCTTATCCTAAGGAGTTGAAATTTTGCATACTTGTCAAAGTCTGATGGTAACGCAATATTTTGGTGACAGCCAGCTGATCTGATGATGCAAACGGAAGGTGGGAAAGGAATTCCTCGACGAATAATCGTAAACTACTATATCTAGTGTTTGGGCTCATTTTAATCTGCTCGCGGTTCCAATTACGAATTTGTTAAAAGCTTGTCTTGAAAAATATATTTCCAACAACAATCTAAACCTTCTAAAATTCTTCCTTCTTCGTTAAAAGATAACAATACTTGGTACTATTACGTATTCTGTGACAATACCAACAAAACAAATCATTGGACTTGATTTCAATAGACAATTCTAATCTAGTCGTAGATGAGATGTAATTTTATAATTTTCTCTTACCCATGGAAAAGCTATAGTGAATTAAGTACCAGGAAACAATCAAGCTTAGGCGGTTTACCCAGAAAGCATAACAATATAACTGGTTATAATAATGCATACCATATTCCGGGATCGTAATTGAACATCGTATGCAAATGGCGGCGCGCGCTCGCCATCTCCTCGATATTTATGGGAGCCTGGTACTCGGCAGGTGGAACCCTGCCCTGTTTATGTTATTGTTTACATCTTGTTACGGTTTTATCTCGAGAGGGAATAGAAATAGAATGATGTTGGAAGATCAGAGTAATGTTTAAAACTCCTCGGAATTAAGAGATATTGCACAATGAAACATAAACTGGTGGTAGGCTTCTCGTATGCGAGAGGCCGTCTGGGTGGGTACCACCGCTTTGCCAGTTATTCAGCCGCCAAGCGGTAGTGCGCAAGCATTACTGTGTTCCGGCTTGAAGGGCATTGTAGCCAGCGAAATTACTGGGCATTATGAGACTCAACAGCTAATTGTCTCAGAGTGACGAGCGCAGTACAGCGCCGCGCAGGATTTTGCAAAACAAAGTTCTGTGTGGTGCTGTTATTGTTATGGGCGGCTGGCGTATTGCTTACCATCAGGCAAACGACCAGCTAGTCTCGTCATTCAGTTACATAAAAAAAAATGAGCTTCCCTCCAAATTATATTTCGGTTAATGCATTCAACGCCAAAATCTGCAGAATCTTTTTGTTGAAAAATATATTTTTCAAGACAATCTTTTAACAAATTCGTAATCGGAACCGCGAGCAGATTAAAATGAGCCCAAACACTAGTAGTTTACAATTATCCGTCAAGGAGTTCCATTGCCCATCTTCCGTCTCCATCATCAGATCAGCTGGCTGTCACCATAGTATTGCATTGTCACCGGACTTTTACAAGTATCAAAAATTCAACTCCGTAGCATAAGAGGAAGTGGTTCTGTTCAACTTGCAAGATTTGACCCAAACAAATAAAATAATAAACATTGCAAGTTAAATGAAAGCTTGTAATAAAAAAGCTTCTAAAATTTTGAACTTTGAATGCTTATTACCTATAGACTCGAAAACTGCTGAACAAAACTTAATTTGGTTTTCAAGGTTTGGTAGCATACATCCTAACTTTGATTATAGGGTATGTCACATCAAAATCGGTTGGGCACTATGAAGATATAACTTGACCTCTTTGTAGTACGCGTTTTCATATAATGGGGAGGTCTTGCTAAAAATGGTCATGAAACGAAGACGATTATGGACATCCCCTGTCGCCTATGCAGACGAAGTCGCGGGAAAAAGCTAGTGTAGCTATAACAAAGAAAACAGGAGGTACCTATACCTACCTACTTACCAACTAATAATTATAAAATAGTCCAAAGTCGTAGCGAGCTTGCTCCCTTACTAAAATAAAATAAAAAGCAAAAGCAGTCATAGACATCAAACTGTTTTTTTAACCGACTTCAAAAAGGAGGAGGTTTACAATTCGACGGTATGTTTTTTTTTTATTTATTTTTTTTTATTTTTTTTTGTGTGTTTGTTACGCGATTTCTCCGCCAATTATGCATTGATTTCGATGATTCTTTTTTTGATTGGTAGGTAATACTTCAAAGGTGGTCCCATATAAATTTTATCGAAATTCATTTAGTAGTTTTTGAAAAAAATTGCAAAAACAAAAAATATAAGTTTAATCTTCAAGTCGGTTCTTGTTTTTTTCGTAACCAACTTTCTAAAGGTGGAGGTTTGTATTCGACTGCTTCACCTGCTTCACCCAGGGTTGACTTCCGGTGAGGGAACTCCTCAACGGTGAATAGTACAGACACAACATTTCGTAAATGGATTTAACCATAATAGCCTGTTCTAAATTCCATCATGACATGGCAGATATACCCAGGATTGACTTCCGGCGAGGGAACTCTTCAACAGAGATATAGGACAGACATGAAATTTTTTTGTACATGCATTTAATTGTGATAGCCCGTTTTAAACTTCGTCATGATGTGGCTTCTAGATCATAAAAGCTTGTCTTTAAAAACTTTTTGAATTAATTTAATTAAAACTTGTTTTTCACTAAAAAGGGTAAAATAAATTATTTTTCAAAAAAAACTAAACCGACTTAAAAAACCACAAATGGCACTCAAAAGTAAAAAATAAATTAATATAATTATCATAAGCGCTACCCACTCATATATTTGAAGTCGGTGCCAGCCAAGTCTAAAAGGTAGTAGATAGATACTACCTACAAGTAGTACTTACTATATACATATTTATCTGCTACCTATTAGACTTGGCTGGCACCGACTTCAAATATATGAGTGGGTAGCGCTTATGATAATTATATTAATTTATTTTTTACTTTTGAGTGCCATTTGTGGTTTTGAAGTCGGTTTAGTTTTTTTTGAAAAATAATTTATTTACTTTTCCCGTTAGTACAGGCTAGTCTCTAGGACCATACCGCCATGTCTTACGTAGTTTTTATTTGATAGTTTAATATTTCATTTATATATACTTTTGCTGAGACAACAGCAACAAGCCGGACCTAGTGCTTCAATAAAGTGGTGGAACTTTATTCAAGCTTTCCATGGACTTTTTAGGAGAAACTAAAAAGCAAGGTCTTTCTCTATTTTGTTTCATTTGCCTACACTCGTGCACGTTTACGAACACATAATGGTTAATTTTCTACCGATATTATTATGATCACTCGAAATAACACTTATTTGGAAAATAAAACAAAATCAAAGTGTATCACTTTTCACTTCCCGCCAAAAAGTCACACCTAACTGAATAAATAAGTGTTCCGTCTTTGCTATGTCCAGGGTTGCCAGGTTAGTTTTAACTGCGCATAAATAATCGAGATTATCTCAATCTGGCGACATTGTAGTTCACACCCAACACGTTTTAGCGTTTCGACGAAGTGTTTGTACATCATTAGAGACGGTCGTAAATCTCCCTGATTCTGCATAAATTTACATTTTAACGGAGAGACGTCTCGTCGCGTCTCTTCAAAACATATGTACCTACTTCGATAAAATTAGAACGAAAAGAGTAATGCCTGAAGGTCCAATTAACGCTTGAATAGTCCATTTCTTTTTTCTATTTCTTTTTACTGGGAAATGGGCATGTGTTTGACGACATCTCGCCTGATGGAAAGCGAAGGTCCGGCCTAAGATGGAACACGCTTGCGCATGAGATGCCGATTCACTCTAGACTTAAAAAGACACAAGTTGTAGCTGTTTGGGAACAAAGAAGCTGGTAAAGCATCCCATTCCATCTACTGTAGGTAGGTACCTAGGTATTTAGTTCCTCCTTTATTGCAGGGTCGTCTGGGAAAGGGTCACAGTGCCTTATGTCAGAGGGCTCCGTGATTCTATACCAAAAGCAATGCACCCAGCAAAATCACTAGATCTTTTTTACTTTGAATGACGTTTCATTGTAACTGTCCCTCCGTACCTCTCCGAAACCTAGTAAATAGGTAGGTCTCTCGTATACCACCGCTTACCAGCTATTCTGCTGCCGAGTAGTAACCAAGCAAAAGCGTCCGAAACGGATTTATATGAAATTTGTAAGTAATTTAGGACCTAGATGGAGCGACGATATACGAAGGGTTGCTGGTAGCGACTGGAGAAGGAAATGAAGGGCCGGTTTGAAGGGCATTGT
This sequence comes from Petrophora chlorosata, assembly GCA_951640565.1. Classification (NCBI taxonomy): domain Eukaryota; kingdom Metazoa; phylum Arthropoda; class Insecta; order Lepidoptera; family Geometridae; genus Petrophora; species Petrophora chlorosata. The sequence continues at coordinate 14,901,834 of OX621207.1, read as the reverse complement.
AGCCAGCGAAATTACTGGGCATTATGAGACTCAACAGCTAATTGTCTCAGGGTGACGAGCGCAGTGCAGCGCCGCGCAGGATTTTGCAAAACAAAGTTCTGAGTGGTGCTGCATCAGGCAAACGACCAGCTCGTCAATCAGTTACATAAAAAAAGGAAAGCCGAAGATCAGGCTCAGTAGCGTGCTATAGAAAAGGCTTTATATCCATCAGTGGACTGATGTAAGCTGATGATGATGTGGATAATGATGATGTGGATAATGATATAACTTAGGATACATTTTATCCCGGAAAATGAGGGTGAAACCGCGGGATGTAGGTAGTATTGAATAAAATAAGAACAAAAGTGGTCGGGTCCAATCAACGCAACGTCGGTCAGCCGCTCCGGGCGATATCGGCTTATAAATGACTAGCACTCGTCGAAAATGATGGAATTACAATATTGTTAACGTACGAACGTGGAATATTTTTTTAAGTTTAAATGAATAAATTAAAATTATTTTCAAATATTACACATGTAATTGAGGGAGATAGCATGTAGTATTTTTATCCGAACTTCAAAAAAGGAGGTTCTCTATTCGATTGTATAATATTTTTATTGATTTTTTTGTTTCATCACCACCATCAGCCCATCACGTTCCCACTGCTGGGATACGGGCCTTCTCTCATAGAGAGAGTATGGGCCATAATCCACCACGCTGGCCCAGTGCGAGTTGGTGGATGTCACATGTCCTTGAATTTTTGTGATAAATTATTGGACATGCCGGTGTCACGATGTTTTCCTTCACCGTTTTAGAGCCGTGTTAAATCCGCACATAACTTAAGAAAGTCAGTGGTGCGGGGCCAGCGGGATTCGAACTCGGGTGCGTTGGAACGAAAGTCGCACGTTCTCCCACTGAGCCACACTCGCTCTACGAGTACTACGCTTTTTTTTGTTTGTTATCTCAGAACTCCGTCATTTATGAACCGATTTGGAAAATTATTTTTGCGTTGATTTCAGTATAGCTACGAAGTGGTCCCATATAAATTTCATCGATATTTGATCTTGGACTTCTAAAATACATTGAAGTCGGTTTTTTTTTGATAAAATGTATGCTTGTTATACCTAAGATTGAAACGCAATGAAAATATGTAGTGGAATTCGGCTAAATATTATGTAGGTTGTTGTTAGAATAATAAATAATCGGCAATAAATAATATGATAAAATTAATAATATGATATATATTAATAATATGATAACATTCAGCTGAATTACAGAATATATTTTCATTGCGTTTCAGTTTTAATATGATTTTCCGCAACGTCACGCCTGATTCCATTACATAATATTCATACATAGGATGTAAGAATATTTAATGTGGAATGCCCTTGTAAGTACCTACTTATCAACCACAGCTTAGCATTAAAGTCATTGGTGCGGGACCAGCGGGATTCGAACTCCGGTGCTCGGGATCGAAAGTCGCACGAGTTCCCGCTTCTAAGACACACTCGCTCAATTGGTGAGTACGGCGCTTACCATCAGCCGAACGACTTCCTGTTCCATAAAAAAATACAAAGGTAGCAGCGACGCTCTCACCGGTTCAGATAAGGTAGTTGCACTATACCGACCCATATTGATGTTTCTTTCTCTTGAATCTCAGTTTTTACATTAGTAGGTACCTACCTACCTACTCAGAGATCTCTTGTTGTCTAGGTACTATAACAGGTATGGATACGACTGTACGCATTGATTAACTGGCAACACAGCTCACAGCGTACATGTCTCGTAATCCGCGCGATTATTTCAAATCACCAACACGTTACATTAGAGGTAATCTCGCAGTAATGGCGGCGGTGTTGCCAGCTAACGGCGACTCCCACCCAATTGTGGGAGAGTAACGGGGAAAGATAGATTTTAAATTGACGTATAATATGCAGTGTTGCAAGTCGTAATGGAATGTTGATGGATAATTGAAATAGTTGATGGGTACAAGAGAGAGAATATTAACTAGAATTATTAGATATAACTACAATAGTTTGCAATACTAAAATGACTGATACAGTCAATATATCTATTAACTATATGTTGTGTAGTGTCAGCCTCTGTGGTGTAGTGGTTGGGCAGGGTGGCTCAAATCCCATACACCACTGTGGTTGTGGGTTCAATTCCAGCGACAGGACGAATGTTTGTGCACAGAAAAAAAATGCGCAAGCATTTGTTTCGTGTCTGGGTGTCGTGGAACCATGGTCCTCATAGTTCCTGGTTCCCTAGATACAGGGAATCCTAGTTAAAGGCCGGGATCTATGTATGTGATCGTTGGGCGTTATTCATTTGGTACAGGTAACTTTGAAAATTATTTCAGTACGTATCATCTTTAAATTCCGTTTACAAAACACACTGAGAAAATATGTAGGTATATATATAACATATTTCTCTGTTGCTAGTAATATATGTAGGTAGGTAAATTATTTCCAAAGCGTCCCTGTCAGGATTACGTCTTACAACTGAATCGAAGTTACGCATCCACAAAAAGCAGTAATAAATACGAACCGTAGCGAAAAAGCAATAAGACGCACGTCAGAAATAACTTGAATTACAATTTTAATCTTGTCAAATCCCCATTTTTATTGTGATCGGACGACCCGCGTACGGTACATAATTTTCGTTTCAAAGTTTATTTAATAAGGACTTCTCGCTATAAGAAATCATATTTAAGTCGCCGCGGCCAGCAAGGACTGATATAAATTCGCGATTTTTATATCCAACTCATTATTATTTTTGAACGCTCGAAACGGCCGCTTATGAATAAAAAGTTGTCTTTATTTTGATGCAAAAATATTGTTAGCCGGCAAAAAGTGGCCGCGCGCTGTGCCGGGCCTGTCCCCGTGTGTAGAGCGGGCCTTTTTACCGACGATATAAAATCATATAATAAGCAAAATAATATGCGATTGCGTCCGTCATACCACTGAGATACAATAAAAATAAATATTAACCAGTATCTTATTGGAATTAAAACGGTTTTTACTAGTTACTGCTGAGATAAAAGATCTTTGCGAAATAAAAGTCTCAATCACTAGTTGCGATCGAGCACATTCCTCGCATTCTGTAGCTATTACAAAACGCCTGTTTCCATCATACGGTTTTTTATACCAGCGTTTATTTTAAGCAGATGGGTATTTCATCAAAATTACTATAATTTTGGTCAAACAAAACTACGAGCTGTCAAAATTGACGTCGGTAAATCATCGACTTGACCCTTTTTTGTTACCTACATTAATAATTTCGTTAAGGGCTTTTTAAACGAGGAACATATTTGGAATAGCTGCCGGTACTTTATGGTCGAGATCATTTGTATAGGAATTTAAATGGGGCCATTTTAAAATTGGATTACAATAAAATTGAGAAATATCATGAGGATATTTTAACTGTTCGATGTCTTCAAGGCTCGGAGGCTCTATAATGTGTTGTTAGACAGTCATGGCTGCTTCATTATACTACGCCTTTTGATAGTTAGCAAAGCCATATCGAACATCATTTATATGGAAGAAAACAAACATCACCACATGACGATAGACAATACGAAGCGGAAACGATCAGAACGAGCATGAGGCCATGATCCGGCCATCCGAGCGTCGCCGATGGCTAACTAAAGCTTTATCTTTCTCTCTCATTATTCATATCTCAACAAAGAGGGGCATAAATTACTCGGCCGAAAATATCTAAATCCTAATCCATTCGCCTCGCCTGTCCCCGACTGAATCCGATTTTAAAATATTTATGAAAAGGCAACAAAAAAGAAAAGAAACACGAGTCCAGAGACAGAATTAAAAATAATAAAAAATACGCTTCGAGAGCGAACGTCGGAAAAAAGTTAAAATGATTGTAGGGCATCGAGATGTAGCGTGTTTTTTTAACGTATTCCCATTTCATTAGATTCGTTTCAATTCTGTCGGGATTAGTGGGAGAAAGGTCTCTTAAGGATAAAATGCGATGTCCGTTGATTTATAAAGATCCTTTTCGTCGGCCGACAGGACATAATTAATTGTAGGCCGTGATCTATCTCTGTGTTTTTGTGGCAGGTGATCGCATGAGTTCCGATCAGTTTAAAGAAATCGCATTGGCGTTTGTTTAGTTTGTGTGCGGATAACTAGTCGATTGTTGTCACAATCCTTGAGCGCAGGTTGTGCTATGGCGCGCGTGCGGGCATTGTGCGCGCGGGTGAGGCGCGCGCGGACTCACCGCCACGTGGTCGGGCGCTGCCGGTGACAGCTCCCGAAATTAGTCACGTGGCCGTTAATAGTCCCAAGGGGGTGGTGCTCGCCGTTTTTTCCAGCTCTCGCACGGTTGTTTACAACAGTTGGTGGCTATCGATCCGCCACCGGATATAGACGTAAATACGGCGTTATTCATCGGACGAAGGCCCGTTTTGTTTGCACGCCGCCCCCAATTTTGTCGTCTCGGCTGTTTTTCATCGATTTTCCGCCGGACCTAGCCCGGTCGGCCCTCGGAGCGAGGGTATTATGTATTATCTCCGAAAAGGTTTTCGATGCGCTTTTAGGTGTAATCGGCGGTGGTATCGGGCGGGCTCGATCGCGGCGGCCGCAGGCTGTGTGCGGCGGCGCGCCTGTGTGCGTCCGGCTCTCGGGGCGCACTGCTCGATTAGCGCGGCCGGCACCGCCACGCCGCCTGATTGGGCCATCCATCACCGCCGCCCCCCGCGCGCCCGCACCCGCTGCCCTCCGGCCCTCCGCCGCGAGGGCCGCCGGTCCCGACTCTCGACCTTCGGCCACCCGGCCCTGGGTCCGGTTTGCCGCGACCGCGCCGACCCGAGCGACGCGTTAATGCCGCGACGCGCGCAACAGAGATCGAGGCGTATTTTTAAGACGGATACTTAGTGCGTTACATTATTACTCTTTTGTTTTTTTGTTTGCGGGCGTGTAACCCACACGGTTCGTGTTTTCATATGGCGGCCGGGTCGACGCACCGCTCCGGTTATGATACCGAATGCCTTTAGATTTTTGATTGAGGTTTTATTTTATTTGGTGCGACGTTCGCCCCGATTACGTTTCTCGTATTCGTTTACCGCTCGGCCGGTTTTTGTTTCGACGCGTTTCATTGTTCGTAACAAGATCGATTTTATCGATAACGCAGCGCTTTTAATGAAGACGTGGGTGTGCTGCGTTTTACTGAATTGCGCTTTTATACGTTCAAGGCTGTCGATAATGCCGCGAGTCGATGCTCTCCGATACACCTACGATGATAACTAACAGGCTATATCTGGAGGGAATTAATGCCGGTTCGAGATTACGTTTGTCATAGACGGCCGCAATAAACATTGAAGGTTATGGGAATTTCATTCCGTACTCGTTTACATAAACGAAAGTTTATTCGTGTATTAGCATATAATCGGAGAGCGGCAGGCACCGGGCCCGGTACCGGGCCGGCCGGCAGGGTCGCAGGTCACGGCGCGCCCGGCGCCCGTCGAGCAAAACTTACAAATTGCATTCTCACGCTGCGACCACCTCTGAACCCGTTCCAAAAATTAAATAAACGCACAAATACGCGCGATCGATTAACAACGATGCGACGACCGCGACCGCCGCCACGCAACGACCGCACGACCATTTTTCAAAGCTTCATAAGGAGATATCAACGAAATGGATACTCATTATTAATATTGCCAGTTTTACGACCTTTTTACGATCGAGCAACGTTCTGCTTACTTCACTTCCGTAAACGCAGCGTTTATTAAGTTACCATGTTGTTCTGTGACATATATTTTACGGCTGGCTACACATAAATAGTTGAACAAAATCGATAAAATGACAATAAAATCTGACTCCTAAATTAATATTAGTAGCGAATCGAGCGAAGCAGTAATCGTTTCAATGTTTTTCTGACACTGGTAAAGAAGCAAGGATGTGGTGAACACAATAACAGTAAATAACGCAATAGTTGAATAGAATCGATACGAGTCTCGATTTCCGATCGATACTCATTACAAAGTAACGTTTAAGCGCTCGTTTAGACGCCACAACGAATCACAGGCTGTTATTTAAATTGCTCAAGAGCCGAGAGTAATTTAACTGGAGAAAAACTGGTTTGCGAGTGAAATTCGCGCGCTATCTCATCTCTTGTATCTGTTACGATCGCCTCGCGAGGGAATAGATACACTTGAGTTAATAGCGCCGTTCGCCAACATAATAAAGTATATAAACGGCTGGTCATTGTACTGGACGTAATGAAGCCAAGAGTGCAATTTTCGCGCGAGCATGACCTCGGATCGCGTTCAGACAGCGTGCGGCGACTTTAACGTCCTGCTGTTAAAGGTTCGAGCGAAATGAGCGCCTCGAGACTGGCAATACTGAAATGCATTTCTGCGCAGCGTCGGTGAGCTTTGACTCAGCAGACGTAGATTAAGATTAAGCTGCACTCGAGCTGCATCGAAGGTGGTTGCGGTAGAAGCGCAAGTGGAACTGGTCTAGATGGCGGTTGCGTCGTTTCAGAGCGGAGCGATCGCTAACGAACAACAATTCTCTCTCTAATTTGCGGACATGGCGAGCGATCGATCTCATTGGATTTTTGAAAAAGGACCTAAAAGCACCTTATGAAATGAGGCACAAATTGAGCAATTTAGTGCTCGCTCGTTCGCTCTTGCGTATATCTCTGTCGCCATCTCTGTCGCGGTCTAATTTTCCGAATGTGAATTTTAAACGAGAATATTAAATTGGTTCATTTTTTATGTTCAAAGGTAAGATGAATTATAAATTCAAACTGGGCCTGGATTGTCTAAACAAGGAACCAATCAGCACAATGAACCACTAAGCCAATTTTTCCATGTACATAATTAAATATTAGGTACCTACTTAGTACTTATTGTCCCTACTTATGATACTTGTATCCTATATCTAGGTACTTGTAACATAATTATTATAAACTTTAATAGCATAGGTATATTTTATGGGAAACTCATCGAATATACGATAGAATATAATAAACTACACGCGGACAAAGTACGGTTGAAAAGCACCGTGATTATGTTATAACCAGAGAACATTCCTATAATCATTTTCAGTATGTCGACATAAATAAAACAAGCACAGCCGGTCATGCGTCCCGTCGCACACATTCATAACTCATTATCGGGAGAGCCGAGCATTGTTTTTGTTACTAATTTAGGTAAAAACACCGTTGGAGCGGGCAACCCAGGCTCTCCCGCCTGCGAGCATTCCAGCGCGCCCGTCACCATGGCAACCCTCGTGCCGCACTAACCACGCGACACCAACAAACAAACAACGACCTTATTTTTTACAACTCAAGGACCTAATTCTGAACGCAGATAAATGAAGTTATAACATTACGTTACGTTACCGCACAATCGTCAATGCCCAATCATAACAATGAAACTGCGACCTTAACGTTGGTAAGTAAAGTGCCATTTCGAACGCGCAAACGACCTAAGAATAGCGACATAAGGAATTGTTTTATCTCTTTCGCACGTCGTAAAGACGACATCGCGCGCTCTCGCTCGCTCGGCTCCTTCCTCACTGAAGACGGACACGAGTCTCTCGAAGCTTCTCTTTCCTTCGCACTTTTTGTTGTCTTCCCATTGCTTCTATCCATTGTTAATCCGTCTTCGGTGTTTCGTAGCGTTAGATAAAAATCGAAATTGTTGCCTCGAAATAAATCGACTGCGATTTTTCCGATTCAATTTATTTTTCTTCTTTCTATTCGCAAATAGGTATAAAGTTCAGCAAGATTTTGTACGTATTCAAAAACGGAATAGTTTCAGTTAAAAATAGATGGGTAATCGAGGCGCGGGAAACTCGCCCGTTCGGTAATTGATATAGTGTAATGGAAACGGGCAATGACGCTGACGTGTTAAAACAGAGCGAGACAGGCGAGCGTCAATGTATAAGGCAGAGTGAAATGGATAGCTATCACGACGCTCTATAACGGTGCAAGTGCATTCCTGTGTCAGGGTAATTGGAACTTTATGTGTACGCGGTAGCCCGTAATTTGGAGTAATAGCGGTGGTTAGATTCGAATGTCGCGGCAGAATCGATAGATGGCGTTACCATGTCGAAGTTTTAGTTAATGATTTTTATTAGGAGTGATATGGATAAACTTCTGCCAATATAGCAACATTTATTTCAAGTTGACGCTTGTGGGGAAATATATACCCTACATATTTTTTCTAGGCCATGTGGCATGGCCGTTCTTTGAGCACAACGTCCTTACGTATTTACCTACTTTGGATCTGGTGCGATGAATTTCAAAGTGAATGAGTAAGTACTTAACAATAATTTTCTACAAAATTTCTTGAAAAAAGGTTGGCAACAATTTCCCAAATGTCACTTTGTAAAAAAAATCCAAATTCGAAATTCAAAACTGTGTTTTTTTTGTATCCAGCCAGTATTGTTGACGGTGGTGGTGCCTACGTCACACGGAGAAATGGCGCTCCATCCATCACCGCTACGATGACGCGGCCGATGGAACTCGCGCAAGGTCATGTACCTACCACACACTTACTACACGCTTTATATCGAGTCGTATAGATAGGTAAAGGAAGACTTGATAGGGTTTTATTGTATTTTATAAAATATTCTGAAAAACCTTGACGTTAAATGGACTGACAGGCTAGGTGCCCTGGCTCACAACAAATTCTAAGGAAGAGATTATTTCTCAGTCAATAATATTTTACGGGCAGAATCACGGAAGAGTGACAATATTATTGTAAATTCTTTGATTTGGGAAGAACTTAATAGAATATTTTTGAAAACCAAGTATGAAGCAAGTGATTACATTTTAAACGCACTCTACAATGGACGAAAGTAATAAAGTAGGACACAAAAAGAACAAACATCACAATAAGGCCTAGCCCTGTATTGTTCGTAACAGTACCAATACTGAAATCGATTCAGTATCGAGTAATATAATCGATACAGTATCGAGCACCGAGTCGAGTGAGCAGGCGCAAGTGACAGCGCGATCAATCAGCGTTTTATCGCGCCATCTTTCATCTGAGTGTTGCAAGGTCGCACTGAAAATATTGTATTATACTGTAACCTACTTTAATCGGGAGCAAAATATTTGGGCTTGTTATCAATATGGTGCAGACTAAAAACAAAAATTGGTTTACATCCCTGTTTCGTTTTTGAGTTTGTTTATAGAATTATGTGTATTAATAATGTGTAACTTTCTTTAAAATCATTTTAAGAAGCATGGAAGATGCCACTTGTAAGCATACCAATTTTTATTTTTTTTAACAATTCTCTAGTTTAGTTTCTTTATAAAGGGGCTTTTTAATTACAATTGTAATAGTAGTTGAAATAGATTAAAATAAATCCTTCATCTCCATGCTTTTTAAAATGTTTTGCAGTAAATTAGTTGGCATACAGGCGGGAGTGACTTGCGTTAATTTTCAAAATGGCAGTACGAGTATAATAACATTTTTCACCTAGTCATAACTCATTCTAGGTATAAAGTGTTTACGCGTTGGACGTGAGCAATTTTTTAAATATTTTAAATACGAAGCGTAAGCCAAACTGACTTTACACATATTTTAATATGCATTTTCTAGTTTGATTAATGTTTGCACATTTATTTTTCTAAACTCTACCTTGTAGTAATTTTTCGTGATGGAATAACTTTTGAGTATTAATTTAATGCTAATTTGTTTTGTGAAACTACAGTTTTAGAGGTCAGTGAACTCTATCCCACTTTTCACAAATAAATGTGGGACTTTCAATCACCCGTATGACAAATCATTTATTATATTTTTTTCTATATTATTTTTAAAACTAACGTGGGGATTATTTATAATTTGATTTACTAACCGGCTACACTCACAGTAGGTGACACTCGACCAGTGTTCAAGCGGTACAGACGCTCATCCTCAGGGATCCTTCGTTATTTTTATTTGATAGTATGAAAAAAGTACAATTATTTCTTTCGTTTTTGCATATCATATCTGAGGTCATAACACTTATAAAGTAAGTCTTTGCCATTTTTTTTACGCAAGTCACTCCCGCCTTTTTTAGTAATAAAAAAACTTGTACTCGTACCTGGGTACTCACCCGGGCTGCCCAGAAACACGGAGGAGTACACGCGCCGCGCCACGTCCGGCGGCGAGGACCACTCGCGCCGCGACGGACACCATTTGCCTGGAAAGAATTAAAAAGTTAGCATTTGAATTTGGAATAGTTGTAATTAAAAAGTTAGCATATTTGAATTTGGAATAATAATAATTTTGGGGACTTTCTTTTTTCTTTGAGGCCTGGTAGGAATAATACACTAGTATAAGGCCATTTTATTGTTCTAAGAAATCGTCCTAAGACTCTATGGAAGTGTTTTAAAAAATGAAGACATATTTAAATTGCTTTAGGGTTTCTCTAAGATATTGCGAAAATAATTTATAGGTTGACGAGATAAGACAGTTTGTAGTACAAAATGTCAACTTAATTTTTTATCAATAGATCATTACACTCTTTTATGCAACTGAGTGATGAGACGAGCAAGTTGTTCGCCTGAAGGTAAGCGCCACGCCTGTCCATAACAATTGCCGAACATAAAAGCATTTATACCTTTCTGTAACCAATTTTCTAAAAAATGACAGAAAGTCTATCAGTAACAACTCAGAAGTACTCCCATGACCCGCGCTACAAGAAAAGCCATTACAATTGTGCTACAAATGTTTAACGCGACACATGTGATACTCCTCCTTCGATTCGGAGAAAAAAGCCTGCTACATTAGCTCTTCCCGCCTATCTAATGGATTCGTCCAACTCTCCCAGGACCGAGGCGTCATTACGCAAAAAAACCATCAAAAAAAGAAAATATACACCGAAAAAAACATCTCTTGAGACCCCGAAGGTGTTACCACCCCAGTTCTTTTCTTACCCCAAATAAGGGGAGGCAATATCATACACCATTAGCAATTTCGCTACTTTTTAACGGTGTCACATTGTATAAAATGTATTATTATGGTGTGACGCAGCAAATGGTATTACAAAACTTATTTTTAATAATAGTTGGAGGTAAACAGTTACATAAAACAAAGGGATACGATGCTCTTTTTAATTCTTTAATTGAATAACAATTATGTTACGGTGCAGTAGGTACGGCTGCAGCGGGCAACACAGCGGGGGGCGAATTCCGAATTCGAATTTAAAAAGAACGCAACCACCATAATTTTCTCTCACGTTATGTTCCTTTTTCAAAATTCGTAATTCGAACAAAAGCGCGCGGCGCAATGGTGCATGCATGATTGATAGCGGAGCAATGACGTCGCGCCGCGCCGCCAAATGAACATTCGATTTTTGAAAAAATAAAAGCCCTTGACCTCTGGAGTACCTCCGAGTAGTGACGAAACGACAACTGTCTCATCCCGCCAAGTCCCGAGTCGCGCCTGACGCCTTTATAGCCAATTTGCGTTTTGTTCTCGCGCCGAAAATGGGAAACTTAAACTGGAGAGCATAAAGTAAAATTACATCGTCTCTAGAACGCGAAAATTGCCCTATCGGGGTGAGAGTTGCCATAAACAAATACTAAAATCTTGTAACCGAAATAAGGTGCACTCTAAATAAGAATTAAAGTAGAATTGCTGAGGTGTGACTCCCAAGGGTAAGACGTAGGGTGTTCGCGACGATATTCATAATGCGAAAAATTGTAATAACCTGGCGAATTTGAGCGGGGTTTTTATATGATGGCTCGACCCCGTGGGGATTTGTCGAGGAAATTGTCTAAATATGCCGTTACGTAGCCCCGTACGGGGGTCGTGTGTATCGTATGGTAATGATATAAAAAAACATGCATACAGGATGTGCAGCTCATAAACTGTTGAAAAAATATTGGAAAGGGCAAATATGGTAATAATGTTTTATAAAATGTTATTCCTAAAGGCAGTTGAGGTAAACTGTCCGCGTGACCTTTGATTGAAACTATGACGTGAATAATAAAAAAATATTTATAATCGGACTCACAATCATAATGTCAAGTAGGTACTACAATTTTATGTTTTAATGAACCGTTACAATTTGTCATCACATGCATTTGTCTGATGAATTGTTAATTTTATTTTTATTTATTCGATGCAATCGAACACATGCTGAGGCAGCAATACTTACTGCACGCGGCACGCGGCGGTCGCGGCCCGCGTCAGTGCATTTCCGAGCAGCAACCGGGGCATTCATTAGCAATAGTTTATTTAGCAGCATTATCATCATTAATTAATAGTATTTATCATTAAAACTAGTGATGAATAAAACATAATTATTCTCGTTCATTTAAAACAGTGTTTCCATAGTCACGTCCACAGAGTCACTTCGCGTGCTATCTCGCACATTATTCAAAGATTAATCAGAAACATTACTACTAACTCAACTTTTTGTGGAATAGTTTGCATGTTGTATATTTAATAAAATAAAAAATATAAAACCTTTTGAAGCCAATCAAGTCATGTAATACTTCAAAATCTTCGTCTTAAAACGTGTAGATTTATTTACGAATTTTCGAACACAACCAATGATTAAACACCAATTACACAAAAAGAAACTCCCCAAAACAATGGTAACGTTTCGCGTTAAACATGGCAATTAACATACATAATTCTTTATTCAAAATTAAAACAATTGGTACCTTAGAAAACTGTTTTGATTCTATCATTCAGAGCTGAATATCGTTCTAATGATAGTCCGTCGAATCAAAAGTCGGATCTCGGGGCGTAATTTTGTAACCGACAATTATTTTTACGGAATAACTATTAATTATTGCTTTAACTCGTCCGTTCGGTGTTGCCAGTTCAACGATTAAAATTGGACGATTGGTGTTTTGTTAATTTGTTTAATTCGAAGTTGTTACATTTTTAATTGAGTTGGAGATAATTTTAGGTTATATCGTCGAAGTTTGGGAAATGGTTAGTTATTCTCGAATCAGGCAGATGTTACGTGTAAGTTTAGGTATACATACAATTTTACTTAATTCTATTTATACGCCCAACGATCACATACATAGATCCTGGTCCCTAACTAGGATTCCCTGTATCTAGGGAACTTGGAACTACGATGGTCATGGTCCCACAACACCCAGTTGCACTTTTTTCTGTGCACAAACATTTAGGAAACACATACAACATAGGAAAAAATCGTGATGAAACCCGCTTACGCGCTTTGGAGTGGTAGGCTCTGGCCGTGGTTGTAATACCACCCACCGAACAAAGCCATGCCGTCAAGCGACGTAGTCGTGTTTCGGGATGATGTTCGGTGAACCATCGGGGAGACGGGTCTGAGCAGCCGCTCAACTGCCGTCTCTCTCTAGATCTATGTGCTTCATCTTAGGCCACATCATCGCTTCACATCAGGCGAGATAGTGGCCAAACATGGATTTATTAAGCGTAAAAAAAAAATTGTCCCGTCACGGGAATCGAACCCACAACCTCAGTGGTGTATGAGGTTTGAGCCAACCTGTCCAATCACACATACACCGCAGAGGCTGACGAAATATAATAATACATATGGCCTCGTCTACTGCATTTGCATAATTTTATGGCAGTTCTTATTCATTCATATGTAGGCGTGCCTTAATTCTCTATTATACAAAAAACCAATATTTATCTATACATCTCTCAGTTCCATCATGTGCGCAACGGCCCGATGTAGTCGGCCGGTTTTGAATCATTATGTCATGTGGTAGGAAATGGTTATTTTTTTAACACTTTTATACCTATGTGCTAACACAAAGTTATAAAGTTTAATGTTTTTATTGGTACATAAACATAGATCTATTAAGCGTAAAAAAAACCTAATAAATATATTAATTTTTAATACAACTTTTATACCTACACCCAAGAGTTACCACCTGCCATACCTGAGTCCCGATGTCCCCATTCCCACAATAAATCTACTTTTTCTACGTTTTCTCGATCTCTCGCTTTGTACCCCACAGTCTGGAGGATACGCCGCTTTTAAAGGATATTTTTTTGAGCTGGCAATAACTCGTGTTAAAGATTTGATATGGCATTTGAAATGTGTATTGTTTAGTGAACCAAAAAGATAGTTTATATATTTTTGAGGTTCAATTATTTTCTTTTGGCAAAACAGAATTTATCAATATTTTTATAACAAAGCTAACTTTACAATCATCATCATCATCATCATTCATCTTTCCGTTGATGGACACTTGCTACATAGTTTACGAATAAAGTAGAGTTCTCAGGCGTTCCCTATCTACCTACACTCTCCAACCTGTCTTACAAAAAGCAATTTCCTTAATGGTGCACCGAAAGCTCTCTCTGCCTTAAAACCAATCGATCGCCTCTACAATGTCTCGTGTACCATCTATATATCTCTCTATCAGTGTCATTTGTACAATTATCATCCTGCAATCACATTAATATTCAAAATGTAGCCAGCGAAATTACTGGGAATACGAGGCTTAGTATCTGATGTCTCGGGGTGACGAGCGCAACGGAGTGCTACGCAGTGAGTGTACGCAGTTCTTTTTATGGTATTAAACGATGTGGGTGGCACTGCAATTGTTATGGGCAGGTGTGGCGCTTACTATCAGGAGAACGACTTGCTCGTCTCATCACTAATACCCATAAAAAGAAGTTTGTATGTGTGTTTGAGTATTTGTGAGTTAGTGCGTTGTGTTAGTGGAATTTGGAATAGAGCTTTATAACAAACAGGCTATTTTGTATCGCGGGAAACCGCGGCGCGCAACTAGTATACAATAATGAGTAGAAGGTAGAGTTCCCAGACGTTGTATACCTACCCATACTGTACAATTCTACATCCCGTCTCACATAAAGCAATTTCCTTAATGGTGCATCGATAGCTCTCTCTAACTGCCTTAGAACCCCAATCGATCGGCTCTACATGTCTCTACATACTTTTACATTTATACTTCTACATTTGTACATCTGTTATGTTTGTAAATTACCTACTTAAAGGTTTTCATTACAAAAATACGGCTGAAGGAATTCAGGCCAAGGACTTTGTACGTGAAATTTAAAGATTCAGGGAATTTTTATTAGATCAATGTATAAGTATGTACATTATGTATGCTGTGTCAGTCATCACTGACTGGCTTTGATTGTGACTTACAAATGATTCAGTAGATATTTAAAACGACTAACATTATGAATATTACATAATTCAGAGTCTAACACGAATTAAAGACAAATAACTAAAGAAAAACATCAAAAACTCCCAGACTAAAATAACTCGCAGTTATGGCTTCCTCACAGAAAAACAATAATAATCTTCGAAAACGAAAAAAGCTGCATTTTTAAAACCATTTGAAAGCATTCCTAATTGCTCCCGCCCAAGCCAAGGCGGGCCCGCCCTACGGTCCTATAGCAAAGCGGGTAAGGTCCACGATCGCTTGGGCGGAAAAGCATCTACTGTCTTCTTGCTACGAAATCTAACTTTCCCAGACTTGGATATGTCGTAAGAAAAACTTGAGCTGTCGATGGAAAATGTATCTTGAGCTGTAAGAGTTAGGGCGTAGAGTTGCGCAGGGGATATGAAGGGTCGTTGGCTCGCCTAAGGGGTGGCTCTGACGTATAACTCATCCGTAGGCACCGACGGGATCGATAGTATACCTACTGTCGACTTGTTTGTTTTGGAACCTTGTTCCTTCCAATGTCTAACGACGAGGAGGTGCAGCCTTGTAGTCTGTACGAAGAAATAACTTGTAAGGATTAGACTCTACATGAATTACAGTGTTTTTGGTATTCAGGAAAGAACTTTGAACGATTCTAGGCGCGTACATAATTTTATTACTTTAATTTTTTTTATCTATGGTATGTTTTCTGTTTTTTTTTTAAATCATACTGCGTAAGTATGATCATTAGATTCATTCCTTCATGTTTGTATTCTGATGGATAGAACAGATTTAAATAACGTAGACTAACGGTCACTTCGAGTCATGAACGGAAAGTAGAGCTTTAACTTCGAGTCATGACTCTAAAATGTACATTGTCTCAGTCACTGACAGTCATAGACTATCGTAGACAGAAGTGACTCCTTCCAGTCTCATTATACCAATTGATACGTACACAAATAGCCGCTCCATAACAATAAATCTTGAGGACCACAAAAGAGGGAGCAGGTACAACAAGTGGCTAGATAAACACATCAATCAAACCATTTTACAATAAAAAAATCAACAAAAGTTCGTCGACCCCAAGAAACATGGCCGCTCCGGAAGGCCATCCATAACGGGCGACAGCGCGCGTTTTTCACTACCCGGCCACTGACAGCGGCTGTCAGATCCGCGTGACAGCTGTCAAACGCGGCCTTGACATTGTGGTTGCGAGGCTGACAGTTCGTCATCGATCACGGAGCGGCGATGCGTCTTATGACGTCAGTGGAGCGAGTCAATTCGCTAGGTCACGGACTCGGCCTCAGTGCTTCAGGTTTATTTAAACCATTATTTAATCTGTTGATAAATTGGCCATCTTTATCTGCTATGAAGTCATTGTCGTTCTTTTTTAGGCGTTATTGGCCTATTGAAGCGACAAGAGCGATGGGCCTGAACAACAATGTCTGGATTACGGTTCTATGAATAGTAATTGTTTTGAAGTGAAACATCTGCTGTAGAGATACCATGTTATCAGACTATTTAGAGCAAAATATTCTCCTTTCCGAAAATCATTTTTTATGGAATTCAGTAATGAGACGAGCATGTTGTTTGCCCGGTGGTAAGCTCCACGCCTGCCCATAACAATTGCAGTGTCATCCAGAACTTTTAATAACGTAAAAGTACTGCGTTTATACAACTGCATTGCGCTCATAACCCCGAGACATCAGATAATAAGTCTGTCTATAATATGTCCAGTAATTTCGCTGGCTACAATGCCCTTCGAACCGGAACACAGTAATGCTTGCGCACTACTGCTTACACTTATTTTATAATTTTATTGTCAGTTCTCATAATCATCAGGTCAACACCCACCACTCCCCTTATCCTTATTTTACACCATCACCAATGAATAAAAAACAGAGGGTGCCATTAACGACGTTTTGATGATGACCGCGATACCTACGGCAGTCGGCACGAGTGACTGTACAGATGTAATGCGACGGGATGACCGGCAAAAATTTCACATTGTCATCTCGCTAGGGGTGACACAGTCTTGGAAATTTTTGCTCGGAATTCTGTTTTCCACTCTTTTAACCCCCGACGCAAAGCGGAGGGGTCTTATAAATTTGACCACTATGTGTGTAATCTGTGTATCTGGCTGTGGTGTAGCTATTAAACGGGTGAACCGATTTGGATGCGGTTTTTATTGGAAAGCATGTTTTTTAGCGGTGGTTCTTAGACATGTTTTATTGTGGCGGGGGTTTTTAAATTTTTAATTTATACGCGATTCGCCAGATGGCAAGCGCCACGCTTGCCCAAAACAATTGCAGTGTCACCCAGAACTTAATACCGTGCAAAATAATGCGTACCACTCCACTACAATCATTACCTAAAAACTTTGGACATTAAATTTTGTATGTTAAGTATTTTTGCTGGCTACAATTCCTTTCAATTTGGAACACATTAATGCTTGCGCACTACTGCTTGGCGGCAGCTGGCGAAATGGAGGATAAAAGCTGTCCTACATATTCTGAATCAGTTTTATTTAACGTCATCTTGCTGTAAGGGTACAAACAATCCTACAAATGCATAAACAAACAAACTTTTGTATTCCAGTCAGGTACATCATCAGCCTATTACGTTCCCACTGCTGGGACTCGGGCCTTCCCTCCTAAAGACAGTGGGCTATTATCCTACACGTTTGTCCAGTGCAGGTTGATTGAATTTTTGTGAAAGGCTTCCTCACGATGTTTTCCTTCACCGTTTTTAAAGTGAGTGTTAAAATCCGCACATAACTTAAGAAAGTCAGTGGTGCAGCCAGCGGGTTTCGAACTCGGGTGCGTCGGATCGAAAGTCGCATGTGCCTCCACTGAGCCATACTTGCTATTCAGGTACGGTTATCATTATTTTAGGGATGACACAATGAAGTTATGAGAAGTTTAAACATTGTGTTTACTGCTAGGCATGGATACAGATCGATATCAGACTAAATATACAAGAAATTTGATCGAACCATTTGCATAATTGTCTTGATGAGTTGCCAATGTAGGTCTATATAAAATACACTTTATGAGCCGATCGGAAATGATAAGACGATGTAGCTATAGGTAACAATAATTCCTGTTATTCAAATGTCCCTGTCGATGTCACACATCCTTCTAATAAAACTGACGTTCAATTCTCCTATACGGCTATAAATACCGCATCGAAGTAGGTATTGCCAGGACGTAATAAAAAAAGCAAAAATACACTCCGATACAAAATTGTGCCAGTCACGAGGGTCGGCAACATACACGAGCGGGCCGTCATTTTCATAAATTTCACAGCCCTAGCGGTCCGTACTTAAAATTGGTCTTTATCGCTTTAGCATAAAGGTCTGATTTTGATTGTTTACGAGGGTGTTTTACGCTGTTACGGGGGTGGAGTATAATGCTCGAATAAATGCGGAACGTATAGAAAAATTTGATTATTCATGCCGACTTGGAGAAAAAATTACGGGCGGGTTATGTATGACACAGGACCGTACCGTACCGTACGTAGGCACTTTATGGTGTGTACGTTCTGCGTGCGTTACTCTATGATCAGCAGAATTCGCAGCAGCTCATAGCTAGTATCAGTCAAAAAATTCTTTCTCCTGATGGTAAGCTTCACGTTTGCCTTAACAACAGCAGTTTCACCCAGATCTTTTAGTACTATGAACTGTACTGCGTAGCACTGCATAGCGCTCGTCACCCCGACAACATCTGCTAAGTCTCATAATTCCCAGTAATTTCATTGGCTACAATGCTCTTCAAAGCAGAACACAGTAATTGCGCACTACTGCTTGGCGGCAGAATATCTGGCAAAGTGGTGGTACCCAGACAGCGTCCCGGTACGAGAGACCTACAACCAGTAGATAACAATAGCATACTTTGTTTACGCTTGACTTTTTTTTAATTACCTGACCTGGATATCGTATACCGATACCTAATATAATTAGTTCCAATACTCTACACCTCTACGTAGCTACAGAAGCCCAGTAGAGCGTCTGCAGGCGACAGCACCGCGGGGCGTCTTCGTTAGGTTGGAATGCTCTACGGATACTCTATGTGTACGTGACTCTACGGGACTCTACCTACTGTGCCCTGCTACCCTAGAAACGTTGATCGATAGAGAAAATAATATGAAATAATATTTCTAACTTGGATGGCACAAGTCATACTAGTGAACGGGTGCTGCTTGTGGGGACCTGGTCTTTCGAGACATTTTAAAAGAGTTGAAAAAACAGACATCTCCGCAGTCTCTTGGTGCTATCTTCTCTAGCGGGCGTATTTCCGAAGCACTGGTAGAGTCAGTTTTTGCATTTCTTCTCAAGTGTTTGAGGAAAACAAGCTGAATTAAAGTAATAATTAACGGTGCCACAGACAGACACATAGTGGTTAAACTTATAAAATCGCTCCTTATTGCGCTTTTTACTGGCTCCACAACATCCGACAATGGACTGGGATAGAGGGTGGAACATTTGTTTAGATTGGCTGTATACAAGGAAGAGTTTAGAAGGATGACTGCCTAACTTCAAAAGTGGGGAGGCACCCGAAGAAGAAATAATTAGTTCGGTTTCTCTACATAGTACCACAGAGTGCTGGAAAGCTCTGAACCTCTGTGGACGACAGCGCAGCGCCGCGGGACGTCGCGTTGTTACGTATAGAGTAAATACACTATTCTACAAATATTTTATTTTATTTTATTCGCAAAATTAACAGGTCAAAAAAAACAAATCAAAATCATTTATTAATTGAAACATTTGTTTTGTTACAAAAAATTAACAGGACCTCAATTCACTATGATAACTTGGCGATTCCTTGCTTCAAGGAAACGTCGATTCCTTCATTAATAAACGACATCTGTGAAATTTGTATTCTACATGACGCGTCATGTAGGTATATTATTATGAATATATGAATGCGTCATAGAGATATCGTTTATTAATGAAGGAATCGACGTGATTTCGAAGCAAGGAATCGCCAAGTTGTCATAGTGAATTAGGGCCCTGGTGGAGCCCCTGAAACCTAAACTAGTCTTGTGTCTTGTGATGTAGCTTCCAGGCCTCTTTCGTCGGAGCTAGTTACAAAACATTGAAAAAGTAAGTAAATACTTATGGCTACAAGTTTCCACTTATAAGTAACTAAGTATTAAAAAAACGTAGTAATTAACTTATTTCATTTAAGTATTATAATATAGTAATTTATTTATTTCACTTTTTTGTTCCCGGAAAATTGATCACGTGGAGGAAACCGCGGGGCGCGGCTAGTCAACAAGTATGCATTTTATAAAAAATACCGACTTCAATGTATCTTCAAAGTCCAAGGTCAAATATCGATGAAATTTATATGGGACCACTTCGTAGCTATTGAACTCAATGCAAAAAGAATTTTCCAAATCGGTTTCGAAATGACGTAGTTCTGAGGTAACAAACATTAAAAAAAAATCTTTTTTGAAGTCTGAAGTCGGTTAAAATTACATTCGAATTGAAAACCTCCTCCTGATTTTTAAAATCGAGTAAATATAATATAAACTAGCTGATGCCCGCGACTTCGTCCGCGTAGTGGAGTATTCATCCTGCATCCGAACATTTTTCGTCCCATCATATTCACATTCCAGTTCCCGTCTCGCTCCTATCTCGTTCCCGTACCTTACCGCTTCTGTTCTGTTACCTTCCCACTCCCACTCCGTTATCTTTCCACTCCTATAGCGTTACCGTAATGCTCTGGTCCTGATTCCGTCCCGCTCCTATATCATTATCGTCCTACTCTGCTACCAATCATATTCCGATCCTAACCCTTTATCGTCCTCCCTAGCGAACCTCCTACCGTGTTATAGTTCCCCTCCTATACCGTTATCATCCCCTTTTTGTCCCTTTGTAATCCCACTCCGGTCCCGATATAATTACCAAATTTTTCGGCCCTAACTTCATTTGTGAGTCATGTGTTTATAGTTTTTTGCCCAAGTATCAAACGTACAAAACGCTAGCGTAGTAGTTTGAAACATTACAGACTATAGAAACCGGGTGGAAATGAAACGTCGGGGGGGAACCGCCACGGACCCTTTACGATTCGTAATACCAGTAATACGTACAAACGGACGGACGGTGCGGCGCACGTGGTCTCGGTCCGGGTTTGTAATCATTTACATGAGTTTGCGGTGCGGCGGCAGCGCCGGTCCGGCGCCATGTACATACATGAAGCCTGAGTTACAGAAATCTTTGAAACCTCAATCTCCTATTTACATATACATAGCTGTTGCCCGCGACTTTGTACGCTTAATAAAATCATTCATTTTGCTCCTGGCTATTTCCGGCTGCTCTCGCTTCTATGCCGATTTTGTCCTGCTTCTATCCCAATCCTAACCCGAATTCATCTCGTTTCTATTCCGATCTCTTTCAGCTCTTATCTCGTTTTAAATAGACAGAATACTTACATTATAAACATATATTTTCTTTACAAATTTTTACCATCCGTTTAAATCTATCAGGGGATGGTATTCAAAACAATCGTAATAATACATGTGTCAATAGTTTTTTTCACGATTAAGTATATGTAAGTATTTTGGCCAAAAGTCAATCGTCGTAGCTCCAGAAAAAATATTGTATGTCGCAGGGAAATGAGGATACCAGGGATTTCTCGAAATCTCTAGGGATACGACGTACAGTTTTAATAAATAGGCTCTCGCCAGAACTCTCGCTTCGTCATCCCTTAGCTTCACTCGCGCACTCGACCATCACTCCACTCGGGAGGTCGCCGGCTCGCTACGCTCGCCACCTCTCCCCCTCGCTTCGTTCTGGCCTTGCGCACTCGTTCTGCTCAGGAACTCCTCGCGAGCTCCTGGCTCCGCGCTTTTTATATACACTCTAGGGGTAAATGCTAGTCGGACCGCGGAGAAGTGGTCCTTACCATATATGATTATACCATGATTTTGTCGTATCCCTAGGAATATCGCGAAATCCCAGATATCCTCATTTCCCTGCGACACGTACGGTCAATGACAAAAGTTGCTGAATATTTGTAAATCTTCGATTGACTACACCTTTAGTATTTCTTATTTTTCTGAATGTTGCATTTTAAAAGTCTATTAAAATCCTGTACGAATAAGGAAATTGCAAAAAACTGCATAACGTTAGAAATCATTTATTTTGCCTAGTCTATAATACAAAGTTTCGCTTTTACCTTACAAACAAAGGTTTTCCACACAAATATTTGCCATCCCGTTTAGACCTTTTAAGATGTTTAAAAAGTAGTGAAACATGTGCGTATAGTATCTTCGATTAGTATATACGTACCGAATTTCAAAATCATTGGTTTAGAAAAAAAAATATTATCCACCTTGTTTAACGTTTTTAGAGGTTAATTAATATAGCGAGTTTCGTTTTAATTTATTGCTTTTGTTTGGTCTGTATACGAAATTTCATTGCTACAACTTCATAAACAAAAATTCTCCACACAAACTTTACCACTCTGTATAACCCTATTAGGGGATGATTTCAAGACATGGTGAAATAAGTGTTTATAATTTTATTGGCTGAGTACTTATAGTAAATTTCAACATTGTAGCATTAAAAAAAATTTGATACTTTCCACCCTGTTTAACCTTGTTAGAGGGTGAATTTCAAAAAATGGCGAATTACGTTTAAATTTATTTCTTGTGCTTACTCTGTGTACTAAATTTAATTGCCATAACTTTATGAACAAAGATTCTTCATTTAAACTTAACCACCTCGTTTGAACTGGTTTGGGGATGATTTCAGCAAAATGGTGAAAGACGTGCTTAAAATTTATCTGTCTGAGTAAATGAACCGAACTTCATCGTCGTAGCTTTAAAAAAATATAATTACATTTCACCCTTATTTTACCTAATTAGGGGTAGATTTTTAAAAAATTGTGCTTCACGTTTTAATTATCTTTTTTTTTCTTAGTTTATGTCCCAAGTTTCATCAAAACCACAAACTTCATAAATAAAAAAGATTTTCTATACAAACTTTACCACCCCGCTTAGGCATGTCGGGGGATGATTAAAAAAAATGTGAAATACATATCTATAATTTCAATGGCTAAGCACGTATACCACATTTCATCGTTGTAGCTTAAAAATAATAATCTTCACTTTCCACCCTGTTGAACCCTGTTAAGGGATGATTTTCAAAAATAGTTAATCACGTGTTAATTATCTTCTTTAACCAAGTTTTATCATAGCCACGAAACTTCATAAACAAAGATTTTCTATACAAACTTTACCACCCCGCTTAGGCTTGTTAGGGGATGATTTTCAAAAAAATGGTTAAATACGTATATATAATTTCATTGGCTTAGTACGTGTACCACATTTCATCGCTGTAGCTTAAAAATAATAATCTTCACTTTCCACCCTGTTTAAATCTTTTAAGGGATGATTTTCCAAAACTGTCAATCACCTTTTAATAATATTTGTTAGGTGTGTGTACCAAGTTTCATCGCTATAAACAAAGATTTTTTATGTAAACTTTACCACCACGTTTAACCCTGTTAGGGGTTGATTTTTGAAAAACGCTGAAAACTATTTTTTAAGCTTGATCAAACTTAGTTGATTTACCCTATTTCTTTACTGTAGCTACAGTGTCCCACTAATAAAAACTCCTACTCCATACAAACTTTGCGGCCCTATTTAATGACCTTAAGGGTTGATTTTTTAAAAATTACTGAAAATATATTTTTATATTTTTATGTTTAGTCAATTGACTAAGTTTCATAACTTTACTAAAAAAACATACACCATGGAAAATTTGCGACCCCAATAAATGACCTTAGGGGTCGAATTTCGAAAAATGCCGAAAATAAGTTCCTAGTATTTAGATGCTTAATGCTCCCGCAAAATTTGATAACTATTGGTCAAGAAACAATCACCGTAGCATACATTATAGTTTCCGCATTCCAATCTAAAAAACCACACTAAACCCCCCTTAAGGGTTGATTTTCAAAAAACTGTGATACACGTGCTCTTTTATTTCTTTTGCATAGTATACTGCCAAAGTTTCGTGACCGTGCGACAAAAGAATTTTTTTTCCCCATACATCCTTTATGACCCCATTTGACCCACTTAAAGGTCAAATTTCGAAAAATCCGTTCTTAAATGACGCCTTCATTACTTGTAGAGTACGTGGTCCAAATTTCAGGTTTCTATGTTAAGCGGTTTCGGCTGTGCGATGATTGTAGAAAAAAACCCTGTTCTTTTATTATATAGATAACGACTGTCATCTACATTCATGTAGATTCATGTCAAACTATGGGTCCTATGAACAACTATAAATGGCCAACAAAAACAACATCAACTAAAGCTACATTCACACTAGAGTTACGCCACTACGCCAGCGTCGATCCGCCACATATTTTCGGCGTAACTTTAGTAATGATCATAGTCAACTAAAACTAGAGTTGTGTTTAGGTATCCCTCAAAAACTTGGTACATTTGAGTGTCGGAGCGAGGTTAGGGTTGCCAGATTGAAGATAACAACAATGAACAAAAAAAATATGTGTGTTAATACACACATATTGTTTTTTAATGGCTCCTAACTAGGATTCCCTGTGTCTAGGGAACCAGGAACTACGAGGACCATGGTTCCACAACACCCAGACACGAAAAAAATACTAGCGTTTAGTTTTATTCTGTGCACAAAAATTTGTCCCGTCGTGGGTATCGAACCCGCTACCTCAACAGTGCATGTGATTTCAGCCAACCTGTCCAACCACTATACCATAGAGGCTGTCATAAAAAATCTGAAAATTTAATAAAATTGAAGAATAATGGTATAAATTGCTGCTACATCCTCCTACATACAATACTCGCCAGGTTTAGCTTCGAGCGACATCCAAGTTTCCATTTTTTTTTTTAATTTTCGTCGATTATCAAAGTCATTGCCGCTGTAGTCGGCTATTTTGAAGGGTTAGACACGACCTTCTATTAAAATTATAATAGCTCTAGAGAAGCGCTCATATAACTGTATAGAAGTACAAGTAGGAAGCCGCGTTGAAAAATGAATCATTGTTATGTCAGTTATTCTGCCGCCAAGCAGTAGTGCGCAAGCATTACTGTGTTCCAGTTTGAAGGGAATTGTAACCAGTGAATAATGAGCGCAATGCAGTCTTACGCACTGCTTTTTATGGTTAAAAGTTCTGGGTGGCTCTGCAATTTTTTAGGGCCGGCGTGGCGCTTACCATTGGGTGGAGCCTGAACATAAAAAAAAGTTTAATATAACTCATATTCATTTCGGATACTTATCAATCACCCCCGTACATACCAAATTTCATCAAAATCCGTTCAGTAGTTTATGCGTGATTGAGTAACAAATATCCATCCATCTATCCATCCTTACAAACTTTCGCATTTACAATATTAAGTAGGATATGAAAGTGTGTGTACTACCTTCAAATTTAAGAACTTTAAAAATTATCACTAACATTGCTGTTAAATTACCATCTGTGTTGAATTTCTATATTTCTATCTGGCAACCCTAGGAAGGGGGTGCGGGCGAGGGTAGGGGGTGAGGGGACCCTCTGTAACTAAATTTTCAACTGTCACGTAGATTAATGATGCCAGCCCGTGCGATACGCGCTAATGCCTGTCGATTAGTATGGATAAGACGTATATTTTTCAGTTATTCTGCCGCCAAACTGTAGTGCTCAAGCATTACTGTGTTCCGTTTGAAGGGCATTGTAGCCAGCGAAATTACTGGGCATGTGACTTAATATCTGATGTCTTGGTGTGATGAGCTCAATTCAGCGCTACGCAGTACTTTTTATGGTATTAAAGTTCTGGGTGGCACTGTTGTTATGTGCAGGCGTGGCGCTTACCATCAGGCGAACGACATGCTCATCTCATCACACAGTTCCATAAAAAAGTGTGAAAGTTTGTGAGGATGGATGTTTGTTAATCAATCACGCAAAAACTACCACACAGCCACTACTGACAGCCTATGTGGTGCAGTGGTTGGGCAGGTTGACTCCAATCTCATACACCATCGAGGTTACGGGTTCGTTTTCGCGAAGGGACAAATGTTTGTGCACAGAAAAATAGCAACAAAGTTCTGGGTGGTGCTGTTAATGTTATGGGCAGGCGTATTGCTTACCATCAGGCAAACGACCAGCTCGTCTCGCCTTTCAGTTACATAAAAAAATAGCGTCACTTATAGCCCAGTAATAGCACCTATAGTATTGTGTGAAGTTATGTGTTGCGCCGTATCCACACTACTCTTCCGTGCCGTCGGAGCTACGCCGCGCGCCGAGGGCACAGAATGGATTTCGGAAATCGATTGCTTCCAAAAATATTTACAGGGCCCACGTGCGTAGCACGCACGGTGTGTGCGCACCTTTATAATGTTATTTATTGCGGCGATGGTGTTTGCTTTTAAATTTTACTTATTTACTAGTGAATTGCCACGAAGGAAACAGCAACTGCAGGTCTATATCAACCGGTGTCTGCGGCAAATCTTAAAGCTCTTTAGCAAAACTCTATCGCCAATATAGACCTCTGCAGACAGTGCCATGAAGAACTTGTCGATTTGCAAATCCGGCGTCGCAAATGGAGCTGGATCGGTCACACCTTGCGTAGGAAAGTGGATCACATCCCCAGACTAGCTCTGGGTTGGAATCCACAGGGCCGGCGCGGCGCGGCGCAAGCGTGGCCGTCCAAAACAGACCTGGGCCCCAACTCACTATGACAACTTGGCGATTCCTTGCTTCGGAATCACGTCGATTCTTTTATTAATAAACGACATCTCTACAACGCATTCATATATTCATATATATGATTCACTATGACGCGTCATAGAGAATACAAATTTCGCAGATGTCGTTTATTAATAAAGGAATCGATGTTTCCTCGAAGCAAGGAATCGCCAAGTTGTCATAGTGAATCAGGGCCCTGGAGTGAAGTGCATGGCTCAAGACAGAGAAGAATGGCGAAACATTGTCTGCCCTCTGCCCCGACGACGTGGGGGCTTAGAATATAAGTAGAAGTAAGTAGTGAATTTAAGCTTAAATGATGCGGATGACGACTATATATTAATGTTTATAATTTTTTTAACTAGGGTTCCCTGTGTCTTGAGTATCAAAAACCAAAGAGAACTTTGAGAACCATGGTCCCACAAAAATGAAGATAAGATTAGGTAGAGATTCAGTTAGGTACAGTTATTTTGTAGGTCATCTTTGTAAAAAACATGTTTAGGAGTTTATGTTTGTTTACAAAATATGGTATTGAATACAAACCTCAGTGTATACAAATGCCATGCTCTATGGTTTTTGGCTCTATGATTTTCGGTATTTAGAGGCAAAGAAAATTTTTATCTTTGTTTAGAGGTTTAAACCCAAAAACAAAACTTTATCTTAGTTTAAACCTTTTTAACAATAATTATTAAGTGTGCGTCATAAGTAATACAGCCAATCGGAAACCCATATTTCCGATAGAGTTCATACCACACGTCACCACGCCGATAAAACCGAATTATCGCCAAAAACAGCTCACCAGCTATTTATTAAAATTATTACTTCACAATAAATTACTAATGTATATAAATAAACGCGAATTTCCAAAAACCACCGCTCGTTAAATTTATCGGCTCGGAAGACCACACTGGCCGTAATATTAGATAGGTAAATAATTTATTTATATTCCAACATTATAAATAAACCGCGACCTACCCCACGCGTTAAAAAACCACTTTTATATAAATTATGAAAAACATTACGCACAGCGTGAGCAGTAAACGTCACGCTCCGATCAGCTGATCAAATATATTGCTACTATAAAAAGTGAAAACGCAATCTACTCTGCCCCTATACTCTGTCTTCTTCGCACTTACGAACGTTCGGTACGAGCGAAAGAGCAAGAGGGACGGCCGTCGTCGCGTAAAATGATATATTAATGTCAGCTGTGTTTAGGACCTTGCGAGTCTACAAAATAATAGATGGTAACAAATAAATTACTTGCCGAGTGCATTTCAGAATGAAATTCGGTCGGTCGACGACCTCGACCGTGGTCGTTCATAAATCACGATTGATATACGGCCTGCGAAGGTCGCCATCTTGAGCTGAACGTTCGAAATTTGAATCTGAGCGGGATTGGTTCGTTCCCGCGTTGTTTGTGGTCGTTTTGGCGGGAGTTTTTAATTTATTTGCTGGTTTTGACGTCTTAGTTTTGGCAAACTCACGTTTTTCATTATTTTTACTTGTTATAGCAGTTGCAACACCACCCAAAACTTTGCTGTACGTAAGTACTAAAGGTTTACCATAGGTGATCGAAATAATTTTGACCGTTTGACATTAGGTCTATAAAACGTTAGATCATTCTATTAGTAATCGAACAAACGATGCGCCAGAAGTTTTTTCGATCAAACGTTCACTCGATCAGTGGTAAAAATCGTAACTCTTATTTAGTCAATCATTTGTTCGATTAGTAATAGAATGATCTATCGTTCTATCGACCTAATGTCAAACGGTTAAAATGATTTCGATCGCCTGTGGTACATTTACCGACTATTAAATATTCTGTAGTTTTGCAAAATCTTGTGCGGCACTGTACTACGCTTGTCGCCCACAATAATGCTCCTGCCGAAATACAGCAATGTATGCACACTACTGCTTGTAGCCTAATATTAAAGCAGGTACCACCATTCCGTCCTAAGCCTCATTTTGTGTCACTATGTCATCCGTGTCATCACCCTTTGGTCACTGGCAAGTGACAATCAGACAGTACCACTATTTCACGGTGGCTGCATAAAAACCAAAGCACTGTTGCCACTAATAAGACGACAACTACGGGCTATCTACTATCTGTGTCCCTAATTACTAATTACACAAATCACTCCTGTAATTGTAATTGCGGGCAGGAGTGCCATTCGCTAATTGCGTAAGTATACATTACAATTATTGTTAAAGTCGGGCAAAAAGTTTATGGGGTCTTTTGTGGTTTTATTACTGTTTTGGTGTTACAATGGTAGTTTACAGTTTTGGAGGTTTTATAATGAGTCAGTAGTGTTTTATCAGACTCCAAATAAAGGAGGCCAAGCAGTAGTGCGCAAGCATTACTGTGTTCCGGTTTGAATGGCATTGTAGCCAGCGAAATTACTGGGCATATGAGACTTAATATCTGATGTCTCGGGGTGATGAGCGCAATGTAGTGCTACGCAATGGGTATTAAAAACTGGGTGGCACTGATATTGTTATAGGCAAGCATGGCGCTTATCAACAGGCGAACGACTTGCAGTTCTCAGCACTCAGTTCTACAAAAAAGAGGTTCTCAATTCGATGGTATTTTTTTAATGTTTGTTACCTCAGATCTTTTGGATTGGGTTCAGTATAGCTTCAACATGGTTTCATATAAATTTCATCGATATTCGACCTTGGACTTTGAAGAGGCAATAATTGCAGTCGGTTTTTTTTCGTTCCGACGCACCTGGGTTCAAATCCCGACTCGGCCCTGCACCAATGACTTATAGTTAAGTGCAGATTTTGCACGCTCGCTCTAAAACGGTGAATGAAAACATCGTGATGAAACCCGCTTACGCGCTTTGGAGTGGTAGGCTCTGGCCGTGGTTGTAATACCACCCACCGAACAAAGCCATGCCGGCAAGCGACCTAGTCGTGTTTCGGGATGAAGTTCGGTGAACCATCGGGGAGACGGGTCTGAGCAGCCGCTCAACTGCCGTCTTTCTCTAGATCTATGTGCTGCATCTTAGGCCACATCATCGCTTCACATCAGGTGAGATAGTGGCCAAACATGGATCAAACAAGCGTAAAAAAAAATTAAAAAAAAACACATTTTATTTTTGGCATATTAAAAAAAAAACTTAATTTTAATTTTATTTTAGTACTGCATGTTGAAAATAAATTAATTTTACTTCTGTAAGTATTGCCACATCATATCATCGCGACTAAAAGGGGTAATATAAAACAATGCCGAAATATGGAACCTACCTACTGTTATCTACCCAATCTATCGTTGTTATTAACAAGTACCTACCTAGTATTAACAATAGATACACATCAGTGGCTTTGCGGCCGTGTCGGTTCAATATTACTTGTACTGAACCATTAATCATTTTTAGAGATCCACAGTCTGTAAACGGAGCTTCGTTTAAGCTTTTAAAACTTATAGTTTCAAATACTTGTTTAAATAGGTATATATAATAGGTAAATTTACTCTCTACCATACTATTCACGGGACGTGAGAGACATAATTTTTGATATGATTTTTTTTAAACTTAATATGTGACCCCGAGCAAGTCTGACGCCCACATGTCTACCATTAGCAATTATTTAGAAGAACTAGATGATATTAGTATAGTATCTACTTCTTTCGCGCAGTTCTTGCGTATGATTTTTAAATACCGAATACTAATTTTTGCTAATCTATTACTTTTACAGTTATATTTCGTAGCTTTCATAGATAGTGATTTAATTTATATGGACTGCTTTTTTCGGTCAAATATCAATAATTACCATCTAAATACGCGTTAAATGAAGTCGACCTTATCTTTATTAACTGATATTTGATACTCGATACTGCAGCGGAAGTATTAAAAATACTTTATCAGCATCCAAATCAGTATTCGATATTAAATGAATATTTAGATACTTAATGCCTATGATAAAACCTGATTTTGGAATCGCGACGTGGGCTTATATTATTAACATACTGAACCATAGATGAGAAGGCTCATAACGGCTTAAAGCAAGAAATATGCAGATAGCAATCAGAGCCCAACTTGGAAAGAAACAAAGCTAGTTCTCTTTGTAATTAATATTGTGAGCCGATACCAATGAGAACAAATCGACATTGGACGGACAAGTCGATAACACGATTTGAAACAAAGAAAAAGAAACGTGAACCTACAGCTGTCTCTGTCTGACGTAGAGGAGTAGTAGGGATGTCAAATGTTTTTATCAAATATTTGATATTTTCATTTGAAAGTAAAGTACTTAGTAAAATAAAATATATTCACGGATTTCATAGTAGAGACATTTAAAAAAATCATCAATGCTTTTTAATTTGGTGGAACATTTTATATGCTAGCCTAAAACCAGTAATGCACACTAACTAATACACAATTGAGTCACTGGTATCTCAGTAATACTTTCATCGATATAAATAATAGCATACCTTAGAACTAAAAACCCTACCACTATAATACTTAAGTGCATTTTTGTATAGATATATTAATCAAGTATTTTTAACTTTTTAACTTCTGACAATGTTTTTTGAAAATCTCATAAAAATATTGTTTTAATTATAATAAGTTATTCCCGCGTTTGACTATATTTTTTTTTATTATTTGGTTCCTCAACTGGATGTTACATCATTACATGGAATTAATGTAAAGCAATAGAATACTGTCACTATGGACTATTGACAGCCTGTGGTGTAGGGGTTGGGCAGGTAGGCTCAAATCTCATACACCACTGAGGTTTCGGGTTCGATTCCCGTGACGGGACAAATGTTTGTGCTCAGAAAAAAAAAACGCATGTATTTGTTTCGTGTCTGGGTGATATGGGATCATGGTCCTCGTAGTTCCTGGTTTCCTACATATAGGGAATCCTAGTTAGGGTCAAGGATTTATGTACCTATATGATGAATGGCCGATATTTTTATACATTCAGGTTAAACGGCCAACTAGAAGCAAACACAACATACCCACAATATATTATAGATAGGCATGGGTGGGCTTTGCTTGACAACCCTAAGTACGAACGAGAGAGAAAGAGTTCAATTTTCAGCAGCCAGTATTTTATGATAAATAGCAAAACGAACGCCTGAGTGTGTTCCCATGTCGGATTGATATTGTTTGAATTTAATTTATTTTATGCAACGGACGAATTTCGCGCTAAATGAATTCGCCGTATCCGACGGAATTTTTGGCGAGTTTTTTTTGTCGGACAAAATACGACTCGATATTTTTGAAATTGGAACACAGTTGGAATGAATACGCGATTTTTATGCGGTGTTTATTTTTAATTTGTAGTTTTGGGAAAGATTTTAGATTTTGTTTTATGCTGAATAGCGTTTTGATACTTGCCTATCTACAATGATGGGATTATGCTACAGAAGTGCGGGTAAAGTATATACCTACAAGGTATAGGTCCATAATAGTATGGTACTTTTTGCCATAAACCATAGATAAGTTTTTTTTAAGGAATATATTTCTTGAATTTTTGTCGCGGTTTTGTGCGTTTGTTAAAACATGTATAAAAGTAGAAAATTTGAAATTACGACAGGGTTTACAATTACATTATAATAAAACCACGTGAAAAACCCGTTAAAACTGTAAAATTCAGAATATGCAATGCATAAGTTGAGTAAACATTTTTCTAATTTTAAATAAGCGTTTTAATAAATATAGGTTACTCACCTTACTTCCAGACGATTCGTTAAGATATTTTTAGGACCTCATTAAAATTTTGCATATATGTACTACAAGCTAATTACGGCAAAGGTTATTTTCGATTACACACAAAAAAATCGCTCCTATAAAGGTCATAAAACACGATCTAAAACCCAACCTAAAATACGAGTTAGCTGTGAACCTTTATGGGTCATTTTCGCGTGTTTATAGCAAATGAGAGTTCGAACGTCAATAAATTAGTGTTCTTTAATGACCTAATCAAAGTTTATGACGCGCAGCGAATCCCGGGACTCCTAGTGTTGGGCGATTGACTTACTGTGCGTAAAAAAGCGGCAAAAGTAATTATTTCGCGGGTTTTATGAAGATTGGAATTTTCGTTAACATCTTTTTATCTTTTTAGTATATGTATGATTTATGACGCTTCCTGGAGACCCTGGGACTCCGGCACATGTGTACTCACTCATGGCATCTGAAACAACGAAAAAATATGGTTAAAAAATTGTTAGGTGACACTCGAATTTGGTGGCGGGCTGACATTGGAAGAAATATGGCTTTAATTATCGTTTTTTATTGTCTATAATAAGTTCGTTTTGTTGTGGGAAAAATGAACGCGTTTTTAAATCAGATTTAGTTTTAAGTGTTAATTATTTTATCTCTTTCATAATTGTTTCTCTCTTTCATTCTAAGAGAAATCCTAAGTTTTGTAAGATGTGGAACAACTGATGTTTTTCTTTTGTCATAAAACAATATGTATAAGGGGAAGTAGAAAGAAGGTCACCAAGATACGGGTTAACCTAGTTTGGGGACCAATAACACAGAATACTAAGGGACAGAAGCATCACTCCGCAAAGAAATTTAAACAAATAGCGACTCTTGCTATGACGCAATAAAATTCAATTCAGCTCGCGTAGCGCTGCATACCTACCAGTCATATTAACCTACAGAGCGCCTCTCTTTCTATCGCGCCGCTCTTATCTCTTCTGACGCGGCACGTGTAACGACGCGCGACCCGCCGTCGGTGTCCGGCTATGTATGTACTTGTAGCTTCGTACCTACAGTGCGGAGTGCGCTAGGCCTGCCAATAGACTGTTTTTTAAACAATTATTTTTTCAATAAACGTTATTATTATTATAATTCAACATTGATGTATTTTTTTTAGATTCGAACTGAAAATGAGTAAAAGCTTGGAGTAGTTCAGTTGCGTATAAAACCTGCTTATACCACGTCATAGTATTCTTCTTTCACAATTTTAGAACTGATATCGTTTATTTCTCCAAATCTAAGATTAGCAGTGTTATCAATATTTCAAGGAGCACACACACCTTATCGGCGGGCTATCGTGACGGATCTGACACTTTGACAGCTCGTAGTTGTGGCAATTTGACAGTTTGACAGGTGAGTGGCGGTAATCGCTCATCGGTCTACTCCAATTGTAACGCGGAAATTATTTTTATTATTGTTAGTATTTGTTCTTGTAATTCTTGTTCTAATGTCAACTGGAGACAATTAAAAACCGAGCTTTAACGTTTTTTTTTTTAATGTAACTGAATGACGAGACGAGCTGGTCGTTTTCCTGATGGTAAGCAAACAATAATAGCACCACCCAGAACTTAGTTTTGCAAAATCCTGCGCGGTGCTGCACTGCGCTTGTCACCCTGAGACAATTTAATATTTTTTTTTAATTTATGACATTTTTTTATTTTTTCTAGTTGAGCCTTTTCATACTTTTTTTTGTGAGGGGGAATATGCCGTCGCTCTTCCCTTCTGCCACAGGTGGCAGATGTTAACATACTGTTTTAACATAGTCTAGGACCACCCATCCTCTCCATCCACAGTCTAAAAGATACCGCCCATTGTGACAATTAGGTATATTGTAACGTTCTTAGATCCTGGCCCCTAACTAAGACTCCCTATATCTAGGGAACCAGGAATATGAGGACCATGGTCCCACAACACCCACACAAATGCTTGCGCTTTTTTCTTTGCGCAATCATTAGTTCCTTCGCGGGAACCGAGTCCGCATCCTCAGTGTTGTCAAAGATTTGAGCCAACCTGCCCAATAATTACACTACAGAGGCTGTCTTTGTCTTTGTCTCGGAGACTTCGTCTTTTCTGTATTGTGGTGTTACCAATAAAGAATTCATTCATTAAACCCTTTCCTTCCAAACTCTTTCGAGTTCTTTTTTACGCGTAATAGATCTATGTTTGGCTACTATCTCGCCTGATGTGAAGCAATGATGTGGCCTAAGATGGAGCACATAGATCTAGAGAGAGACGACAATTGAGCAGCTGCTCAGACTCGTCTCCCCTATGGTTCACCGAACATCAGTTTTATCTCCTTCTAATACCCACTACTGTCCTAATTTCTTGTCTTCAAACCCAGTTCTGGTAGAAACCGTGCATTGTACTTTAAAATACATCTTCGGTGTACTTTAACTGTTTAGAATACACACACCCATTTCTTCCGAACTCCTTTATCTTCCATCAGCTTTTTCGCATCTGACAACACAGATTGGTGTTATTCTTCCATATTTTCGAAGTGATCCTGGTAAAAACCGTGCAATGTAATTAAAATGCTTCTTTCTACCGTTTAAACTTAGTTTAGAATCACCCATTTCTTCATACTCTTTCGATTGGCTTTTTCTTTTCTTTCATCACCCACCACTGCTTAACTTCCTTGTCTTTGAACTGCTATTGCTAGAAATCGTGCGATGTAATTAAAAACCCCTCTCTGAACGGTGCACGTCTGGTGTAGCACGATCGCGGTTGCCTATGCCGTTGTAATTCTATTTACATTCCGGACTGAGCACGCTATGGACGATTGCACGAAGCTAAACGACGGTTTAAGTGTGAGGATATTGTGATAAGATTTGAAGATATTACTTAAGTAAATCTTATTTTTTCGCACTATTATAATTGCCAATGTTTTTGTGTTTTTAGAAAAATTATACGCGTAACACTTTCAACACTATATCAAGCTGGCAATATATTAAAAGAAATTGGTTTTACTGTGAATAATAATAAAAAATGTTTTGTGTCTGCGTCTTTTGGGACCATGGTTCTCGTAGTTCCTGGTTCCCTAGAAAAATAAAGCGAATCCTAGCTACAGGCCGGGATCTATGTATGTGATCGTTGCTCGTATTATGATATTATTGTAGCTACTTCATCATTGACATTTAATTATATCCTTAAGATAATTATTGCACTTAATAAAAATCACTGAAATAAAAAGACTGGTTACGATGACTTAAACTTCAAATTCTGAAATTCCAATCTGTGTAGCCAGAACCTGAATGGACCGTTTCTGACTTACGCACTCGCTTCACTCAGACCTTTCTATAGGTATCTAAATCCTAACTACACAACCTGGTTCTACTATTACCAGAATGATTCAAAACTTCAAAGACAAGATATCGTCAAGATCTTAACAATAAAAGCATCGGTCACAGCCCGTTCAGTCAGTAAACCTGCCGTTGAGCGGCGCGCGTGGAACCGGCCCGGCGTGTGACGCGGCCATACTTGGAAACATACGTATGATTCCGCTTACTGCCGCGCGGCTCACATGGAGGCAGACGATTTACAAATACTATTGCAATTGTATGTTTATCGTCTTTTACAATTACTACTGCAATTGTTTTTTCGCCTTTTTAAATACAATTACTTACAATTGTTTTTTGTCGACTTTTACAATTACTACTGCAGTTGTTTCTTTATCAACTTTTACAAAATATACTACTACGATTGTTTATTTATAGTCTTTTACAAATACTACTGTAATTGTTATTTCGTCTTTTATAAATACAATTACAATTGTTTTTTGTCGTATTTTACAAATACTACTGCAAGTGTTTCTTCGTCGACTTTTACGAAATATACTTCTAAGATTGGTTATTTATCGTCTTTGACAAATACTACTGCAATCATTTCTTCATCGTCTTTTACAATTACAACTGCAATTGTTTTTTCGTCTTTGACAAATACAATTACTATTGCTTTTTGTTGCCTTTTACAAATATTACTGCAATTGTTGTTTCATCGTCTTTTACAATTAAAATTGAATTGAATTTGATTTTTTTTCATACTGCAATTGTTTTGTCTTCTTTTTTAAATACTAGTGCAATTGTTTGTTTATCATCTGTCATTTACGTCACCTCTAGGACATTGGCTACTAGGATGAGCCTTGTTACAGGGCACGGAATGAATAGATAGCATTAATATATCTTACAGGACACATCATATCGTATTTACCTATTGTATTATTATGATAAGCTGTTGGATTACCTAAATAAATAAAATTAATTAAAAATAAAATCCACCAATCTTTTTTCTAAGGCATGTTTGTTCTTTCTGTATCTTTGATTTACCTATCATTTGAGTTATTATTAGATTTACGATGTGAAAATGCACTGTCCATACTCAATGGTCATGAAGACTCCATCCGCAGCGATTGTTATCTTTGAAACAAACTTTTACAACGAAAAAACTTCTCAGTTAAATTGATTGAAGTATCATACAGCCATTATATGAGTTGTAAAATGAATTTATTTTTTAATATTTAATACTTGCTGCACTCACACGCCAAGGCATACAATAAGCCAACAATGTAACACATAAGACACCAAATAACAAAAAAAAAGAATTATAAATTTATTTTATATTGCATTGAATTGTAATTTGTAAAAGGAATTGTAAGTTGTAAGTTGAAACCGCCGCATGTAACCCACCGCGCGACGCCAGCCAGGTTGCGTGCGCGAGAGGGAACCCTAATAACCGGCTGCAGTGTACAGTACGACTGAACCGTTGCATACGTACCAATGAGCTGTGCGACAAGGTTATTGATGAACATGCCCGAAATTAAATTCCCCCCGTCCCAGTTTCATCATCGGACTACTAAGATGAACGGCAACGCGCCACCGTTGTATGGTGGACATTCCTCCTACGCGCACCAAGCGCTTCGCTTCCACTTTTGTTATGCGTACCGCTAAGGAATAGAACTCCCTGCCATAGTCAAGTCTTTCCCGATACTTACAATCTAAGAATCTTCAAATCTCAAGTGAACAGGTACTAGCTTGGCAAGCGTGCTACATCGTCGACCGCATCGTCGCTTACCATCAGGTGACATAGAGGTCAAACGCAAGCCAATAAAAAAAAACTGTTAAACTGTGCCGTCACCTATTAACAATAATGTCTAATGTTATCAATTCCAATTCGGTACAATCCCAATATGTCACAGAAACCAAACATATCCCAGTTAGCCACGGTTCTCAATATTTTCAATAACTTATACTATTTATTTAACTGTATTATTTATTTAATTTATACTATTCATTTTCTATTTAATTGTTATTTGCGGAGGCTTTTAATTGGCTTTTCTTATATTAATTTGTCAAACTACTTCGTACCAACAGCTGTTAGCCCCCCAAACAAAATAAAATAAAATAACTTAGTCTCATTTCGATATAATGTGTCAGTAGCAGCTGCCTTCTGTCACTTTAGTATTTAACATTTATTTATAATTTTTCAGCAGATACTTTGACAGTCGTAAGGTTAAGTTAGTACGTTGTCTTTAGAATCGAAAGCTTTATTGATAGTATTTTAGCATCTACTGAGTACTGACTTATATCGGTGCCTACTGTGAATGCAACTGCATTTTGACTTTTCTATACTTTTAACCGACTTCAAGAAAGGAGAAGGTTCTCTGTTCGATTGTATTTTTTTTTATTATATTTTTTTTTAATGTTTGTTACCTTAGAACTCCGTCATTTATAAACCGATTTAGTAAATTATTTTTGCGTTGGGTTCAGTATAGCTAGGTTCCATATAAATTTCACAAGTCGACATTTGACCTTGGACTTCGAAGATACATTGAAGTCGGTTTTTGTTTTTTCTAAAAATTAATTATAATTTAGACAGTTTTGTAGCTATCTATAATAATGTTGAACTGTATGGATAGTACCACTTGTAGTACAGTACCAGAGCCTAATAAATAGTAGTTTTTTTATGCTACTGAGTGATGAGTCGATCAAGTCGTTCGCCTGATGGTAAGGGCCACGCCTGCCCATAACAATTGCTATGCCACCCAGAACTTTTAATACCATAAAAAGTACTGCGTAGCACTGCATTGTGCATATGCCCAGTAATTTCGCACCCACAAGGTATCTATTGGTAGCAGTTTGAGGTACCGAGCGGTTTTGTAGGTTTTTTTTTATGTAACTAAATGACGAGACGAGCTGGTCGTTTGCCTGATGGTAAGCAATCCGCCAGCCCATAACAATAACAGCACCACCCAGAACTTGTTATGCAAATTCCTGCGCGGCGCTGCACTACGCTCGTCACCCTGAGACAATTAACTGTTTTTTTTTTATGGCATTTTACAAAACTTTAACATTTTTGGAACTGTTCGATAGAAGTAAGTTACACGCGCTTGTACGATGAATCTTGCATGTATGCAGGGAACTCTTGATTTACCTTCCCTGGCACGGCCTGGCATTCCAGGCTGGGTCATCCACGATTAGAGACAAACAAACCCACAAACAAGGCACATTTAAATATAGCACATTAATCGAAGCGACCAGGCGGGCAGAGCCGCGAGGAGGTGTCTCTTGTAATTTATCGCGCCGGCGACGCGGCTAATGCGCCGGGCGACGCTGCGACGGTGAGTGATACCGATGCAGCGCGCCGCGATATGATATGATACGAGTGACGCGGCTAAGTGCGATCGCTTGTACTCCGATACCGCCGGGATTCGCCCCGCCTCGCGTTTATGCTACCCTGGTACTTCGACTCGGGTGACACGACTTGTTCATTACTTTTTTCGATCCCGCGGGATTTTTTCTCGAATTATTTTCTCATACGTTCTTTTTCTCCATCCCTTGGGATTTTCTCCGGGAATATCTAAGGTAAGGTTCTATATCCCCACATATCTTTTATCATTTCGACTGTTCCCCGATCCGGGAGCAAATCCCCGTATCCGGGCGGGCCGGAGCCGGTAATCCCGGTTAATAACGCCCGGGATCCGGGCGTGTCGTCTCCGTCTGATAATGGAGCATTAGGCGGAGTTATAATTGCCTGGTTATTATTAACCATTGATGGTGGAAGCGGTCGTTCGAGTAATTTGACGCCTTTTGTTTGACGACATCTTGGAGTTTAGACAATAGGAACTTATATTTTCATGATCATTTGTCTGTTGACCTACTATTTACAAGTAAGTGATAGCATTGCTCTAACCATAAGTATGTAGGTATCAATACTTTCAACATATCAATAGGAACGGATTGATCCTAGCTATATAATCATTATTTTTAAAAAGTAAAATGACAATTGCAAGTACTAGGTAGTGCTTGTTTTACCGGTGGTAGGTTTCTCGTATGCGAGAGGCCGTCTGGGTTCCACCGCTTTGCCAGTTATTCAGCCGCCAAGCAGTAATGCGCAAGCGTTGCTGTGTTCCGGCTTGAAGGGTATTGTAGCCAGCGAAATTACTGGGCATTATGAGACTCAACAGCTAATTGTCTCAGGGTGACGAGCGCAGTGCAACGCCGCGCAGGATTTTGCAAAACAAAGTTCTGGGTGGTGCTGTTATTGTTATGGGCTGCCATATTGTTTACCATCGGGCGAACGATCAGATCGTCTCGTCACTCAGTTAAAGAAAAAATAGGTGAATACTTTCTATCTATCAAGAGGAACGGATTGATCCCAGCCATAAAAGCAGCATTAAAAATACCCTATCTATATTTCTAATAAAAAAAGCTTATTACACCATTCAGGAATTTATAGATGACAAAACAGAATTTGACTAATATATAATGTGTAATTGGTATACTGATAATTTGACACTTTTAATTTGTTATAATTCATTTTCATTTTGACATTTGTATTATTATTTTTTGATTGACATCGCAATTATAAATCCTTTTATTATTATTATTCATAATTTAGTCAATGTCATTGTTGTTTTATTATTGTACTAATTAACTTGTGACCATGTCTGTATGCCAGTATGGCGGAGCTAGAGAAACTATCCGTTAATAACAATTACATATGTATATACCTAGATTCGCAGACTAATAAATCATTGTAATCATTGTAATAAAGTCGCACATTGTATTTATTTATTTAATAGTTTTGCACAAAAATGGTACAAGGAATGACTTAATGCTATTTAACAATAGAAAATATATACAACATCACATTTTATTTATAATTATATAATATAATATATAAATATATATATATATATATATATATATATATATATATATATATATATATATATATATATATATATATATATATATATATATATATATACATACATATATACAATTATAAAGTGATAGGATCACATGTAGGTTTAGGTATAGGTAAGAAAAAGCGATTGAACTTTTCAAAATAGCAAAAAAGTTAAATGCAAATTGCATGTACTTATTACTACTTATCGTGTTGCAAGTATTGTATAACAAAGTCTAGCTAGTAGGTAGTCCACGTACTTATTACGTTCGAGGTAATTAGGTAATTAAGTACAAACAAAGTAACAAATGATACTTTCTAGTTTCCCTATTTATGGGAACGGATTGATCATAGCTATAAAATCGCATATTGTATTTATGTAGTGGAAGGTCTCTCGTATGCGGGAGGTATTTGGGTACCTTAGCTTTGCCAATTATTCTGCCGCCAAGCAGTAGTGCGCAAGCATTACTGTGTTACGGTTTAAAGAACATTGTAACCAGCGAAATTACTTGGCATATGAGACTTAATATCTGATGTTTCGGAGTAAGGGCAGGGCTACGCAATGCTTTTTATGGTATTAAAAGTTTCGGATGGCACTGCAATTGTTATGGGCGGATGGTGCTTACCATCAGGCGAACGACTTGCTCGTCTCATCACTCAGTAACATAAAAAAATGTATAATGCACTTAGTAAATACTTCTGCTTGTTAATCTACGATATACGTTCAACGAGGCAAGAACAAAGTAACAAAACCTTGTTAGAATATTACCAAAACAGTTGAAAAGAAAAACAACCCTTCCATTTCTACTAACTACTGCTAAACTCCGCAACAACAAGTGTTTGGTGAATATTTTCCACCCTTACATTTAAAGGCTAATTCCGAAAAACATGAAACCTCTCGAAAATACGGGAAGCGTGTTTTTTCCCCAAAACGCGGGAATAAGAAGAAAATCCCGGAAAACTCGCAAATAGTTCCCCTATAGGTACCAGGGCTTCATATAGCTAGAAGAGATTGCGCGGCTAATGATTGCGCGCGCTACAAATCCTACCAATACGGAGGAAAATACCTGGCAGATGGAACGGGGAAGTGAGCGGACTCAGGGAAGGGTCTCACATTCCCTGAAGGATTTAATACGGCTATAAATAACGCTCGATGATCATACGTAACACATTGTGATAATTTCATATTCACAACTACGGCGATATACTTCGTCTGTATATACAACTTATGACGCTAGAACTGTATCTTTATGGTCTTATACGTTTAGGTACATTCCGTATTAAATACATCTGCAAAAAAACTACATACGAAATATAACATACTAGCTGCGCCCTGCGGTTTCACCCGCAGTTTCCCGGGAAAAAAGTAGCCTATGTGTTAATCCAGGGTATAAGCTATCTCCATACCAAATTTCATCCCAATCCGTTGAGCAGTTGCAGCGTGAAAGAGTAACAAACATACATCCATACATTCTTACAAACTTTCGCGTTTATAAAATACTAGCTGCGCCCTGCGGTTTCACCCGTGGTTTCCCGGGATAAAAAGTAGCCTATGTGTTAATCCAGGGTATAAGCTATCTCCATACCAAATTTCATCAAAATCCATTCAGTAGTTTATGCGTGAAAGAGTAACAAAGGTACATCAATACATCCATTCTTGCAAACTTTCGCGTTTATAATATTAGTAGGACACAGGATAGTAGGATTGTAGAAAATATAAAAATTGTAATAAAATCTCTAAAAAATATGCCCCTCAGTTTCTTGCCGTATCT
Organism: Petrophora chlorosata; assembly: GCA_951640565.1. Lineage (NCBI taxonomy): Eukaryota > Metazoa > Arthropoda > Insecta > Lepidoptera > Geometridae > Petrophora > Petrophora chlorosata. The sequence continues at coordinate 14,859,369 of OX621207.1, read as the reverse complement.
TCTGAGTAGTGGTTCTTTTTCCGATACGGTGGTAGTCATTGTAATAATTGACGTTCATAAGTGCGTCTGTGACGCCAAAACTGAATAAAGAGATTATGATTTGATTTGAAATATATCATCAATATCTCTAATTCTCTTTTGATTTCCAAATTTCCAATCAGAGGTACTAGATAGAAGCTGTCACATCAATATAGGTAAAGTTACCCCCAGATCAAATCCTTTCTCCTCACATGAAACAAAACGAAGTAACGAGAAAGAAAACACTGAATTCTCCCCGAAACGTTCTACTAAGTTGTTACTTTTAATTCACATCAACGTTTTTATCACCAGCCAGCCCTTTGATCTACACCCATCTGTTCGGATTTCGTCGTAAGGGCTGACCACACACGAACGTTTACGATTCCTAACAGTTTTAAAGCCAAACAAACAGGCGATTCCAAGCAATGCCGTAAGCAAACGTTCTCGCACTATCAAAGACCGGGCCGAAATTCTCGATTTCTAGTTACTGCCGAACTTTCTTTCGTTTAGTTTGAAAATAGAATCATTGTTCTTTTTTTCACGTCACTCACATGTCAGAGAGGAAGGACAGGTGACAGCTTTTCATAATTCGAATTTTAAAATTGACTGGAATACATTTTTCTTTTTTTATAACATTGTGATGTTCAACTGTTATTCCACATATTTTTTTTAAATTGGAAGTGCAGATGTAATTACCTATTATGCCAGTAAGTTGAGGTCAAAATTAAATTGCCATGTGTAATTCTGCGGCGTTAAAGTGGCAGTCATGTCCCGGTGTCTCAATACAAAGCTCGGTGATTTACATTTAAAACTCTGGCAATAAAAGCGAAAACGCCGCCATTTCGAGTGTCGGTTGAACATGAAATTTTCTATTCGAGCGGACAAAGGGCACAAATTAACAGCCATTGTTCGTAGGGCGGCGCACGATTACTTCATTATTATTTAATTTTATGTGAAACTGCCTGTTTCAGAAGATGGTACTAGAAATAAGTCATTTAGTCTTATTTTCAGTCGTAAATTACGCCCAGGAACATAAGTACTGAATGCACTGTGAAATTTATTATTTATCGACGTAAATATTATTTCATTGTTTTCATATTGCCCTGAGCAACGAGCTATTTTATTTAATTTTATCTTAGGCAAAAGACATCTAAGTTATTCTTCCAAAAATTGTTAGATGTTTTCTGTTCGGCAAAAGGCGTCATCTCCATTCATCCTGCATCATTTTTCATTGTTTTAAAAAGCAAGTACCAAAGCGGAAGCGTCAGAGAGCGTATTTATTATTAGAGTCGAATCAAAGGACGGTTCTGAACAGAGTTCGGAGAAATCCTAGTTCCGCCGCTTTGTTTCACGCATTAGCTTGTTCTGTTACTATTTGTATTGTTTACTGAAAGATTTCGAAAGAAACATATGAATATAATGTTTGTTTAATGAGTTGTCACTACGCTTACTTATTTCTAATAGTAATTAGTAAGAAAGATTTGGTAAAACTATTAGTTAAGTCTTGATGCAAAGCGTAATCATCTGTTTATAGATATTGTATTGTTTAAATCCTTATTTAATATTTAACATTTTGTCTCTTTCAAACATATTAGTTTCAACGTAAGTTGAACTGTGACAAAATATGTTAAACATTGTTTAAATGTATTTACTGTTTATTAATAATGGTCTTAGTATATTTCTAGACATCGTTATAAGCTACAAGGTCTGAAACACATTGACAATGTGTTGTGGCCGTGTGGCAGATGACCAGACTATGTAGACCACTTTCCATCGCGGCCGGCCTTCAGCTTGCACGTAATTGTTAATCTCTTAAAAAAATGATTTGTTTTTTTTACAACAGTCTGGGTCAGTGTTTGACCACAATCTCACCTGATGGGAAATGGAAAGTGACGATGTGTTGTAGTTGTTTGTGTTTAGATGATGTCATCATCATCAGCCCATTTCGTTCCCATTGCTGAGACTCGGGTCTTCCCTCGTAGAGAGAGTATGAGCCATAATCCACCACGCTGGCCCAGTGCGGGTAGATGTCACATGTCATTGAATTTTTATGATACATTTTTGGACATGCGAGTTTTCCTTCACCGTTTTAAGAGCGTGTGTTAAATCCGCACAAAACTCAAGGGAGTCAGTGGTGCTGGGCCAGCGGGATTCGAACTCGAATGCGTCGCATCGAAATTCGCACGTGCTCCGACTGAGCCACTCGCTTTTTGAATGATGTCATATTTCTCTATTCGTGTCAAATTCGTATGTACCATGTTGCAATTTTAAAAACTGTGTTCAAAATCCTTCCATATTTACGCTTTGTTTACGCTTCTAAGACGGGTAGCGCGGTCAGAACACTGCCGCGGTTATCTTTACTATATTTGCCGTACGGTGTGTTAATCTGATGATGTGATAATTACCCTAAGTACAGTTAATCTGTAACGCGGCATGTGCTTATAAAGACGACAGATAAAGACAGAGGCATAGGAATAACTTTTCAATTGTTTTTATGAAAGGCAAGTCGATTTTTGAAGATGTGATGTAGAACCAAATCAAATCAAAATCTCTTTATTCATTTTTGGCTTCACCATGACTACCACCGTATCGGAAAAAGAACCAAAAAGTTACAGCATGAAACTGAGAGGCGTATTTTTTAGAGATTTTGTTGCAATGTTTTGGTTTTCTACAAAGTTATGTTTCTTATGTACCATTTGGCTACTTTGCAGAAGTGGAATGTTCCAAGCATCTTTGTCTTCTATAATTACGAATGTATGCTTTTCTCATTAGAACAGTCTTTGAGCTAACCAAACAGATAAGTGAGAGTAAGCCGGTAAATTTACTTACATTTAAAATAGAGTCATGCGAATATATTTTTTGTACAGATTCAATACATGAAAAGGATTTGGAACTCAACGTCTTTTACTTGTAGAATTAACTGAATAATTTTAATCTTTCCCCAAGACGTTCAAAAGTTTCTTTATATACCTTTTGTCCCCTAACGTCACGAATCTGTCACCAATCAGAGGATGACACGAGCCAGGAGTACCAGGGCGCAATGAGAGCGCAGCAGATATATCAATTAGCGATCAAAGAGCTCCTCAGTGGATATGCGCGCCTGGTGACCGCGGTGACAGTCGTGGCGTGACTGACGGCGTGACGGTGGGTTTTTGATAATGATACTGAATCTTGCCACCTTTACCACTACTCAAGATATTATAGGAGTAATCGTGCTTCGAGGACACTTTAAGCCCGGTTGTTGTCTCACGTAGTTTTTCAATTATTTTTTTTACACTTAATAGATCTATGTTTGGCCACTATCTCGCCTGATGTGAAGCGATAATGTGGCCTAAGATGGAGCACATAGATCTAGAGATACGGCAGTTGAGCGGCTGCTCAGACCCGTCTCCTTAAATAAAATCTAAATATATTTACCAAATTTACAATAATTCACTGTACAATTAAATTACAATAAATGATTTACACATACCATGCTTTGATATTCGATTGTGTGTGGGCCCCAAACTAGGCAAATGTTAAAACAAGATGTTTGTTGAAAAATATTATCTTCAAGACTTTTACCAAATTCGTAATCGAAACCGCGAGCAGATTAAAATGGGCCCAAACACTAGTAGTTTACGATTATCCGTCAAGGAGTTTATTGCTCACCTTCCGTCTCCAACATCAGATCAGCTGGCTGTCACCATAATATTGCATTGTCATCGGACTTTGACAAGTATGCAAAATTTCAACTCCGAAGGATAAGAGGAAGTGTTTCTAATTCAACTTGCAAGATTTGACCCAAACAAACAAATATTGCAAGTTAAATAAAAGCTTGTAATAAGAATAAGATGTATACGTTTTAGGTCAAATTTCCAAAGGAAAGGTTTGAAGCTTGCGTTTTGGAATTATATGGGATCTTCCACTCACGCGTCCTATGGACACAAACAATCCTTAAAATCAACGAATCCATTCCAAGCTATGTTTTCGTCCACATTTCCAAAACCATCCCTTAAGCTCGCGTGCATAAATCTAATTGGTTTCGCCACCCCCACCCCGCTCGCTAAAATAACTAATTAATCAGTGAGCAACTTTACCAACTGAGGGTAGTATGGGGTTGAAACTGGGCGTAAAAATTACTGTTCATATTTGGGGATGGTCGGCTTTTAGAACTTCTAATTTGGAGATGCAGGTGAGAAGAGAAGTGCTATTATATTAGTTATTTTAAAGTCATTCAATGGAAGATTTTTGGAGGCTTCAACCGCGATTGTAATACTATCCGCCGAATAAAGCCATGTCGTCAAGCCATTCTTCTTCTTCTTTCGTGTGGGTGTGTGACGAGCCCACTGTTTTCCTAAAACAACAACCAGGATCGACGGTTTAACGTACTCTCCAAAGCATGGTAGCGCTTAGATGTAAATACCACACAAACGGTCACCCAACCAAGTTGTGACCGCTGCGAACGTTGCTTAACCTAGAAGATCTGTTACGAAAGGCTAACCTACGCTACGAGCGCTACTATGATGTTCGGTGAACCAGAAAGACGGGTCTGAAGAAAAATTCAGACGAAAAGGCTCAACTGCCGTCCTCCATTTAATCAACCTCTATAAAATCTCTAATCTATGGTTCCATCTTCGGCCAAATCATCAGGCGAGATGGTAGCCAAATATAGAACTGAAGGTTTAGCTCTTGTAGTTTCTTGAAATGTTACGATGACTTGAAGTTATCCACTTTAAATTATTATTTTTCGATTTGTCAGCAGTTTAACAGGGCATTTAAAGCTGCAGAAATTGAAAGCTGCTGCCTCTGAGGTTACCCAGACTTCTTAACTTTCATCTAATTTGGTAGTAACTGGGTGATATTGTAGTTGTTGCATGACCCTTATCATAACACAAACGACATTGCTTCTTCCCCCATTCACCACATTACATAGAAGATATATATACTTCGAAGAAAAATCTGCCATAAATCTAGAACATTCATTATCTTGAACAATTTATTTCAGGCAAGAATATACCGTGATGAGACAAAAATACAGAGAAGACATCCTCAAAAACTTGCCTACCATTTCCAATACCAACATGTGCAATAACAGCAAACGTTAAAAACATCTAATTCCCGTACAAAGTACGTCGTCGTAAATGTTGGCAGTAAAGCAGCCGGGGCGTGGCTCTCCGCCCCGCGTTTTACCGGCGTGCAACTAGCTGTCTTTATTAGCAAGTGTTGTGTCTATAAGTCTAGCCACTTCTATATCTTTGGCGGTGTCAATTTTGAGCACCTTAAAACATTAATTTTCAACAGACTTGAAAAAAAGGAGGTTATCAATTCGATTGTTATTTTTTATGTTTACCTCAGAACTCCGTCATTTATAAATCGATTTGGAAAATTCTTTGCGTTGGGTTCAGTATAGCTACAATGTGGTCCCATATAAATTTCATCGATATTCGACCTTGAACTTCAAAGATACATCAGAATTGAAGTCGTTTTTTTTATAAAATGTTGTATTGCTAGTATTGTCTCTACTTGTTATATTTTTAGCGGATGTTGCGTCTATCTGGCTGTAATTCCATTCAATAAATACTATATGTTAACATTTAACTTGCACTTAATTTCTATGTTTAAGGTGAATAATAAAGTGTTTATCTATCCATCTATCTATCTATGTTTAGAGATGTCTATTTAGTGCATTTTAACACTATTTTTGCAAGCGTTGCTTTAACTTGGCTCTATTCACTTCTATATTTGTAAAGCACTTTTAAGTATTTTTTCTAATAATTCAATTCTAATATCGTCTGTGTTGCCTGCACTAAAGGTGACCAAAGGAGCTGTACTGCCTTGCCCTAGGATCACTTCTTTTTTCTTTTTTTCACATGTGCTTACGTTTGACAACAACTCACCTGATGGTAAGCGTTGTTGCAGTCTAAGGTAGAGGAAATATTTCAAGCATTTGTTAAAAACAAAAACGCATCTCAAGGGAGCGTCAGAATTACAGACAAATTATCGCACGACTAGAGTTAATAGAAGAATAATGAAACAATTATATGTATTGACGGCGCTTGCGTGAGGTGAGAGGATCCCCGGCCCCCTGCCTATGGGGCTCGGACCCCTGGTGCATAAAAAAAACACCCCATACGAAAATAATTTTGATAGACACTTCGCGTGTGATCAGCAATTATGTTACGCTCGGTAATTCCAATTTGGCACATTATCGGTGCGTTACCGATTATTTTCAAATTCCGAACGAAAAAATCATTCGCACCTTTTTAAAACACCATTTTTTACTTTTTTGTTTATTTTTCTGACATATGGTGCTAGTTGGGTGGTGCTGGCCGCTTCGAAACGAACACAAAAATTTAAAAAGAAGATATGTTCGTTTTTTCAACACATTCGATTTTTATTTTCTACGTTTTCACTTGTTTTGTTACTTTCATTTAATTTCAACCGATTGTTTGCCGCTCGTTTTTTCTTTTCAATTCCACACCATTTGTGTTGTTGTAAGGAATCCGCACTCGCGATGATAATGGGTTAAGTTCTAGTACTAGTGATTGACGCGGCAAACCGATTTTGCTTGTTTACGGATGGAAAGATCCCGTGTTATCGTTCGGTAGCGCTTGACAAACATTGTAGGCAACTGTTACGTAAACTGCGCCTATATCCAGACAACTCAGGTCTCAGCATCCGGCGTTATCTAATCTTCGGTCAGTGTTTGTGGAGGTGCGGATGATGTTCACCGAGATACGCCAAGGTTTGTGTATCGAAATGAAAGTCAGTACTGCGCTGTGGCCTTTTTGGGACGAGATAACATTCTTGTGGCGCCATCGTTATCGTAGCCCTCGAGATTTGGGCGTCTTCGTAAAAATTTGCATTTAAAGAAAATAAATTATAAAAAAATATCTTTTTATTAAATCATTTCTTGATAAAAGTAGTTTTTTTGTTACTTGAACAGCTTTCAGATAGACAAAGATACATTCTTAAGATTTTTGAACGGATATCTTGACAGTGAAAAGTTAAATAATATAAAGTGTTGAACGTTAACTTAAAGTGACATTACGTACACAACCTCAAGTATTGTTACTACAGCTTACTGAAGTTACGTGTTTGTCGAGCCCATTCAGTTTTTAAGTGGTTTTAAACAAACACCATTGAGCCGAGAACAGGGGACCTCTTGTGCCCCGCTCCGGTAAATAACACTCAAAGTTTTATATTTATTTAGAAAAATCTAATCTTGACGTCGAGTGCTTTATCTCCGTATCCGGTAGATCTCGAACGTCCCAACACTACTCAACGATCTTGTATTTAGAAATTAAACAGCGACAAATGTAGACTGTTAACTTTTCTCACGACACGGAATGCCACGTCAAATTAAATGTATCAATTTAACAAAATATTCACTCTAAAGAGAAATCAGTTGCCATTCATTAAAAGATCTAAGTCCTTTCAGTACGTCAAAGCATTTTTAAGACAACAAAAATAATGAAATACAAATGTGTATCCGTGTCTATTCTATTACGAAACATAATAAGCCCGTTGGAGAGGCTGCGTGGAAACAGCAAAACATTAATTAACTCAAGTGACAGTCTCACACGACGTTCATTAGGTACATCTCTCCATAACTCATCCGCTTCTATTTCCGATACTTAAAGTTTTTCACCGGAGACGATGCCAAAACTCATGTCCCATGTTCATAGCTGACTGTTCATTAATTTCCAGTGACGCACGCAGCGAAAGTTGGAATAGAATCCTTGGGCATAAAGAGACGTATGAATGGACTGTGTGAACTTAAATGAGAATGTCGCCTATTTAACGACACAACGGTGTCATTCATCAGACGTGCGCGCCCGATGCCGGCTCGCGGGCTCGCTCTCAATGTAGGTAACGTCAAAAGTCCACGTCGGAACGAACGTTGATTACAGATTCTGTATCGCCGACGCGAAATTGGTTTCACTCGAATTTTCAGGCCCAAAATCCCGTATCCCGGACAAATTAAATTTACAATCGCATGTATCATAAATAAAACATAAAACTCGCACTATAAGATACAATTTGCTAAACTGTCGTCCGTATTAGTATTCGAAGCGAACGTCAAAATATTCAAATTGAATTGTGTCTCGTCATCGGAATACGCAATGAATCGAGTCAGATTCGACTCGTTTACAACGTGTTAGTCGCGGATCTAGTATCATTTCGGAATCGATTATTTCGTATTGTTTGTGGCACTCGAGCATTGTGTAGTGTTATTTTTTGTGTCAATCTATCGCTTCTCAAATGACGTGAATATTAATCGCGACGGACGAGTTTTTTAATGAGACGGTGTTTTACAGGTTTTGCTTCGATTAATTTGTTCCGGCGAGTCAGCACGTCCGCGCGCCAAGTTACTTTTTGTTAGAAGGATGTGCTGGCATCTGATAAAGAGTCAATCTCGTCTCGCGATCTTATTATTTGTCGCCTTTCCAGAACTTTATGTAAAATAAAACGAAGTGTTGCAAAAGTTAGGCGTCAAATTCTCAGACGCCATAACGCAGGGAGTGTGAAGTCGTCGGATACTTTTGCATAATCTGATGTACCCTCGAGGCTACAGTGGCGTCCCTCGCAAAAATCGGCTAACAAAGTAACACTCGGCTCAAGTGTCGCCAAGTGGCGGTCTCCGATTCGATTACGGACTAGTGTCGAGGGGACTCGATTCTAAATAACTTAACGCGTTTTGCTCGAGTGCTCGATTATTCGATTACAATGCGTAAGTGTTGTCGACAGTTTTGAGGTTTGCGTTCTTAGTGGCATCTTTTTGGGGGATTTTGGGTGATTGACACGACGCGGCCAAGGTCACGCTTGTATTAGAAATTCCTCTGATGATTCTAAATTCAAATGCTGGGTGTGAGACTCAGGTGACCGTTACGTGGGTACTTTCCATAGACATGCCGCGTTGGGATCAGGTGATTATTTCAGAGATAAGAGCATATTACGCTCGTTTGTTAAGATTGCGTTTTGATAAAGGCCCGAGATTATTTTCTCAGCAACATAAACAAACTTAAGCCGTGTTCTCGGAATCTGAATAAATAAAATAAGTAGAACATACCTAGCAAAGCTAGCGTAATTTTTCCGAGAAATTTCGCCAAACCAAGATGATGTGGGATCCCTTTGTATATTTTGTTAGATTACGAAGTAGCGTTTTAAGTATATTTTGCCTTAAGTCTAGTTTGTGAATAAATGAACAAAGATTGGGACATGCCATTATTCCCTTAGTTATCAAGTAAAGAGTGAACACCAAGCTTACTGCCCTCCGGATGGTAAGAGTTCTCCTTTGCGCGTCGCCTATTACTTTGAGATATTGTTCAATAATGAAACGCAACCACAACGGTATCGTGTAACGCTCCATTTTTGCTAACCCCAAACTCTCAGCTCAGCTGTCAAATTGTTTTTTTTTCAGGGTTGTCAACAATTTACTGCACACATGGCTGCAAATTCAAATCTTGCGTAAATTTTGAGGCATCCGTTTCTATGAATGATTCTGTGGAGTTGCTACGCATTTTGACATCCACTTTCCTCAATTCCACACATTCTTAAGAAATCACCCTCTGTTTAATTACAAGTCTCGAGCCACCCTTCTAGCCTCTACAAACAACACAAGCTCCATCTTACAACATCTTAGATATCCCACCCTTCGATGTTAATAGATGTATAGTGTATACTAATATAAATGGATTGTGGTCCGAAAATGTACAGACAGCAGGCTTGGTGTAGTGGTTGGGCAAGTCAACATCTCATACACCTCGAAGATTGTAGGTTCAATTTCCACTAAGATAATTAATTTAAAAATAAAATTTGTGCACAGTAAAAAGCGTAAGTGATTGTTTCGTGTCTGGATGTTGTCGTCGTAATTTCTCTAGATACCCAAAGATGAGATGAGAAGGCTCCTAACTAGATCACTAATCCTACTAAAGGGCTATCTTTGGGCTATCGTAAAAAAATGAAGGTATGCAACTAGAGACTCCCCCCGTCTTCACCCGGGTACAACTGCGATGTACTTGCTCTCCTCAAGTAATCCTCTAAATTTAAAGGATAACTGCATCAAAACTTATCACAAGTAATTTGGAAGTTGGTACTATTCGACGGACAGAAGCTGATGGCGACTTTGTTAAAAATAGTATAATTAGAGTATCTATTTTTTTTGTAATGTAACTGTGTGATGAGACGAGCAAGTCGTTCGCCTAATGGTCAGCGCCACGCCTGCCCATTACAATTGCAGTGCCACCCAGAACTTTTAATACCATAAAAAGCACTGCGTAGGACTGCATTGCGCTCATCACCCCGAGACATCAGATATATTTGCCCAGTAATTTCACTGGTTGCAATGCCCTAATATTATGTTCGGTTTTAACCCCATAGGAAATTACATTTTTAATTCAATAGTTACAGTGTGAAACATTTACAAAAAACTTTATTTTTTAAAGCATGTGAGTCCTAATCAACTATACTCAAATGAAACAAGATTTCCGAAAAATCTCCAATATACGGACCATAGAACATACTGTTTCCTATAGCATATGCATATCATACTTCGATTTTCCAACAGAATAGATACACAAGGGCTTAGGGCCCATGACGGGCCGTCAGACGCCGAGACGCCGATGTATAAAATCTGTATGAGCGTTAAATAAACCCCTACGACCTATAAAACACTCCCGTATCCTTTACGATCAGGGTTGCCAACCCAGAAATAAATTATTCAGTGTGCTATAAAAATGAGACTGTCTGTCTTTATCATCAGCCTATTCCCATACATGGTAACATTAGAATTAACTTAAGAATCGAGATTGTTGCCATTGGCGTTATCTCGCCTAGCCGTTTGCAACAGATCTTCTAGGTTAAGCAACATTTGCAGTATAATGGGTAACCGTTTGGTATTTACATCTGAGCGCTACCGTGCTTCAGAGAGCACGTTAAACTGTCGCTCCCGCTTGTTGTCTTTGGACAACAGTCGTTAGGCCACGTTGGAGGCCTTCGGATGGGACCGGACCACACGGGAGAAGAAAAACAACACGCTAAATTCGTACTTTCTGAGTAGCAGTTTTTTATACGACCATAAGACCATTAATTATTACAGGACTGTCCAAATCTAATTGACATTAATTAACTAAGTTACTTAACTGTTACTTTCTTTATCATGTTCATTGACAATCTAGATAGATAGATATGGTCAATGGTCATCTATGGTGGCTTTTGACTATCTTGTTTAAAAATAATATTTGAAATTGTGACAGCCCTACGCCGGCCATCTTTGTTTAGAGCTAACTAGGGCTTAGAGTCGCGATTACGGTTTATCTTTGTTGGATACATTTTTGCGGCGGCAATTAAGTTTTTATAGGTTTTAGTTTATAGTTTATTTATAGGAGTTTACGACGGACTAGAGTGAATCATGATAGTTTGGAAAATGGGACCGTGGACTATTTGTTGTAGTTTCTGTTTATTGTAAATTGATATTAAAACTTTGACTAGATGTGGAGTATGAAGTCGATTAGAAAGGTTTAATTTTTTATTTCTTTATTTCGTGTTTTAGTGATGAGACCTACCGCTATAGAAGCGACGACGATATCGCGTCATAACATTAGTCCATAACTTTGAATCGCCAGTTTTGCATTTTTAGGTACAGCTCGTGTCTTAGATTTAGGTAAGTAGATGTTCCATGTACAGGATAAAGAATGTTGTAAGACAATAGAACCCATTACGCTGGCGTCTTGCCATTTCGGTAGTTACCTATAAAGCGGAAAAAATGAAACAAAACGCTCTGATTTGACCATTTAAATCCAACAAGATGCAGCTTTTGTTTTACAAGCAATAACAATTTACCGCATCAAATAAAGCAAACTCATAACAACACCGGAAGACCTCTTGTCTTTAATCACACAATTGAATCGTCACAGTCTATGGCCTGACAAATTCGCACGCCCTCAGCATCGTCTTAAACGCGCACTTAACTCGTACCCTTCCTCCACCCTCGGACGCCTCCGTTCTTTTTATATCGCAACTTTATTAACGCATAAAGGTCTCGTGATGGCCCTTTAAGAATTAGGATGCGTCCCGTCTACGGAGACTCACTCGACCTGAACAAATGGAGTGTCCCAACTTTACCCGGAATTGTCCGTAACTACGCGACACTGTCCCATCTCTAAACGCAATTAATGCTAGTATTATCACGCCGTTCTAAATTTGAATTTGGTAAGATTTGGCGCGTAATCCGCTTTGTTTTTAAATTAACTTTTTAAATGTATGCGGCAAGGATGTGACGGAAATAGCTCCTTTTTTCTATTAGGGGTGTAATACACACATAATGGGGCGAAACGTCGATTCGTACGAGTATCGACGTCGTGAAAGCAATCGGATTTACATGTCTACCGACGGCGTACTAAAACGAAATCATGAATGAAGCGCAGTATAGGAAACCCAAAACATTATCCTTATGCTCCCATTTTACGACCTTTACCCCCATCGAGTCGAAAGGGTCACATCGGTACGACACGTTGTAAATGTTGCCTCTCGCTCGCACGCGCGTCTTCCCTCGTAAAACAGAGAGAGATAATCACGAAGATGAGTCGAAAATTATTTTTTTTATTATCACCATCGGCGGTGCTCTTTTATTTCCTTTTTACGGTCCGAGTACCTCATAAAAAGACAATAAACTTACTATTTACAGACCATCAGGAAATTGTTAGCCGAAGAGGTCCTCTTTACGACACATGTTCGGGCGGTGGCGCGGGCGAAGTGATGCACTCTTTACGATTGGCGCGCCCGTAAACTGAACGGATGATACATTTTTATCTTCGACAGCGAGTGTATCACGGAAATCAACTGGAAAACTTTTAACGTCTTTGAATATCGAATGTGGCTCAGTAGGAGCATGTTGGATTTTCGATCCGACGCACCCCGGTTCGCATCCCGCAGGCCTCACACCACTGACTTCCTTATGTGCGGATTTAACGCTCTAAAAACGGTGAAGGAAAACCGCGTGAGGAACCCGGTACATATATCCAAGAATTAATCACAAAAATTCAAAAAGACATGTGACATCCACCAACCCGCACTGGCCCATACTCTCTCTATGCGAGTATGTCCGTGTCCCAGCAGTGGGAACGTGATGGGCTGATGATGATGATGATGATGAATGTCGAATAGAAAAGAAAGCGAAACGAGGGAGAGGAGTGAAACTAAGTAAGCATCGGGAGAGTAACTGGCCTGTTTATTATAAGCTGTATTGCCAGTCGTAAAATCATTAAAAACCGTATTTAACTTGAAAAGTATGTCCGTAGTCGGAAGCCTCGAGCTCTCCAGCTTTAATATTGGGGAATTTCGTCAAGAGTTTTAATAATAGTTATTAAATCGGCTGCTCGTGTTAGCTAATCCATCAGTTAAGTGCTCTTTTTATGATTTAACACTGATTCTCCTCGATATTACTGGCCATAAATTACCGCTGGATTACCGGCTAAATTGTTTTATGATATGTTTTCATTGTTTATGACTGATGTTTCTGCCGTGACGTCGGGAGCGAAAAAAGCGAAATCGGATTTCCGCGGGTTATGTAAATTGAGCGATTTACTTATTCGTGTTAGTTTGCAATAGCGAGGTTTACGTACATCGGTCTAGTAATATCTGTACCAGGAGGGTGAAGGGGTGCGAGGGGAGGCTAGGATTTCAATATTGTAAATTCCTCGGATGGTCTCGTAGTGCGTGTAATGAATTTCGGGATTGTCTTGCGGTTTTTCGGTTCCTACCCTCTCGGCTCAACCCCTATTTACCCGCGCTCCATTGGACGCCTCCACGTTATGTACAAGACGCCTAGAACTTTTAATAACTGAAATACTTCGGGCTTTTTCGTGAGTCGAACACATAGAAGAAAGGTACGGTCGCGGCGTGGCACCGTACCGAAATATATGGTAATAAGGGCGCGTTATTTAGGTCCGGCAATTCGTATGATAAAACTGAACCACTGATATTTGCCCGCAGACAATTCCTATGGAGATTCCGGGCTTGTTTCTGGGGTAAATCTGTGCATGAGGATGATATACGGTAGAAGAAACGAACGAATTCCTTTCCCCTCTTGCGAAATGCCTTACACCGTACAAAGTGGAAGAAATACGCGGGATTATTATACGGTCAAATATTGTCGTTCTTATGCGGATGGAATCTTTCTACATTTCCTCGGGTCAGCATTTGTTATCTGAGGGCCGGGGATATTTTTCCCGAAATTTTCCTGTACACAAATCTCATTTCCTATGCCATAAATAGAACGATTTAAAAAAGTAATTACCGATCACCATGGGTATTTGCAAGTTGCCAGTAATAAAATAAACACAGGCCATATATTCCATGTCGCAAAAAAAAATGTTTTGAAAAGTAATCTATAGGCGGAAGAATATTACAAACTGCCAGTGCTAATTCAAAAATGGAACGTTAACTTTTTAACGCTAGCAAGCGCAAAGCAAGGAAAGGTAAGTCGAGCAGTTTACGGCCTGCGGTCGCCGGAGGCACGGACGGCTCTAATTAAAATCCTACGTTTTCTGCGGTGTTCATTATGATCGTTTAAAACGGTTTTTGTTGCGCCCTCCCCGGTTAGGTTGCGTTATTGTTGTGGGCTGTTACTAATTTACATGTTAATGAGATGTTAGTAATGTTATACCTCGATAATAGTTAAGCTGAATGGGAGACTGCCTTTGCCTAGATTAGTTTTGGTTTTATTTGACAGTGGTCTTGCAGTGATTAATGAATTCTGTGCACGTTTTGTGGTATTGCATTTACTACATAATAATTATTCCTTCTCATCATTTGATAATCTTCACGATGGTACGCTTCTTCATATAAAATAGTTGAAGATAAATAGTAAAGACCTCAGACTTATGGAAGTTATCAAGCGCAAACGTTGCAAGGAGCCCACCAATTACACCAAGGACTAGGCATATGCGACTTAATATCTGATGTCTCGGGGTGATGAGCGCATTGCAGTGTTTCACAGTGCTTTTTACTGTATTAAAAGTTGTGGGTGACACTGCAATTGTTATAGGCAGGCGTGGCGCTTACTATCAGGCAAACAACTTGCTCGTCTCGTCAGTCACTTCCATAAAAACAATTATGATATGACAGATTAAACAATTTCTAAAATAATCGAAATTTTGAATTCGGAACACCGATTCTCAAAACAGTTGCCCAAAATAAAAATATGGATACAAGGCTCCTATTTGTTTTTTTAAATTCCTAATATTCATTAGCATATATGACAATAGCAGCAGGGCAGCAGAAGCGCGCGGCTGCCGCGCATTCCCGCCTTTGTCTCCGCTATGCTAATGTGGAATACACCTGTGACTCTTTACCCTTTATGCGCGCCTGGTACCTTAAGCCGAGAACAGTATTTTTTGTGGAGCCTCTTGCGGTTACTGCATCTTTAATTACCGTATAGTTTAGCAAGGCTGTTTTTTTTAATTGGCAATTTTCTAACCGCATTCGATGGCTGAATAGATTGCGTGGATTATGTTCAGGGAAAGGCATTGTATTGTTTTTAATTAAT
This sequence comes from Petrophora chlorosata, assembly GCA_951640565.1. Taxonomy (NCBI): domain Eukaryota; kingdom Metazoa; phylum Arthropoda; class Insecta; order Lepidoptera; family Geometridae; genus Petrophora; species Petrophora chlorosata. The sequence continues at coordinate 14,843,819 of OX621207.1, read as the reverse complement.
GCGCTAATGGTAGTATTCTAAAATTTGCTTTTAGGCTCGATTCTTGTTGTTATTGAAGTAATCCACCGTGTTTAATACCATTGTCATTTACACTAATACAAATATGAGCCGTTTTTGTGATACATAATAGGAAATATAACAACAACAGCACCACCCAGAACTTTGTTTTGCAAAATCCTGCGCGGCGCTGCACTGCGCTCGTCACCCTAAGACAATTAGCTGTTGAGTCTCATAATGCCTAGTAATTTCGCTGGCTACCTACAATGCCCTTCAAAGCGGAACACAGTAATGCCTGCGCATTACTGCTTGGCGGCTGAATAACTTAAGGCAAAGCGGTGGTAACCACCCTGACGGCCTCTTGCATACGAGAAACCTACCACCAGTAAAAAATCTAGTAAGAACCGAACTGTTTTTATTCTATCTTAGTTCATTCGTATTTGAAATATAAATTATTAAAACTTTACAGATGTCACCGGAGAGCCTAAAAAGGTCTGCATTTAATACTTCCATAAAAATCGCATCGAAACACAGCAGCCCCAATATAAGCGAATCCGCACACGGCTGGTAATCCGTTATTAAAAATAATCGGATAATTTTTCCCATCATTACCGCTAGTGCCGCGCGGAGGTCGACGTCGATGATTTAACGCGCGCCTTTATTATCGATATATCGACATTAAAGCGGGTTTTAATTATCGATTTGACGGCAAGTAGCTCAATCTGCAGCTCATAAATCCGACCGCAATGGAACCGCGAATTAAATTTAAAGTAGAAAGGAAAGTGAAAAACGTGCGTTTTCCACACGCAATGTTTTCTTTATTGTAGAAACTTTGGTTTGTGAATGTTGATCTGAAAATGTCACATTTAATTGACACGCTTCAATAAATTTCTTAGGCTTGAAACTGCGTTAAGCGGGCGCCCACACGGGCACCCGTTGCGTGTCTACGCGCGTGGACACGCGGATTGGCTCTGTGGGAACGCAATGGAACCGCGAATCTCCGTCGCGGGTACCACTCGCGGAGACCTTATTTAATATTGGTGTTATTGACTGAACAAGTCCGTGCGTGTTACTGCTAAGGCCTGAAACTGCGTTAAGCGGACGCCTGTGTGGCCCGCCTCCCCGCGGCGGATGCCCGCGCGGGTCTCCGCAACGGAGCACTTTTGTATGGAACCGCGCGGGCGTCCGCTCAACGCAGTTTCAGGCCTTAGTGTTACATTTCGCCATGTCATCAATATTAGTATACCTAACACTCTTATAACGAGTTGTAAGAACGAGTGTGGCTCAGTGGGAGCACGTGCGTCTTTCGATCCGGCGCACCTGTTCGAATCCCGCTGGCCCCGCTAACTGTCTTAAGTTATGTGCGGATTTAACACTCGCTCATAAAAACTGAGATGAGACGAGCATGTCGTTTGCCTGATGGTAAGCGCCACGCCAGCCCATAACAATTGCAGTGCCATCCAGAGCTTTTAATACCATAAAAGCCTACATAATAGTTTTTACACGATTTCTTTATCATTCCCTCGTAATTTAGCATGTAAGCATAAGATGTACCAAACTTTATACAGTCACGGGAAATATAACAAAATATATGCTTCAGTCAGTAACACGCAGCGTTGCGTTCTACACACTCTAAACTTATCTCTAACTCCGCGTCACAATCCAAAAACAACTTTAATCATCCAAAAGCCGCGTTCAAAATTAACCGCTTGATGGAACGATACACTCAAACTTCGAGATAAGTTCTCGCTGCTTTTAAAGTAAATACAAGTAAGCAAAGAGGCTTCCGCGAGGCTTAGGCGGCGCTTCCCGGTTCGCTTCGCCAGCGCTTGAGTGTCGAAACGATTACGTACGCGTTTGTGACAAGAAACAGCGGCATTTTAGGTTGATGCATTGCATTGGGAAATAATAAAGCTTAAGATCTTGAAAAAAATATAAATAAAAGTCTTTGTTGAAATTCGCGTGGTATTTTTTCCCGAAAGCGTAACATTTTTTCTTCTATGGCAACCTAAAAGCTCTATGTTGAAAGTGCCTCTTACCACACTACATGACATTTTACATAACAATAACGCTCATTGCTGGCCACATTCTGACAAGTACATAAAAAAACAAATCATCTAAACAAGACCACCAACAGTCACCGCCATGTTCGAATTTGGAACACTATTTAAAAAAATGCTAATCCTTACAATGGCGTTTTCCCGCCTCGATTTGCAAACAGAGAAGCCGTGACGATTGTATGGTGATCGCGGCTTGTGTCGTCGCTTGCATTCTGCCCACGTGATAAATCTTATAGGAGGATGTTAGGCACTGAAACTCTGATTAGGGGACTCAGTTAAAATAATTAGAATGAATTTGCCTAGGACGAATATACAATTTTCTTCTAGAAGTACACTTAATGAAAGAAAATTACCTACAAGTTAGGACCAACATAAATACAACACTAGAAACAAGGAAAAACTACAAGTGCCTGCGACTCGGTTAACCAAAATATATAAACAGGGACTTAATATAAAACTTGATATGTTAAAATACCTCTTGATGTAACTAAATTACCTAGAATTCTAGACAATAATTAAAGCGTTCTTCGAAACACATCCTTTCTAATAATTTATTTAGTAATTCTGTATAATAATGGCATGCCTAATATAACGTACCTACATTGTTATAATTTGGTCAGTAAATGAATTGAAATTGAAGATTTAAATCGATTCCATTGTGTAAGGCGTCAACCGATTTGATTTGATCTCATTATCAATATAAACTTCTAAATAAATAATAATCTTAATTGATGTTGGTTTATGATTTGACGATGTTTGATGATTAATCCAATTTATAAGCTTCAAACGTTAATTTGTTGTTGCCAAGTCACAGAAAAATGTCTAGAGATTCTAGAGACAATCGTAGATATCATTAGTTTTAAAATAATACATCTCCACTTTACCGGGATTCTCAGCATTCCCACCCGCAAAGGCATTCCATAATAATTCAAAAATATGATTCTATATTTAAAACCGTCGCGGGGTCTCGCGCCCCTTGAGCGCAGAAAAAAGTATCGATCGTGTTGCCAGCCTAAACGTCATGTGATAAATTACCTTCGGGAAATTAAAACTGTCTTTGGCAATGCTTGGAACAATACAAGTTTCTTTTTGTTTCTATAATCTACTTCCATCCTGCTTCTATGTTAATATTTTGAATATTTTTGTCTCGTTTCGAATTGGAAGTATGCTGGGCAGGAGTGACAACATTTTTGATATTAAATAAGCACTTTGGGGAAATTTATTGCTATTATGTGATTGTTTTAATAAATAGGTTGATTAAATATTACTCAAACAAAACCTTCAAAAGCTTTTTTTTAATTCGCTCGTCTGTGCAGGCTAAACTCTCCAGGACCATACCGCCTTGTCTTACGTAGTTTTTATTTGATATGGGTCATTAGCAACAAGCCGGATCCTAGTGCTATCCTCCTTGTGCTTCAATAAAGAGGTGAACCTATATTTAAGCTTTCCATGGACTTTTTGGGAGAACATAAAAAGCAATATTTTTCTCTATTTTGTTTCATTTGCTTACATTCATGCATGTTTACAAACACAATGGGTAAATATTCCACCGATATTACACATTATCGAAATAACACTTGTTTAGAAAATAAAAGCGAATTGTGTCACATTTTTGACTTCCCGCCAAAAAGTCTTAACTTCAAAAGCATTAAAAGATGAATAGATTAATATTGCTGACTCTAAAATTAAATCAAATGTAAAAATATATAAATTTAAAACAAAAGCTCTCTACGCTCAAATGATCTGCCTTCAAACAAAGCTTTCTCAAGATGCACAATCAAATAATTAAAAGCGAGAACATCACAAATACATTAAAGCGCCGTCCTATTCCAAATCTAATTTCTCCAGACGAAAAAAACAAAGTTAATTACTTTTTTTCTGAGATAAGAGACCCTATTTGAATCCGTTATCACCTCGCGTTCCTGCCACCCTGGTACTTTTCCCTTCAATCTTTAGACCCTCTGGGGTAGGTACCAGGCGTAATTTAAAGATAACTAATGCTTGGGGTCATTAAGGAACGTTCGAAGGAAAACTCGGGGAAATGCAGCCCAAATGCATTTTTAATATTGGTTCGGAGACTGAAGTCACTTATCTGGTTGAAAGTTTGTACTTTTCTTTCATAAATATTTAGGTACTTGTTTTTACTTTTTAAATATTGCGTGGAATACGCAAAATGGGTTGTGCTACGAGATGTAAGCAAATTTAGTGAACATGCATTTTTATTATGCAATTTTGGGAATGTATCTTTTTGGGATTACAACATTTTCGGACTTCAACATTGTGCAACTAAGTCACACACCTTATAATTAAAATGCTGGGTCTTAGAGTTACCTACTTTAGTCACTAATATTACGAACGTATTTAGTTACAAGAATTAAAGAATTATTATTGTTATTCAGATACTCCGTTCTCAGATAATTTACGTGTTTTACAATATTTCTATAAAAAACATAATATATACAAAAAATATTAATATATTATAAAAATCCTAAACCTAGAGTACCACCGGCAGCGGGGCAGGGCTCAAAGGCTAGCAGGGCTGCAGAGTGAGGAACTTCATTACTTAAATATTTCTATTTTTAACCGACTTCATAAAGGAGAAGGTTCTCCATTCGGATGTATTTTTTTTGTTTTTTTTCCATGTTTGTTACCTCAGAACTCCGTCATTTATGAACTGATTTGTAAAATTGTTTTTGCGTTGGGTTCAGTATAGCTACGAAGTGGTCCCATATAAATTTCACCGATATGTGACCTTGGACTTCGAAGATATATTGAAGTCGGTTTATGTTTTTTTCTAAAAATTATTATAAGTCACATCCCAAGGAACCCACATCTTAGAATAAACATAAAATTAAATCTATGTAGGTACATACATCAGTTCCGGTAATAACTAGATTTAATTTTAAACGATACGCATTAAGGCACCACCAAATTATGTAATTACGATTAAATGGATAACTTAGAACTCATTTAATCCAAACGAATAGGTTTTATTCCCTTTAACGCTTTACGATACGACCATCTCATCAGTAGAGACGTAAAACTGTTCGAAAATATTTATTACGATTAAATTTTTTATAACCCCATAAAATTTTTGAATGAAAAACTTCTTGCAACCTTTGTTAGAATAGGTCTAATTGACCCTAAGATTTTTAAGCCCCAATTTTTAACGACCAGAAAAGGTTGCCAGTATTAAAAATGTCGCGACGAGGTGTTTCTTTTTTGTCAAAAAACGTAATAATCTTAAGGCAGTAAAATACTATCAGACGTTTACGACAAATTCACACAAGACCTACTTAATAAATCTGACAAAATCTTAAATTTATGCTCGCGAACGCAGGACGAGAGTAAAAAAATATTATTTTACGACGCCGTAAAACTGCTTAGAGCGTGGCCGAGGGATAATTCCGGAAAATCCATTTTAATTAACGTATTTTTATGATTATTGTGATGAAAATTAAGAGAGATGATTTCCTTTTAATAGACGCTATGAAAACTTTCGTCGAGGAACGTTTTAATACCGAACGAAGATGTGATATATGTCAGTCAGTCGCAAAAATGAAATAACATACATTGCGGAATCATAAACTTTAATATCTACCTGTAATCAAATAATAATGTTGTAATCTCTCATACCTATTGTAAAGGTTCATTTTCCATCACTAAACTTAGTTTTGCTTATGAAAATCAGCCTACCTAATTTGTATGCCTAAATACTCATAATTCACGCTGTGTTTAGGTACGTGTAATTAGTAGTGCATTTAGCATTTTTTTATAAGTTTTGTCTAAAGACAAAGTTATACCAGGCCTAGCGCACCCCGCACTGTAGGTACGAAGCTACAAGTACATAGCCGGACATCGACGGCGGGTCGCGCGTCGTTACACGTGCCGCGTCAGAAGAGATAAGAGCTATGCGATATAAAGAGAGGCGCTCTGTAGGTTAATATGACTGGTAGTTATGCAGCGCTACGCGAGCTGAATTGAATTTTATTCAAATCAAATCAAAATCTCTTTAATCATTTTGGCATCACAGACGCACTTATGAACGTCAAATTATCACAATGACTCTACCACCGTATCGGAAAAAGAACCACTACTCAGAAGATACGGCAAGAAACTGAGGGGCATTTTTTTTTTAGAGATTTTGTTACAATTTTTTGGGATTTTACAATGTTATGTTTCTTATGTACCAGTTGGTTACTTTGCAGAAGTGGAATGTTCCAAGCATCTTTGTCTTCTATGTAATTACGAACAGTGTAGTATGCTTTTCTCATTAGAACATTCTTAACGCGTAATTTGAATTTACTTTCTGTGAGCTCCGTTATACACTTTGGAATTTTATTATAAAAACGTACGCAGTTGCCCATAAAGGACTTATTCGTTTTAGTCAGTCTATACCTAGGTACAACAATCCTATCCTTATTTCTAGTGTTAATGTTATGATGGTCACTATTTACTTTGAATTTTTGGAAGTTTTTGCGAACATGCATTATATTTTCATAAATATATAAAGAAGGTAAAGTTAATATATTAACTTGCTTAAAAAAATCCCTTAACGAGTCACGTGGACCCAACTCGTAAATCGCGCGAACCGCACGCTTCTGTAATATAAAAATAGTATCTATATCCGCAGCAGAACCCCACAGCAAAATGCCATATGACATTATGCTGTGGAAGTATGCAAAGTAAACTAACCGAGCCGTAGCTATATCCGTTAATTGCCTAATTTTACGAACCGCATATGCAGCAGAACTAAGTTTTCCAGATAGAGCATCAATATGAGGACCCCACTGCAACTTAGAGTCTATGCCTATACCTAGGAATACCGTCGCTTTGTCTGTATCGAGTTTATTACTATTGAGCATTATGTTTGGCTCTACATGTCTAACATTAGGCAAAGAGAACTTTAAACATTTCGTCTTTTTCGCGTTTAGTAACAAATTATTCGCAGAGAACCATTTCGAAACAAAATCCAATACGTAGTTTACATGCGCCAATTCACTGTCCTTTCTATCTACTTTAAAAATTATCGATGTATCATCAGCGAATAGAACAATATCTGCAAGGTCTTTAACTACAAAGGGTAAATCATTTATATATGCCAAGAATAAAAACGGCCCCAATATTGATCCCTGCGGTACCCCCATTCTGACTAAGGATCCGGAAGATGTTACGCCATTTACCCCAACTTTTTGCTGTCTATCGGTTAAGTAGGACTCAACAAGATTCAGAGCAGTTCCACGAACCCCATAGTGGTAGAGTTTACGAATTAGTGTACGGTGCTCTACACAATCGAAAGCTTTGGAGAGATCACAAAATACACCAATGGCATCCTGTGAACTCTCCCAAGCTTCAAGCACATGTGTTACTAGTTCGACCCCGGCATCTGATGTTGACCTGCATTTCGTGAAACCGAACTGACTCTCGTTCAGTATTTTGTGTTCGTTGAAGTGGGATAAAAGTTGTTTAAGAATAAGTCTTTCAAATATCTTACTCAGAGCCGGAAGCACAGAGACTGGTCTGTAATTCGAGGGATCAGTTTTACTGCCTGATTTGAAGATCGGTGTAATTTTACTATTTTTCATTAAATCGGGAAATGAGCCTGTGTCAATACACATATTAAATATAGCCACGAGATATGGTGCAATAACTTCTATTAATGATTCTAGCATCTTTACTGATATGCCCCACAAATCTTCAGTGGTTTTGGCATTAAGACTTTTGAATGTTTTAATAATTTCAATAGTGGAAGTATATCTGAACTGAAAATCCGGTAAATCTAGTGGAAAGTGCTCTTTTAGAAGAGCTTCTGCTACATATTGCGTCATAGCAAGAGTCGCTATTTGTTTAAATTTCTTTGCGGATTGATGCTTCTGTCCCTTAGTATTCTGTGGTTATACTTAAGTGTAAGAAACAATGTAACTACTGTTGGAGAACCAAATAAAAATAATATAGGCATAGGTATATAAACTTATTATAGAAGTAGGCAATCGTTTCCAAATTCAGCATATAAAATGAAGTTTGTTTTTTTGCTAAACGGTTTTTGCGTCTATTTCAAAATATTTCATTTAAATCTTACAAATTACGTCTAATGAACCAGGAAGTGCCCTAAGTTTTTTTTTCACGGCCGCGCTCTGGAAATATTGTCATTGTGCCGCAGGAATGTTAAAAAGTGTTCTTGATTAAATAAAATGTCGCCTCCGAGGGGCGGGAGACGTGAGAAGAATACGAGGCCTCGAACGTCTCGCTCATAATGCCTAACTTAGATTTTTATAGCGGATGAATTAAAGTAATTTTGTTGGCCAACATGATTTACTACAAAGTCAATGACACTTACAATATGGAAAGTGTCGGTTTCTGAGTACGGCCCTGTATAAATAACTTTTTAAATCAAAATTTGACAAATGCACTAGCCATTCTGCCATCCTGCTAGAAAAAAGTTTAATTTCTAACGCTTCTATGATGTCTACCTACTTATTCAGCTTAAAATTATTGCCATCAACGTAAAAACATAAATCTAAACTTCAAAAACAGAACACTTTATTTTCTTTTTCTTTTGCTATCTTTTTAATTATTTTTTTTATGGCACTACAACTACGCCATTCATCCAAAATTTTAACGTAGCGCCGCTACATTGACCTGCGTAGATCTAGATAAGACCTAGGCCATAACTCCTGGTTTCATTTAGGTAGTAAACTAGCCGAGATTCTCGTGAGATAAGTTTATCTAGCCTGTAACGGCTGCCGGTAAGCTGCGTGCATTAGGTATGCTTTCTTTGTTTTAATACTAAGGTAAAGGTTATTGCATTAAAAAATAGTAAAAAACCATCTACATATAACAAAAAAATTAAAAATAAAATAATACATTTGAAATCTTTGAGATTTAGACTTTTTACAATCTTTTATTGCAATTGCAATGTTTGTTTGTTTGGGTCAAATCTTGCAAGTTGAATCTGAAACAATTCCTCTTATCCTACGGAATTGAAATTTGGCATACTTGTCGAAGTCCGATGACAATGCAATATTATGGTGACAACCAGCTGATTTGATGATGGAGACGGAAGGTGGGAACTCCTTGACGGATAATCGTAAACTACTAGTGATTGTGCTCATTTTAATCTGCTTGCGGTTCCGATTACGAGTTTGTAAAAAGCTTGTCTGGAAAAATAAATTTTTCAACAAAAATCTTGTTTCTGACGTTACTCTATTTTGATAATGGCATTTTGCGACTAGGTATGTAGGTTGAACATAAAAACCAAAAACTAACCAGGTGGAATCAGAATGTTTACTTATGGTTTATAATTTTACTTATTGGTGAATAATGTGGGTTGAAAACGAATAACGAATATACCTCAAGCAAGTCAAAATACAGACTTACCACATAACTGAAACTCTGTAGTCAAAATGTCTTCGTGATTTCTTACCTGTGGGCAAAAAAAAATACAAATATTCAACATTATAAAAAAAACATATTTATCATAGATGTGCTTGTTAGTATAGACTTATAGCTAGCGCAGAGAATGCCTAGATTAGGAGTTCAAAAAAAACTTTTTATTGCACATGCACAATAATTATATTACAATTATAATATTTTTTATTATATAATTAAGTGACGAACCGAGCAAGTCGTTCGCCCGATAGTAAGCAACAATCAATCAATCAATCAAAAGTTCTTTATTCATGTTTCGCATCACAGATGCACTTATGAACGTCAATTATTACAATGACTACCACCGTATCGGAAAAAGAACCACTTCTCAGAAGATACGGCAGGAAACTGAGGGGCATTTATTTTTAAACTTTTGTTACAATATTTTATGTTTATTTTTGATAATATTATGTTTCTTATGTGCCAGTTGGCTACTTGGCAGAAGCGGAATGGTCCATGCATCTTTGTCTTCTATGTAATTACTAACTGTAGAGTATGCTGACAACATGCCTGCCCATATGAGTTGCAGCTCAACCCAGAACTTTGTTCCGCAAAATCCTGCGCGGAACTCGTCACCCTGAGACAATAGTTCCGTAGTAAAATAGGCGGTCTTACAGATAAACAGCGACTTCTTTCAGATAAAGGTTATTTTAAGACACGTGTTTTTGCGTAGGTGCTTAGCTGTACGTACTGTTAATCTTATTTAAAAAAATCTCGACATTTTAGGCATTTTAACGATATAAAAATAGGATTCTTCTCCAAAGTAGAGTACCTTCGAAGGGTAAGGTTTATATGTATGTATGTATGTAGAGGGTTACTCCGGACGGACAGACATACAAAAGGGAAACTATTACACCATATATTTTCCGGAAAACGAGTTCAGGCTGCGAATAAATAGGCTCTACCTTTTGCGAGGGGAAGCAAAAATGTTTGTTTTGGGAAAATACTCTACATATACCTTTTTTTTAATCTAAAAATGTCTTATAAGGATGTCTAAGCTGAACACCGAACAATTAAATATTGATTTTCTAACAAGATTGTTTAAGATATTGTCTAACTGCAAAATGTCATTTAATTTTATAAGAAACTGTAGAAAGAGATTTATTTTATTTTTGTAATTGTAATTATTTAACTCATACTTAAAACTAAATAATTTTATTTATAAAAAAACTCTGACAAAAAATTATAATAGTCAAAAACCATTTTATGTCATATTTTTACTAAATGAGAGCTCCTACGAAAAAGAATTGGCAACCATAAAAATACCAGAGTATTCAAAATTCAGAGGCAACATTAATATCACTATGGAAATCTCGCAACGTTTCCCGTGGTCTCTGACACGCTGCTATTATTATTACATTACCATCCCCTACAGACAGGCGTTATTAATATTTATATGTATGTCATATGCAATTATTGTAATGCAGTGCACACCTTTCGATGCAACTGTCATACAGTATAGGGTGACTATGAGATACGAATAATTGATAATAATATTACAGTTACTATTTTTTATTATTTAAAACGTAATTGTTAAATTGTTTATAAAATGAAAATTATGAAAACACCAATGTGTTATTAATTTGTAATTATTTTAAAGTAAAATGTGTCAAAACAGATGACTTCTTTTTTTTAAATCAATTGTTTTAACGCCTAACGATCACATACATAGATCCTGGCCCCTAACTAGGACTCCCTGTATCTAGGGAACCAGGAACTATGATGACCATGGTCCCACAAAACCCAAATACGAAACAAATGCTTGCTTTTTTGTTTGAATATGACACTATATTGTAATAGTTACCTACTTTATAATCATTTAGAAAACAAGGATAGACAATTCAAGGTTTTTATACTTTGACACCTGAAGTGAATAAGTAGAGTATGTATTTATGATTTTGGTAGGACTATATTTACCCTTTGGTGGTTAAATACAGATAGATATAAACATTTTATTGTAAGAAACATGAAAAACAAGTGCAAAAAAAAACGTTTATTACCGTGAAATGTAGTTATTTTTAATAAGACCTAAGAGAATATCATATATTATTCATATATATAAAATATATGAATAATATATGAAATAATATATTATATTATTATAATATAATATATGATATATTTCATTGATTTTGTAGTTGTTTTTAGATATTTTCATATAGTTTTATGGCTCAAAGCGATCTCTTCTAGACAACCTTCTGTATTTGACCGACTTTAAAAAAGGTGAAAGTTCTCTTTTCGATTGTATTTTTTTATGTTTGTTACCTCAAACCTCTGTCATTCATGAACTAACTTGGAAAATTCTTTTTGCGTTGGGTTCAGTATAGCTACGAAGTGGTCCCATATAATTTCATCGATATTTGACCTTGGACTTCGAAGATACATTGAAATCGGTTTTTTGTTTGATAAAACGTATACTTGTATTAAATAAAAGGAGTAACATCCTTAGAAATAAATCTTTGTTTGTCTAAAGAAATAGAATGTAAGTAACCTATTTCTTTTATTTAAATTGTTTATTTATTGTTATGTAAACTACCATTTTTATTGGCATTATTACGAGTACATTGCAAAGCGTATTGTATTTTATCGACTTTTTACGTTACATTATGTTTTATTAACATTTTATCGATATTTTATTACTTTTCTTGTAAGTATTTAATTTAATTGCCATTTTTATGTATCTTAAAATTTTCATTTATATCTCTAATAAAGTAAATATTTTGTTATGAAAAGGTGTTATCAAATTTTACTGTGTTACTTTTATTGTGTTAATTTTATAGTTATCCGAGTTTATGTGCTGAATGTAGCAGTAATCACTATAATAAACGGTAAGAATTTCAATATTATATTAATAGGCTTATTAAATTATGGCCAGGTGCCATGTTTTAATTACTGGCAAGTTTGTTTAATAAATAAAATTATATTCACATATAAATTTTAATGGGTACTAAGTAACTTTTGTAAAGCTTACAATAAAATTACTTTTAAGTATACTTTTTATAAAAATAAACTGACTTCAATGTATCTTCGAAGTCCAAGGTCAAATTTCGATTAAATTTATATGGGACCACTTCGTAGCTATACTGAACCCAATGCAAAAAGGATTTTCCAAATCGGTTAATACACGACGGAGCAATGAGGTAAGAAACAAAAAATACAATCGAATTGAGAACTTTCTTTTTTGAAGTCGGTTAAAAACTGACTTCGATTCTTATGTATCTTCGAAGTCCAAGGTCGAATATCGATGGAATGTATATGGGACCACTTCGGTTTATAAATGACGGAGTTCTGAGGTAACAAACATAAAAATACATAGGAATTCAGAACCTCCTTTAAGTCGGTTAAAATGCACTTAACTCCAAACAATAACAAACAAAATCTTTTATCGAAATCCCCCGCAAATGCAAATTACTACACGTATAATCGTTATCTCCTCTTAGTTGTGTTAAAAACCAGCCTCCCCCGACGTCAGATTGACATCTGTCAGTCGCGGGGTCCCCCTGACCCACACTTTACTGGGGTCCACGTGACCCCATACTTTTGGCTGGTAGAATAAATTTTTAATCAAAATATTTTCGCGTCCCCTCCGTTGGTGGCGCCGTTAATTTCTCTATTGTCAGTTGGTGACACAAGTTAAGTCGTGATGGGTACCTCTTTGATGAATCAGTGGTGTAACTATGTCTCGTAAATAAATCAAAAAGGTATTTTTTTACCGACTTAAAAACAGTAGGAGGTTCTCAATTAGATTGTATTTTTTTATATTTTTTACCTCAGAACTCCGTCATTTGTAAACCGATTTGGAAAATTGTTTCGCGTCTTGTTCAGTATAGTGGTATAGCTACGAAGTGGTCCCATATAAATTTCATCGATATTTGACTTTGGACTTAGAAGATACAATAAAGTCGGTTTTTGTTTTTTTTAAAAATTATTTATTTATCTGGTCGTTCTACTATTCGATTATTTATCTTAAGATTGAAAAACCGGCTCCTAGTAATAACTAGTTTATTATATTATTTTTACTTAGTAAAGTGTAGAATTTATAGTATTAAAGACATTTATTGCGTTACAAAAAAGTTGGTACATATTTTTTCAAATATTCGTCGACCGCATCGTCGCTTACCATCAGGTGACATAGTGATCAAACGCAAGCCAATTAACAAGTTTTTTTTTCCTTTAGTATGGTTTCCTAAGTATTATGGTCCCCATTTATATTACAATCTAGCCAATTTATTAGGCTAATGAGTAATTTTCATTTAACTTAAACTGATAGGTAGGCTAAAACTAAGAATGTGTCCATTAACACTTTTCTTATTGTCTCTATTAAGGTGAAGTCACACTGTTCTTGTGTTCTTTATATAGGTAGCACTTGTACTACATATTATCACTAATTCACTAATCACTAGACACTACACTGTTTTGTTCTTTCAATTAACAAGTAAAAAAAAAAATATTTTTATGAACAAATTACTATGATAAATACATTGTTCATAAAATTATATGTCAGAATTGTCTAGTTTGTGACTTGTTACCTTTTTTATGAGACAGCAAGATTGCATTTTTATGAAGAAATTACCATATTAAACTTTTTGTCATTGCGAATAATATTTAACCCAGTAGAATTGTTAGGCTTGACCTTTTTTTGTCGTCACACTTTTGGTCATGACGTGGCAGTTTTTAGTTGTGACAGGCCTATCGCACTCCCCACTGAAGGTACGAAGCTACAAGTACATAGCCGGACACCGACGGCGGGTCGCGCGTCGTTACACGTGCCGCGTCTGAAGAGAAGAGCTATGCGATAGAAAGAGAGGTGCTCTGTAGGTTAATATGACTGGTAGGTACGCAGCGCTACGCGAGCTGAATTAAACTTTATTGCGTCATAACAAGAGTCGCTATTTGTTTAAATTTCTTTGCGGAGTGATGCTTCTGTCCCTTAGTATTCTGTGGTTGTGATCAAATTAAACTAAACTAAGTCAGTCTTCAAACCTAACACTAACATACAAATAGAAGTGAACCGAGAAGATTTAGAATATTTTAATCGTCAGCCAAACATTAACACAGTAAAAAAAAATTACACCGACTCTTTCAAACAGTGAGTAAATTTATGATCTATCCGGATTTACAGTAATTTATAACAAACAATAATTTACATTATACAATATATGTATAACATACAATAACGCTTGTTTTCCTTTCTCTCGCCACTTTACTGCAATTTATTTTTTTTGTATACATTCATCGGAAAATATATTGTTTGTTGTGCTCGCTTAACACATGTAGTGCAAATCTTTCGAGTTTTTTTTCGTAATGCTATAGCAGAATATTACTAAACTTTCTTTATTTCAAGCACCTAACAACTAAGTGGCGAGACGATCGGTCGTTCACCTGATGGTAAACACCATACCTACAACAGCAGCGCCGCCTAAAACCTTGTTTTGCAAATCCTACGCAGCAGAGCACACCATGACACAGCTATTAAGTCTCATAATGCCCAGCAATTTCGCTTGAAACAGTGCCTTTCAAACCGGAACACAGTTTGCACACTACTGCTTGGCGGTTGAATATCTGGTAAAGGTATGGTACATGCCAAAGCCGCAACAAAAAATTACATTATTCCTACAAAAAAAAATCTTTATTATTCAAACTTACAATTACCTAAATAAAGAGCCGAATAAAAATAATCGATTTAATAAATAATTCTAATAACAGCCTACTAATGTAATGAATGCGAAATTTTTTAAGGATGTATTGTCATTCTGGGACACCCTGAATAATATGGCTGTCGCTTTTGATGGTCCCGTCTTTTTAAAACAATAGCTGTATTAAAAATTCAAGCCATGATCGTTAAGCACCCATAAGATTACTGAAGCTTGTTCGATGTAGGTAATACACTTGATTTGGCCGTGTGACGTACTCGCCGTGAGTTATTGCATAATTTTATATGATTTATTTGAATGTGTTTAATTTAAATTAATACCCAGATGGGACTGACTATGACTGACAATTAGGAGTTGGCGACTGTTTAAATAGGTCTTAATATTATAGTTAACTAGTTGCGCTCCGCGGTCTCACCCGCGTTGATAATTTTCCTACACATGTCCTTGAATTTTTGTGTATAACTCTTGGACATGTGTCCTCACGATGTTTTCCTTCATCGTTTTAGAGCGAGTGTTAAATCCGCACATAACTTAAGAAAGTCAGTGGTCCAGCGGGATTCGAACTCGGATGCGTCGGATCAAAAGTCGCACATGCTCCCACTAAGCCACATTCACTTTCAATATTTCATCAAAATCTGTTTAGAAGTTTTTAGCGTGATTACGTCCATACATCCTCATAAACTTAATCCTTACATCAAACGCATATCAGACAAAGAAAACCAGAATAAATTTTCGCATTTACTCTGTTTTTTTCTAGTTTTAGCAACCAACATTTGTTATATTATGTTTTTGTTGTTAATTTCCAATAAATTCGAGAATGCTTCGATATATTCCAGCATTACCTTTGAGTTAAAATGTCTAATGAATTCTCAAAACAGTAGACCACCAAAAGTCCGCTAACCAAACAACATTAAGACATTCTATTGTCTCCAAAATCATTACAATAACTCCATTCGTTCGGGCAGTTTCCATTAGAAAACGACCTGAATCCATAGGCACCATACCTACCTACCTATAAATCTTATACTAACAAAGAAATTAACCTGAAAACGTCGCGACGACAAAACGCCGAAAAAAACAATGGCTGAGCAATTAATACAAAATTCAAAAACAAAAGTTTCTAACAAAAGTTGCAAATGTAAAGTATATGCGGTTAAAATCCGTTAAAATTATGCACATACATAAATAAGTGCAGCGTTTTAGAGGTATAGGCAAACACAAGTGGTAATTGGCCGCGATTGGTCACGGCTCTCCATAGAAATGTGAAAAGGTAATTTTTTGAATAGGTTTCTAATTTTTTTCATTATTTAGGAATGTCCGGTTTTCGGTTGAATTCGTTGCCACCCTAGCGCAGCCGTCTTTTCGTATTTAATTCTATGGATAATTTATTTGTAACATTTTATTCTTTGAATCGGTAATATTATGGTGGTGTTGCATTTAAAGATACATTTTAAGTTAGCACTTTCAATGGATAATGATTCTATTTAAAGAGCTAGAGCTTGGTATTAAAAACACTGTCAAATGGAGAATTTTCTCTTTTGTTTAAAGTCGGTTAAGAAATTAGTCATTATTTCCGTCAATAATTATTACGCTTACAATAATAAACAATTATATTACTTAGTAAAATACTATAAATCGAATACTAAGACGGTGATACCGTGCTAGTTAAAAATTAAATTAATTTTCTGGTTCGAAATGGCATGCAGTAAAGAAACTTGCCCAACTAACAATAAAGGCGTAGAACAGAATTGAATATTTTATATTCTAATAAAATATTTATTAACTTTTCAACACACTTGCTCATAAAGTGGCTCTATGGTCAACGCAATTAGGCACAGAATGACACCCATAATCAAACTGTGACTTTTTCATTGCTATAACTCACTAGTGAGTTATAGTTTTTTATTTTTATTTTATTGGTTGAGGTGCTTTGTTCTTAAAACAGTTTTTATTAAAAAAAAGATCGTGTTTAATAGAACAAATAAATTAATGTTCCTATTGCTTGCTCATTTCATGCAACTTCTTATTTAAATAAATAATTTTAACTGGTACGTGTTTAATAAATAAAACTTTCACTCAAATATAAATTTTGTTTTCTCTATAATAAAAGAAAACTTTAAATTCCCCATTTTGTACGTGGCAGAATAGGCGCAAACCCTATTCGCGGAAAATAAAAACCTCATTCCCTTTAGTATGTGGCTGATCGCAATGCGCGCGCATAGGAAAACTGTTTATTTTTCCCGCCATAGCGAATCATTTTTCACAACTCGTTTTCACTGTTGTAAATGAGTTTTTATTGTTATTTTATTCACAAGTGTGTTGAAAAACGTCGTATGATACACGTGTGTATTGATGATTACCGTCCTCGGCTTTCTTAAGACCCTCACCTAACGGCTCGGGTCTCAATGGCGCCTCAGCAGTAATCACCAACATTACAAACTAGTACCATAATGTACTATTATACCATTGTTCGTTACACTGGGCAAGTCAAATTTACATCTGGCTTTAGGCATCATCAGTATTATCTTCAGTTCATTACGTTCCCACTGCTGGGATACGGGCCTTCGTTTAGAAAGAGAGGACAAGAATTAATTATGTCAAAGAGAAGTGACTTACTCTACTTGCAGTACTTGCAACTGACCTGACAATGTCTTTTATCTGCAATTCGGGCATAAAGGCAACGACAATGTAACCTAATTCCCGACTGCAGCAAACTTGCGAGCGGAACGAGCGAGTGGAACGAGCGGCACGAGCGGAATGAGCGGAATGCCCGAGCGCCCTGAATACTTACAAACGTCTAGGAAAATTACATTCCAGTGCTAAAACCTAACGCTGTGGCATTCCAAATGCAGATTATTTTGAGTCCGGTCCAAAAGTTCCGTGTGAATTTCCTAGTAATTCTCTAGACGATACCTCGTTTCTATTTTTGGTAGTTGATACAGTCGTTCAACTTTTCATATCTATTCTATACTAAAAATGGAACTAAGCCAATTCTGTACAAAATAATTTTTTGAAAAACTAACCGGGATCGACTATTTAGAGGGTACTTCAGAGGAATTCACGGTTTTTAGAATTTTTGTCGATTTTTGTTGTCTCGAAAAATGCTAAACGGTTTTTAATGTGGTTTTCAGGGTTTGGTAGCATTAGTCCGAACTTAGAATATAGAGTATGTTACATCTATCTCATCGTCGATTCCTATTTTTTTATAAGTCTGAGTAATGAAACGAGCAAATACTTCACCTGATGGTAAGCGCCACGCCTGCCCATAACAATTGCAATGCCACCCAGGACTTTCAATACCATAAAAAGCACTGCGTAGCACTGCATTGCGCTCATCACCCCGAGACATCAGATACGTCTCATATGCCCAGTAATTTCGCTGGCTACAGTGCCCTACAAACCGGAAGTAACGCTTGCGCACTACTGCCTAGCAGCAGAATAACTGGCAAAGCGGTGGCACCTATCCAGACGGCCTCCCGCATACGAGAGACCTACCACGATATAGAAGCGAAATAGAACTCTACTATACTCAATCTTGAGTATACCCAATGTCGTTTGATTTATCACCACTACTACTTCCTTCCAGACGACGCATTACAAACAATCACAAATAGACTACTTAAATACATATTTCAAGCTAAAAATGCTAATTCATACCAACCAGCTCACTTGACCTCTCATGCATCGCCTTGTTAAGAAAAAAGTTCCGCGTTAACAGGATGTAAAGGAAAGTTGCAGGTCAAGATGCAGTGGTTTGTCTAGGAATACCTTTTAAGGTTGGAAACATACGGTAGCGGATTTTAATGAGCATATTGTATGAGTTGTATGTTGATGAGGTGGCTGAATATTGATTTGTATAATTCTATAATTAGTCTGGAGCTACTTGAATAAGGGACAAAGGTTTTTAAGTTCATTACATTGTTTTTTGTAGACCTAACATTGTCCGTGCTCAAACTTTTAAAAGACAATGCGGTAAGTATTTTTGGAGGCGCCAATGCAATGCGTTAAGCATGGCGATGAGTTCAATATTTTTAAAAACTTCGTATGAGGCCTATTACTGTCAATTCTGCTTAAAATTCGAGACGTTACTGTCAGTTCAGTTGTAAATGAAACGGAGATTCCTTATCATTTTTTTTTTAATATTACTGACATGACTAGTAGGTCATTTAACTGATGGTAAGCATAAGCAACGTGCTTGCCCATGCCTGCCCAACGTGCCTGCCCAACAGTTGCAGCGCCACCCAGAACCTTTTTTATAAAATCGAGGCCGTCTGGGTAAGAATCACAGCTTTGTCAGTTATTCCGCCGCCAAGCAGTAGTGCGCAAGCATTACTGTGTTTCGGTTTGAAGGGCATTGTGTCAACGTAATTAATAGGCATATGAGACTTAATATCTGATATCTCGGGGTGATGAGCGCAATCCAATGGTACACAGTGATTATTATGACATTAAAAGTTTAGGGTAACACTGCAATTGTTATGGGCAGGCGTGGCGCTTACCATCAGGCGAACGACTTGTCCCTCAAATCATTCAATCTTATAAAAAAATACTGCGCATCACAGCACGGCACTCGTCACCATAAGACATCAAGTCTCATAATGTCCATTAATTTTATCAAAAATAACAGCAAATCTATTCATGTGTCTTAATACTTTAATATTATTCATATTTGATTGACCAAAAGCAAAGCTATTATTGCAACTATAATAATAACAAACTTATAACAATCGTCAAAATTACAACAATAATCCGAAAAGATTTTCGAGCTGGTTGCGCGCACGCATCAATATAATTGTCTAGTTTGTTCATAACGCCATCTTTCCCTCTCACACACGCAGCTGTCAGTTGTATGACGAATCACTTTGTCATTTTGACAGGTTTTTGTTCTGTCAAATGTTATTCGCACCCTTTTCATGTTCTGTATAGTGACCCATGATAATGGGGAGTAATTTTATTCATCTGCTTTGTACAGGGATATTATGGTGGAAAGAAAATTTTTAACTATTTGAATGAACAACAAATCGAAATTAAAGTAAATCTAAATAAAATTATTAAATTACAATTTTTGCAAACAATAATTTAGTGATAGATGGCAGTGCTTGTTTTGCTTAGTGTGTACGACAGAAAAAGAAAAAAGAGTATATATCTATGCCAATTTAAGATCAGTACACTTTGTTGTCATATTAGAGTCTATTGTGTCTATTGTGTCATTCTCTACACCTAAATTTAACTTTAATTAAGCTATCTAATATTATTGTATTTGGTATTTTAATTTCCACGTTCTCTAAATTTTAATTATGTTTGACAGCGCTAAAATTCCTTATTTTTATCTAACCTTACATCAAAAGTGACAGTCACGCAGAATACAGATTCTCTCAAATAAGTTAAGTTAGGAGATAGCGTGCGCGTCAAAATACGAAACTGCGTTTGACACATCTAACTCTAACTTAGTGAAAATTAGGTTTAAAGGAAAGTATTAGAATTAGGGCCATTATCTGAATCATCATCAACCCATTACGTTCCCACAGCTGAGACTCAAGCCTTTTTCGTGGAGAGAGTATGCGCCATAATCCACCACGCTGACCCAGTGCGGGTTGGTGGATGTCACATGTCTTTGAATTTTTGTTATAAGTTCTTGGTCATGCCGGTTTCCTCACGTTATTATATGATTATCAGAATACCTACTCGAATATACGATTTTCATTGACATTAGTTAGGATTAGATGAAATTACATGTTCACAAGCCTAGTCAAGAAAGAAAGCCTGAGGGTGTATTTTATGTCATTGTCAAATAATAACTTTTCCTAGGAGTGTCAATGCTCTACTCTTACGGTGACTAACGTCAAACATAACTTTGGATCACGGCATTACAATTCAAGTAAAGAAATATTTTGGATAAATGTATTACGTCAAAAGTAACCACAGAAGACAGGTTTTCAACTTTCTACACTAAAATATCCCGAGTTCCCATACACTTAACATTTAAAATTAAATTACGCGTACAACACCAAACATGACGTCATAAATAGTCAGCCATCTTTGTTATACTTCTTTTTTCTTTTTTGAACCAGCAAAGAGTACAGATACAAAAGTATTAGTTTCCATAGACAAACAACAATGGATTCATAATGCTGTGTGATTGTATTGTGTTACCCTTTCGGTTTTTTCGTGGAGCTTAGCCGCGGTAATTGTTAGGATAACAGTTTGGCGGGGTAGTCGTTTGAGGGTTGAAGAGTTTGGACGAATGTTCCGGGTGTCTTTGAAATGTTTGAAACTCGCTATGTTAATACTTACCTACTATAATTTTACTACCAAATATTGATATGCATGTATTTTTTTATGGAATTGATTGATGAGACGAGCAAGTCATTCGCTTGATGGTAAGCGCCACGCCTGCCCATAACAATTGCAGTGCCAACCTTTTAATACCGTGAAAATCATTGCGTAGGACTGCATAGCGCTCATCACCCCGAGACGTCAGATATTAAGTTTCGTATGCCCAGTAATTTCGCTGGCTACAGAGCCCTTCAAACCGGAACACAGTAATGCTTGCGTAATGCTTGGCGGCAGAATAATTGACAAAGCTGTGGTTCCTGTCCAGACGGCCTCGATTTTATAAAAATGGTAACAGATTAAAGAATTTATTAATGCGTCGATCCCACAGCAAGACTACCGAGTTCCGGAGTTTTTTTATGTAATTGAGTGATGAGACGAGCTGGTCGTTCGCCTGAGGTTAAGCGCCACGCCTGCCCATAACAATGGCAATGCCACCCAGAGTTTTTAATACCATAGAAATACCGCGTTGCGCTGCATAGCGCTCATCACCCCGAGACATCAGGTGTTAAGTCTCATATGCCTAGAGATACCTATCATCATCATCATCAGCCCATTACGTTCCCACTGCTGGGACTCGGGCCTTCCCTCGTAGAGAGAGTGTGGGCCGTAATCCACCACGCTGGCCCAGTGCGGGTTGGTGGATGTCACATGTCTTTGAATTTTTGTGATAAATTCTTGGACATGCCGGTTTCCTCACGATGTTTTCCTTCACCGTTTTTAGAACGAGTGTTAAATCCGCACATAACTTAAGAAAGTCAGTGGTGCGGGGCCAGTGGGATTCGAACTTGTGTGCGTCGGATCGAAAGTCGCACGTACTCCCACTGAGCCACACTCGCTCAGAGATACCTATAAATCTACCTATTTCTACTCGACAACACCAGGAAACACAAAAGTATTGCCAGACTACGGTTTCTTCACAAACACATCAAAACCCACCGAACTATTTAAAATCCGTCTAAGTCCATTGTTATAGTTAACCACAACGTTACACATGCACCGGGACACCGGGAAACCGGGAAGCCTCCCGGTATCGGGTTACTTTAGAAGCGCGCGGTTTCAGTTAATTGTTAATTTGGAGGTCACGAGGTGTAGGCTTGCATGTTAGAGGAAGTTAAAAAGGAAGAACTACCGCAAAGTCAGATATTCTGATGTCAAATTGTTAATTCAGACAGCCTCTGTGGTGTAGTAGTTAGGCAGATTGGCTCAAATCTATCCACTGAGCTTGCTGGTTCGAATCCCGCGACGGGAAAAATTTTTGTGCACAAAAAGCGCAAGCATTTGTTTCGTGTCTGGGTGTTGTGGGCCCATGGTCCTCATAGTTCCTGGATACAGGAACCCTTGTTAGGAGCAGGATCTATGTATGTAATCGTTGGAGGTATTTATTATTTTATTACCTTGTTTTCGTTTGAATGATCAGGCCGCTAGTAAAAAAATACTAGATACATATTTTAAAAATTAGTTTTTTTAAATATGAGCTGTGTGACCACTTCTTACTTCTTCTCGCTGTAACGGCTGAGCAGATTTGGATGAAATTCGGAATGGGGATAGCTTATATTCTAATATACATAAATGATCTGCCGGCAGCTACCCCTCTCAGATGCATTTTATTTGCCGATGATACCACGATAGTTGTAAAATGTGAAATGAAGGAAGACTCTCAGATAATAGTGAATAAAGCTCTAGTATACACGATCCAATGGATGCAAAATAATAATTTAAATATTAATATAAATAAAACTCTAAAATGGTTCAATTTAATTCGTATAATACAATTCCATTAAAACTTGACATTAAATATAATTGTGATAAAATTGATGAAGTTGACATAGTAAATTTTTTGGGAGTTACAATTGACAAAAATCTCAACTGGAAGGCACACGTTGATCAACTATGTAAAATGCTCGAGCGCTACGTTTTTGCATTGAAGAAAATCGGACATGCAGTTTCCATAGAAGCCGCATTAACAGCCTACCATGGCTACGTGTCTTCGTTACTAAGCTATGGCCTCATGATTTGGGGAAACTCTGTAGACATGGACAGAGTTTTTAAAATGCAAAAGCGCTGCGTCCGGGTGATTAACAAGGCATGGTTCTTAGATAGCTGTAGACCTTTATTTAAGATATGTAACATCCTTCCTCTGCCTTGTATGTATATCAGAGAGATGTGTGTTTTCGTCAAATCCCATCTGGAGTACTTTAGAAAACGCAGCGAAGTGATAACTCGGCAAAAAAGAGCAAAATTTGTAAACCTGGTCTATCAACCCCCTTCTCATAAAGAAATCTATAAAAAGAATGCTTATAATATGTGTATTTATTTATATAACAGGCTACCAAAGGACATTCAATTATTAGAAGGATGTAAATTTAAGAAACGTTTAAGTGACTGGCTCTTGTCTCATTGTTTTTATGACATTAAAGAATTTATAAACTGTAGTGACATAAATAAATAAATATTTGCACGTCTGCATGCAGACTGATTACAATGACTTATGTACTCTGTAACACCATTTCTAAGAATAATATGTACCTTCCAATATGTAATCTAGCAAATAATAATTCTTATTCTTATTCTTATTCCTAGATTAATGCAGCTAGTAGTCTAATAATGCCTAGTAATTTCACTTGAAACAGAGCCCTTCAAATTGGGACACTGTAATGTTTTCGCACTACTACTTAAATATCTGGCGGAGGTGTGGTAGATAATACGCAAGGCGGCTTCTTGCAGAGGCTTACTAATTTACAATGGACTGGTGAACGCTGGAATTCGCAACTTGACATTTGGATATTATTAGATTGGTTTTAGAACTATACTAAAATCACTTCAATATACGACAGTTTACCTCAAAGGTATCTATTGGCCCGCCCAAAGACAAAACGTCATAACTCCCTCTCCCATTCCCAAATGAAGGAGGTCATCAACCAATCATAAACCGGGAAGCGGGAAACGGGAAGGTAACGGGAATCTATCACGAAGGAACCACGCCCTGGGGAACCCCCCTGACTAATCTAATATTAAACACATTCGGATATTAGATACAAAGTGAGCATTCACAAAATTTAATAATCTCGCTCCCACACCTACTAGCTTTAGGGTTGCCATTATATTTATAGGCATTTTCAGCCCTGCAACCTTATACAATAAAATTAAATAATGCTCAAAAATAAATATAATCATATAACATCACTATACCACAAAATAGTGAATATTTCATCATCATCATCATCAGATGCACCAAAAAGAAATTTAGTTTTATTATTAGATGATGATAATCATCATGATACATAGGTACGTAATGCATCCTGACAAACATATTTGACATTCACTCAAAACTATCTCTGTTAATTAAGTTACTAGTGAATCTGTTTGATGATAATTAAACAAATTAAAAAAAAACATCTCTTTATTGCAACCGATACTATTATTATATTAATATTTTTAAATTAATAAATAACGCCCAACGATCACATACATAGATCCCTGGCCCTTAACAAGGATTGCCTGTATCTAGGCAACCAGGAACTATGAGAACCATGGTCTCACAACACCCAGACACGAAAAAAATGCTTCCGCTTTTTTTCTGTGAACAAAAATTTGTACCGTCGCGGGAATCGAACCCGCAACCTTAGTGATGTATGAGATTTGAGCCAACCTGCCCAACCACTACACCACAGAGGCTGTCAAAGATATGTATACGTATAGTGAAGTAATCTATATAGTTTTATTTAATATTAAATTAGTTGTTATTTTAGTATTTAATTGTTATAATGTAATAGTTGTTGTTAAAATCTAATAGAAATCTAAAACTCTAATATTAACTAACGGAAAAATGGCAACCCTGCCACCGTCCCTTTCTAACGTCTACCTCCGTCCCTTTCCCGTGAATTATTAACAACAATTTTATGATTACATTTTAGCATTGAGTGTAAGTGCCGCGCGACGTGATGCGAAAGCCGAGTGGTCGGTGAAAAATGGCGGAAAACGCTACGAGTTAATGCTTAATATTTTATTGGTTTCGATAGGTTTGAGTTATGTAACTCGGGTGGGGTTCCGGTAATTTTCAATTTTGTGCCTGAAATATTGATAAGCCGGTCCCTGGAGGCGGTTTATTGGCTAACTTTAAAGCGACTGATGTATTTGCGGCACCGATTACTGTATTGCTTCGGGTGAGAGTTGTGGGGTCCCGGCCTTGGGAAGGTTTTGGATGTGCTTCAAAGTTGTACATATTTTTTATATTTATTTAATAACTTTTCCACGTAGTTAGGTTCTAGTGTCTTGGATCTGTCACTCTACAATGTGTTTTTTTAATAATACCTAATTATTACAGAATCGTTTGGCGTTGTTAGTGTCAAGAAGTTCTAGTGTCTTGGATCTGTTTAAGTCTATATACTATGTGTTAGTAATTATTTCAGAATCATTCTACGTTGTTTGGTGCTAATGACGCCGCGAAAACGCTGCGAATTCGCGACGTGCACAGCGCGTTCGCAGTAAGTGCGCGGCGTGTTCGCCGCGGAGTGTGATCAGGCTCTTAGCCGTGTTTTAATTATTTCAGTATGCGTCTCGTAGTAGATCTATGTTTGGCCACTATTTCGCCTGATGTGAAGCGATGATGTGGCCTAAGATGGAGCACATAGACCTAGAGAGAGACGGCAGTCTTTTTCATCGATCTATCATTTTCACACATTTCACGTCAATTTAACTATTCCAATAAATGATTGTCAATTGTTACACCGTAGACACGTCAGAATGCATGCCAGTGTATTGTACTCGAGTCGGACAGGTAGAAAGAATTGATTTCAATGTTTAGTTCCGTATGAGACCCGTGACGATTCCTATTAGTTATTTCTGTTTATTGTTTCACTGCTCAAGTGACGTCTTTCTAGACCTATGTGCTGCATTTGCAGCCACATTGTCGCTTAACATCAGGCCAATATGGCTAAACACGTGACCAAAATGCTCACTTCTAATTTTCTCTCGTGTAGGTGTGTGTGTCGGAGTTTTTAGACCGCCCTATAACCGAATAGCGTGAATAACATGGCCTAAAAAGTGTTGTCCAAAGACAACAACCGGGACCATCGGCTTAAGATGCTTTCCGAAGCACGGTGCGCTCAGATGTAAATACCACACAAACTCACCAGGGTCACCCATTCAAGTTGTGACCGCTGCAAACGTCGCTTAACCTGCAAGATCTGTTACGAACGCTTAGGCGAGCTACGCTACGAGCTTCATATACAGAGCGGATCAAGAGTTGTAAATTCAATTTATGTAACTAAAGTGATTACGAAGTTAAAACTCTCTTACATAATTCTATTCCTCAAAAGCTTTTGAATAATTCATTCTACACAGACGCGTGTAACTCAGTTCACATGAATCCCATCAAAATGTGTCTAGCATTAACGCCTGGCGAGTGATTCCAAAAACACACATACAAAGTTAATTCTTGCAACACGAATGACATAAAATGTCACCTACGCAAATTATGTATGTCTCTAAAAAGCCCAATTCACCGAAATCCATAAATTTGTAATACAAGTCCATTAAAACTGCCCAACCGCTCAACTGCCGTCTCTCCCTAGATCTATGTGCTTCATCTTAGGCTACACCATTGCTTCATATCAGGCGAGATAGTAGCCAAACATGGATTTATTAGGAGTAAAAAAAAAGTGCAATTTAATAAAAAATAAGGAAATTTATTCATTTTTGAACAGAGCTTCTTGGTGCTATCTTTTCTAGCGGGTGTATTTCCGTAGCATTGGCAGAGTCACTTATCGCATTTCTTTTCTGGGCCCGGACTTCAATTTGAGTATGGGAAAGAAATGGGTAGACTTGCTTGTCTTTTTTTTTCAGTCATTATTTTTTAAGTTACAATTTTTACGTATCTCCTTTGATTTGTATTATGTGTATATGAGGTTTAAGAGTGAGTGAGTACTTTTTTCCACAACTTTAATAACTTGTGAACTTGTGAAATTATCAACGACGTTGAAAATCCACGAATCGAACACCATCGGTTGCTTTACTAAATTCAAGACTGTGGCCACTCAGCGGTCAGACTGTCGTGCGAGGAATCCACAAGTACCCCAGCCGTGGAGCGCACTCAGGGGGGCTGACGAGAGGGGGCCGGGGGTAATGTTATTTAGAGTTACTCTGGGGCCCTAATGTAATGATCGTCATATTTTGGACAAATGCGTGTTGGGTTACGTTGTTAATTTATGGTGTGAAGGTTTTCCTACGTAAATATATATTATATATATTATAAAAAAAGACTTAAGGAATTATGTTATTTTTTTTTTATGGAACTGAATGGTGAGACGAGCAAGTCATTCGCCTGATGGTAAGCGCCACGCCTCTGACACATTGCAGTGCCACCCAGAACTTTTAATACCATAAAAGTAGCACTGCATTGCGCTCATCACCCCGAGTCATCAGATGTTAAGCCTCATATGCCTAGTAATTTCGCTGCCAGTAGTTCTTTCTGCTTTTAAAGTGACTAAAAAATGATTGGTGAATTTCTTATTATTGAAAACCAAGAGGGAGTACTTTTTCCTTCTATGCTCATCTATTTTTATTTATGATCAGCTTAGAACAAGCAAGCCACTAAGACAGCCTCTGTGGTGTAGTGGTTGGGCAGGTTGGCTCAAATCTCATAAGTCACTGAGGGATTTCCGCGACGGCAAAAATGTTTATGCACAGAAAAAAAGCAAAAGCATTTGTTTCGTGCGTGGGTGTTGTGGGACCATGGACCTCATATTTCCTGGCATCCTAGATAGGTACCAGGGAAACCTAGTTATAGATATATGGGCCAGGGTCTATGTATGTAACCGTTTATTTTTATTTATTATGAGCTTAAACCACAGAATACTAAGGGACAGAAGCATCACTCCGCAAAGAAATTTAAACAAATAGCGAGTCTTGCTATGAAGCAATAAAATTCAATTCTCACGTAGCGCTGTATACCTACCAATTATATTAACCTACAGAGCGGCTCTCTTTCTATCGCATAGCTGTTATCTCTTCTCATGCGGCACGTGTAACGACGCGCGACCCGCCGTCGGTGTCCGGCTATGTACTTGTAGCTTCATACCTACAGTGCGGAGTGCGCTAGGCCTGCTTAAACAAGAAAGTAACTAATAATGCTTTAGCTTTAAATCAGTCAAAACAGAATAAATTTATTTATGTAGTAGGTATGTAGTATGTGAGCGAAATTTACAAGTTCCATATTAATTAAAAAAAAACATCATCGCCGGATTAAAAACAAAACGTGACGTCACAAATTGCGCGGCTGTCACGCACAAAAAATGCCCACTCACAGATTGACAATTGGGCTCATCTCGGCTCATCCGAATTTCATCGCATAATTGTCAGTTGATAATTGAAAAACGTAATTACTGCCACCGAGCGCGTCGGTTAATTAATATTAAATTCTGAAATAATCATCCCTCCCGCCTCCCCTGGGAGGGAATAAGGGGGGAGCCGGTCTGATTGAATTATAGGGAAATTTTGAATTTTGAATAATTCAAATTTGGAATGCGAGTTAGCCCTTTATGGCACTCGGGGTGGGTGCGGTGAGCACGTATTTTTGGGTCAAATTACTTTTTCATTTGGTTATTTGATTTATCAAATTATTTTTGTAGCTTTATTATTTATTTTTGAAATAGTAACAATTAAAAGAGTTGCACAAAACCAGAATATGATTTTTTACAGTGAATACAAATAATGCAGCGTCTCTGTTTACCGATACCTATTTATAATCTAGGATACCTAGATTAAAGTCCAGAGTGAATCGGTATCTTCTAGGCAAGCATGATCCATAGTCGACCGCGTCATCACTTTCCATCAGGTGAGACAGCGGTCAAATGTTTGCTTATCAGGTAAAAAAAAACTTTATTGTACACCAAACAAGCAATTAAAAAGGTACAGGAAAGACTTATAAACGTACAACGGGCGGGCTTATCGCTAAAAGCGATCTCTTTCAGTCAACCTTTGGATGGAAAGAACTAATGGAGTGAGAGCGGTCGGCGGTGTAAATAAAAAGTTAAAGAGGACTAAATAACCTAAAATATATAAATACATTAATAGAGAGAAAGAAATACTTAGCGCTTTTTTGTTTCGAAGCGCAAGACTCGTTTGAGGTCGCTGCCTTCTTCGTTACGTTGCTTTTTTATATTATTTTTCTTAGGAACTTTTGTAAAGATAATCATGATTTATGAAACGTTCCTCGCTAATTACTTTATTTATTATGTAAGAATAATAATGAGACTGTAATAACTATTAACCTTTAGTCGGAGATAGTAATGGTAATTCTCATCAGAAATATTGTATTTACTTTATTTCCACATCTAGAGACGTCTCTACTTGACACAGACCTATTTAACTTAGTTAATTTTTAATATAAAGTGTATTTTTTCGCTGTCTACTGTGTATTTTTTCCTGGATGAATAACAAATACAGCAGTTGCAACCAAAAAAAAAGAAAAAAAATGCTTCCTAGTTACATATCGGGATGCCAGTCGCGGCTCACCAAAATTCAATTTAGCCGGCATTTCCCGCTCACGCCGACGAAACCGAGCGACAAACCAAACAATTACACATACGTGGATGGAAAGCATAATTTTTCCACAAAAAACTACGTGAAAATGTGCAAAAACACGCCCGGCCTGATGACGCTTTGTTAGTTTTTCGCGCCAACGAGTCGGCCATTTTTGACAGCTGTCAAACGCTTGCGCTTGTGATTGCGTCTTTTGTGTTGTAGTCACACCTTTTTTCGAGAGACGTTTTTAAACGGCGGACATCAAAGTGGAAAAGCTACATTTTGAATAATACACAATATCATTTGAATGATCCCACACAAATTGCCATCGCGACGGAATATGAAAGCGATAATCGTCGGAGATGCAGCGATACGTGCATCAGCGTCGCTGCGATGCCCATTGTTGCATTGTCTGAACTGAAACGTCGTAAGTGCGTCGTCTACGCACACCCATCAGTCATTTTCTGAATGAACACTTGACAATCTATCCAGAACTCAAACGTCACAAGTAATAACCTGACGAGTGATTCCAGACCTCAACGCAGACGACCGAACGCTGACAAACACGTAAACAAAACCCAATGCGTTCTTTTCCATTTTCACCCCAGAAGAAGAAGGTGACAAGTTCTAGTGACGTGGTGACGTGAGGCTGTCATTTCTGAATTGGCTCTTGAAAAGGTGTCGACGTATCTCGTCGGATCTGCCTCAATCGAAGTGAGGACATGTTAATTGTTAGGTTACGAATGCGCGTAGGAGTTGACAAGCAGACCTTATTCAAAATAAAAGTCAGTATTTTCTATACTCATACTTGTAATTAAATACTATTTGCTTTCTAAACGTGAGTCACCGGAGCGTAAAAACGCGAAACCTGATACATTTTGCGATATGGATACACAATCGTTTATACTTAATTGATCGACTAGGTACGGGGACTTTGTAAGTGAGTAGATAGCAACAATATTGCTAATAGCAAACCATATCCGACGCAGCGAGTCCTGCTAATATTATAAATGGGAAAGTTTGTGAGGATGGATGGATGTTTGTTACTACTGAACGGATTTTGATGAAATTTGGAAACTGCGAGTGAAACCGTTTGTTATATTTATGCGAGTATTACTGTTATATAAAAAAAAAACCTATATTCGTTCCACCTAAACTAATCATTTTAAAAGTACAACACAAAGTGTGTCTATTTAATAAATATCTGACTTTTAAAATGAAAGTCAGATATCCTATCTTAATTATAACTCGAATAAATAGTGGAAAACAAACGACGATGCTAAATACGCTCACCGATCAATTAGACAAATATTCGAGTACCTAGAATCGATTTGGTTTCTCGGATGTTAACGATTAATTATCGATTTGGTTTCATTAATTAATGTATACGAGTAGTTTCCGTAACACTTTGGTTGTATGTTAATTAGAACAGGATTTCAATAGTACTCAATTATGAAGAGGTTATCGGCTAGATGAGAAAGGTGTAAACTGCTATAACTGCTTAAATTGTTTAAATAAAAACTCCTGTAGGTAATGGCAGTTCAAGTTCGATAGTGGTCTGCCAGAGTGTTGTATTGTATTGAGTCTTGTTATATTTATTGTATTGTGACTAACCTGGATCCGTCGCGTCTAGGGACTGCGGCGGGGGCTGACTCAGCGGCCCGGGGGTGCCTCCGGAGCCCGGCGACCGCACGTCGTCGTTGACGGCGCCGCCGTATGATAACGACGATGAAGGAGGCCTCTGCAACAACGAAGAGATGGTTACAACATGCTAAGATTTATGAAAACCTGGTACTTTGAGGAAGATGAGAAATTAAACGTTTATAGAGCTATAGTAACTTAAGAAAGACCTACGACCTAGTCAACCTAGACCTGTGTGTGTTTCGGGATGATGTTCGGTGAACCATCAGGGAGACGGGTCTGAGCAGCCGCTCAATTGCCGTCTCTCTCTAGATCTATGTGCTTCATCTTAGGCCACATCATCGCTTCACATCAGGCGAGATAGTGGCCAAACACGGATCTATTAAGCGTAAAAAAAAAAAATTGGGGCTAGCGGGTTTAGAACTCGGGTGCGTTAGATCAAGAGTCACACAAGTTCCCGCTGAACCACACTCGCTCCATTATAGAATCTCTTTTATAGAATTTACAATTTTAAAGTTGAATTAAAAACACCATGCCTAGTCAATGAGGCGTGCCACGAGCCTCCAGCTGTGACCACCAGGGCTGAACGATATGAACTATACTAGATATAAGAACGCTAACCTTCTCATGGTATCGAGGAAAAGGATCAGTTTTATTGATATACAACACGTTCTTGGACGTCTGTATTAGTTATAGGACTGCATCAAAATTAGTTGAGCATTTCTAGACTTGTTTTACTCTCTTGTCATTTCTTAATGACTACGTCTGTAGATAACCACTTTTCTATATTCTTCGATTCACGAAGACTGAAGATATTTTTGGTAATTCCCTTTAGACAGTTCTGTCGAGGACGACTTTACGGCTAAGTTTTCTTCTTTTGGATGTATAGTAGATAATTAATTTAACAAAGATTGTTATTTTCGTAATTTATTAATATTTTATTAATGATTCTAATAAACCAAAGATAATTAAGAAATAATTTTGTAGACTTTAAACTTAAAGTTGATTTTATTAAAAATATAAGTTTAGTAGTCTAGTGCGTACTCTTTGATTGTTCTATCCTATATAGTGAAAAATCACCCCTTTAACACAAAAAAAATTATATCGAACACGTCGTAGAACACTTGTGATTGCAAAATCGAATGAAAATAAAATCGATATTAAAATCTATCATTTTCAAACATCGAACGCATTACAAAACGTTAAATTAGAGCGTTCGGCGATTGCCGTAACACTTCGGAAGCGCTCGGACGGTAATGAGCCGCGGCGCACGCCATCTCGTCGTTAGCTTCGAGCATTACACCTGCCGGTGCATCGCGCACTTGTGCGGAATGCATGATGTTTGTAGGTACTGGTCTAGGAAATAGTCAAATTTTTCCTGAAATGAGTAGGTAATTAAATAGCCAAGGTCATTGCTGCCTATAGCAGTTGCAGTACTATTCAGAATGAATAGTGAATTGTTATCACGCTCGTCACCCTAAGACAGCTCTTGTGTTTCTAATGACTAGGTAGCGTTTTCATTGGCAGCCATTGATAAACCGACATAGGTACATAAAACAACGACAATACGTTATGGAATTACTTTTAAAATTGCTTTCGTTATAGTAAACCAAAAGTGGTCTACTCAACCAAATACCTCGTTTTCCCTATCTTGGATCCAGGATGGAAAAAATAATCGCTTGGCTGTGGTAATTGGTGTACTCTACTAGACCAGACCATTTGGAAACCTTAAGATTT
The DNA here is from genome assembly GCA_951640565.1 of Petrophora chlorosata. Classification (NCBI taxonomy): domain Eukaryota; kingdom Metazoa; phylum Arthropoda; class Insecta; order Lepidoptera; family Geometridae; genus Petrophora; species Petrophora chlorosata. The sequence continues at coordinate 14,810,443 of OX621207.1, read as the reverse complement.
TAAATAATTAAGACGAAGAAAAATGATATTGATCGGGCATGGATCGAACCTGCGTCTTCGGAATACTGTCCCAACGCCAAAACCAAAAAGCCTTGTATATCAAATTCTAATGCCTTGTATATCAAAACCTTGGCAATCAATCAAAATGTTGGTCTATCCAGTGCCCTCATTCCCTCCTAACATCTCCAATGGCCGTGCAATACGGAAATCTCAAATCGCGAACATTACGCAAGCCTCAAAATGACTAGTGATTCCACGAAGGTGGTAATTATTAAACAAATCAAGATAAATTTTATTCTTAATCCTTGCAGTTTTCAAGGAAATCTGATTTATCTAAGTGTGATTGCAGTTTCTAAGATGACGTATTTTCTTAGGAGTAATTTATCTATTTGTCGCAATTATTTACATTTTGAACTGTCATGCTTCTGTGAATTGTTATTTGTCGTGGAAAGGGTGAGGAATATTATATAATCTTCTATAAGTAAGACAGATGAAGTGCGGTGGTCTTATGAAAACAATAAAGTTATCTAATAAAATAATCTTCTCCGTAAGACGATATAGGAAGAATAGAGGAAATTTGGTTGTTCGAACAGCTAGTTTTTAATATTTAAATGACGCTATCAAACATTTTTTTTTTACGCTTAATAGATCTATGTTTGGCCACTATCTGGCCTGATGTGAAGTGATGACGTGGCCTAAGATGGAGCACGTAGATCTAGAGAGAGACGGCAGATGAGCTGCTGCTCAGACCCGTCTCCCCGATGGTTCACGGAACATCATCCCGAAACACGACTAGGTCGTTTGACGGCATGGCTTTGTTCGGTGGGTGGTATTACAACCACGGCCAGAGCCTACCACTCCAAAGCGCGTAAGCGGGTTTCATCACGATGTTTTCCGTCACCGTTTTAGAGCGAGCGTGCAAAATCTGCACTTAACTATAAGTCATTGGTGCAGGGCCGAGTCGGGATTCGAACCCAGGTGCGTCTGATCGAAAGGCGCATGAGCTCCCGCTGAGCCACACTCGCTCAAAAAATCGTCATTGACAAACAGCGCAGTGCGATGTTTAAAACAACAATTATTTCCTCCATTAGAACCGCGTTTCGTCACACGAGTAAGACACCTAATGACTGTGCAGTGTAACAATCTAAGCAACAATTAAACTGAACATCACACTGCCCAGTTTTTACGGTAATTAACGGTAATGTCAGGATATCAATCAAATGTAATGCCGGAATAGATTTGAATAGTAAGGTACCTTGTTTCGTTAGGCGAACATGTTTCATCACAAATAAGGCATATCAGAGATGCAAACTGGCATAAAGAGCTACAAGAATCATGTAGGTACAAGTAGGTATATTATGAAAACTGATGACTTCTTCTTCTTCTCGTATGGTTTTTGCTGCTTTTTAAAGGTTCCGTACCCAAAGAGTAAACGGGACCCTATTACTAAGACTCCGCTGTCCGTCTGTCTGCCTGTCCGTCTGTCACCAGGCTGTATCTCATGAACCGTGATAGTTATACAGTTGAAATTTTCACAGATGATGTATTTCTGTTGCCGCTATAACAACAAATACTAAAAAACAGATTAAAATAAATATTTAAGGGGGCTCCCATACAACAGGCATGATTTTGCCGTTTTTATAGATAATGGTACGGAACCCTTCGTGCGCGAGTCCGACTCGCACTTGGCCGGTTATTTTATGGTACTGAGTGATGAGACGAGCAAGTCGTTCGTCTGATGGTAAGCGCCACGCCTGGCCATAACCATTGAAGTGCCACGCAGAACTTTTAATACCATAAAAAGCACTGCGTAGCACATTGCGCTTACCAACCTGAGACATCAGATATTAAGTCTCATATGCCCATTAATTTCGCAGTGCTGACCTTACGACTGTTGTCTTAAGACAGCAACCGGGACCGACGGATGGCGACGGCCGAAGCTCAGTAGCGAGATGGAAAACACATAAACAGTCACCCATCCAAATTGTGACCTTACGGAAATATCTTTCTAACATCTCGTTCTCAATGTATGAATTAAGGCGAAGGACCAGGGAGTGGAAATCACTGCCAGATCTGTGTTTCCGGATAGCTATAATCTAGGTGCTTTTAAGACAAGAGTGAACAGGATTCTTCTAGGCGAGCGTGCTACATCTTCGACCGCATCCTCACTTAACAACAGGCGAGATAGCGGTCAAACACAAACCTATTAATAAAAAAGGACATTCTTCAAAAGTAAGAAAGTAGGTAATTCTTACAAATCCAATTTCCCATACAATATCAAAGAGTCACTGTTCCGTCACTAACCCAAACAAGCTCGATTCCACAATTCGATTAACGAAGTAATCGATTCGACTAATCTTTCAATCGCGCAACTCTAATAGACTTAATTTGAAAATGGAACACATTCGAATAGAACGTTTTGAAACGAGGAATTGGAACGAGAGAAAGGGATTCGAAATTTAAAAGGTCCTTGAGCACACGTGGTTGCGGTTAAGGTGTTTTCCCATTAGGTGATGCGAAATGACACAGTACTTTAATTTTGATGTTTTGACAAGAGACTTTAAATAGACAAAGTGCAATATATGTCAAAACTAGCAAAAAGTGTACATCATCTTTATCCTGATATTGTATATTTATTTATTTTAATTTTTATTTATTTTAATTGTTTTGTATGTATTAAGATTATTTACTATTTATTAGTGCGTATTCTATGTAATTGGTTTATGTAAGTGTATAAAGAAATTAGAAACCTTCGTCCATTATTTTTGCATTATTCCTCGCCTTGCACGGTTGTCTGATAGAGATCGCTTTTAGCAATAAGACCGCCAATTGTTGCACTACATAAATAATTAATTTTTAGAAAAAAACGAAAACCGACTTCAATGTATCTTCGAAGTCCAAAGTCACATATCGATGAAATTTATATGGGACCACTTCGTAGCTATACTGAACCCAACGCAAAAAGAATTTTCCAAATCGGTTCACAAATGACGGAGTTCTGAGGTAACAAACATAAAAAAAAAAACAACCGAACAGAGAACCTCCTCCTTTTTTGAAGTCGGTTAAAAATTAAATAAGCTTTTATTTTCAGTTTTTTTTAATTTTCTGTGTTTCAATAAAAAGTTATATAATTATGTTTAATATTGCAACAGCTATATACATACCTACCTGTTTTAGTAATTACTATGTTGCACCTTCAAAAGAGCACAAGTCTTTCAACAGTTGAAATCTGGCCATCGTCTCCACAACACTAGTAATTGAGAGCGGCAACGGACATCTGTTCCAAATTCAAATCATCTGTACCGATTTCAAATGATCTGTTCCAAATTCAAATTCGCCGTCTGTTCGATTTCTTTAACGATTATTGAAATTGGCGGTCGGCAGCGTTCTATTTTCGGCCGTTATGATTTCTGTCTGTGAACTAATTATGTTTAGAAATGCAGGTATTTGTATTGCGTCTTTGTCTAGAGTAATTTCAACTATACATTTTAGATGGAGAATCGTTATTTTCTAGACAAAAGTAATCTAAATTCTCACATCTTCTTATCATATGGCATTAAAGTATAATAATTTATATTTATTTCATTAAGAAATCAGTGTACACGCTCGATAAAATATTGTAGAGAGAATATAAAAAAAATGTATTTTCAAGACAAGCTTTTAATAAATTCCTAATCAGAACCGCGAGCAGATTAAAATGAGCCCAAGCACTAAGCTTACGATTATCCATGAAGGAATTCCATTGCACACCTTCCATCTTAATCATCAGATCAGCTGGCTGTCACCATAATATTGCATTGTCACCGAACTTTGATTAGTATGCAAAATTTGAACTCCGCAGGATAAGAGGAAGTGGTTCAACTTGTGTAAGTTTTGATCCAAATAAACATTGCAAGTTAAAAAAGTTTATAAAAAAAAAACAATTAAGAATGAAATATTATAATTTTTGAAGCCCATGCCATATATTTTTATTATAATTATTTATTTGTCGTTTCTTCTGTGCAAATATCGAATTTCTAGTTCAAATTTCATCTATTACCAATTGTGTTAAAATAATCGATTCCACATTTGTAAAAACAAAACGCTAGTCGAATTCGTTAGCAAGCACAACAGCTCAACTCTAGTTTTTTTTTATTTTTTGTGGCAGGAAGTGTGTCCACTAATGCGTTCCGTTCGCACCATATGTCGTTCGAATCAGGAACGACTTACTCTGTCGCTCATTATTTGTGTTTGTATTTTATTATTGTAATTTTGAGGTGTGGAAGCAATTTTGTCGTTAGCGAATTTCTGGGGCGGTTTGTGGTCGTAGTTACTTTGAGTAGAACGGTTATTTTCAACGGAATCTAGAATAGAATTGTTTTTTAAATAAATGAAAAAGTATAAAGCCCGTTGAAATTAGTCTTGTACAGATTTGGTTTTTTTTATTGTTGACTCTTTTTAACCGACTTCAAAAAGGAGGACGTTTTCAATTCGATTGTTTTTTATGTTTGTTACCTCAGAACTCCGTCCTGTATAAGCCGGTTTGGAAAATTCTCTTTATGTTGGGTTTAGTATACATCTTACATATTCGGCCTTGGACTTCGAAGATACATCAGAATTAAAGTCGGTTTTTATTGTTATAAAATATTTTTTTTGTTACCATTTTGAATGAGACATTCTATTTATTAAAGGAAATTAAGTAATTACTTATAAATATTTTTCGGTCATTTGTGAATGACCTAATCTAATTAAAAAGAATTTGCTTTCTCAAACTTTAGCACCTTTTGTTAATTCGTTAACACTTCTACCACCCGTCTCCAATGCCACTATTTGGTTAACGATTCAGAGTAACACCTCCGTGACAGCCGGTCAATAGTTCGATGAAAAAAAAAACAAAATGGCGCTGACACGCGATTTCACACCCGCCGACAAACAAACATCATTCCACGTAATTTCTATGTAGACACCTGTCGGATTATGTTTATGCTTGATTGGGGATAAACGGGGTACTTTTATAGCTTTTGATGAATTTAGAATTCATTATATAGTAACTACTAGACATTATTATAGTAAATACAGCGCATTTTACCAATTTTAGTATGAAAGTTTACGTGAGTTTGATTCATTATAAATATTAAATAAAACGGCTAGAACTCACGTAGTTTGTCGAATTAATCGACCTGCATTTTACCAAGTTTTTATTAAGTCATTTTCTTGTTTGTCTGTCGTATAGCACTTTCCATCCAACTTTCCACTTTCATCTAATAACAATTTAAATTATGAAAAATGTATATAAAGCTGAAATTCAACGCACTGTTAATCGAGTCGTGTGTTTTTTATAATTATTTTTGTCATTTTTGTCACATCTCTCCAACATTATTAACTGCTATACTAGCCAAAGTTCCAAATACAATTAGCTAAGGGTGGCCAATTCTCATGACATTCGATACCCGCCACGCGACTGTCGCCCGACTGTCGCCGACTGTGGCCCGTGTGAACTCAGCATTATTCGCGTAATCGCGATGTTTGCGAGGGTAGTGCGGCCTTACATTTCATTAATGTTGCATTAGTTTGGCGAGTTTTTATTCGATTAGTGCGATTGAACTAAATTTGAAATGTAATCAATTTCTGATAATAATAAGCACTTTAATAGCGAAGCTATTCTTATTATTGCAACTGTTAAAGTTTTGACCTTTTTTTATTTTAATACCTGAAGATTTTATATATATATATATATATATTTTTAAATTTAACTGATTGATAAGACGAGCATGTCGTCAATTTGATGGTAAGCGCCACGCCTGTCCATATCAATTACATTGCCACCCAGAACTTTAAACGCCATAAAATTATAAATGCATAATAAATAATAAAATATTGTTTTAAATAATAGTTTTGTCATATTGGGAGCGAGTGTGGCTCGGTGGGAGTTCGTGCGACTTTCGAACCGACGCACCCGAGTTCGAATCCCGCTGGCCCCGCACCACTGACGTTCTTAAGTTATGTGCGGAATTGCGAAACGGTGAATGAAAAGATCGCTAGAAAACCGGCATGTCCAAGAATTAATCACAAAATTCAAGGACACTTCTAACCCGCTCTGGGCCCAGATTATGGCCCATTCTCTCTATGAGGGCAGGCCCGAGTCCCAGCAGTGGGAACATAATGGATTGATGATGATGTCATATTGTAGTCCCTCTAAACATTTTTGACATACAACATAAGTAATTTATTTTATTACAAAGTAAAATTATTTTATTATGACATTTAACTTATTTGTAACTTATTTGACATTCATTTTTTTTTAATTTTTTTATGTATCTAATTTGTAATTTTTAATTTTTTAATGTGTATTTTATTTTTAACTAATTGTAATGTTATGGACTTGTCTGAAATAAATAATTTGAATTGAATTAAGATGACATAATTGTTTGTGCTACTTATATTTTTTGTGCTAGCAACTTTTCACTTTGTTACCTACATAGAAATAAACACTTAAAAAATCCACCCATTAAAGAGTCCTAGATCTCACGGCCTATAGATAAAGATAGATGCTTGTCCCCACCCCCGGGGGCAAGAGAGGGTGCAAGGGGGTGCTACCCGACTTTTCCATTACCATTAATTTGGCAAATGAAAGTTTAGTAGCGTGTCATCTTGAGGGCCATGCGTCTTCATGAGGACTTTGTTTTTTTTTTTTCAGAGATGGACAACGGGTGTCTGTAGTCAGCCTAATTTGAGTTAAGCAGAACACTTAGTCTGTCGCAGCCCTTAAACTCTACCCAGAAAATTTATTATATTTTATGCGACTGCAAAAATAGGAGGTTCTCAATTCGACTTTTTTTTGGTACGTTTGTTACGCGATTAATTCGCCAATTAGGAATTGATTTTGATGTTTTTGTTGGTAGGTCAGAGGTACATCAGAGGCGGTCTCATATAAATTTTATCGAAATTTATTCAGTGCTTTTTGAAAAAATCAACAAAAACACCAACTATAGGTCTTGAAGGCCGTTTTTATTTTTATTTTAAAATGGATTATTCTGTAGTGTTTTTTGGCGGGATGAAATGGACTCCTTTTAGAGGATACGCCGAAAAGGGCATTACGCATATTATGGCAAAAAAACAGTCATCTCAATTGTCCCATTAAAAATTTAAACATAATTTTTACTCTCAAATCTATATAAGTAGGTACAAGATTAATCTAAATACCACATTTTTATGCGCCTTTTGAGGTTAGGTCAGCATTACATGCTAATAAATGGATTTAGAATGCATTGACATCGAATTGTGAGCCACCCTGAAAGTTTCAGCTGGATAGCTAAACGGGAAGTGCTCGAAATTTGAAAGTGACTTAATCAAAACGCGGTAAAATTAAAAACTGTCCGTTGATAAGCGCATCACTTGAGAAAGGGTGGAAAGATTTGGCATATTTTTTTAACCGAATTCAAAAAAGGAGAAGATTCTCTTTTCGATTGTATTTTATTTTTAACCGACTTCAAAAAAGGAGGAGGTTCTCTATTCGGATGTTTTTTTTTATGTTTGTTACCTCAGAACTCCGTCATTTATGAACCGATTTGGAAAATTCTTTTTGCGTTGGGTTTAGTATAGCTACGAAGTGGTCCCATATAAATTTCATCGATATGTGACCTTGGACTTCGAAGATACATTGAAGTCGGTTTTTTTGTTTGATAATACCTATACTTGTTGTAATAGACCGAATTTGGTAATTATGGAAAGATAAATTTGAAAATTTAAAGTGCTTTCTCACGTGGTTGAAACCGCAGAGAGCAGCTAGTACAAAATAAAATATAGTTAAAAGGCCAAAACCACAATGAACAGACCCTATTTTTCCATAAACTCTCCACAAAAGCGATTACTCCAAAATACGACTGCACTCAAGCACGCGTTTATTTTTTAAAACAACAAATCAATAAGCATACGGTCCCCCACCCCTTCATAATAGGGTTAACACTTACAAGAAATGGTCTGGTAGACCCCTGGTCTGACATACCCCTGGTCTTACAGACCCCCGGTCGAAAAGACCGTCAAATGCAGGAACAAGGAGAAATTAACAATTGGGCTTAGAACAAAAGTTGGTTATTTCGGACAAAAGTTGAATAGTTAGCAGCGCGTGCGCAGTCGGGTTGAATTACATGTATGAGTGAACCAAGTGACGGTGAGGATCAAATTGGAAGCGGAAGTGAGTTTTTTTATGTAAAATTTGTAATGAAAGGCCTTTTCTGCAACAGGCCGCCTTGGGAAGTACTTAATGTAGAAATATTTTACAAAATTACACAAATCTGTTAAACCATTTAATTACATATTGATTCAAACAAGGTATTTCGGAAAGGAAAAATACAACTACCGGACTTGAACCTGCATCTCAAACTTCCCTCAGCGCGGGAAGCGCTCTACCAATTAAGCTACGGTGGTCACCAACTTGTTTGAGTTTTTCGCTTGGCATTCGTTAATGCTTCATATAAAAATAATAAGAATACATATTGATTTACATAAATAAATATACACTGATTTAATTTTAGATTATTATCGGTGGGCCCAAAACTAGGCTAGGCCTGTATCTTGGCGACCTATTTCGAGGTGTACTGGTGGCAGGTTTCTCGTATGCGAGAGGTGGTCTGGGTGGGTACCACCGCTTTGCCAGTTATTCAACTGCCAAACAGTAGTGCGCAAGCATTACTGTGTTCCGGTTTGAATGGCGAAATTACTGGCCATTATGAGACTCAACAGCTAATTGTCTCAGGGTGACGAGCGCAGTGCAGCGCCGCGATTTTGCATAACAAAGTTCTGGGTGGTGCTGTTATTATTATGGGCTGGCGTATTGCTTGCCATCAGGCAAACGACCAGCTCGTCTGGTCATACAGTTACATAAAAAAGGTACCCATTTATTTAGATTTTCGGATGCTAAACTGAAAACATGTTAGTGTCATTTCGAATAGCTACTTTAATTTTGTTTATACTTAAAAGGAACATTGACAGAAATAGCTAATAAAATAAGTGCAAAGGTACAAACTTATCCGAGAAATTTCTATTTCTCCTAAGTACACAATTTCTCAAAAGAGTATTCTCAAAGTCAGACGTAAAGGCGGGGTCGGTTGGTAATTTTGCATTGTAGCGCAGGTCGATTCCCGGGAAGGGCGTGGTCCACAGATTAGTGCGAAAGTTTACGACTCTTGGACGTGAGAAAAAATGCTATTTTGACACGTGGTCTGTAGCTGTTGAAATGTGATACTTTTGGAAATGGCGATGAAAAAGTTAGGTTTCGCAAAATGGTAATTTAAAGAAATGTTTTGAAAGTATCTTAATATTTATTTATATAAATAGACATAGAATTTAATGCTGGCCGTTGGTAAGCGCATTACTTGAGAATGGCAGGACCGATTTGGGAAATGTTTACCTATCTTAAATACCATTTCCATAAAAATCTAATTTGGACTATTAGAGCCGGTGTGGTTCAGTGGAAGCATGTGCGACTTTAGCTGCGCACCCGAGTTCGAATCCCGCTGGCCCCGTACCACGCGGATTTAACACTGGCTCTTAAAAACGGTGAAGGAAAACATAGTGAGGAAATCGGCATGTCTAAGAATAAATCACAAAAATTGAAGGGAATGTGATATCCACCAACCCGCACTGGGCCAGCGTCTGCCGCAGTGGTTTCTATGAGGGAAGGCCCGAGTCAGTCAGTGGAAATGGGATGGGCTGATGATGATGATTATCATCAATGATCGTAATAGTCCGAGTTAGATCTTTCTTTATCATTTCATAAAAATTTTAAAGAAAATTTGAAAGAATTTCCCGAAAAATTGGGAAATTAGGGAAAATCTGAAAGTACTTTCTCGCGCAGGTGAAACCACGGGGCGCAGCTAGTCTTTTGAATAAAATTGGTGAGACAGCATCCTAAACTTTAGCATATATTTGATGAGGAAGTCAGTATTACAGCGTAGAGACGAGTTCGATTCTCACTTCATAATAGAAAGGGCTAAGCAGAGTGAATCTTTATCTTCTAGCAAGCATGATCCATCGTCGACCGCGTCATGAATTTCCATCAGGTGAGACTGCGGTCAAATACTTGCCTACCAGGTAAAAAAAAAGTCTCTCTCTAACTACCAGGCAGTAAAAATCATCAACCTGATATAGAATAGGCATCAACAAAAAAAACACAGCTAGTCTGTCCGTATTGGGCATCATGGGACCATGGACCTCGTACTATAGTCTACCCACACACAGGAAATCCTAGTTAAAAGTCAGGACTGCGCACGCGCTGGTTGGGCGTCCCCACGTCAACCCAAAAACGGTCATCACTACGACAGTCTCCGAAATCGTAAGAATCCAACACCCAAAAACGGATTACTATAAATAAAACTGAGAATTACATAATTGATCGATTATACAGTTAGAAAATGTCCGGCCAAGGTTAGGTTTTATTGTTTTTTAATCTATGCAGCAGACATATTGGTTTATGGCCGCCGTGACGGCCATACGAAAGTATGGCGCCGGGTAATACGTTGATATACTGCGTAATGTGGAAAAAGTGCGTTTCGATGTCACTGACATGTTGTTTACTATTTTCTTTTTTAACCAACATCAACAAAAGGAGGAGGTTCTCTATTCGATAGTATTTTTAATGTTTGTTATCTCAAAACTCATCCATTTGTTAACCGATTTGAAAAAATTCGCGTTGTGTTCAGAATAGCTACCAAGTGGTCCTGTAATTTCATCGATTTTCGACCTTGGATTTAGAAGATATGTACATCAGAATAGATAATAGGCTTTTTTGTTATAAAATGAATTATGTTTATTTATTAACTCCCAGATAGCAAGATAGCTTGCTGCAAGTTTGTTTTTCCTTTGATATTGATTTGATATGTCAAATATGTTGCGCCAAAGGAATGTAAGCTTGCTGCAAGTTTGTTTATCTTTTGAAATTGATTTGATACGTCAAGTTTGTCAGAGTTTCAAAATGTCTTGCCTTGCAAGTTCTTTGCTGTGACATCTTTGTCGTGACATCATTCAAGTTTGTTGCAAAGCAACTAGCCAGTTCGACTTTAAACTTGCAGCAAGTTTGTTGTACACTTGCCATGGCAAACTTGGTGCAAGTTTTCACAACACACACAAATACACACACTACATAAAAAACATCTCATTCTCCTCATTTTTAACCCCCGACGCAAAGAAGAGGGGTGTTATAAGTTTGACTACTATGTGTGTCTGTCTGTGGCACCGTAGCTCTGAAACGAGTGAACCGATTGGATGCGGTTTGTTTTATTTGAAAGTAGGTTTTCTAGCGGTGGTTCTTAGACATGTTTTATAGAAATCGGTTCAGCCGTTTTTTACTTTTTATAGGATTTGTTGGTGTGTTTAAATTTTCTAAATTAAATTTACTGTCGTAGTTATAGGCGCGGCTTAAGATGCAACACGCTCGCCTAGAAGAATCTGTTCACTCTCGATTTGAAGGTTGTACTATTGTTACCTTGCTAATTCTTTCTTTCCATCATGTGCTGACCGATATAGTAAAATGTAAATGCGCCCTATGGAACTTACAACACCATATCAGTGTCATCGACCATCATGGGAACATTAACCATCGCCCGTACGTGATATCCATTCCTAGCTTAACTGTCTCTTATCACGAGGGATTAAGGTTCGAAATTCGCCGAAATAATCAAAATCTTACATCATATCTAATCTAGGCCGTATAGACCTTTATCACAAGGGATTAGGGTCCAAAATATTGATGTTAAAGTACAAGATAAGGTATCGCTTTATCATGTTTCAAGTGCTTGTAATGATTTTTACAGGTTTTTTTGGCTAGCCCTAATTCTTGAGGTATTTGGCGTAGATTTTTTCGATAGGTACATTTATGGTATCACAATTTATGATTCCAGATGATATCATCCCTTCTATAAAATTAATAATCCCAAAATATAATAGGTACATACTTTATTATCCCAAAATATAATCTAAGTTGGGATTAGTGTTACCAAACCCTAAAAACGGCATTAAAATCTGTTAAGCACTTCCCGTGTCTATAGATAATAAACAAAACCAGACACAATTCTAAAAGATTCGAAGATTTGAATCCTCAGATTGGTGTTTAGGACCCTCTAAATAGTGGATCCCAGTTACTTTTTAAAAAATATCTTCAATCCAAAAAAAAACCCGGTATTTATGTCACTATGTTCAAAGTAAATACCTTCTATATGATGTATATTACTTTGCATGAATCTAAAACAACTGACTCCTCATCTCAATAAACATAAAAATCCCATTAAATTCACACCATGGCTTAATTAACTAAGCAATTTAAAGCGACGCAAAATATAAATAAACAACTACTAGGGAACTATGCACCAGGAGTATAGGAAAATAAACCGTATAGGGCAACCGGTAGTGATGAGAAAAGTCCTAGTTTAGTTTGTTATATCAATATAGTAAGTGATATTTCAAAATATTTCCATAAATTTTCTTCACATTAATTTGCAATCGATTAAAATACTATCGAGTTACTGAAACAAATAAATCGATAAACATTTTTTTTATGAGCCTGTTTCGTACCACTGCTGAGCAAAGGCCTACCTTCCCACTTTTTATGACCCTCTGTCCGTTGCTGTTAAGGGCCAAATAATAATGATAATCGATAAACATACTTGATTAATACTAACCCAAGTATTTATTGCAGAAAGAAAGTAGAAATATGTCAAAGATTTATTGTCAACTGTTTTTCTTGTCATGTTAGTAAAATTCGATTAAATATTAATTTACCAAAAAATTGTAACAAAATCTCTAAAAAAATGCCCCTGTGTTTCTTGCCGTATCTTCTGAGTAGTGGTTTTCTGTTACGGTGGTAGAGTCATGGTGATAATTTGAAGTTCATAAGTGCGTCTGTGATGCCAAAACCAAATCAAGAGATCTTGATTGATTGATTGATTGAATTTTCAAATTAAAATGAATAATTAAATAAATTGATTAAACATCGATAATATCCACACATCCCTAGACTCTAGAGCACAAGGTGTACCAGGGACACAGCAAAATGAACTGTACAGTTGGACATGCTACCAGGACCGCAGGAAATAAAGAAACCTAGACTAGATGACCAGTTAAGATTGTATATGTATACTTATGGCCTTGAAAACGGCTATGCATTTTTAACTGACTTCAAAAAAGGAGGAGGTTCTCTGTTCAATTGCATTTTTTTAATTTTTTCTTTATTTTCTATTTTTATTTTTTTATGTTTGTTACCTCAGAACTCCGTCATTTATGAACCGATTTGGAAAATTCTTTTTGCGTTGGGTTCAGTATTGCTAAGAAGTGGTCCCATATATTTTTTTTCGATATGTGACCTTGGACTTCGAAGATACATTGAAGTTGGTTTTTGTTTTTTCTAAACATTAATTATCGATGGATACGTTTAATCAACAACAGTACGTATATCTTATCTATACTACTATAAAAATAAGATTTTTTGTAGAAAAATATATTTTTCAAGAGAAGCTTTTACCAAATTCGTAATCGGAACCGCGAGCAGATTAGCCCAAACACTAGTAGTTTAGATAGATAACGCTATTTAATTTAATTTCTGTTTATTTAAGTGTATAATGTATATAGGGATTTATATTTCTGTTTTTTTAGGTGTATAATGTATTTTTAATTTGTAAATATACCAGTTTATGTAACTATATAGTATTCTGTGCCTATATAGAGTTAATAAAGCTTACAAACTTGAAAAAAAAAACAGTATAAAGAGATAGTGACTACTACCTATGTGGTGCCAAATGGGGTTTTCGCTCAGCCCAAATGTCAAGTGTCAGTATTTGACACCCGACGCTGGTTTTTAGCAAAACCCCATGGCGTGCGGATATACTACGGATAACTAACTACAGTAAACTAAACTTAGTACAATGTAGGTATATATATAAATATATATATTTATATGACTAATAGGCAAACAAGCAGACGGCCCGCCTGGATGGTAAGCGGTTACCGTCGCCTACGGACACCTGCAACACTTGGGGCATTACTGGTGCGTTGCCTACCTTTTTCACCCTTCTTTTAAAGTACCCCATGTTATAGCTCTGCGGAAAAACCTCGGGCGGTAGCCCATTCCATATTTCGCAGGATATATAAGATAATATAAGATAATTATTTATTGCCAAAAGAAAATTTACAAATGTTTCTTACAAATAGGACAGAATACTTATTATCTAAAAAAATAGATTTATCAGCGATCCCCAAACTAAGCACGAGGCCTGTGTCTTGGGAGTCGATATATGTTTGGACAGGTTGGTAACTAATAAAAGTTTCCACAGATGTATAACTAATTACCTAATACATGTAATTAAGAATACTAGACAGTTATATACTAACTTACGATCAAAGTGCAAGCATAAAATTTGAAATACCGGCTGTAACTTAGTCTAAAGTTATATTATACGTATCCTAAGTTTGAAAGTAAGTTTCCATGTATAGTTTAGAATTTCAAAAGCTATTTAAATAATATATTATTCATCTTTATGTGACTTTACACAAGAAAATAATGAACTCCGCTATAATTTTAATTATAGCACAAAATTTATTAGCAATCTATTTCGAATTTATCGTTTAAGAAATTAAGGCAAACATGTAAGTCAGCGAGAAGTCCCTAGACAAAGCCAGACTTGGAAAATTATACGCGCTCATTTAATATGCTAATAGTGTAGGTCTGGCTTATCTGCGTTGTCCGGCCCGTTCAATCAAGGTGTCCTTTCTGCTGGTATCTGCGCAATCTACTCAGACTCTCATGGTCGCAACTCTTTAGCTTCGTATTTATGTACTAGCTGTTGCCCGCGACTTCTTTCGCGTTATATATTTAACGCTGATGTTTAAGACTTTGCCAAAAACGCTGAAATTATATTTCTACCATAGTATTTTTTAATTTAAGTAATTTACAGATATGTATTTCATTCATTTTCATAGTTTATACAGCGTTTTAAATTCAGACTAATTTTACATGTTTTCTGTCCTCATCTCTTAAAGAAGCTAAATATAAAAAAATCTTGGACCCGTATTCGTTAATTTTTAATTATAACTATTGATTTTAGGTTTAAGATTCTAGGACAATCTAATAACTTTTTTCCATACTAACTTCACCCCCAATTTAACCCCGCCATAAGTTGATTTTTCAAAATTTTTATAGTCTATATTAGAATCAGGGTTCAGTTAAACATATTCGTGAAAACACCATCAAAATCCCATCCGTGATTTTTAAGTTATAGAAGTCCAACCAAAATTTTAAAAACTGTTTAATATTTTCGGTTACTTATTTTAAGACGCCCGGTGAAAATATTTTTAACCGACTTGAAAAAAGGAGGAGGTTCTCTATTCGATGGTTTTTTTTTATATTTGGTACCTCAGAATTCCGTCATTTATGAACCGATTTGGAAAATTCTTTTTGCGTTGGGTTCAGTATATCTACGAAGTGTTCCCATATAAATTTCATCGATATTTGACCTTAGACTTTGAAGATATATTGAAGGCGGTTTTTGATTTTTTTTTTAAATTAATTATATAGAAAATTATTGCATTAGAATATTATGTTGTGATAATACCATTATCCTCCAAGCTGCTTTTGATTATCTCAATAAATAATTCAGTATTATCATCATCATCATCAGCCCATTTCGTTCCCACTGTGGGACACGGGCCTTCTCTAGTAGAGAAAATACCCACCATGCTGGCCCAGTGCGGATTGGTGGATGTCACCTGTCCTTGAATTTTTGTGATAAATTTTTGGACATGCCGGTTTCCTCACGATGTTTTCCTTCATCATTTTTAGAACAAGTGTTAAATCTGCATATAACAACAAGGTGCGGCGCTAGCGGAATTCAAACTCGGATGCGTCAGATCGAAAGTCGCACGTGCTCCTACTGAGCCACACTCGCTTCCTCGTATTAATATTATTGATATACATATAAATACACGTAACTAGGTACGAGAATTATCTTGCCAAACATTCCAAAATATGTTTTCCTTCGCACGTCCCCTAAGGCGTGTACACAACGGAGCGTGCCTGGTCGCTGGTTACCTAAACAATGGTACCCTCCTCCATTGTGGACGCATTATATTGGAACACAATTACTCCTGATTAGCTATAGAAATGTATATAAACTAGGATTCTGCCCTGCAGGGGAATCGTCTAACTGAAACAACGATCTCGATCGCTTTCAATTTCAAATTCTCTTAGTTTCGAATCATCCTTTTTGGTGCAAACGTCAAAGGAGTGGAACGCCTTGCCGTCGTCTGTGTTTTCATGTAAATACAATCTGGGTTTGTTCAAACTGAACAAGTACTTACTGAATAAGCGTGCTACATCTTCAACCACATCGTTGCTTCCCATCAGGCGGTCAAACGCTGACCCAGTCAGATGTAAAAAGAAAATTTGGAAGGCGTTAGTATATTTCAAACTGCAATATCGATTATTTTATGCGATCGTGATTGGGATAGGGACTGGGACGCGGACTTTAAGTAGAAAGTTCGACAATTCCACAGGCAAATACCGATCACAAGACATGTTTGAAAGCGATCGGGATCGATGTTCTAGTTACACGATTCCCCTGCTGATATTGTTACATTTCGTTGTTTAGTTACATGTAACTCTTTGAAAGGATGAAAATGTATTGTGATGTATGGAATGGTGTGGGAATTTGAGAATTTATGGATTTGTGAACAATTGGACATGATTAAAGAGTGTGAGAAGAACGTCGTTTGATCCAGCTTTCAGATCATCCAAAGTTTCGAATACTAGACCGATCAATTATCATTGTTGACAAGACAGCCTCTGTGGCGTAGTAATTGGGCAGGTTGGCTTCAATCTCATATACCACCGAGGTTGAGAGTTCAATTCCCGTGAAGGGACAAATGTTTGTGGATAGAAATAAGCGCGTATTTGTTTCGAGTCTGGGTGTGGTGGGAGCATTGTCTTCGTAATTCCTGGTTCCCTAGATACAGGAAATCCTAAAAAGAGGCCAGGATCTGTGTATGTAATCGTAAGGCGTTATTACTACTATATTGTTGTATAACCGCTATTACAAAAGCTAATAAATAGTATAAAAAATAGTATTTCGTCAACTAAAATTAATTCGCGGGGTTCTGTAGAATCAATGGCTACTTTATATTTGGTAAGTAGTATTTATAAAGCATGAACTGTCTACTCAAAAGCTACTTTAGGTAAACTTTATATACCTACTACCTGCACACCGCAGTTTCCCGGGATAAAAAGTAGCCTATGTCCTTTACCAGGACCTACGCACCAAATTTCATCAAAATCCGTTCAAGTGATAATGAACCCGTTTTTATAGTACAAACAAAACAAACCGCGCCAGGAAGAAACAGAAATAAAGCTACAAGCTATAGCACCGCCTACCCAAACTTAGTCCTTAACAATAGTTTCATTAACAATAATTGATGTAATAATTAAACTTAACGACGAACAATAGACTAAAAATAGCCACCGGAAGCCGTGTAGGAAGAGCTCAGCAGCCAAGAGCTGACCAGCAACGAGCGCTGCATTACTGATGCCCCTCGTTCCGTTACACTGAATGTCTAATGACCTGTGCCACTGAATATTCACTTTTAGTCGTGTTAATATTAATGTTCGACGTCTGCGATCAGTCTGTCTTATTATTTGTTCGGTTTGTGATGTTGGCAGCATTGTCTGCTGTCAGTGGCTCTATCATTGTGTAATCGTTGTTGGCTTTTATATGATAATTGATTTGGTGGAGGTTGAAACAACAGGGGATGAAGTGTTGAAGTACATCAAGGAAATGCTTCATGGACGGATCCACGGACATAAAGCAATGCGACTTTCGAGGCTGGAGTCGACTAGAACCACTGACTTCGAGTCCTATGGGCTCCAAGTTTCGGTGGTGCATATAGAAGTATTCCTGAATTGTGACGTCTAGCCTGTAGGGGTAATATACCAGAGATACAGGGAAGGAGCGAAATATTCTAACCCTGTGAAGTGTGTGTATGGTTTACTAAATTTTGTGTTATATTTTTGTATGTTTGTGTGTAAGGTATATGTGCCTCTGTTAATTTTACTTGCACTTTTATATTGCCTGAAATAAAGAGTTTAAGACTTAATATTTTCAAATTACATGTTAAATCTTCTTCATCATCGTTAGGCTGCCTCAGTTAAACGATTTACTAGAAATTATTCAAATTGTGGCTATAACTGATCAATTTTTATTCAAAACAATCATAGTTTTTATAAAAAACAAACCATGTTAACAATAACCTGTTTTCCATTGAGTTTCTATAAATATATGGCCTGAATAGTCATTTTGTTTTGCATCTCATTTATATCAATCTAAATTCTAACCATAAAACTTTCCGATTCACCGGAATCTACATACAATATGTACTATTTATTATGTATGATCAATTAGTCTGGCGATACTTATGTCTGCATATAATAAATTATAATGATGCTTATCGTAGAAGAACGCTGTACTATGCATAATATTAACGCGCAAGACATTTCCATTGCTTTCGTTTGCATATTTTCACACCATTTCTTCTAACATTCCTGTGAGAGAAAAAGTAATCGTAATTTCTAGAACGTATTTTTTTTCTATGTATTACATAGCTATTAAGTATTTCTGGTATCATTCTCAAGCTCGACTATTGCTATGAACATTTTGATTATACCATAACATCTAATTTAAAACCGTAACATAAAAATGATGATTAGTTTTGACATATGTATATCAATAATCGATTCATCAATACCTATCTACCAGTTTATCGATTTTGATAAAACATGAGAACTTCACACGCAGACTATAAACATTTGCATTTAAAACCAATCAAAATCAACAACGGAAACCGCACGACATTTCAATCAAATATTTAAATCCTATTTACAATGTCAAACCTCTATTGGACTTGGCTTAAGCGTCCAACAGAGGGGACCATGAGATTTTCAATGGGTTTTTTCACTGAGGCCTTTCATTGTAGACTTAAAGGGTTTCTAGCGACAATAAAGCCTGGGTTTAATTAACCGAGTTTAATTCTTAATTGTAAGTGCAGTTAAGCCGCAGAACACGTGTCAGAGTTCCGCAAGGCGCTGTTTTGGGACCGCTTTTCAATTCATATTGAAATTACGGACTTTTGAATGCTTAACGCCTTATTGGATTGTGGTTAATGACTGTTATTCAGAGACGTGCTTTGTTTTGAGACTATTACAAGTCCATTGGATTAATATTTTAAAGAAGTATCGCTCATTGATAGCTGAACAGCTCATTATAATATATCTGCTGCCAATTAATATTGTCACCTTTAATTAAAAGTTGATGTCCCTAAACATTTATTTTATACAACTTTCGATGGTTCTGTTAACCTGTATCACGTGTGAAAATAATAAACAACAGAACATTTCAAAGTCACGCGATTTGTTTGAGTAGTCTTCTTCTTTTCTTCTCTCGTGTGGGTTTGTGACCAACCCTGGTGTCGGAGCTTTTAGACCGCCCGAAGGCCTCCGACATGGCCTAATGACTGTTGTCCTAAGACTACAACCGGAAACGTCCGCTTATCGTGCCCTTCAAAGCACGGTAATGATGAAATGTAACACAAACGGTCACCCATCCAAGTTGTGACAGCTGCAAACGTTGCTTAACCTAGAAGATCTATTTCGAACGGCTAGGCGAGCAAGGCCAAGAGAGCTACAAAGTTAGCGTTTAAATAGTTAGTAAATAAAGCACCCTAGTGCAATACTAAGCCCTATCATCAAACGACTCCATACATGTTATAATTAAATTATCAAAGACAATGATCACTTAAAATATTTGCTCAAAAAAGTGAAGCAGACATTCCGCGGGCGATAGCAAAGAATAATTGTCAATTAAAAAGTCGGACGCCTCACGCCTTATACGCTATGATGCCATCCGACCAGCATTCTTCATTTTTTGTACCATCGCAAAACATGAACGATCAAAGGTCAGGCGCGTCACCCACGAAGTCAGGCGTATTGCTAAGCCGTCTTTATTGAGGCTCATTCCCAACCACAAGCAATTTACAGGAAAACCAAACAGTAATTACTGAACAAAAACAAATAAAAGGAAAAATCGTTAGGGGAGCACGCGGGGGCGAGCACAATAGGAAACATGGAGCGTTGGAGTGCCCCGATTGTTCAGTAGTTGGCAGTAGGCTCGGGGGTGCAGGTTCGACAATGCAGAGGCGAGATTACTTCTGTCGCCTGTCAGACGGGGTTGAGGGTGTACACCCTTAATTTCGAAGGCAAAATAAAGAAATTGCAAGATACACGTGCTGTTGGTAATGAATGTATGCAAACATTGTTTTGATGTTTACTTGCAAAATAGTATAGGTAAGTGGTTTCTTTAGACTGTTCATACCATGGTTTGAATGTTCATAAATTTCTGAATCACTTAGCTTCTACATTTCCAATATGTCATCTAAACGTTGTATTTTCAAAAACATGAGTTCATTATTCTTAAATAAATTTTCTTACACGCAAATAATAATAATAAATAACGCCCAACGATCGCATAAATAAATCCTAGCCCCTAACTTAGGATTCCTTGTATCTGGGGAACCAGGAACTACCACGATCCTACAACACCCAGACAAGAGAAGAATGCTTGCGCCTTCTTCTGTGCACAAACATTGGTTCCGCCGCGGCAATCGAGCCCGCAACCTCAGTGGTGTATGAGATTTGATCTGCCCAACCACTTCACCACAGAAGCTGTCAAATAAAAGCAAGTTACAATAGGACTGTACAGATTAGACAACCATCCAATTTCAGATCCAAATTATGCTGTTATTGTTATGGGCTGGCGCATTACTTACCATCAGGCAAACGACCAGCTCGTCTCGTCATTCATTTACAAAAATAGAGTTGGTTTATGCCATAGTTAAATATCCACCAATCATACCCAAAGCTTTTCGCCAAGTTATTCACAATCCTATAAGTTAGTAAACACCAGTTCTTTAAGTTCTTTTAATTTTACATATATCCATGGATCCATCTGGTGCAGGCGTCCTGCATATTTCGTAACTTGACACTGCTCCATTGTCCTACTCCCCCTCAATATCGTATTCTCAATACGCCATAACTGTTAAATCCATTTCTGCGGTTATATGAATGGGTTCGCTTGTTTTGAAATGTAGGTTAGGGTCTGACCAATATTTTGGCGAGAGCTAGTTTAAAATGATTTTTTATAATAAATCGGGGGGCACATACAATGTTCAAAGTCACTGCAAAACTTCTGGTCGCAGCAACACGTGACCAAAATGCTGGCCAATATTTTGGCCAAAGGATAAGCATTGCCATTCAACGTGGCAATGCTGCCAGCATTTTTGGAACGTTGCGTTGCCCACTAGTGATGGTTTTTTAGATTATATTTGGTTAGATAAATTAGATAACGATAACGACTTTGGTTTTGAAAATAAATACATAAATCCGTGATTAAATTATTATCGGTTATTAGTATGTAAACCGTTGCAATACTGGGCACTAGTATTAATCCATATATATGTATCACTAGCTGTTCCCCGTGGTTTCATCCGCGGTTTTCCGGGATGAAAGGTAGCCTATGTTCTTTTCCAAAACCTCAGGCCCTACGTAACAAATTTCATCAAAATCCGTTTAGTGGTTTTTGCATGATTAAGTAACAAGCATCCATCCATCCTCTCAAATTTTCGCTTTTATAATATTATACTTGGATTAGTAGGATACTATAAATATATATATATGTATATGTAGTGTTTTTATACTATAAATAGTGTAAAAGAATATATTTTTAATACTTTACGTATGTTTTTAAATTTAAGTCTTCTACAAAACTAAAGTAGTTTTCGTTAAAGAGATCAAATTTTTGGAACATTGTCACAAGAGATTAAACAAAATCTCTTTTACTCAAACTGATAAACATGAAGAAGATTAAATTATGACGTTATAGATAACAGAGTTTGTTTATGACGATATCCAATTCTGGGAAAGAATATGCACTACAAATAATCATAATTATATACTAGTCGCGCCCCGCGGTTTCACCCGTTTCCCGGGATAAAAAGTATATAGCCTATGTGTTAATCCAGGGTATAAGCTATCTCCATTCCAAATTTCACTCAAATCCGTTGTGCCGTTACACCGTGACGTAACAAAAACTAACACACTTACATATTTAACACACTTGGTTTAGTTTTATGATGAAGAAGTCGAGTTCTCCGAATTGTGAATTGTGTGTATCTGTTGAGGATGTCCATCATTTACTAACAAAATGTGTCAAAGGTTCCAGAGAACGAGCAGTACTGATTGAAGATTTAGCCTTAATATCTTAGATGTAGGAATGTTAATAAATATCTTAGCATCACCTGCGTGATTTATTTAAAATCTTAAGATTTGAAATAATTAGGAAGAAGAAAAACGATATTGCTCGGGCGAGGATCGAACTTGCATCTTCGGAATACCTTCACGACACCTTCACCACCGGACCACCGAGCCAGCTGTTCAAACACCCAAATTTCCGCTATCCTTATTATATCGTCTTACGGAGACGTATTTATTTTCATCATTGCTAAGTAAAATAATTATAATTTATTATTTATTTTTAATACCTTTATCTCGCCTTAAAGATTGACTATATCACGAATGGATAATTTTATTAATGTTTTGGGCAGGCGCGTTGCTTACCATCAGGCGAACGATCTGCTCGTCTTGTAATTCAATTACATTTAAAAGAATTATAAATATTAAAACCTGCGCTTATCATTTTATCCTTATTTTATCCTACGAAATCACTAATTCACAATTCATAAACATCCAAAAAAATTTACAAACGAAAGCTCTCCGATGTAAAAACCTTGTCCTCTAAAAGGGAACAGTACTTAAATAAATAAAAAGAAAAACTTTCCGATATCGGAGACAAAATATATGATTGAAACAAACATGGCGAAGTTCGGGACACGTTCTCTCTAAGTGTATTAAGCCTAAACTTTGGCAAAAAGTGAAAGCGGACAAAGTGAAATAATATAAATACTTTCAATAATAAAAAGTTGATATTGGTCGAAGTTTTGTGGGGTGTGGGATATGTGACAGGCGAAAGGCGAGTTCTTTAATATTGGTGTTTAAATTCTGAAATCTTTTTTGTAACTAAATGCGTTTGAAAATCTAAAACCAGACGCATTTTATCACTTTCTTTCTTTCTTTCTTTCGTGTATGTGTATCGTGGGACCATGGTCCTCATAATTCCCGGTTCCCTAGATAAAGGGAATCCCAGTTAAGGGTCAGAATGTATGTATGTGATCGTTGAGCGTATATTCAACAGATATTGATTTAATTTCTTAGATAAAGGGGTTACAATATTTCTATAAGAATACAAAAATATTATAAAAAACCCAAGCCTAGAGCGCCGCCGGCAGCGGGGCTAAGCCCAAACTACCGGTGATTAGGGCTGCAGAGTGAGGAACCTCCTGACAATACTTGCCGTGTCAAGCCTCTGACCCTTGATCCAATCGTCCTGAGAGCCTCTTGAGATGTTGGTCGAGGCTTTTTGTTCTTTTATTATTATTATTGAGACTGGCATCCATTTTTAATAAGGCGTATATTTTGGCAGAAATGTTCTTCTATTACATTGATGTAGGTAGTTCTCGCCATCTCTCCTCTCTTGCGCCATCACGGCCAACTTTCTTCCAAAGGGGTCTTCACCATTCGCGATGGAAATATTCCAAGATGCATTATAATAACGCATTGAGAATAACCTCAAACGAGGAAGTTCTGCAGTTCCGTACTTTTAGAAAGCTTCTTGGTTTTGAAGGGGTGCAAATAAATGGTCTTTTTAAAAAATAAATTATTATTACATTTTGATTCTGATCATCTATGAATATTCATTTGTTCATTTCTTCTCGTGTGGGTATGTGGCCAACCCTGGTGACGGAGTTTTTAGACCGCCCGATGACTCCGACATGGCCTAACGACCGTGTCCTAAGATAACAACCGGGATCGACGCTTAACGTGCCCTCCGAGGCACTGTAGCGCTCAGATGTAAATACCACACAAACGGTCACCCATCCAAGTTGTGACCGCTGGGAACGTTGCTTAACCTAGAAGATCTGTGGTAGACGGCTAGGCGAACTATGCTAAGAGCGCTACATATGTAACAGATACAATAGGAACTATCTTATCTCTCTAATGTTACAAGTTTGTGAGAATGGATGCATGTTTGTTACTAATGACGCCAAAAGTGCTGAACGGATTTCGATGAAAATTAATATGTGGGTCCTAAATAGGGCATTAGAATATTCCACAAAACTGTTGTAAGTTATAACTCTATCCCTAATACTCTTATTAAAAATATTATAAATGAGAAGGTTTGCGAAGATGGATGGATAGATGTTTGTTAATCAATGACGCCAATACTACTAAACAGATTTCGATGATATTTGATATGTAAGGTACTCTAAGATCAGCTGGTAAGTTTTACTCAATTTTTTTTTAAATTACCTTACTTTTTTTTTTAATTTTTATGAAATTAAGGCATACATTTTATAAACTAAATAAAGGCTAAACAGGAAATAACACAATGACCCTATAAAACATACGAAAGTCAGTACTTCAGTACTTCATAAACTTTTATCGAAGGGACGAGAGAAGAATAAATAAAATGCAACAGCAGGTGAAGGAATGACAACGGCAAATTGTCAGTTGTATCCTATAACTTTTCTTTGAGATTTGTTCACAGATAAATTGGCGGACAAGTAAATAAAATATAAATTTATTGCCCCCTCTTCAGCGATATCACGTTGCCGATCTCCGAAGTTTTTGTCTTTAAGATTGGAATGATAACTATCTGTTCCGACATAAATCTTTGTGATTAGATATTCATCAATTATTAGACCTCGATGGATGTCTAATTAAGCCAACAAATATCATGATTTAACTTTGTTTAAAGTCATTCAGTTTGATAGCAAATATAACAGGAATTAACCTTACAAGTGAAGTTAAACATTGTGAGGAAACCGGCATGTCCAAGAATCGAAAAGTTCAAGGACCTGAACATCTACCAACCCGCACGTGGTGGATTGCCGTTACTCTCTCTATGAGAGAGAATGCCCATGTCCCAGCAGTAGGAACTTAATGGACTGATGTTGATGAAATGAAATGAAATGAAATCGTTTATTTGCAATACACGTTGGTACATAAATTAAAGACGTTATTTTAAATAAGAATGATGAATGAAGGATGATGATGACGTAGAAGTAGCAATGGCTGATAATGATGATGACAGATTATATCCGCAGGAGCAGTGTATGTCACACACATTTACTACAAGTCTCTTTCCCTATCCTATTTCATTACATACCTACTCGTAATTTCTCAAGTACTCCTACAAACTTAAAGCCGTTATCGGTCAGTAGAATTTCGACATGGTCCTTATCTGCCCCTATCTTAGACTCATCGATATCAAACATACAAAATTTCCCATGATATCACTCGAGCACTTAATCTTACATTCCTATAAATGCGGAAGATCAAATATTTACAATAATATATTAAACAACTTTAAAAATATCTTTATAGGCTCGGTCACCTAAAATAAATTTCTTGGATATATTAACACCTGATATTTACTTATGCAGAAATGTAATTTGTTTAGTATCGAATAATATAATTATTTATATTATAATGTTTGATTTACGATCATAAACCTTATTAGGATTCTTACAACGGCTCGAGTCAATATTCTCGATGATTTTAGCATAATCATTAGTGATTTTATAGCTTATTTTATGATGATCATAAAATTATGTTGTCTATTTGATTAATTTGACTAATTAATTGGATGGACTTCATAAATTGTTTTTATTGACAACTGTGCTTGCAGGAATTTGCGATGATCATTAAGTTGATCTAACACTCTATCACTCTATGTCACACGTTTTAGCTTTCGAATAATTGATAGCAGTATCCACTTATGTTAGAATAATGCAGGCAAATGTTAAATGTAGGTAGTTATAATGGACACTTCTGCTAGAGTCCACCAGGGGAAAGTTCCATACCTTTACCAGATACAATCGCCAAGTAGCCAGTAGTGTGCAAATTGTTATTTCGGATTAAAAGTCACTGTTTCTAGCAAAATAACTGGGCATAATATAAGACTAAGAACGACGAGTGACGAGCGCAGTGCAGAGAAAGATTTTGTAATTCGAAATTCTGGGTGTCACTGCAACTGTTATGGGTATGTTGTTTACTATCAGACCTGCTTGTCTCGTAAAAAAAGGTAGAGTCAGTTTTAGTCATCGTTTGATAGCTAATAAAACTCAGCTAGTTGATAGTCTAGTCATACTTAATTATATATAATTAATACATTCTCATTAACATTTCGAAGGCTAATATGAAATTTTAAAATCTCGATGGTAAATTTTATAAATTATATCAAAATTGTATTATTCTATTTAGACAGAAACTATTTCTTAAAAAATAAACATACATTATAGTTATGCGCTAGTGACGATCGCAAAGATTTATAGCAATCTGCAAATCTGTCGACACGACAACAGTAATGCCCTCTCGGAACTTCCGAATTAATGACGAGGTATCGTTTCCTAAGCCAACATTCGTACTGCTAATAATAACCTCCCCTAGCAACCACCCTTTAAGAATTCCGACTAATAGAAACTGGATAGACAGACAGACGATCCATCACTACACCCCTCCAATGTATTATTTATGGGACATCCTGAGCTACCCATTGCTAATCTTTCAATATCTTCAGAATTCTGGGGACAAGGATTTGGGGATCACATCTTGCAATTCCATGCAATCACATCAGACCTTATACATATAGATTTAGGGTTGAGAATTGATGAGATGGCTAATGTTATTACTGATAATGGAACTGCAGAGGAATGTACAGACGCTGATGCAAATGCAGATGAAGAATACCTTATTGTTAAGACAGTAGAGGTTAGAGTGTGTAAAAGGGAGTGTTAAGGAACAGTGTTTAGTTAAAATATCTGTAGGATTTGTTTGTTTTGGTAAGGCATGAGAGTAATAGCATCGATGTGGTAGAGAATTAATGGTGGTTCCTTAATGAATTTTCGTTATGAAAATCATAGGCGGTAATGGTAGTTGTTTTTATTGCAAATGGATTGTAATTGTAAGGCGTATGAATTTCACTGGTATTAAGACTTGATATGATATATAGACATATGGTTTATATAGATTTTTATTTCAGTCTATTCATCCATTGTTTTACCTTTGGCCAGCCATTCTTGGATATTATTTAATTTATTGTTTTTGTTTCGAAAATGCGTCTTTAAACTTAATATAGTTATTTGGTTTAATACTTAAATATTCAGCTTGAGATTTATGTGATAACGGAGATTACTCCAACTTGTTTTTAAAGACGATTTTAGTGGACGCCACTAATCCCCAAATGCGAGAGCTTAGCTCTCGAGTTTCGAAACGAAAAAAAAACTACTTATTCACCCAAAGATAAAACAAAATAGAAATCGAGCCGTGCTCCGTCTATTTCTAAAAATACCACACTTAGAGATGTGGAGAAAAAAATATTTTCGAGATTGAGAGAGAGGGCCCAGAATAGCTCCCTGTGGGACTCTTTATGTTGTAACACGAGGTGGTTTGTTTGCCGCTGTGTTGGGTCCTATGACTTCGTTTATAGACGTAGTTTGATGGCTTGTAGGTTATTAATTTACTATTTGAGAAGGTTCTACTAGGTTACAGTTGGGATCATGTTAGATACTTAATTAATTTAAAAAAGTGTAAATGTAATCGTTTTCTTAGATATATTATTACATTGTTTAAATTTGAACATAAAACGTGTAAAAAAAGGGAATTATATTTCTAATTCCTTATTTAGAATTATATTTATAATTTCTAATTTGCATTAGGAATTGACTATATTTGTAGTTCATTACTCAATGTGATACAGGCTCACTTGTCCAGTTCTACAAATCACAAAAAGTAAAGCAAAAAAATATGTATTCAATACTTACAAATACATTCAAAAAGCCGTACCAACTAATAAGCAATTATAGGAAAGAATTTTAAACCGTTCTATTCATCATGAACGCGTTGTTTTTTTACTTTTCTTAATTTAAAAATGGCGGTTGTCGATGCGCCCGCGCAACTCATTAAGGCTCTCATAACGAGCGTTCGTAAATCAAACGGACACCCATAGGGCATTCTCTTGAATTTCAAATATAGAATGCGAATCGATTTTAACAAATCGAAAACGTCCAGAATGATCGATTTGCGAACAGCTGCGTGTTTGGTTATTGAAATGTCAGGTAGTTTTAATTGTTAATTTTAAATGAAGAAATGTCAACGCCACGGTTTGTAGGCACTCAATTTTATTATAACGATAGCATTTTATGTTATTATAGATTGAGAAAAGTGATAACATTCCATTGTCGATTGAATTTTCCACAACATGAAATAGCACACACTAAGATAAATTTGTTCGACGAGACAATTTTAAAATATCGAATATAAACAAACCCAGTCCACAAACAGCTCATCAGCTAATTTGAGCTGTAAACTTACAGTTTTAAGGTATAAAATCGATTGCAGATGAAGTGATAGTAAAACAAAAGGGTGATCTTGGTCATCGTGGCCTAGAATGCGCGCGAGCGATGCCAAATAATGGACAAATCCGATGTCATCGTCTGCCAGAGTGCCAGGGATCAGTTTCGCAATTATAGAACTAAATCTAGACATGGCGCATGCAAGGTATGAGATCTTGTTGTTATTATGATTGTGTGTGTAATTAACGAACTAATATATTTATTTGTGATTTGAAAAATAATGATGCAGACTTGAATTGAATAGATTTTAGATTTGAATGCAAACTGTTAAAAACTCACGCCTTTTTACAGATAGTAGGAGGAAACCTTTAGAACTTCACTTTGCAGGTGGTCACCTTTGTCATCACGCAATTTTTATATACATAACTCATGTCAACGGGGCGCTGAGGTAAGCCCACCGTCGACGATGTTGTAGTGTCAATTTGTCATGGCAACACATTACCAGCCACTAAAATACTGTCTTTGTAAGATATCTACTGCTACAGTTTCCTGAAGGCGACAGTTTTCATCACCACGTCAAATTTTCCATGGTCTGATGAGATAGAACGCTCATCTACTGTCATCACCACGTAGCTTCTATCTCCTGAGAGACAAAGCGTGGATCTGACTCCGTGGACAGCTGAATGAAGCCCACTCGTCAATTTGTCAGGTGCCGCCACCCGGCATTGGCGCAGTCGCGGCCGTCCGAGGAATGAGCACCGATGACGGCCCAGATATATTGGGGCCCGGCGACGGCGATTAGGCCCTGAGCCAACCCGGGCGCAGAACACAGAAGCAGTTAACACCAGTGGCACAGCTACATACACTGACAATATTATCTTTTGGGCAATGTTAGCTATGCAAAACGACATAATCCAGACTAAATCAAATGGAATCACTCCCAAAAAAGAAGTTCTGCGCAATTACAGTATCATATTCAGATACAAATGACACAACTCTTCAGCTATACAAACTATGGTGACCGTAAATTTCAACTCATAGAGAAAGAAGCAGTACTGCAAGTTTGTAAGTTTATTGAAACTGACGCCCGATACCCTATTCTCCATTTCTCTGCCCGATACCACGATATCTAGCTATGTCAGCTATGCATCTTATGCTGCGAGTACCCAAGTACGCAATTCTTAAGATTGTATAGATGATGCTATATATCAAAGTGATACTACAGAAGAAGACTGATGTTATTGCTTCACTCGGTCATCATTATAAATTAAAGACTACCGCCTATCACCGACAACTCGATGACGTCTTAATTTGATAGCCGATCTCCATCGATGCATATCAAAAATTGGCTAGGATTACCTTTGTGGCGTATTAAGGAAGTCAGACCCATTATTTATAATGTGGTAGACACAACGCATCATTTATCTGCCCTGTGCGTGTACGTATAGCCGCATGCATTAGTGTGCGTGTCTCAATCCTTTCAATTTGTCCGAACTTGAAACACTGATACCAACCGATCAAACTGCGCGATGATTCACGAACGGGTGAACGAACCAGCCCGAGTGCTGTCAATTGTTTTCTTAAACGGCATCGCGTTAATTCCATGCGGGTTTGAATTTGGAAAACTGTTTGTTCTATTGGATAATTTTAGGATACTGGTCACTAGCCTACGCTATGGAATCAACACGCCAATCAAAGTTAAAAGATCTGTCGATGGTTACTTAGCGCTGTTGCGCTTATGACAAGATCGTTAACGTTATGGCCCCACTCTTGTCACCTCTACCACAAAATAATCAGTAGTACCAGTGACTTTATATGTGTTTTTGTGTTACAGTGATATCAGGCAATAAGTAGTAAGTTCAACAAAAATGGAAATATGATAAACATGTCACCAATGTTGGTGATACAGCAAAAGTTGAAGAAGTACGAGTTCGACTATGTATCAGCAGCCCTGGTTCAAAACACCGCATGCACAAAAGAATCTATGTAACTATGCGCAGTATCATAAACGACAGAATAGAGACAGGAAGTAAAAATACTCGCTGTGGTGAATAAAGACCTTCATAAATAATATATTACATAAACTTCAATTTTTTTGCACCACATCTTCCTTTCCTATTACTATAATATCGTCCAAATAAGTAAATTTTCTTGCTAGTACCTTTACAGTAGGTACCAAGAGACAATGAGCGCGTCTTCGTCACCGCTAACGAGTGTAACCCGAGTCCGTAACCGATAGCTTCATTACGTACCGCCTCGCCGCTCGAGATATTTTGATAAAACCTCGTCTTACGGGATAGTCTCAACTTATGGTATCTTTCTTATACCTGGAACGATCTATAGATGCTGTTTTGTTTGAAATTTTAATGCGGTGACTTGGTTCTTTTTTACCACGTTTTTAAATCACTATCTTGTTTGTCTGTCTGTCGTTTCGGGTGGAATCTTACAACTCAAATTTCGAGCACTTCCTGATTAGCTATCCGGTTGAAACTTTCAGGGTAGCTCACAACTCGATGACAAAACATTCAAAATCCATAAAAACGTGGATTTTAGATTATTTTTTTAATAATAAGGATTCTTGTTTCAATAAGAAATAATAAAGAAGATACAAAAGAAGATATACATAAAGAAGATACGAATATGGTCGTATTCAAGAGTTCTAATGTAAGATATCGAAAAATTAAATTAGGAAAGAAATGCATACAAGCAATCATGGTGTAACAGTAGCAGTACCCACAGTATGAGAATTGACAAGTAGAGTACAAGAATGACAAAAATCAAATCTTATAAAATACATTTTATAACCAAAAAACTGACTGCAATTTTGATGTATCTTCCAAGTCCAAGGTCAAATATACATGAAATTTATCTGAAACTGCCTTGAAACTGTGCTGAACCAAACGCAATAAGAATTTTCCAAATAAGTCATAAATGACGGAGTTTTGAGTTATCAAAATACTATGGAATAGAGAACCTCCTCCTGTTTTAAGTCAGTTAAAACGGTACCAAACGGTATGGAGAACTAACAAACGGTACCGAAAACCACGATAGCACCCGTCAATGTTAATGAATGCTTTTAATTGAAACAAGATGGAGAATGTCGTACGACGTCTCTTGAACGAATTTGGGAGGGGTAAGTGTGAAATGCAGTTATTTGAAGTGGTTCTGTAGTAATTTATTTTGATTTGAAATATCTTTTAAAATTTCACTTTAAATGATCAATAAGAAGCTATTGGATACGGACACTAACCAGTGAAAGAAGTTCCAGTGGCAAGAGTACTAGATAATACATGAAAGGCTGGCAATGCCCCTGGCAGTGACTGAATGTGAAAAGATAAGGAACAAGTTCAGACACTGGGACTAAAACAATTTCTGTAGTAGTTCAAATCAAGATTGAACAAGTTTTTACGGGACAAATGTGCTACATTTTTTTTCACATCGCCACTTCCCATCAGGTGAGGGCATCATGGCCAGCGAAATTACTGGACATATTATGAGACTTAATATCTGATGTATCGGGGTGATGAGCGCAATGCAGTGCCACGCAGTAAATTTTACGGAATTGAAATTTCTTCGTAGCACTGCAATTGTTAAGGGCAGGCGTGGCGCTTAGCACCAGGTAAACGACTTGTTCGTCTCATCGCTCAGATAGATAAAAACAGGTAAGATCGTGGATAAACGCAGACAGTCAGTTGTAAAAAAAGTAGACACATTGGTACGGGTGGTTTGAGATTAGGCTCTAATGAATCGAACGCGTTACCAGCAGTTGAACCGATAACAAAAATGATATGACTAAAATTATTTTTAAGGACTCCTGCCGGCAAGTCTCTTAACGCCACTGCCAGTTGCTAACGTTGCTCCAAGTTATTATTATTTGTTTTACGGAATTGACTTACGAGGCGAGCGGGTCTTTCACCTACAAAACGTTGCAGCACCATCCACAACTTTATTTTGCAATATCCTGCGCGGCACTGCACTGCGCTCTTCATCTTGGGACATTAACTCTTAATTAGTTCACAGCATTTAGGCATTTCTACTATTTAGTGAACAAGTTAATAATGGTTGAATTTTGTATGAACAAAGTTCCACCTTAAGTCTCATAATGCCCCATCATTTCGCTGGCTACAACTCCCTTCAAACCGGAACACAGTAATGCTTGCGCACTACTGCTATTTCTATTATGCGGTTCCTAACTATTCCCACAGAACCCCATCCCATAATTAGCGGCAACAATAATTAAGCGCGCGATATTATTCCACCTCGACAAAAACCTATCAGATATTCCGATTTCACTCGTCGTATTTTCAAAATCTTTGCGCGGACATCTTCAAGCTTGAATTCTTACCTATCCTCGTACTGATATCACTTAAATCATAACACGTGCCGTCTGAAACCCACTCTTAGTAGTAAAGACTTAAGTTTTATAATAGCTTGATACGTTTTTGTACTTGTGACGTTTTGTCTTGTGTGGTAATGAAGTCGCAAGCGCAGGTCGGCGTTGCAAGGGTGAATTATTCCCAAGATAGTTTGGAAGATATCAACGTTATGTGTTTCGAACAAAACTAATTGAAATTGAAACAAATTGAGCTTTAGAATGTATTGGGTTTCTTGTGCGCTTGTATTTGTTGATAATGTAAAGGTTTTTTAAGGAGAGGTTAATGATATGAAGGAAGAATTGACAATGTTGGGAGATTAACAATTCCAGAAAGTAAGCATTCTATAATTTTAGACTGGTTGTCTTTAAATGTGTCTACAACTGTCAGATAAGTATACAAAGACTAGCTGCGCCCCGCGGTTTCACCTGCGGTTTATTAAGTAGCCTATGTCCTTTTCCAGGACTTTAAATACCTACATACCTTTCATCAGAATCCGTTTAGTTGTTTTTGTGTGTTGAGTAACAAACATCCATCCATCTATCTCCACAAACTTTCGCATTTATAATAGTAGTAGGATTTCATATATATACACTCTGGTGCAATGAAATCGCACATGGCGGCGTTTTTTGCAAAATTTCATTTATTTTTTTTTAAATGGAAAAAGGTGTTTATTTTTTCATATGAAATTAAAGGTTGTATCAAGACCTATCTAATGATACCATATAAGTGGTGACAAGTTCACTATTTTGCCAAAAAAAAAGAACAACAACAAATTCATCTTTATTAGAAGTTGTTTGCAGTTCGAAAATTGAGGATTAATTAAAAAAAACACAAATTTTACTAAAAAAAAACATTTATTAATACGAAGTGTTACCCCTCTGGCCCGAATAACGGCTTGACACCGGTTTTCCATAGACTCTACCAAATGTTTGATAAAGTCTTGTGGGATAGCATCCCATTCCTCCTTGATGGCATTTTGTAGCTCCTGTATATTGACTGGAGCAACATTTCTGCTTCTAACTCTTCTTTTTAATTCGTCCCACATGTGCTCGATTGGATTAAGATCCGGGCTGCGAGCTGGCCACTCCATCACCGGAATACCGACCTCTTGTAAGTACTGTCGTACAACAACAGCGGTATGGGGTCTAGCATTATCATGCATAAAGAGGAAGTTCCCTCCAATGAAACCAGTAAATGGTACGACATGTTCCTGGAGAACTTCCTCTATATACCGCTGAGATGTTAGTCCTCTTGCTTCTCGTCCTCTATTGGCCCCAGCAATGAAGACAAGCTCAGTTTTGGCTTCGAGAGAGATACCTCCCCAGAACATACACGAACCACCGCCATATGAGACACGTTCCGTGATGCAACACTGGGAAAATCTCTCTGTAGGCCTTCTGTAGACCCTTCCTCGTCCATCATTGCCATGAAGACACATCCTGGACTCATCTGAGAACAGGACTGCTCTCCATTGGTCGACAGTCCAATGCACATGTTCTTGTGCAAATCGAAGACGAGCCTGGCGGTGAGCTGGCGTCAGTTTTGGGCCATTTGCTGGCCTATGCGCAGTCAAGCCACCTTCAGCAAGTCTTCTTCTGACCGTCCACCGACTAACTTCCACTTCACGCACCTCCTGGAGACGCTGTGCAAGTTCAACGGCAGTCAGACGACGATTTCTCAA
Source organism: Petrophora chlorosata (assembly GCA_951640565.1). NCBI lineage: Eukaryota > Metazoa > Arthropoda > Insecta > Lepidoptera > Geometridae > Petrophora > Petrophora chlorosata. The sequence continues at coordinate 14,775,850 of OX621207.1, read as the reverse complement.
TGCCGTCGTTACAAGAAATCGGTTGTCGCGCTGTGTTGTAGCTCTGGCTCGACCAGATCCTCGTCGTCGCCCATAGCCACCAGTCTCCCGATAGCGCTGGTACACACGACGAACGGAATATCGGCTGATATTCAGTTGTCGAGCTACAGCACTCTGGTTCTGGCCTGCTTCAATTAAAGCAACGACTTGAGCGGCTTTTTCTGGAGTAGTGTCCATTTTCTTCTGATGAATGCAGCTGTAGTCACTAGACGTCCTTTCAGGTTGAGCGTTGAAGTGCAAGTGACGACATTTCAATCAAAACATGCCTTTTTAGACATGCAATTGGTCTCGCAAACTGCGGTGAGCTAAGCGAGCAATTTTGGGGTATTTTGTTGTCATTTCTTTTCGAGAGTACGGTAAACTCATCACCGCTTATATGGTATCATTAGATAGGTCTTGAAGTGACCTTTAATTTCATATTAAAAAAAATATTTTTTTTTTTATTTAGGGGAAAATAAGTGAAATTTTGCAAAAAACGTTGCTGTGTGCGATTTCATTGCACCAGAGTGTATATATGACTCTGATGCAATTCTCAGGACGTTGAGTTAAGAAATTTTAAGGTACTTCTCATTTTTTGTTGTGTAAATCTTGGTTTTGTCTATGGTTAGTATCTTCCTATCCATTGATAGGATTGACTCTATGGTTAAAGTGAAGGTTTTCTATGAACATTGCGTACAATGAATCTTGGATTTTAAATCAAATAATTTGTTTAAAATAATTAATTTCTTCAAGGTATAAATTCCTTTAAATTAATTTCGAATCTCAGCCAATAGATCTTGTTAATTTGAGTCGTGAACGAACAGAGATCGCTACTTAAAATACATTGAGCTAGATCCCGCATAGAAAGTCACAGTTTTGATTGCGTCAAATTGAACTTAGAAGTGGAAATGTCAATATGTTGAAAAGTGACAAACACTTTTTAATTACACGTTTATATTAAGTCACTTTCCTGTTTGTCTGTCGTTTCGGATGGAATCATGTTACTCAAATTTCGAGCATTTCCTGATTAGCTATCCGGCTGAAACTTTCAAGGTAGCTCACAACTCGATGACAATGCATTCTAAATCCATTTATTAGCATGCTTTGCCGATCTATCCTTAAAAGGCGCATGAAAACGTAATTTTTAGATTATATTATTTATTTTAATTTTTAATTTGTCGCTTTCTCGTTCTTCAACTCTTACAAATTTAACCAAAAAAATAAAGGCGATGCTTATCTTCACAAGTTGATTGATGTTTTATGAAGTTCTTCTGTTTAGCTTCACAATTATTTAATTTTCTGCATTCCATTTTTTATGCCTACCAATTATATATAAGGTTTCGGAATACTTTTACAAGCAACTGGTACACTATTCCAAACTGGATAATAAAACAAAACAGCTATATATACAATATACAATACCAAATTTGGACATAATAATTTAAAAGTTCAGTTCGACGTGTAACGGCACATGTGTCTCGTTTTTCAACAGGATATGTCAGTCCATAGACATAAAAAACACCGAAACTAACCTCAACCTACTTGTCGTCAAGTGTATGAAAATCTCAAATTCCAATACTGGCCAGCAATATTTGAAATTTAATAATGGAACCCGTCCGGACGCCACTTATACTTTTTAATTTTATATCTCGAAGAATTGACCTTCGATACGATGCCCGAATGAATACATCGAAACTTTTTCTGTGGACGCGAGTCGTTGCCTTTTTTCTCATAACCGAAATTTAAAAAGAACTTGCATAATCCCGGCCATAACGGCATATTCCAATTTCGAAAGTCAAATTGAATGTCGAGTTTTAAAAACAAAAAACACACTTTGAGGAAACTTTATTCAAGTTACCGAGTGCTAAGTGAACACACGTGCGTCGGTCCCGGGTTCGTTTCCCGGTTAAATTTAGAACATCCGCGGTGCGTGGGGGGAAGGAGGGGAGGAATTAGTAACGAAGCACCTTTTTATAGAAGCTGCGCCGGAGTCGCCTCGCCACTATCTCGTAAACATACTTGAGTATAACTAAATGACGTATCGCCGCTAACGAGGAATTTACTTTTTATAATTTGAATTTGGAACGACTACGGGCTGAAATTCTCGTCGCATCACATACGGGCCATAGACAAAAATGTTTTTAAGGATCCGCGAAAATTAAGTTCATGGGAACCGCCAATCAGGTGCGCGCGCGTAGAATAAAAATGGCGTATTTTTACATGATTCTACAGTAAAGCCTGCGCGAGACGTAGCGACAGTATGTAGCCAGCTGCATCGTCGTCGCTTGAATACAAAATACATTATAAGTGCAATTATTTGCATTTTGAATTACGCGCTCGAGGCCTGGCGCCGTAGCCAGCGGTAATTCTGAGGATAAAGAACTAAGTAATAACATACTGTAGGTATAAATAACGTTCTGTTCCAAAATAGCTAATATAAAATATTATCATAAAGATTCCAATCTACTACATAATACTATAAAGAAAAAAAACGTTTCGTAACAAATAGTGGCACAGTTTTTTAATAAGTAAGTAGTACTATACAAACCCAATTTTTCAGTGACCAAATACATACATGGTTGTGCAAGGAATACAGCGTCCTTTATGTGGGATTATGGGCACCTTCCATGTACTAATCCGCTGTATAGCATCTAAACGCATAGTAATGTAGGATTCAGTCGTATAATCCCATGTTATTCTATTAGCCCGGCAATATTCATTGGAAAATGTCGTTCAAATGGCAAATAAGTAGAAATTGAAAGGATTCTCAACGTGAAACTGCAAATAATAATCTAAAGATATCATAGTTACATAGCCTGCCCACCTATAGTTGCAACTCTGTATAAGAACTCAGAATCCTTTACAGATTCCATGAAGGTGAACAGGAAATGAAACAAATTTATTTGTAAGAATGTTGGTTGCAATATGGCGAGGTTAATATCTTATTTTCTTAATTATTTTTCTTACTACACCTCATTAACATTACGATCTAGCCTGATAAGAGTTTTAAGACTAATAAGTAATTTGAGTTCAACTTAAGCTGCTAAGTAGAGTATATCTAGTAATATTTAGTTTTCTTTGGTATAACTAAGAATGTGTCTATAAACGCTTTCTTACTGTATCTATTAAGGCAAAGACACCATGTTTTTGTGATGTTTATATCTTTGATCAAAAGTTCCTCAGCAGGATTTTTTGCAGCAACTCCAACTTTATTTCATCATTTCTTTGACGTTTGTCGCCTGTACTCACACCACACCCTGTTTGTTTTTCACGCTTCTAGAGTTCACTTGCACCACTCCCCGATCTAAATTAGAAGTAGCGATTTATTAGCAGGTCCGCCACAATGACAGAGGTAGCGAGTTTAAAAAATCAACGCGTACAGATCCTATCTGTGATTGACAACCTTATTGGCGGGGCGTTCCCACCGGTGGTCTATAGTCTATGGTTTGACTAAACGATTGTTACGGGTACAACACTATTTTATCGCTTGTGAGTCGATTATTGTAGTATTCAAGTAAGATAGTGATGAGCTGTTTGTTGTGTACTTTATTCGTTAAAATTATTCGATTGAATGACTGTGGAAGTAACAATAGGTATAATGTGTTGGTGTATTTATTGTGTGTTTACTCCCATATGGAAATGCGATAATATATTAGAATCGACATGTTGAATACATTGATCGTCAGCCAAGATTTAATAATAAAAAACCCTTTTTACTATCAAGTTGTATGTTTCACTTCTAAATATTCGAAATAGCCCATGAGAATTTCCCAAAGCGAATTCAATGTATTTATCCATTATGTATTTGGTATAAGTGTTGCGCGTACGCATACGCTATACGTTCAGAGCGAATGCAGCGCACGAAGCGATCGAAATCTTGCACGGGACCCCTGCGCGCCGCATGTCAATGGAAGTACCTACCATAGACAACGGGGATCTACGCGTTCTAAAATTAAAATTCTGAAGTCTTTTCGACCAGGATGTCCAATCTGTGTTAAGCTTCGAAATTCAAATAAGACATCTTTTTAAAATTAAAAATGTTTTGCCACTTTTTGTGAAGGATATTAATATTATTATTATATGAAGCCTGACTCGTCCCTCTGCAGGGCAAAGGCCGCCCATCCATTTCATGTATGTGAAGAATAAGGTTCACAAAAAATGAGATATATTACTTTAGTACCTACCCATAGTTATTACTATTCGAAGTAATAGCATAGAATAAAATTAATATCTTGTAGATTATAAATAAATTTAACGTCGTAATACCTACGACTACGTCTAAAAATAATAAGTTAGGGTAGGTAAGACAATCTTAATCACTTTTAGTCCATTCATACTAGTAATAATCTAATCAAAATTAGATACCAATTCAGAATTCTAAAAACGTAACCAATAAAAACAATTTTTCGTTCTTACCTAATCAATATGTAGTTAGCTACACCAGTTGTTACATAAACATTGTTATTTAAATACATAAATAACAAATTACCACAATCATTAAGTCAAAAGAAATAAATTTAAAAATCTAACGCCTCGAGGTCCGCCCATCTGCAAAAAGTTGTACCTACCCAACGAAAATTATAGTGATTTTACGATGAAGCGATTCATAGAAAAAAATGATCGTTTTTTGCTGGCCAGACATAAAATGGCCTTAGGGGCATTAAAACTTACAAGTACTATTCAATTCTAAGTTCTTGGTGGCAGTTAAAAGTTTATGCCAATGTGTGAACTTGTTTAACCAGCAAGCAAACCCAAGTCAAATCGCATAACTGTAAAATGTACTAGCAAATGATAAAATGATTCTGACTAATCGTACCGTGGCTGATTTGGAGACATGTGACAAACAATGGCCACTAAACGAGTTTAAATCGCGGCTCTTTGGACGAGACAAGCATATAATTAAAGAACCCACTTACTATTTGCCTTTATCAGACATCAGGCTCAAATTTTAACGCCTTTATTACTAATAGAATAAGATTTATGATCGTTACGCGTTGGATTTATGGAGTGTAAAGTGATGTTTGTTAATAAAATGCTATCGGATGGTATAAGTCTTGGACTTGAAGATGGAGCTATAGATGGTAACAAAGTATGGGTTCAAGCATTGACACTTTTTTGTGTTTTGTGTGTGATTTATGACTTAATCGTGTCAAATTTTCATGATATGGTAGGATGTCTTAGTAAATTCTGGAATACAACAAAAATGTAGAGCATTGCTCAATTTCAGTTGGAGTATTGATTATTTATGGAAATTGAATATCACATGTGCCATATTAAAAAAAATCATTAGGAAAAGCTTGCATAATGAATTGATTTCACTATATTTTATTTTTCGACTATTTGTTTTGTCATAGTGAAGTGAAGTATAAATATTTAAAAGAAATACTTATGAGATTTGTTTCCCACAATTTTTTAACATGTACGTCACCATTCGCTCAGGTATATTTTTATTTATTCTAATATTTAAATCTTGACCATCCAAACTCCCAAACCCAATTTCCCGCATGACAGATCCTCGCCAAATAAATTTCTATCTAATTAACAGTTCTGCTGCATTCCACCGGTTCAAAGCGGTTCGTATGCCAGGAGTGTGTAGTCATCTGTCACACGTCACCGGTACACTGGAGGACTTGGATAATTATAGACTGGCTAATTAATTGGGATGCTCAGGAGAGCTGGAGACTTTTATACTAAAAGTAAGCTTATTTTCTTAACACTGCTGTTGTATTCAGTAGCGTGACAAGAGTCTACGCGTTTCTCAAGATTTTCTCAGTGCACTGTTTCGCATATAACCATTATCAAACTTGGTGCTTAGGATCGTTTCTTGCGCTTTTTCTAATCTAAAGTCTTAGTGAATATATGGAGGGAGGAATATTTAAATATTTGATATTTGTCTTAAACACAAAATTATTATTCTTGCCAAATATCAAATCCTTTTTCTTTCCACTCGTCTCGAAGGAGAGCGGTTGGCAAGAGATTAGGGACTAGAAGTTGTGTTTAAAATGTCATGGCCATCTATCACCCGTCACTGCTACACCTCCAGACTTGCAGTAACCTAATTTTAGACGTGCTTCATTAATTGGGATGCTCGCTGAGTCTTATTTTTCGTCTTCAGAACTTGAGAGTGCAGTAACGTGATAATTCAGGTGGGATGCGTTCTAGAAAATGAGGTATACAGGTTTCTGACATTTATGTCTATGAAATAGTTGGATGAATACTATTTTTAATTTTACATGTGTAGATTTGACAGCCGCATTCCACCAAATTCCAATATGAGGGTTCTAAACCATTTCAATTCTGAAGATCTTTACATGTCTTGGGTTGTATATATAGCAAATTTGTGTGGTACCTACAAATTACTTGAAGTATGACCGAACTACTTAAGAGAACGAAGATTGTTAGCAGCAGGACAAGCGCCGGTGAAGTCATCACTAAATCAGTCGCAAGACATAGGCACGTCTGTGAATCAAAGTTAAAGGGGCGTCGCTTTGCTTAATTAAAAGTGATTAAACACAACAACAACTAGTCCGTTGAACTCTCATACTTCAAAATGCAATTTGCGTGAAATGCTCTAAATCCTAACAGATAAATAGACACGTCATCATTAGACGGCATTCGATGATAAACTGCGCTACGAGCGGTGACAACTCGCGCAAAAACGGGATAGAGAATAAGTTAACTTAGTGAGTGTGAGCGAGAGGGACGCTACCACGTGAGGTATAAAAACTGAGGCCGTTGATTTTATAATTTATTTGTTACACATTTGTCGTTCCGTGAAGATCGGGTGAGATACATTGAGCTTTTTGTCGCAAGAGGGAAATGCGCATCAGATGTGATTTGAGATGTAATTTATAGTGTTTGTAGCGGATGTCACTACACGTGACGCCATAAACAAGTGCCCGTTTAGACACAAAGAGATTGTGTTGAGACAAGAGTTAGCGGATTTGAAATACGAACGTCTTGCGGCGATGCGACGGTTAGCAAACAAATTTGAATTACGAATGTCGCTTTTGCAACCACAGATCTCAAAAAGCTCTTCACTTTTTTGGCAAAGCACGTTTTGCGCATTATGCAACATCAAGTTATAAACTACAGTGAAGTGAAAGATAGTAGGTACAAACTATCACCGCACTTTTCCATAATTTATGTGTGAAATGTCAACAATTTTGAAGTAGGAACGCAACAATTTGGCGGCAGCAGCCTTAACGGCCAGTTTGGGAATCAATCACGCGCGTATTAACCGAGTTTTGGAATGCGCCAACTCGCTGTCCGACCGGACGGGGCGGCCATATTTCAAATCCGTTTGAGATATTGAGTTCATTTTATCAATGCATCGTCGCGCTGATTCCGATGATATAATATGTAATTATTGTCGTTGTTAATGTCATTTTCACGGTACATTCCTTGTGTCTTCGAGTCCATTTGCGTTTTGGATGTGCGTCGTTAATTTTCTTTTGATGATGTCATTGTGTACGGTGCAACTGACAACGCTAAAGAAAAATATGAATTTCACTCCAGTGGTTTTAACTTCGAGTTGTGGAGAACTTTTTCATCAACCAAGAAATACAATTATTCGCCTATGAGAAGTTCAGCACATCAGCAATGTTGAGTACTGAATTCAACACCGGATAAAGTAAAAATAAATTTAAGAATTAAACCAATCATTGAAAAGCATTATCTCCAACAATTAATATACTTATTCATTGGGGTATGTCCAAAACTACTCCAGAGACAAAACATCAAAATATCTGAAAAGTAAAAGTTGAACGTCCTAAAGATTCATTCGAGCCAATTCTGACAGTTTACGTTTCGAGCCCCAACTTGGGATAAAATATAGCTCATGTTCAGACGGATACCGTAGTGGAGGGGAGGGAATGGGGGGCGGGAGAGACAGCCGCAAATAGCGACCATCTCCGGAGAGCAAAACAATGCCGGTATGATATTATGGTACACAGAACTGAGAGTTTGTTTGAGATGTTCGGCACGCTGATTTTTAGAAAAATAATTTGATGAAGAATAAGGGGCCATATTTATGATGGCATACGATAGTGATACAGATAGATTTTATTATTTTTCCAAAACCTGTTTTATATTTTCATTTCTGTACCTCACAAATTCTTACATGTTACTATTAAATTATAAATCAGGTATAAATACTAAGTTCTTAATATTCTACTATTGAAAAAACACAGGCTAATCTTGGGAAGAGGCTGTCTTTTGTAACACAGTTTTAATAATTAAAACAAAAGGCAGTTACAACAACCACATACTTTTTCAGTAAAGAAATTTGTAATTTGTAAGATATGTGTTATTGAACATATTGATAATTTTGCTTTGCATTATGAGGCTGAATGAGTTAACGACCACAGCCACTTTCTTACGATTCCAAAGAAAAATAACTGTTTGTCTCTGCTGCTAACGTTGCGTTGCTACAGCGCTGCGATACACGCACTGTTAACTTTACAAAAAGTTAAATCTTCCTAACAAGACAAAGAAACACTCCCATCTCTGTTCCTTCACAAATATATATAATAACACGCAGGGACAGACGGACGGACGAGCGACAGCCGCGAGACAGACTATAAATAAATAATGCGCCAACATTTTATTATTATCATAGCGGGGGCACGTGCTGTGACATTCCAGTGGAACTGGCAGCCTATAACGTACTGAAATAACGCTGCCAGCACAGAATAATGCTGGCAACATAGATAATTAAAACAATAACGGTAAGAATGGGAGCAATGTTTTAGTGATTGGGCTATAACGAGTGTTGCCAGGTATCCCGAAATTGCACGGAACGTCCCAATTTTTAAGGGTCTGGTGACACGTCCCGATTCACTTTTGATCGGGACGCCAAATGTACCGAGTTTTGACTAATTTCTTTGGTCTGTACTTGTTTCGATAATTTTGAAAAAAGAAGACAACTTAATGATTATGATTAGTCGAAATGGTTACGTTTGAAATTTTATTTTATTATAGAGAGTTTTATCTGTTCTACCATTAAAAAGCTGACTATCCAATAAAATATATCCGCTGTTTCACAAAAACCAGTTTTCTTTTGTAGCCATTGTAGTTGTCCCGATTTGAAAACCAAAATCCCGATTATTTTAACCTTCCGTTCCGAAATTTGACACACTGGATCTAGCAACACTAGCTATGACACTTTACAGCTTTTAGAGCTGGCCATCAAGAATAAAAAGAAAACAGTGTCTTTAGCTAAATGAGGAACTGGCACTTATTCAGATGATGAAACGTCATAGTGCATTGTTTACTAGAACATTTTTAAATATTCGCAATGATTTTCGTTTTATTGTGTTCTGCGTGGGTGGAACAAGTTGTTTTACATTATACATTGAATCAACAATGCGTGTGTCATGCTGATATTAAAGATTTAAAGTCTTATGAACGTACATCTATTGGACTATATCACTAAAGGTGGTATAATTGTTAACCAAAGATTAAAATTAGAATTTACTTGTGGTAGGTCTCTCGCATGCGGGTCGTTTGGGTAGGTACCACAGCTTTGCGAGTTATTCTGCAGCCAAGCAGTAGTGCGCAAGCCTTACTGTGTTTGAAGGGCATTGTAGCTATCGAAATTACTGGGCATATGAGACTTATATCTGATGTCTTGGGGTGATGAGCGCAATTTGCGCGCTTTTTATGGTATTCAAAGTAGTGGGTAGCAATGCAATTTTTATGGGCAGGCGTCGCGCTTACCATTCTAATCGCTTAGTTCAATAAAAAAAATAATTAAAATTTCTGAAACTAGTTTTTACTCTAAGTTATTTTGAATATGTCAAAAGTCAATTTCTCCGTTACCCATATCTACCACTTTTACCTACTAACCGCAAGCTGTTACTCCACCGTCAATACTTACGGTTAATTAAGTCACAACACGCTTTATAGCAATTAAATCCAATACCAAGTATTTACAGTCACTGTAAAAGGTTGGCTTGGGCCGTGAGCAAACATATTAATCATAAATGATTATGGCTGTAACGGAACCTCACTATGCCTATATAGGGCCTTATAAGGCCCAATTAGCGCGATAAAGAAACATTTCGATTCCAAATTCAAATCGACAATTCGAAATTCGAACGCCTCAAAATCGTGTTCTCTATTCAAAATCTCAACTTCTCAAGCTTTCGCAGAATTAGTTCTATTCGCGAAGCCGTGAGCGGTAGTCGCCTCATTGATTATTATTTTAACGCACAATTAAAATTTGATGGCCTCTTGTACGTACTTCGTACATCTTCGATGAGCTTCGTATTCGTATAGTCTCTTACATTTCTGCTAACTTCTCTTACAGCTATCATTTTAATTTGATCGTTACAAGACATAAAATTGAGCTTGATTTTGAATGAAATGATTTTAGTTACTACGTTTTGGTTTCGAATCTTCTCATATGAGTGTCGTGAGTGAGCGTCAATAAAAATAGTCGTAAAACTTTGTAAGTTTCAATCTTAAATGTATCTTATATTGCTTAAGATAAGAGTGAAATTATTATTTAAGATTTTAAGTCTCAATATTGGTAAGGAACGTGTGAATAAAAATCATGTGTATGTACACATTCGTTAAGAATTGACACTTATTAAGGGGTATAATTTTTTTTAATTGGCATGACGTCATCGCGTTACTGACCGAGTGAGATGTCAGCGTCTGATTAAGAATTCCCTTTGTTAAGCATTGTTGACAAGATATTTTGCTTGCTTTTTTGAGAGTAAATATATCAATTCTGCCACTCTTTATGAAAGCTATTAGGACAATTTAGGGTTAGCAATTAAGTTATTTAAAACTGTAGATACATATATTTAGATTTTGTTGACTTTTGCATTGGACTGTTTATTAGATAGTAAAATAATGTGATCAAGAAATGGAGCATTTTCACTCAAAAGAGCTTTTGAACAACAAATTAAAAGCCATTTCGTGCTTTCTTGTTTATAAAGCAAAGCTGTTATTTGACCTTTGATCTATAGAAACATCGAAAGCTGCCAGTAGTAAAAATACTACAACTATCACGCTTTTAAAAAGTTGTATTCTAGGGGCCAGTAGAGGTCATAATGTTAATGACGCTCTTACCTTAATTAAAAACGAAACTAATCCTGTTGTCTATGTTATTTTTTATTGTGGAACGCACCGTTCCAAATTCAAATTGCTCGATTCTGATTTCGAATAGCGCCGCGCTGCTGCCGAGCGCGTGACCAATCGCTAATTAGGAAATGTTCTGATGCCCCACGGAAGCCGATCGCTCCATAATTAAACTTTTAAAAATTTAATTCCAATTTTAAAATATCGAATGCGCTATTTCCACTTCTGGTGTTACTGTGTCGGTATTTATGGCCAGTGTTTTTATTATGAGAAAATAAGCAAGCCGCAAGCCGGCCGCTAACGGTTGTTGATTGCTATTGGATTTGAGAATTAGATTTGTGAAATGACGCTCTGAATAGCGTTCTCACAGGTTCGAAAAACACTAATTAACAGCTTTCTGTGTCACTGATGGGTTCACATACTTCCCATACGTTCCATGCGTGGGCGATTGGAACCTGTTTTTATGTCAAATCATATACTATGTGTATTACAATCAATAGTCCCGTATTTCCTGGCAATATAATTCAGTACAAAAGTAAGGATGGGCTATGTTCTCCGTTCGATACGCACAGCTTCCAACAAATCAATTTACCTACGAGTATATCGACTTCAACCTCTGAGGTGTGGTAGTTTAGCTTATCACGTTGTTTTCTAACACAGTTTAAGGGGTAAAGAAAAAAAAACCACATTTAGGTGTTCCTATGTCTGGATCTGCCTGTAGGACTTCATAGTTGCTGGTTTACCAAATACAAGCAATTGTGGAGAGTTAGTGTGGCTCAGTGGGAGAACGTGCGACTTTCGATGCGACGCACCCGAGTTCGAATCCCGCTGGCCTCGCACCACTGACTTTCTTAAGTTATTTGCGGATTAAACACTCGCTCTAAAAACGGTGAAGGAAACCATCGTGAGGAAACCGGCATGTCCAAGAATTAATCACAAATATTCAAGGACATGTGACCAACCCGCACTGGGTCAGTGTGGTAGATTATGGGTAGATATGTGTGGTGGATTACTCTCTATCTCTATGAGAGGAGGCCCGTTTCCCAGCAGTTGGAACATGATGGGCTGATGATGATGATAATAGCTAGGAGTGAGATATAGAGGTATTTGTGATCGATAGGCGTTGGTTTGTTCGTTCGGCTGCCACTGAAGATTGTCGTTTTCAGTTCCCTTACTGCTTCTTCTCGAGCTCAGCCATCCGCATCCTGTTTCGGAAACCAGCGTAGCCTTGTCGGAAGCGGGACAAATGGCGCAGCGGGCTGTCCCGCTCCCTAACGCCGTGCCGTGATGCCTGACAATAGACGACCGCAAGGATACATTTGCGGCAGTTTTTGCACAAATCCGATTCAATTTCCGGATGGGACGTGTTTTCTGGGCATTATTGTATGTAGATGGGGGTTGAAAAGGGTTGCATTTTATGCAAACTATTGTACGTTATGTTCGCCAAGGCGGAAATACGCATGTAGATAGAGTTCCTGGACCACGTACTTTCAACAGTACAGTATCCTAAAGGGTAAACCGTCTAAATTATTTAAAAAAAAATAGATACATTAACAAAATTCAACAAAATGTTTCGCGAGGTCAGGAAAATATCTTGATCCTATCTTCTAACTCAGTAAAATTAAGGTCATTGAACCTAGCATTGATTGTTTAAACAATTCCAAAAAAGGAGGAGGTTCTCAATTATGTTTTTTTATGTTTGTTACGCGACTACTCTACCAATTATGAATTGACTTTGATGGTTTTTTGGTAGGAAGAAATTGAAACAGTGCTTTTTGAAAAATTCAACAAAAACAAAAAATATTCACATGTGACGTTCCTTTCAGCAAAAGTTTTTTAAGGAATTTCAATCTCTGTTTAACTTTCATCGCAGAAAGTTTCTTTTTTTAGTTTTAGTTTGTACATGTAGGTACGAGTAGGCTTGGAGTCGGTTTTTATTTATTATCTGAAAATTTGTTATAGAGTCATAATTGCTGAACATTTGTCACACTTAGCTAAAATTTAAAATGTTGTCTATTCCTTACTTCATCCGTGCGAAGCCGGGAGTCGCATAACTTTGTTCAAACCTTCATCAGTTTTTTAACAGACTTCAAAAAGGAGGAGGTTCTCAATTTGACTGCAAACAAGGCCTCCTGATGGTAAGCGGTTACCGTCGCCTATGGACATCTGCAGCACTAGAAGCATTGCTGATGCGTTGCCGACCTTTAAGGACTCTAATAATTCCCCTTTTAAAGGACTCCATGTTGTAGCTCAAAGGAAATACCGACGAAGGTAGGTCGTTCCACATCTTACAAGTGCGAGAAAGGAATGTGCGAGTGAAGCGTGTGGTGTGGGAAGTCCAGGTTTGTAAGATGTGGGGGTGAGATTTTTTGTGTTTTGTTACGCGATTACTCCGCCATTCTTTTTTTGTTTGGTTGGTATTATAATTTAGAGGTGGCCCCCATATACATTCTATCGAAATTGATTCAGCATATTTTGAAAAAATTAACAAAACCAAAATATGTAAGTTTAGTCTTGAAGTCGGTTATTGATTTTTTCTAAAAATTTATTATAAATGATGGATATATTCAAAATCCTAAATTACTTACACAACAAATACTAAGTAGGTACAGCATGACAACGTTAAGTAGGCCTCATCATTTTCCTGATCCAAAACTGGTACATCTGATGTCATCATGCCATCTGGCTGGCGGCCCACGCTGCTCTTTAGATATACTTAGATGTTGGGATTTTATTAAGATCTTGAGTAAAAATGGTTTTTTAAGATACATTTCTTGAAATTCAAGACAGGCGTAATTCTCCTAATAAATGACAGCCTCTGTGGTGTAGTGGTAGGTTGACTCAAATCTCATAAGCCATCGAGGATGCGGGTTCGATTCACGCGACAGAACAAATGTTTGTGCACAGAAAAAAACGCAAGCATTTGTTTCGTGTCTGGGTGTTGTGGGACCATGGACCTCGCAGTTCCTGTTTTCCTAGATACAAGGATACCTTAAATCTATGTATGTACTTGTATGTGATCCTTAGGCGAACATGTTTTTATGGCGAAAATGTCATGGTCTGTACATGAGGATGGATGTATGTATGGATGTTTGTAACTCAATCACGCAAACACTACTGAAATTATTATGATGAGATTTTGTTAATACTTGTGGTAGGTCTCTCGTATGCAAGAGGTCATCAGGGTAGTACCACTTTGCCAAGATCAGTAATACCGGTGACCTTGGCCATATAGTTTTGGTTGGTCATTGGCCAAGGGTCACTAAAACGTTTTCCTGTTAAACTCTCCATTTTTCACAAACATTGTCCATTTACCTATGTTTCTAAGCAATCAATTTAAGCACAAAGGGACCCAAATGAAGACATCGCCGGGGACTCCCCGCGGCTCCAAATGGAGCGTGCCATATCAAAGAAACAGCAGGCTTCTATTATTGCCACACCGAAAAAATCTTAAATCGACGCTCTTTGAAATCTATATTGCGAGGAAACGAAAATAAAATCCAATCTCGAAGGTTAAATAAGAAAAAAAATTATAAGTGGACAGTACATTCCCAAAAAAAAATACCTAACAAATTTTTAATGTATGCAATCATAAGTTCTAATACATATCACTGCTCGCAGTTTTTTGGTAGTTTTTATTTTAAGTGGAGTTTTGAAAAAAAAATGAACTAATTTTAAGTTTAAAGAACGTTTTCTTTAAATCACCATTTAAATAAAATTCGTTCTTTACAATATAAATTATTGCTTGCATTTAAAAAAGGCACTGTCAACCCTACCACATTCAATTTATTTTAGTTTTACTCCTAAGTTGCTACAAAAAATTGAAACTGATCTCTTTGAACTATACAGAAGTAGCTCGCAATCGAAAATAGAACGCAACATCGAAAATTCAATTTAAGAACTCGCCAAATTTAAACATCGTACTCGTAACCGTGCAATTCAATTCCAATTTCAAACTTTGCGATCGAAAAAGCAATTTCGCTCGAAAAAAGTAACGACGAAGAAAAAGTCTGCGTAAAATGCACACAAGGAGTAATGATGTTATTCTTATAAAGGAAATAATTACGTAGAACGCAATGATAATAAATTACGCGGCGTTTACGACTAATTTATTAATAGAAATTTCGCGAGTAAACCTTAGGACTCGTAAATAAGTAACCGCTGTGCGGCCAATGGGAGGCCATAAAATTTGTCTGCGTCCGCAGATTGGTCAGCGCTCGGCCAATCGTCCGTCGTTCCAGTTTTGAAAGCGACGGTTTACGACCGACAGGCGGCGTCTTTTTGCTGTTTTGGCGCCAAAATTGACAGGTTTAGTCTTAAAGTTGCTGGTAAGTTGGTCGCAGCTGATGCATCTCTATCGGCTGCTAAAATGGATTGGCTTGTGACCAAACTCTATCTTTGTTCGTCTACTTGACAGAGCTGTGAATATTCGCTAACAAGGATACCTACTCTGTATTTAGGTCTACCTACATGACAGTCTAAGAGGATAATAAAGACCTTATTAATCCCACAATTTCGAAGACATACTGGTTGATTTTACTGGTGGTAGGTTTCTCGTATGCGAGAGGCCGTCTGGGTGGGTACCGCCGCTTTGCCAGTTATTCAGCCGCCAAGCAGTAGTGCGCAAGCATTACTGTGTTCCGGTTTGAAGGGCATTGTAGCCAGTGAAATTACTGGGCATTATGAGACTCAACAGCTAATTGTCTCAGGGTGACGAGCGCAGTGCAGTGCCACGCAGGATTTTGCAAAACAAAGTTCTGGATGGTCTGTTATTGTTATGGGCTGGCGTATTGCTTACCATCAGGCAAACGACCAGCTCGTCTCGTCATTCAGTTACATAAATCTTTTGCCATTATTTTGTAATGGGAATCCCCTATCATTCATTGTATAATTTTTTCATCATACATTATAATAATTAACGACCAAGCTTTTGTCACCAATTTCTTTAGTGCCAGCTTTTACATCTAAACAGAGGATCTTAACAAGATGGAGCTAAGAAAGTTTCAACACCAAAAAACCACCGTGATAAACAGAATTAATTGAACAGATTTATGTGACGTCCTAGCTACCACTATTTAAAATGGAGGACAATTTACTGTGTTATAAAGCAGTCGCAGACGGAGACAGGCATGGCCTAATGAGCATGCGAGCAAGCACGCCAGTTGCCGCGAACGACCGCTAGGGGCGACTCTGTGCATAGCAATGATCTAGCAAGGAGTTTTCATATTTAATTTAGTTATCTACCAAGAAGCTCATGTATAGTTTTTTTTATGTAATTGAATGACGCGACTTGCCGGTAGTTCGTCTGATAGTAGCAATACGCCTTCCTAAGACAGTTGCAGCACTACCCAGAACTTTTGCATAATCCTACTTGGAACTGCACTGCGCTTGTCACCCTGACACAATTAGCTCTCAAGTTTCATAATGCCCAGTAATTTTATTGAAATTTACTGTTCTCATATTAAATTTATTATAGTTTGATTTAAAAAAAATGTCGTTATATTAAGCTTTTTAGGACTAAAGTAGGACATAATTATTATTTAAAAATGGAGGACAATCAAATTACAGTGAAGTTACACGGAATAATGATAAAGATGGGTCGTCTAATGAATAAGTATTTATTATAAACATGCGTGTGCGCAAATCAGTTGCTCTTGATGACCACTTGAGTGGTTTGCATAGATAAGTAGATATAAAATAAATCTTTATTGCACATCAATACTATAAAAATTGTATATATTATATTTAAGTATAAATTATGCTCGTAACAACGGGCGGTATTATAATTTCCAGACATCCAATATTCTGTTTCTTTTTACACTTAAATTTTTCACCTATAATACTCACACACTGATTATTATCAGGATTACACAATCACTAATATTCAGAGCTCCTATTCTGATGAAAGGCATGTAACTGGTTCGATTCCAGGACGTATACCTATGTATTGTACTTCGTCTATATAGTCATCGTGCTGTGGGAATGTGGACCTCGTTGTTCTTTAATTTCTAGTTTTTTTTTTACGCTTAATAGATCTATGTTTGGCCACTATCTCGCCTGATGTGAAGCGATGATGTGGCCTAAGATGGAGCACATAGATCTAGAGAGAGGCGGCAGTTGAGCGACTGCTCGGACCCGTCTCCCCGATGGTTCACCGAAGATCATCCCAAAACACGACTAGGTCGATAGGATATAAGGAAACTCTAGTTAGGGTTCAGGATCTATGTATGTCGATAGACATTTATTATTATTACCTACCACTGACAAATTCCTTCACCATGTCAATATCTTCTCCCTGATTCGAATTCTCCATCTGTGATATAAGCGAATTCCTTCCCACATACAACATTATCGCAAACGTCACGCATCCATGACGGATCCGACATGGATCCGAGACGAATTGCCTCGCATCACCCAAATCCCGGCTTTGTCCCCCTTTGTCCCCCGAAGTTTCGTGTGTTGTCCCCTATATTATTTTTGTCTCCTACATTATTCATAGCATGATCAAATGTCTGTGGATTAGATGAGAGAAGTCGGGTGTTGTAATTGGTATAAGTTTATTTGTCACGGTCAAGCTGTCGCCAAGATTTGGAGATCAGGCGTGATCGTCTTGGTTTTTCGCACAATTCTTTCTCTTCATTCTCTTCATTCGTCTCGAAATCTAGTGAGAATTTCACCTTGCAGAAATCTTTTTGGGAGTGATCCTCACATAATATATGCAGGGTAATTTTTAAAATGCCAGACTAGACAAACGACAATGCTAAATGTGATACAATGATTTATGTATTACTAGCTGTGCCCTGCGGTTTCATCCGCGTTTTCCCGGGATAAAAACTAGCCTATATGTTAATCCAGGGTATAAGCTATCTCCATACTAAATTTCATTCCAGTCCGTTTAGCCGTTGCAGCGTGAAAGAGTAACAAACATACATCCATACATTCTTACAAACTTTCGTGTTTATGATATTAGCAGGAAGTAGGAAGTAGGATTTCCTAAAATATCCAGTACTAGCAACTGCCCGCGACTTCGTTCGCGTCTTCATAATAAAATATAGCATATGTTACTCAGGGATAATATAGCAATCTAATTGGTTCACTAGTTTTGAGTTTATTCGTTACATCCATACAAAAAATACAAATCTTTCCTCTTTATAATATTAGCATAGATAAAAAAGTCGTAGAACAAAAGTTGTGACGAGTAGATTCAGTTATTGGAATTATGGTCCGAAATCTTTTTTAGTGTTTTAATCTGAAAACCAGATTGACTCAGTAGATACGAGGATGATGGTTGGAGTGGAATCAATCAAGCATCACAAAGTATTTGAATGTCACTAAGCTTTTAGGGATAACACAATATGAAAGCTTTAAAGTAAAGTACTGAATGCTTCTTACGCGTATGTTCTTTAATGCCTAATTTTAGCTACTATAAAACTGAATATTTCAATGACTTGCCTTTGCAATTCTACCTAAAAACTCTCGTTTCCATATAATTCTCTACAAATATTTTCCTACAGGTTCCAGAACCTAATCCACTCAAACACTACAAACTCGACATCAAAGCTACATTATTCTTTTAAACCCACACCAATTATTCCTCCCCCATCTACATCCATCAAACGTCAATGGCAGACTATAAAAAATAAATAAAATATCAGATTGTCGCGTAAAAACGACGCATTTTGGAGGTAGGCGAAGATTAGCGCGCCGGGTGCCGTAAAGAAACAATTTTCCGGCTTTCCCGCGCTTTCCCTCGCCACGGGAGCCCCAAAACGCTTATAGAATACTGGCACATGATAAAAATGCTATATTCTACCCAGTTTTCTTTTTTAACTTTCTTTTTTAGAGATTCTAGCGCCATTGTGGGAAGTTCCTTGTTTGAAATTTTGTTTCGAAGTTGTTCTTGTTGCGTGATTTTTTCTTAATGGCCAGTGTAGTCATGTGGTTTTAAACTTCCTTCCTGCCTACTTTTATGTATATGGCAATGACGTATAAAGTAAACTTCCATTGTAATTTCAAACAGAACATTTTATTGTTTAATCCGTTCAGAAAATAAAATTATAAAATTAATCACATTGACATACAAGATGGACGTACACCAAATAGCATTATTAATATTTATACATTTACGTTTAGTTAGATTTAAGAAAATAAGTTTTCAACGCGAAAACTACACATCGTATTCTAAAACCTAACTTAGACAAGACCCAACTACACAAAGGTTAAAAACTCATATACAGACAAAAAAAATAACTAAACTTTTTAGATTAATAAAATTAATCGTTCCCCAGCAGTTAACATTTTGAAATTAGAACAATGATCACGCGCATCTTATATTAGTTATGGCTTCAATGTTAACAAATGCGGGAAATAATAATATATAACACAAACAAAACAATTCAGTCTCAACGCCCAAAATATCCCTCAATATAAACAAATGGTGTATATACGTATGTATATACGTACTCGTATGTACGCCGATGTTATACCTAGAAGTTTAGAAGTCTAGCTCATACCGCGAAGAAAAACAAATATTGAAATGCAGTATAAAAATACAGCAATGCCAGTGTTGCCAGATCCCACTTATATAAAATCTCATTAAAAACGACACTTTTCTGACTTTTATTTTATACTTATTCATAAAGTATACGCTGTGGGAAATGTTTGTTTTTTTTTGTTATTCACTGCATTTAATTCAAGAACAGTAAAAAATAAACAACAGTTTTCACTGAACAATAATTAATAAAACTTTAACTCGAAAAAAGTCCATAATTATTTGGTAAATTAATATAATTTACAATATGTAGGTACTTTGAAAATAACAAAGGCTTAGGTTCTTTATTAACCATAAAATTAAAACCTCCTGGCAACACTGACAGCAATGGAAATAGTTTATAATCAAATCCATGAATGGAAATACATAAATAAGCAACAAAATGCGCAGGTTATTCCAAATTTTGTAAAGCAACTAGTTCTCTATCAATTATTCACGTACATTATTTATGTTTATTCTAACTGCTCGTATTCCCATCACTATTTATAATTAGCGACCACACGTAATTACAAACAATTTGTAATTAGTAATTAACCATGATCCCTAATTATTAATTAACGACGGAACAAGCAAAACACACGGATCATATTAATTATACCTACCGTATACTTTATACGTATTTCTTTTTTTTTTCACTAACTAATTTTTATTATATTCGTGCTTCTATCCCATTAGTAAACGTAAAATATTAACTATTTACGTATATGATTGTATTTACTAGCCGAAACAATAACACTCTAGCAACTACCACCGTAAAATCAATTATAATAATTTAAAACTCTTAATTAATCCTTACTATCTCACTTAGGCAAGTTTAAAGTTGTATTTTTACGTATACTTCGTTTTCCAATAGGTATTTTTCGAATAACTCTAATTACGTTTTTTTTAATCTAAGCCCCGTAACTTTTTAATATTTGTACGGCACAGGAGTCGCGGCTATTATGCCTCGTCAGACAACAATGGCTTCGAAAACTTGAATGCATTAAAATACTTAAAAGTTATATTAGTATACACATATTACAATCAACGTTATACGTATGTTTTTTTCAAATCGTATACATAAATTCCGGTGCAAAACAACGCAATCGAACATAGGCGTAAATGTTCAAGCGAAACACTACGAAGAAATTAAATCGAGAAATCGATTAGCGAAAAATCACTAAGTTTTAGCGAAATATCGCTGAATGTAAGACGGTCCAGATTATCGATTCGTAAAATTCGCACCCGTTTTTTACCCCTTCACTGTAATGATTGTGGTAGTGAAAAAATAATTTAGAAATTATCTTATTATCTTTGTTAATTTGTGTAATTCAATTGAATTCAACAAAGTACAGTGTTAAGAGGTTGGCCAATTGCAAAAACGAAGATTTGTTCTATAGGAACTTAGCCTAGCGAATCTTCCTTAGGCTTTCGATTTTTATCCAAAGCCCTCGGAAGGTTCGACAGCGTACCGTGGTACGTTAAAGCTATTGTGCACGTAATTCCAAATTTGAAGTTTCTGTTTAATTTTCGAACTTAATTTGTAAAAATTTTCAAAATTCGAATGCATGGTTCAATTTAAATTTGCAGGTAGAATTGAAACTACTGCCATTCAAATAAATTAGACTTGTGAAACACAGTCCTTTACAACTATTTTGAAAGGCCTTTAGATAGTTCTTTAATTTTGGGAAATAGTTCATAAAAATTGAAAATCTTGGATCAACTTGGAATTAAGTACACAACGCCACGGTATTACAAGCTAGGGAGGCGGGAATTAAACTAAAATGCGAGCACCCCCTCATACTTCGTTTTTGCAATGGCCAGACTAAGAGCAAGGGTGCACGAGGTAGCTCGTGGTCGAATTGGGTGCAAGCTGGGGATCACGCCTCAGGAGATGGGGCTTATAGGGGGTACTCACGACGTCGGGGGTGCTGGCGCCGTCGTGGCTGGAGTCGGGGGCGGAGCGCTCGCCGTTCGCGTCAGGAGGCCGCGCGGACTCCCGCTCGTCGATGACCAGGTCGATCGGCATCTTGCCCTTCAGGCAGCTGATGTAGCGGTGGCAGAAGTTGTCGCACAGTTCATGTACCTGCACAAGAGAGCTCGTCAGGATACTGCAGGCTCTTGAAGACGCAGAGCACGTCCGTAGTTTTTGAGTGACGAGCCGAGAAGGAGGTTTGCCTGATGGTAAGCAACACGCCTGCCCATAACAGCTGCAGCACCACCCTCAACTTTTTGCAAAATCCTACGTGGCACTGCACTGCGCTCGTCATCCTGACACATTTAGCTCTTAAGTCTCATAACAGTAATTTCTACATGTAGCTACAGTGACCACTTTCCATTAGGGTCAACAGCATGATTGGCACTTCTTAACAATAAACTAAACAAAGCCTCTTTAGAAAGGATGCTTGATTTTCTTTCTAACTTTTTGGATCTCGTTTATCTGACAACTCTGATAAGACAGACAGCATCCTGATGGATTCAGAAGAAGCTGAAATTAAATCTCCCTGGTGGAAAGGGTTTGGTTCAAAAAGTATTTTGTATTGATTCTAGAAATTGTGAAATATCTTGTGGTTACATTAAAGAGGATTTCTTCTGAAAAATGTATCTTCTATTTCACGGCTATATATTTACGGATGGAAAATAACAATGTCATGTACTTATGGAAGAACAACCTGTAAAATGATTATTCAAAAGCTTCTGTGGAAACCTATTTAAATTCATAAACACCACATGTCATGGCACAGTTATCCAAACGATGCGTTCGAAGTCGTTCCGCTCACCTCACGGGACTTCGAACGCAACCTTCGCTATCACCATACAAAAGCTCAAGAAACATAAAAACAACAATAGAAAACAAAGGAACCCATTTGGAACGAGTCGCGAGCCAACTGTCGCCCTTCACACACTTGTAAAAACTCAAAATGAATCGTAAAAACGGCACGAAAACAAAAAAAACATTTATTTCCTTCTTTTTTCCCTTTTTACTCCAGTCTTCGATAAAATACGACCCCCGACGGGGAGCGTATTAATTCTCTACCTCGGACTTATAAATTTTCATAGGCATAATTAGTTTAGAAATTAACATAAGGCAATAAAGAGACTAACGAAATTTTTAGATAACATTTACACGGTGAAAAGTAATAAAATACGGGCAGGTGGAGCGAAACCCCTCGTGAAAAAAAAGAAGTTGAAGGAACACGCTGAGCTCCAATCGTCTTGCCGTTTTTGAAAATAGATCGCGGCGACGGAAGCGGAAACACCGCTACCCGCCGTTGACAGCTAATTATGTCTTCGGGACACTAATTTCCCCATCGACAGGT
Organism: Petrophora chlorosata; assembly: GCA_951640565.1. Lineage (NCBI taxonomy): Eukaryota > Metazoa > Arthropoda > Insecta > Lepidoptera > Geometridae > Petrophora > Petrophora chlorosata. Next base: position 14,752,891 of record OX621207.1, on the reverse strand, counting down.
TTTTCTAAAACGCTGGCAAGTTGTAAAAAGCGAACAACACCCCGTGTGGCCGAATATCATAGTTTGTTTATCATAATATGAATTTTACAACCGCACCGTTGAAATTCATATTTACGACTGCGTGAGTTTTATCGACACTAGAGCGGATAAACGCTGCCGCTTTACAATCGCACTCGAGCACTGTCAATGTCAAAATCTTGATTGAGAGTGCTTTTAGAACCGCACGACGACAAAGTAAACACTATTCTGAATAATCCCGCGTTTTCTGTTACTATTTTCGATTTTAGTGACAGCGCTTCGAGATTTGACATCGTAACTCTTCGGCCGATTCAAATTTGGAACTGTCCCCTTCGTAAATCGAAAAGGATTGGTTGTTGACTCGCTTGAGACAAGGTAAGCCGTACCGCTTCCACCGACGAGTTATTGTCGAATGGAAATATGCGTTTGATACGACGTTGTTTAGTTACCGGTAATGCCTTTAATGAGATATTACGGCATTCCTGGACGACTACGACTCCGGCCCGATTATCGTTCGAGCATCAAACTCTTTCCAGAAATTTAAATTTGGAACGAGCTTACGGATTGAGATATGGAGTGTTTCTTGATACTTTTTAAATTTGGAATGAAATGTGATATAATGGGTGCTTGTTGACGTATGGTCGTCGTTCGGATTTAAAAATAGAGAACTGTCAGTTGTCTTTTTAATTTTTCTTTTTAATTCGGCCAGGTATGTCGCTTGATGTTTTGAATGTTTTAAAGTGGCGCGTCGTTGGTTGCCAGGAGTGTGGGCTGATACTAGTGTTGCCAGGTGTCCCGATTTGTGCGGGACGTTCCGATTTTTAGGGGTCTGGTGACACGTCCCGATTCACTTTTGATCAGGACGCCAAATGTCCCGATTTTTCACTAACCTCTTTAGTATGCTTCATTCGATAATTTTGAAAAAAAGACACTATGATGAAAAAAAGACGATTTGATATTATGATTAGTCGAAATGGTTCCGTTTGAATATTGTTATATTTTAGAGAGTTTTATTTGATTGATTGATTGATAACGCTTTATTGTACACCAAAAACATAACAAAAACAAATAAAAATAGAACTTAACAATTGATGATTTGATTAGTATCTACAATGGGCGATCTTATCAGCCATTTCTTCCAGACAACCTTTGGATGGAGAGGATTTATTGTACCATTTAAAAAAATCTGACTATCCGATAAAAATATAGACGCTGATTCACAAAAGCCAGTTTTCTATTGTAGCCATTGTAGTTGTCCCGATTTGAAAACCAAAATCCCGATTATTTTAACCTTCCGTTCCGAAATTTTACACGCTAGACCTGGCAACACTAGCTGGTACGCAAGATCTGTGCCACGGCCGAGAGTGGCCGACACGTGGCTAAAAGGGTTTTTCTTATAATACTCGACTTCCTCCGCTAATGCGCCTATGGGTGTCTAGGTGTTTCAATTGGCGCGTTTTTTCTTAAATCTCTTTCTGTTTGACAGTTGGGAGTGATAAATCGTAGATCAGTGTCAAAATGTCACTGTTAATGAAGTCATTTAATTATTATTGGTCTGTTTTCATAGTACAGATTTGTATTGAAGACCCTCGAGTCCAGTATTTTTCCATCATAATACCGAAAACAAAAACTATTGTCAGCTATAACTGATAGATATACTATGACTTGTGGTAGGTCTCTTGTATGCGTGAGGCTGTCTGGGTAGGTACCACAGCTTTGCCAGTTATTCTGCCACCAAGCAGTAGTGCGCAAGCATTACTGTGTTCCAGTTTAAAGGGCATTGTAGTCAGCGAAATTACTGGGCATATGGGACTTAATATCTGATGTCTTTGGGCGATGAGCGCAATGCAGTGCTACGCAGTGCTTTTTATGGTATTAAAAGTTCTGGGTGGCACTGCAATTGTTATGGGCAGATGCAGCGCTTACCATCAGGCGAACGACTTACTCGTCTCATTACTCAGTTCAATAAAATAAATAAATACGCCCAACGATCACATACATAGATCCTGGCCCCTAACTAGGATTCCCTGTATCTAGGCAACCAGGAACCATGAGGACCATGGTCCCACAATACTCAGACACGAAACAAATGCTTGCGCTTATTCTTTTTTCATTGCACAAACATTTGTTCCGTCGTGGGAATCGAACCCGCAACTTCAATGGTGTATGTGATTTGAGCCAACCTGGCAAACCACTACACAGCAGAGGCTGTAAAATATATATACTTTATATATCGACATCGGCATATTTGGCTGACATTCTGTCCGTAGCCCGAACCGACTTATCGAGAAGGACAGTTACTTTTTGTATAACAAAAAAACCGGTCCATTCCACATTCAAATGAGAACGATCGCTTCTCACTTGACTCCAACCACAGATAATGCAAAAAAAGTAAAGAAACATAGAATTGAATCAACATAGAATTCCACTTCAAAAAAAGAACCAGAGAAATCGACAAACACAGAATTCCACTTTTGCACAAATTGACAATTAAAAGTGTTAGATCGTAAAGAATTTATTTAATTAAACAAAACATTAATAAAACGTGTAGCGTAACGTAATATAGTAATTCAGTCAGTTGTATAAGAGTTGTAAAAGTTAGGGGCGCTATAAAACGGGGTCCGAGGTAAACCAACAGAGCTGACCTGGCTCGTAAATCACTTAGCCACGTTGTTACAGATAAACTTTATGAACCAACTAAATATGAACGGTTCGGAATCGGACATTTGATTTTAATAACACCTCTGAAAAAACAAGTATAAGTACGTTTTATCAAACACAAAACCAACTTCAATGTATCTTCGAAGTCCAAGGTCAAATATCGATAAAATTTATATGGGACTTCGTAGCTATACTGAACCCAACGCAAAAAGAATTTTCCAAATCGTTTCATGAATGACGGACTTCTGAAGTAACAAACATTTAAAAAAGTCGAATAGAGAACCTTCTCTTTTTTTATGTCGGTTAAAAAATGTTGTTTTCCTTACCCTATGGTTGTCTGGAAAAGATCGCTGCTTAGCGATAAGACCGACTATTGGAAATTGCATATTAGATACCACAACACACAACTGTAATTCCGTTTTTTTTTTATGTAGCTGAATGACGAGACGTGCTGTTTATTTTTTTTTAAGTGCAATAAAGTGTTATCTAGCTATCTATCTCTGCTACTTACTTATACTGTGACATTTGAGGTTGAAAGCCATCGCAATTTGACCTCTCTCGGCTCAGGTTTAAGGTTCATTGAACGTTTGCACAGCCATAAATCATAGATTTTTGACAACTCTAATGGTTTGATGTTGTTGGTTTAAATATAAGTTATTTTTAAAAATAAAGTATTCTGTAACTATTTGATATTGGGCGTCACTGAAGGCTTGAAAATGACGAGTTAAGTTCTGAAAGCACTCTACGTTTCATATGAAAGAAAAGAGAAAACTTAATAAATGTTATTATTCAGTTAAATACTTTATCATTTTATATTATTCAGTTAAATAATTTAATTGCACAATACTTATAATTATACTCTCTGATTTTATTTTTATAACATTTTTATTTTTCTTACCGTGACTTAATCTAATAAATAAAGTATTGACATTTAATAAGAAATAAATAAATAAAATTATGTTTGATAATAAAACTGTTAAATATGTACGCCTACAAAGGTCGAATTTTGTTTGAGAAAACTACTGCAGTCATCTTGCAATATTGTAACCGAAATTCTGACAAATAAATTTATTTCATTTCATTCATTCGACATTTTTTTAAATAGGTTATCGTTTAATAACTGACCGTTTTGGAACTTACATTGTACAAGATTTAAAAAAGAAATAAAAGCATGACATTAGATTCGGGTGGGCACATAACTTAATTAGGGATCAGTCGGTGACTACATAAAACCTGCTATTCCAGCTAGGGAGTCACAGATTGTATACTAATCACTACGAAGGCCAATCATCGAACGAACGCCCGAAAGGACCCGAAGTCACCCGATGTGACCGCCGTCGGCCATATTTAAAATATTAAAAACATAAATCAAAAATGTTATTGGATATTTTAATGTAAATGTTCGTTATAGCGATTGGCTTTTGTCTTTCTTTTTTTAACTGTACCGTTACAGAATGTTTCTTAAACTTTTTTGTTTAAAGGCCAACTTCAAAAATGACAATGCAAGAGATGAATTAAGAACATAAAACCTGTTTTCTAAAAGGCCACCAATTATAGTAAAAGAAAAAACGAGTGCACTTAACGAGATCTCATTGTAAGCTCGCGGACGGAACTTTTTTTTAATTTTACTTTTTTATTTTTACTTTTAATTATTAAAGCTCAAAAAAGGCACATCACCTGTGAACGGTGTGTAGTGAAGCGGAAATGGATTGAACTAACGGCTTTTTTCTTTCCGACAAAAACCGTCGATGTGATAGAGTCTGACGTGTATAGGATAATATGAGCGTAGAGCAAAAAATAACCAATAGAGTTTGAGACATGCATAGGTAGAGAGATATCATCTTGCTATAACACATGTACGTAGGTATATCATACTCGTATATATAAAATTCTCGTGTCACAATGTTAGTTACCTTACTCCTCCGAAACGGCTTTACTGATTTTTACCAAATTTTATATGCATATTCAGTAGGTCTGAGAATCGGCTACTATCTATTTTTCATACCTCTAAGTGATAAGGGTTGTTCACCCTTAAAATTTTTTTTTAATTTATATGGCAAAACAACGTTTGCCGGGTCAGCTAGTATCTTCTATAAATAGTATGTATTTTCTATCATCATCATCAGCCCATGTTCCCACTGCTGGGACACGGGCCTTCTCTCATAGAGAGAGTATGGGCCATAATCCACCACGCTGGCCCAGTGCGGGTTGGTAGATAACACATGTCGTTGAATGTTTGTGATTAATTCTTGGACATGCCGGTTTCCTCACGATGTATTCCTTCACCGATTTTAGAGCGAGTGTTAAATCCGCACATAACTTGAAAGTCAGTGGTCAGCGGGATTCAAACTCGGGTGCATCGGATCGAAAGCCGCACATGCTCCCACTAAGCCACACTCGCTCTTCCTATAATAATACGTAAATATTTATGTACATACGGAACTTTGCTTGGGATGACAGAATGTTTTTAAACTACTTCAAAAAAAGAGGAGGTTCTATGTTCCACTGTATATTTTTTTATGTATGTTCACCGATTTCTCCGCCAACTGTTGACCGATTTAAAAAATAATTATTGCGTTCAGTTCAGTACAGCTACGAAGTGGTCCCTTATAAATGTCATAGATATTTTTCGAAGATACATTGATGTCGGTTTTTTTTGGTATTTTTTTTTTTTATGTATCTGAATGGCGAGACGAGCTGGTCGTTTGCCTGATGGTAAGCAATACGCCTGCCCATAACAATAACAGCACCACCCAGAACTTTGTTTTGCAAAATCCTGCGGCGCTGCACTGCGCTCGTCACCCTGAGACAATTAGCTGTTCAGTCTCATAATGCCCAGTCATTTCGCACGTATGTAACTCGACTCAGCTAGTTTTATTAGGTACATTGTCTCACTATCGTACTCTTCTTCCACAAAACATTTAAGTGCTTATGTTCACCCAAACATATAATTAAGTCACGTATGTTCAACCCTATACCTACTCCGCATACGTTTGAACATAATCACATACATAATCAATCGGGCAATCAAAAAGCGAATTCCTTCAATCACGCCCTCGCTCGGAGCGATATTTGAATTTCGAACGTTTTACTTTTTAATTTTATTTTTTTAAACTGCCTTTATCTCGCCCTCCGGCCTGTGATTCGTACAGCGAGCCAGTATCACATTACAGGTTACCTGTATAGTGTATTGCTATAGGTACAGAGTGAGTTATTAAAATGGTTTTAATTTTCAAAACTTAAATTATAGATTTAAAAAACAACACGCGCTTAGTTTCGTGAACTTAACTATGAATTAAATGATGTAGCTTTTAATGAATATTTATAATTTAGGAACATTTTGATTTTGTTGGGGTCTAATCCAAGTGTTGCTAGTACGTATAAAATTTTGCAATGATGTGGCAAATGAATTGTTTTGTTTTCTTTTAAATATTTCCACTCAATTTGTACCTATCATCATCAAATTTTAAGACATTATACTTGCTGACTTCCGATAGAAGAGTCCTGGCTCCTATAGTTAGTTTTTTTTTTAATTTCGCAAGTTAGGGCAGGCTAAAGTCTCTAGGACCATACCGCCATGTCTTACGTAGTTTTAATTTGATAGTTTAATATTCCATTTATTATATTTTTGTTAAGAATGAGAGTCATCAGCAACAAGCCGGACCCTCTCCATAGTGTTTCAATAAAGTGGTGGAACTTTATTCAAGCTTTCCATGGACTTTTTGGGAGATCATAAAAAGCAATGTTTTCCCTATTTTGTTTCATTTGCATACAATCATGCACATTTACGAACACATAATGGTTATTATTCCACCGATATTACACATGATCACTCGAAATAAGACTTGTTTGGAAAATAAAACAAAATTGAACTGTATCACTTTTAACTTCCCGCCAAAAAAGTCCTATAGTACGAGTTTAGAGTATAGTGTAGGACCAGGTGCTCCATATCCTTAAATATGTACCTTTGCCTCTTTAACCTAATATTTTTTTTTCATTATATCATCATCAGTCTGCGTTGGAAAATTCAGTTAAACAAACTCCCTGTAGATGTGTATTATCGCGGAGTTTTTTACCGAATTTACCGGTTTCTAACGCACGGCGCCGGATATGTGGAATCCGATGGGGAGCCAGACGGATCTCGTGTCTCGAGATCTGATGCAGACGTTAGCCAAACTAGTTTCTAACACTGACAGGTTGTATAAACTAGCAGTATTCACAACAGTAAAATATTAAAGTATTATTATCAGATATTAATATTATATTATCCGCCTAATGAATGCGCGCAAATTGGCCGATCTGATTCTGGCGGCAAAAACCATCCTGATACCGTTACGTACGTCCTGAGAACATAATGGCGCGAATTGCGATGCGACACACGCAAGAAACCGGCGCTGGCCGGCAACGGAACATGCCGAAATGGGAGATAAAGAAGAAAAAGAAAAGAAAAATAAACATTCGAAATGCGAACGCTTCCATTCACGGCCTACGAACACCTGATCGCAGTGAGTTCGAAATTCGAACTTCGTATTCGAAATAGATTTTAAATTCGAAATTTAAAGGCGGTCGAGACCGGTCTCAGATAAGGTTCCTTACAAACTTTCCGGATCGATCTGGTCAGCCTACAAGATTTTTTTAATGTAACTGAGTAATGAGACGAGTAAGTCGTTCGCCTGATGGTAAGCGCCACGCCTGCCCATAACAATTGCAATGCCACCCAGAACTTTTAATACCATATAAAGCATTGCGTAGCGCTGCATTGCGCTCATCAACCGGAGACATCGGGTAGGTATTAAGTCTCATATGCCAAATAAATTAAAGATCCAGTCATTCATCAGATTGATCTCAATAAATGCTATCGATATTTTCGGTAGGTAATTGTGGGTGTTGTGGGACCATGGTCCTTATAGTTCCCTAGATACAGGGAATCCTAGTTAGGAGTTAGGATCTATGTTTGTGATCGTTGAGAATAAAAAAACGTTGCCTTCGCTTCTGATCAAAGTTCTTATCCTTTATTTTTAGTAAGGGCCGGCTAGTCTCTAGAACCATACCGCCATGTCTTACGTAGTTTTTATTTGATAGTTCAATATTCCATTTATAATACTTTTGTTGAGAATGAAGGTCAACAGCAACAAGCCGGACCGTCTCCTAGTGCTTCAATAAAGTGGTGGAACTATATTCAAGCTTTGATGGTTAATATTCCACCGATATTACACATGATCACTCGAAATAACACTTAATTGGAAAATAAAACAAAATCGAACTGTATCACTTTTCACTTCCCGCCAAAATGTCCCGGCCAGGTTAAACTAGTCAGCTTGTGACGGGCCTTAGTCTGTCTCGACGTGTGTGCGTGTATTCGAACGATATCTCGATTCAAAATCGTGCCGTCAGATAATCGAAAGGTGTTATTTTTAAACCGGTCCGAATATCGATTCCAAATGTGTTCCTCTGATTACAATAAAATCGAAATGATTACTCGGTATCTACTCACTTTTTCTAATTCTAATAGGTGAAACCGTAGGACTTGTATCGCTTGCACCATCTGCAAAGAAAATAAACATAATATTAGTATATAAAACAAAAAGTTTATTTATTTATTTATTTGGACTATCAACAGAACTATATGATTAAATGCAAACAGTTTTGAACTTAAAATTAGGTATTACACAGGTTATGGTTATTAGGTAGTAATTACAGATAGCCTCATCGTGCTCCTTAGTATATGCATAAACATTTAGATTCGTCATTCATAGGTACAGATACATAAACCGAAGTAACCTTATGAAACAATTATTTAAAGGTACCTTATATTATACATTAATTATTTATCTGCTACACTAACATTATATATATTATTTATTTATCTAAGCAACATATATGAAAATAAAGTTACATAAATTATAAAGTTATTTGAGTTTATAAATAAAAGTTGATAACGCTCGAAGATAATTATTTTTATTTTATTAATGTTTGCATGTTTTGTTTGGCTACTATCTCGCCTGATGTGAAGCGATGATGTGGCCTAAGATCTGTGTGTAGTCCTGAATATAAACCTAAGATTTATAGTTGGAAACTAAGACAGAACTACGTCTTAACACCCTTACAGAGTCAAATAAGTGAACAGTAGTTCGCAAATACTTGAACATAGAAAAAGTACTAACAATTTGTAATAATGACTGCGGGAATCGCAACCGTTCTGCTTGTTAAAATCGCGAAGAGTTACTCAACCACTGCGCCGGAGCAGCTTTCAATTAAGTTGGGCCATATAGCTACCATATGCCATATAAACAGCTAGTGAACGAGTGGGCTAAGTGGGAGAACGGGCGACTTCCGATTCGACGCACCCCAGTTCGAATCCCATTGGCCCTGCACCACTGACTTTCTTAAGTTATGTTCGGATTCTACACTTGTTCTAAAAACGGTGAATGAAAACATCGTGAGGAAACCGGCATGTCCAAGAATTAATCACAAAAATTCAAGGACATGTGACATACACACAAAAATTCAAGGACATGTGACACAGTTCAGCGTGGTGGACTATGAAGAGAAGGCCCGTGTCCCAGCAGTGGGAACGTGATGAGCTGATGATAATATAGCTTTCTGTTTTGTATACATAGTTAGATATATTCGGTGAGATTGCTCGTCTAATATCACAAATGGCCGCCCATATCCAGCGTCCTTCGGATGCCGACACCAATCTAACAAAGGCTGCTGAACAACAATAGATACGAGGCCTATGTTATCGATACTGTACCGAATATCGATTATGTTGCAATTGTAACTATCGATATTGCTGCTATCAATTTTATTGCAATGACTATGAATAGTGTTGTACTAGATACTATTGACTATCAGCAACGGTGTGTAGTGTTGCCAGGGCCAGTGTGTCAAGTTTAGAACGGAAGGATAAAATAATCGGGATTTTGGTTTTCATATCGGGACAACTACAATGGCTATAAAAGAAAACTGGTTTTTGTGAATATTTTTTTTAATGGTAGAACAAATAAAACTCTCTAAAATATAATAAAGTTCAAGCATAAAATTTAACTATTTAACTATGTATTCATTTTTGGCATTTTTATATATCTAAATTGGGAGAAGGAGCTAGTCCTTGAAACACAGCGTCAAGCTACGTCGAGGGCTAGAGACTTCAATCATAATTTGTAACACTTACTATGTCAATAAATAAATTTTTATGTTTTTTTTTTTATGTTTATAAAAGACTTTAATTTCGACTAATCATAATAATTAAGTTTGTGTCTTCTTTTATCAAAATTATTGAATGAAGTACATACCATAGAGGTTAGTGAATAATAGAGACATTTGGCGTCCCGTTTAAAAGTGTATCGGGACGTGTCACCAGACCCGTAAAAATCAGGACGTCCCGCACAAATCGGGACACCTGGCAACACTGGTTGTGAGAGATATGTTTGATACAATTTTACCAGGAATATAACTTATAGATATGGTTAAATTACTGACATTGCTTGTATAATGTCATAAATGGCCGTCCATATATGGCGTGTCTCGGATGCCGGGCTCAATCTGACAAAGCCAACTGAGCAACAATGGGAGTACGGGTCTGATAGTGATGTGAATATTTAGTAAACCAATTGTTGTCGATATTGCGAATGTCGTTGTCGAAAGTCGCTGTTGTCGCAATTATAATTATTAAAATGTTGCTATCAGCATTATTATGCTATAATGTTGGCCTTTGAAATAATTGATTATAACTTTTGTATATACTGTTGTCCTTTTGTTTTTCTGATTATTCGCTACGTTGTAATTAACTATCATGCAATATATCTATGTTGCAATGACTACATATCAATTTTGCTTTACTTAGTTTTTACTACCTTTCACCTACTTTCAACGTTGCGTTGTGGAACTGACTATCAACGTTGTTGCACTACAGCAGTGTCATTATTTTCATCGGCCAATGCCCCGATATCCTGATCCACTCCCGATCAGCGGGCACTGAGCGTGAATGATACATGTCTTACATTCCCGAAGGCTCACGATCATGCACGAAGTCGCCCGAGCGCGAACCGATCTTATCAGCCGGTATTGTTTGATATACGGAGATGTAATCGTGTTTTAAAATCGATAGAGTATCTAAAGGTAATGTCGTTTAAACAGCGCCTTGATTTGTTTCTGATTGCTATTGAAAGACGTGAGTGGATTTGTTAAATTGTATCCTATCTGTTTTAGAGTCGTGGTGGATTATGGCCAATAGTCTATCTCTTTTATGAGGAAGTCCTCGCAAAATGGCACATGTCTTTGTATTTTGTGATTCTTGGACTAGCGAGTATGAAACTCTGCACGTAGGTAAACTTACATTTGAGTCATTGATGTGGGACTGATCTGAGATACGAATTTGAACTTCCGGGTGCCTCGTATCGAAAGTTGCACACTTTTTTCACACACCGTTTTATTAATTGAGCTTGCAGTTTTGATTAATGATTCACAATATCTAAATTTTTAACAGTTAGCACCAGACCAGACTTTGTGAAAGGCTTTTTCTTAATAATTTTGAGATATTATCAAAATTAGAAATTATGAAATGACTAAGTCACCGTATCTAATATAAAATTTATAGTCAGTGGTAAATTAATTGGGAAATAAGTGATGTACCTGCACAGTTCTAAAACTCAGCCTAGCTCATAAATAAATCGATCAGCTCATTCACAGCTCATAAAATCGATAACAGAACTGCTTATTCATTCACAACTCGATTTATTTGTACGTATCTAGATCACGAGCGACCACACATTAACATGGCAATAAAAAACGGGTAGTAATATCACTAAATGTTTGCCCAAAGTACCAGGAGCGCATAACATCTGCGGAGGTCGTGCTGCAATGTCAATTAAATCTATACGTTCAAGCGCCACCCTCGGTGTTTGTACAGTCGATGGCACGGTTGACACAGACGCGGGTACCAGATAAAAATGTGTTTGTCTTGTTTAACTTTCGCCACTGAGCCCGTATTTGTTTAGGGAGCCATCGGCCTATCGCCACTTGGATCTTGGTTTGAGTTTGTTATCCTTTTTATTAGGAAAGTTATTCAAAAACGTCTCGGAATCATTTTATTGGCTGACGTCATTCAGAAGTGAGTTGAGATGATAGATACGGCTGTATTATATGAAATTTCTACGTAGTACACCTTCCTCCAATAACGAAACCAGCAATCTTCTAGAAGTTTTCTAAAAACTTTGATGGAAGAAACTAATGATAAACACAAATAATATGATAGAATTTCGGTTTCAACAGAATTACAATTTGTTGTTTTGAATTGTAGATTACTACACATTTTATAGTATTACTAATACTTTGTAAAAAAGAGAATCCCTATAGTAAACCTAAAATGCAAAAAGAATGCCAAATTTACACTCAGTCAACACAGTAACGAGCAGCTCATCCTTAACGACTCACACCACCAGCCATTTAACTTATTTGCCCGCTACCGCGAGTATTTGAGCGTGCTCTCAAAAGGCTGTGACAGACCAAACACAGATGTGACGGCGAACAGGGCAAACAGCTCTCCGTCCGTAACCAATCGTCTCGGACGAACGGGTGTAAAACTGTGTTGGTTTTTTAAACTAACTTGTTTACCTTTTAAATTTTGAACCTCTTAAGGTTTTAAGCTGTTACGACGACAATTTAGTTTTATTTTTTGTTTAGAATGAATTTATTAAAACTACATTCTTAATTCAAATTAAGGGACGAGTGGTTCAAATAATATTCGATTAGACTACTGTTTGTAATTTTTATCGATCTGTTCTAAGCTCAACCATAAATTCCCAACACTAGTTATACAATGGAACGCCAATTTAAAAATCGAACGATACATTTTTTGACTTCGAGTGTGCTCATGCTCACAGTCAATAACCAAAACATTTCTTTAAAGATTCTCAATTTAAAAACTTGATTGTTTTAATCTTTTTAACACAATTCGAAAACAGTTGAAATAATAACACCAATGAAAAACTAGTTGAACAAAAAAGGAATTTTTAATAAAGATGCAAAGAGCATTTTTAACCAACTTCAATTAGGAGAAGGTTCTTAATTTTTTTTTTTTTAATTTAAACAGAAACCATTTTTGCTTTGGTTTCAGTATAGCTTCAACATGGTCCCATATACATTTCATCGATATTCAATCATGGAATTTGAACATACATCTGGGCCCTAATTCACTATAACAACTTGGCGATTCCTTGCTTCAAGGAAACGTCGATTCCTTCATTAATAAACGATATCTGCGAAATTTGTATTCTCTATGACGCGTCATATATATGAATGTATGAAAGCGTCATAGAGATGTCGTTTATTAATGAAGGAATCGACGTGATTTCGAAGCAAGAAATCGCCAAGTTGTCATAGTGAATTGGGGCCCAGAATTGAAGTCGGTTTTTTTTTTGTTATAATTTTAAAATCATTTTTCAAAAGTGCAAAAGTGAATGTAAGACACACACACAAGTAATATGAAGTGATAATACTGACATGTGGCTGCGTCAGACTGACAGCCAATAAGTACCCAGCATACGTTGCCCTAGTTACTGAGCAGACTTTGTTGTTAAAGAACGCAACAAAAGTCTTTTGAATTTAATTGAAATTGAAGTAAATTACGCGAAATGAACTTATTGAAAAGACATTTTGTAAACCTAATGAGGTATTGAAAATTGAAATACCCATGGTAAGAAAAAATATAAAAATTCAATGCGCGTTCCTTTTGAGGTTCTTTCAAGGGCCACAAGGCGTCGACCGCAAAGATCTTTCAAAATTAAGTACTTACTTGAAATTTGTATAAAACAGTAGTTAAATGACTGGTCAAAAACAAAATAACACTGCTCCTAAAGTTTGCGTCTATCCAAATCTATCCTACTTCCTAGTAATCCTAGTATCCTATATTCCTACTAGTATTATAAACGCGAAAGTTTGTAAGAATGTATGGATGTATATTTGTTACTCTTTCACGCAAAAACTACCGAACCGATTTTGATGAAACTTGGTATGTAGGTACTTTAAGACTTGGAATAGCACATAGGCTACTTTTTATCCCGTGAAACCGCGGATGTAACCGCGGGGCGCAGCTAGTTTTATAAACGCGAAAGTTTGTAAGAATGTATGGATGTATATTTGTTACTCTTTCACGCAAAAACTACCAAACCGATTTTAATGAAATTTGGTACGTAAGTACTTTAGGACTTGGAATAGCACATAGGCTATTTTTTATCCCGTGAAACCGCGGATGTAACCGCGGGGCGCAGCTAGTATTATAAACGCGAAAGTTTGTAAGAATGTATGGATGTATATTTGTTACTCTTTCACGCAAAAACTACCAAACCGATTTTAATGAAATTTGGTACGTAAGTACTTTAGGACTTGGAATAGCACATAGGCTATTTTTTATCCCGTGAAACCGCGGATGTAACCGCGGGGCGCAGCTAGTATTATAAACGCGAAAGTTTGTAAGAATGTATGGATGTATATTTGTTACTCTTTCACGCAAAAACTACCAAACCGATTTTAATGAAATTTGGTATGTAAGTACTTTAGGACTTGGAATAGCACATAGGCTATTTTTTATCCCGTGAAACCGCGGGTGGCGCAGCTAGTATTATAAACGCGAAAGTTTGTAAGGATGTATGGATGTATGTGTGTTACTCTTTCGAGCAAAAACTACCGACTGCATTTTGGTGAAACTTTTCAATAATATAGCATCAGAATAACACAGGATACTTTTTATCCCGGGAAACTGCCGCAGGGCGCAGCTAGTGATAAATATCGCAGCTAACACCTTCCGAATTTATGGAACTGAGTGATGGTGCAAGCACGTCGTTCACCTGATGGCAAGCGCCACGCCTGCCCATAACAATTGCAGTGCCACCCAGAACTTTTAATATCATAAAAAGCACTGCGTAGCACTACATTGCGCTCATCACCCCGAGACATCAGATATTAAGTCTCATATGCCCAGAGTAACTTCTCTGGCTACTCGTGTTTGAGCTAGATGATTTCACTGCTGGTCTACAGAACATAGTATAGGGCCAAGATATAGAGAATATGGACATCAGGCGCAAAAAAAACAGCGCCTCAATCCATGTGCCTTGCGTCCCTTCATCATCATCATCATCAGCCCATTACGTGTCCACTGCTGGGACTATGGCTTTCGAGAGAATGTGCCACTCCACCACGCTGGCCTAGTGCGGGTTGGTGGATGTCACATGCCCTTGAATTTTTGTGATAAATTCTTAGACACGCTGGTTTCCTCACGATGTTTTCCTTCGCCGCTTTTAGAGCGAGTGTTAAATGCGCATATAACTTAATAAAGTCAGTGGTGCGGGTGCGTCGGATCGAAAATTGCACGAGCTCCCACTGAGACACAGTCGCTTTTTACCCGTCTCTTGCGTCGCTTTATTCAAATATCCAAGCATGTGCTGTGCACAGTGGCACCACATGTCACTAACGCGGGGCATAAGTTTTTAAGAGAGTTCATTTTCCGTTTGCTCTGCGCCCGGATGTCTTGACTGTTTATTCTACTTATCTGAGGTTCAGGACTAGTGGATGAATGACGCTTATCTGGTAGAGCTGACAGCTTAGTTTATGACGTCATGAGAGGCTACTGTTTTTCGAACTTTTTAATTTAGGTTGGAGCGTGTGACTTGGTATTGTCACGTCACTTCCATATTTTGTTTCAAAGCAAAGTTTTAGATCGGTTTAATCTCCTTCAAATTCATAATAATTCAGAATAAAGTCCTAATCGTCTAATTACGGTTTAGAACGTGCAATAGATAGGTATGAGTTAAGCATAATAATAAAACTACTAAGGTGTGATTAATACTAATTAAAAAAAAATATTATTCATATCAAACATTAACAATAATTGTGTACTCTTTCTCTTCTAATTTTTTTTTCCCGACGGGGTCTATGTAAGACTTTGTACATTTACCAAATTACACCTTATACCTATCTATGGAAGCAATAAAAAATCTGAATCTAATCTAAACCACCTTCCTTCGAAATTATTTTAGTCATTTCTGTTCAAAGGTTGTCTGGAAGAGATCGCTTTGAGCGATAAGACCGCCTATTTTTATGCTGATTACTTTGAAATATAGTACCTTTTTAAAGGTTTTGAACAATAAATTTGTCTATCTATCTATCTAAAGCGCCAGCGTTTAACTTTGACCCCGATTAAAGTCAAGACCTCTTTAAAGATTTTCACACAGCGTTGTTAACTGCCGTGTCCGATCCAGCGTCAGTCACAAACAATATGAGATAGCCGTTACGTGCGTATCGTCGAATAAAATTCATTTTACCAAGTTAAATATCGGGCAGTCGCCCCCGCTGCCCGGCGATTCGTAATGCCTTAGATTTTATTTGTTAAAAATCGGTTAAGTACCCGTGTCGAACGACTGCGGTGGGTGGCCACCATCTTTTTATTATTTCACTTTTTGTCCACAACCTAGCCACGGGAGGCGCACGGTGCGATTCACCTTTTTATGAGTGACAATATAATACTTTTTTGCTTTTTCCCTATTATATTGTTCCGAGAAATATTTATCGTTTTTTTCTGTGTTTAATTTCAGACAGCTCTTTAACTAATCAAATCGTAAATTATTTGGACGCTCAACTCGGCTGTAAAGTGGTCACTATTTTATTGCGTATTAAAATGATCCCACGTTTATCTTGCGTGGTGTAAAAGGGTTTTTACGCAGTTTCGGTCGGTGTAAATGTGTTTACAAATAGTGATTTTGTGAATCTGAACAAAGAGGTTCACATGCGGCTAACAAGGGATGATTCACGGAGCAGATTTCAGTCAAAACACAGTGTGACGAATGGTTGCGACTTGCGACAAAAAATAAAAAACGTAAAACATAGTCCGGATTATCGTTACTTCGGCTAACTTGCTTTCGGTCAACTTTTTTTTGCTTCGGTTAACTGGAAGATAATGCTCACTAGCATTAAGTTCGCCTATGTACCTACAAATTTGTTCTTGCAATAAATAATTTCCTATCTATCTATCTACTTTAATATCTACTTAAGAAAATAGACTGCATGCCATTTTTATGTCAATTTTTAAATATGATACCTATGCCTATAATAAATATGTTTTTGTCTGTCATTGCTTTTTCCTAACGTTATTTATGGTAAAAAAATATAAAGAAAATTAAAATAATGATAAATTCCCATTAATTATTATATAATAGTAGGTACTTACTAATGAGTCGACCTCAGGGTCTGCTATGTAATAAGGTTTTTCTTGACGAATCTGTGGACACACAAACATAAACAACGTATTAATACACAAAATAGCAATAAACATAAAACAGCTGACAGGCGCAGTCGCGCGGTAAGCTTGTATGCGGTATAAAATGCTTGTTCGCATGGCTGCGCCTGCGCATATGTAACATAGAGTAGGTAAGGATAGAGAGGTCACCTGATACAGCTGTGCTTGATAGGTATTTTTTTGTGATGTAATTATTCTTAATGAATATTTTAATCAGTAACAGTAATTATCTCAAACATTAGATAGTAATAATAATTTTGGGTAAAAAAATACTCCGGGGATTAAATCCTTGACTTCTGTTGTTAAGGCGCCTTGTAAATAATTATTTTATTAGAATCATTTAAGACAAACTATTACAATTATGTACACCCAATAATTAATTAATTAGTATTCAAAAAACAGCAAAGTAACATAATTATTAAGACCAACATCAGAATAAAAAAATACATTCATATACTTGTATGAACTTTTTAATTCAAAAATCTAAATATCCGATTTCTCTCTATTGTCTCTACTTATGCAAGAATTTTACCTACTGAATATTCATGCCAGATAAAAATCTCCAAAATATCCATTGTCGCTTCTGGACAAGATAATCTACATTAGCTCTTAAGAAACATTTTTTACATAAAACCTTTTTTAAACCAGTCTTAACCGGAAATGCGATGCTATCGCGCACACTGACCGACATATTCATTTTTAACATTACTCCTTTAAACCTCTGGTTTTTGACATTAATTATATTTATAATTATGTAGTAATTAGAATTACACGACATTAGACCGAGGATTTGGAATTTTATTGTGATATTTTTTGGTACGAATTGTTGTGCGATTTAAATTTAATTGGTCGTCATTAATTTTGTAATTAATATGAGTAAATATTTAGTTTGTACTTTAACTAATACGATATGTTTTTTTATGTCGTGTCACAAAATGACACTTCATTGACATTACAATCTAGCCTAATAAGGCTAATAAGTAATTTTAATTTAACTTAAACAGCTAAGTAGACTAAGAATATGTCCATCAACACTTTTCTTATTGTCTCTATTAAGGCGAAGTCACTATGTTCTTGTGTTCTTTACGGGTAGCACTAACTTTACTACGACACACTGTCACTGCACTAAATTAACTCAAAAGGTTTTGTCCTTTTTAGTCTTCTCACTAGGTCTGTGTTGTCGAGGAGCTGGATAGCCTCGAAGTTCCCGTGATGGTGAAGTCTACGTTCACGATATAATGTTAACCTAATTATTATGAAACAAAGAATGACAGGACAGGTCAAGATGGCGGATGCCGAGAAGCAGAGAAGGTGTTACCCGTTCCTAAAATCTAATTTGCCTACCTTTGAGGCTTTAAACTTTATTGTGCAACGGCAGTACCAGGGCGCTACTACTACAAGTAACCAGTCTTTCGGAAGAACCAGCTCGTATAATTACTATTGAACTTCCCTTACAGGTAAGTTTCTTTTAATAGTTAATTATTATGTAGTTCATAATTAGTTAATATTTTTATAGATATTTTAATATATATCATCAAAAAATAAAGTGGACCACTGTGCGACATAGAAAACCATTTTAAAGAGTTTGAAAGATTATACATACTTATTTAAATAATTATACATTATATCGAATTTGTATAGACAATTATTTACAATTAATCACCATTAATTTTTTTTTCACATATTTTAGTGTACTGTTAAGATTAACTTTAACTACTACCTTACAAAACAGAGTTAGCTTAGTTATCTTTTTTTATGGAACTGAGTGATGATACGGACAAGTCATTCGATGGTAAGCGCCACGCTTGCCCTTAACAATTGCAGTGCCACTCAGAACTTTTAATACCATAAAAAGGCTCTGCGTAGCACTGCATTGCGCTCATCATCCCGAGACATCAGATATTAAGTCTCATATGACCAGTAATTTCGCTGGCTACAATGCCCTTCAAACTGGAACACAGTACTGCTTACGTGCCAATACTTTATTTATTTTATAACAATATGTTAAGGCTAATCTTATTACTTATTTACTGTTGATAGGTTTCTCGTATGCGAGAGGCCGTCTGGGTGGGTACCACCGCTTTGCCAGTTATTCAGCCGCCAAGCAGTAGTGCGCAAGCATTACTGTGTTCCGGTTTGAAGGGCATTGTAGCCAGCGAAATCACTGGGTATTATGAGACTCAACAGCTAATTGTCTCAGGGTGACGAGCGCAGTGCAGTGCCGCGCAGGATTTTGCAAAACAAAATTCTGGGTGGTGCTGTTATTGTTATGGGCTGGCGTATTGCTTACCATCAGACAAACGACCAGATCGTCTCGTCATTCAGTTACATAAAAAAATAATCATTTGTTTAGAATGTAATTGTTAATTTTATAACCACTAAACTTTAGCTAACATTTACTAAATGTTAAGACAAATTAGCAGTGTCTGAGAAATTAGTTTAGCTAAAACACAATGGACGCATTAACATCAACTTAACCCAAAAATGCTGATAGTTTGTACAGAACATTAGTTGCGTATTTTATTTAATTAAAAAACGCATTAAGTATTTTTATTGCGAGTTTTTGCTCGAAAGAAAGATTGCTATTTAATAAGGCTAATAAACATAACATTTAATGTTGGAAGTAGCGTTCAAAATGCAGATTTTGAATAATAAAACATGTGCATAGTACACGCTAGACTAAAACAAAGCGAGCGAGTGTGGCTCAGCGGGAACTCGTGCGCCTTTCGATCCGACGCACCTGGGTTCGAATCCCGACTCGGCCCTGCACCAATGACTTATAGTTAAGTGCAGTTTTTGCACGCTCGCTCTAAAAACGGTGAAGGAAAACATCGTGATGAAACCCGCTTACGCGCTTTGGAGTGGTAGGCTCTGGCCGTGGTTGTAACACCACCCACCGAACAAAGCCATGCCGTCAAGCGACCTAGTCGTGTTTCGGGATGATGTTCGGTGAACCATCGGGGAGACGGGTCTGAGCAGCCGCTCAACTGCCGTCTCTCTCTAGATCTATGTGCTCCATCTTAGGCCACATCATCGCTTCACATCAGGCGAGATAGTGGCCAAACATAGATCTATTAAGAGAAAAAAAACAGGAATGACACCCAAAATGCGTGTACCAATTCTCCCAAAACCTGGTAGACTATGGCCCATATTCTCTATCTCGGAGAGAAGGCCCAGTGTATCAGCAATGGGGATGAAATAGGCTGGTGATGAATACACATACCCTAGTGCATTGTCATAGCCTTAACTTCTTTTTATTTTTAAGTTTGCCCGTTAGGGCAGGCTAAAGTATCTAGGACCATACCGCCATGTCTTACATAGTTTTTATTTGATAGTTTAATATACCATTTTATAATACTTTTGTTGAGAATGAGGGTCATCAGCAAAAAGCCGGACCCTCTCCTAGTGTTTCAATAAAGTGGTGGAACTTTATTCAAGCTTTCCATAGACTTTTTGTGAGAACATAAAAAGCAATGTTTTCCCTATTTTGTTTCATTTGCCTACACTCGTGCACGTTTACGAACACATAATGGTTAATATTCCACCGATATTACACATGATCACTCGAAATAACACTTGTTTGGAAAATAAAACAAAATCGAACTGTATCACTTTTCATTTCCCGCCAAAAAGTCAGCCTTAACTTACCACCATATTTTATTTATATTGTAAAAGTATGCGTAGCGATTTTATAATTTATTTATTTATAGCATTCGTTATACATTTATTACATTCAAGTTAAATGAAATTAAGGCAGAGGTCTTAAAATATGCTATTATGGTAGGTACATTGACTCTGTGAGGGTTTTGCAATCAAGTGCACAGTGGGACATTTATTTTGGATTTGCTTTTTCTATATGTACTGCCAGGTTTTACACACTATTAGACATTTTGATGTAAACACAAGCTTACGCGTAAAATGCATACTATTAAACTGTACTATATATATATATATATATATATAAACTGCACTGTGGTGTAACTAATTTTAGTCTATGGCCAAAATCTAGAAATTAATAAATTTTATAAAATGCTAAGAACTCAGAAATTGGCAGTATCATAAATGGTGAGCACAACATGTGGTCATAATATAGCACTCAAGCATAGACTTTAGTTATACGTGGTTATGATTTAAATTCAGACGGCGGAACATCACAGTGGCATACATTAAAATGTATGGGATCGATTATCGTATAGTCGTTAATGTCATATGAGAAATATAGACGGTGTGAAATTAACTTAACTATGCTTTTAGTACTTGTTTTTAAGTTATTATCAAGTAAATGTATTATTTATAATATTTGATCACATTTTTAACAAATAGTATACCTACCTAGTATTTTTTATATCTCGTCGATATTTTCATTCATAAAAAAATAACTGTTGCTAAATTAACTGTTATAATCACGAAATCTTACCAGAAACAGGTGCTATTTCAATATTATTATGCAATAACTGTCGATAAAACCGATATGCGATATTGTTAATTGAAGCATGTCCAATAAAACGACAAAAAGTGACAGGTTCATAAAAAAAATTGACGCAGATAGTTATACAAGAACGTGAGAACATTTTCTTTTTGATAATGACGAGACTAGACGCGTAAATAAACTGGTCTAATCAACAAGCCGAGAGCGAGGTCGTTGACACAGATATTTTAATTATTTATACAAAATTTAAATAATTCAAAATAGTCTCCACATGGTGCTTATTGTTATGCGACGTCCATAACTATAAAAACATTATTAATACATGTTTCGTGTCATCACTTTTTGCAGCGTAGGTCGAAATGATATGCGATATTATGTCCGCTGGATCTAGTGAATCATTACACTGTGCAGTTAGACCAAAATGGTTTCCCAAAAATCGCCCCCCGAGGTGTGCAACCAATCGAAATGGCCAAAAACACGGCACATACAACAAATATAAATATGAGAGCTCCTCCTTCACCCTGCGGCGAGGAAGTCCTTCATTCGGGGGGCCACCGACCCGTGAAGCCCCCCACTTTTGGACAACTCGAATTAAATGCTAATAAGGCGATCGACTGATACCGAGACTTGGGTGGAAACGGTCAATTTTTGTATTACGAAAAGATTTTATAGTAAGATTTTATTACTCGAAACGGGTTAAGTATTATGTTTATTTCTTTTTTCCTGTTATTTGGTGTGAGGTGGTTTAAGACAGGGAAATTCTTATATTGTTATTTAAATTAAGCACTATTGTTAGGTAAGGTAAGCATGCATCGAAAGCGATTAACGACTCGAATCAAAACAAAATCGCATCGTCGATATCTCGATACAAACAAACACTGGCTCTATGAATCGCGAGCTATGGCCACCATTTTTTATTTTTTATGCGATGCGTTCGCCATAGAGACCATTCTATCGATTTAACTCGAAAAAATGTGGTACAATAGCATTTTTATTTCCGTTTTTGTCCCGAATGTACCGTAAAAATAAACAGGCCGTGTAGAGAATAACTTTTGACTCGTCCCGAATATTATTGTCCTGCGATTGTCGTTTTCTCTATTCATAACGTTTACCTGAGCTTTTATTATTCCCTCTTTTGTGCACTTTCAGGCGAAATAGTGTATTGTTTGTGTAATTGAATAAATGCCCTCGTGTAAGCCCTTTTGTGGGGCTCTAAGGGAGCAAGGACGCGTGTTGGAACATTCGCCACATAGTACTTGAAGTAATCGATTTACTTTCCACCATATCGAGTTGGGAGAGTGTTGTAACCGCGCTGCATCGTGGCCCCGATCTCGCGCTACCTGACCGGCCCAAAAAACTACGGAACTCGTCATTAAATTCGTAAGGTCCTCATCGAACCAGACACTCCGGACTCCGGCCAACTCTCAATGAAGATTAAACTCTATTTAGCGAAAATTAAAGTGCATTATGAATGGACGACTTAATCGCCGGTTATTACCATAAGTAGCGGACAAACGACGGCATCAAAATCGCTACCAAACGTGGTACCCTGTAATTTGTAATAAAAAATCTATTTATAAGATAAAATAAAGCACCGAGACGCTACCTAAGATGCCCGCCGATCGATCTTGGCAGTGTTTTAATAAATTAAGTTTTTCGAAGCATTTTGACGCTTGTCACGCGTTTACGTACGATTTAGAATCGCGCGACACGCGCCCTAGCATTTAATGGTAAATTATTCTATAATGTTCAGAGGTCGAGTTTTGTAATTTAGTAAAGTCGCCTCCTATTTAATAACTTTACGATCGGCGGCGGGCAGGTGATTGTTTTTTTCGGAATTTTTGAGTTAAAAAACGCTCGGTCGAGACGAACCGCTACTGAAGTAGTTCGAAATTTAAAATTATAGTGTATTAATACGGCGCGTTCCTGTTACGAAATTTTTATTTATAGTGTGCGCGTGCTCGCGTAGTGAGCCGTCGGCCACGTGACTCCCGCGTCCCGCGTCCCGCGTCACGCCGCGATTGTTTTGGCGTCCGCAACGCTCGCTTTAATCACCTGTTTGGACACAACGACGTGCGAATATATTTATTCCTCTCCGTTTACTGCCGCCCGTAAAGGGACGTAATGAACAAATGTCTTTATGGTATACTTGTAAACGTCAAATATCAGTCATTTCTCCTTCGCCAGCACAAAAAATGCCATAAATATTCTTAACAAAATGGCTCCTACTGAATATTGTGGCCATAAACGGAGGTCTATAAACTGAGGTTTGGTTGTTTAACTTTTGTTTGGGCTCTATGCTGGAATTAAAAGAGCTAGACGCGGAACGGATCTTTTGTTTGCGTAGTGTCTTCTTTCGTCCATAAAATATATGTAAATGATTGAAAATTATTCATAGCTCTAACAGGAATTTATAAAATGCTTTACGGTTTGTTGACGTGTTGTCACAAACTTGCAGCGCGAGTGGCCTCGAAACCCGTCGTGTCGTAGAGGTCGCATTCAAAAACGTCTCTATTTCGCACAAACTTTCCAAAATAAAAGACGTTGATCTAAAAATTTCTAAATGACGCTCGAGTTTGGACGCGCGCAGCTTCATCCCCATTAGAGCGAGACAGCTGACGCTATGTGAAAGAGGGATGGATGGAATGAAAGGAGCGTTTTTAGTGCGTTTTTTGTCCCGAAATCCGTGCGTTCAAAAATTTTATTTTAATACAAGAAAAGTATTCAAAAGATACGAGGGCAGGTAGAAGACCGGGCCGGGGTATTTATTTGCTTAGTTTCCTTTTTTTATCGCACAAAGAATTCGAGTTGATTTATAGCCGTGGTCTGTGACGATTTGTGACCTGTAATTTCTGATGTGAGTTTTGTCACTTAGGATTTGGATGCTTTGATTTATTAATTTACGGACACGTCCGCTGGGAGGCGTGATCCGGTTTTGACAGTCGTCAATGTAACGTGTAATTCAAGTTTTATCCCTGTTTACGATTCACGAAATGACATGTCATTTTGTATTTAGGATTATTACGTCTTATAAAACTAACACCATTTTACGTCATCAGATTTTTTCTACAAACGTTTCGTCAGTTGTTGTCCATCATTTTGGCGCGTTCGGTCCACTGTGCAAATAACTGATACCATTTTAAAATGTCACATCATCAGATTTTTTTTCTACATACGTTTCGTTAGTTCTGTCCATCATTTTGGCGCGTTGGGTCCACTGTGCAAATGACAGTTGTCTGAGCGTCGTTCATCGCGTTAGTAGCCTGTTTAAGCGTTCCCTCGGGACTCATTTGGACCCGGAAGGTCAGTTTTTCGACCATTAATGCGATCAGAGGGCTGGCGCGAATTAGGAAGGGCCATAAAGGTGGTGTAATGTCTCACTTCGGGGTGCTCGGTTAAATGGTAGCAACCACTATGCTACTATTATGCACCACGTTAATCTTAGTTAAATGTTGTTTTTGCTTTAACTGCTAATAAAGTTTTCGTTATGTTTACCCCATTTAATACAACAACGATTATTATATACCTAATTATAATTTTTACAAAAGAATATATTATAATTTTAAAATTAACGCAGCAAACTTTCCCAGCTCTAGCTTTCCTGAAAAAAATTAATTTGATGTATTTTTAACATGAAATAAGGTCATTTAAGCATGTTTATGTTTCCTGATTATGCACACAAACCCCATCGCATTTAATAAAATTATTTATTTATAATTATCATAACCTATTTAACACGAAATTTATAAAAATACTTGCTGTAAAAACTTAAAGTTTTAGGTCAACTAGGGAAGGAAAGTATAAAACGCGCAAAAAGTACTGTAAGCAGAACTTTATCGTCAGTTCAAGAAGTGAACGGATGGGTTTAAAAAAGCGCTTCAAGCGCTAAGTAACTGTCAGTCTTCGGTCATGAAAAGGTCAGAACCGTTGAAGGTCCTCGGGCCCTTAAGTCAGTACAAACACCAGTTAATTACAATGTTATGCAAAATATCAACTCTTATTACTTCTTAAAGTAAATTCTACGACAACTTCGGCTCAGACTAATCTAAGTTCTATTTTCTAAGCTTTAAAGTTGCTTATAAGTTGTTCCTATTTAATTATCAATTCAGCCTAGACGTTGTCGATGTAGTATTAAATATACGAAAACGATTAATTTCAATGTATCTGATAGAACAGGTATATTAGATGTTGATACTATAGATACTAGATACAAGTATTTGTGGAAAGCAACAAGTATCCTAGTTTGGAATGAGGATAATGATGTTTAAGTAGGTATAGGTACTTTATTTGAATCTTGGTTCTTAATTGAAAGTTCATGGCATTTAAGATGAATAAAATTAGATTTTAAGTTTAAGTTGGTATTAATTAATGTATTAATCAAATATTTTTAATAATTTACCAGCATGAACAATACATCATACTTTAATAATAATATAGTATAACTTATAAATAAATTAAGCAATAAAATCTACCAAAAAGTCCAAGGAAGTAACACGGAAGATATTAAAGAAATTTCGGTGCTAGATTTGACATAAAATAAGTTCGACATTATAATACCTGCTAAATCTGCTAGTACAGAGTAAGGATGTCAAATAATAATATTTTTCATTATTATAATTTCTATTTAATAATATTATGGATCGCTATAAATGATTGAAACTTAAATTGAAGTACGTACAACGTAGAATAAGTATAGTACCTAGCTGTATAAATACTTAATGATAATTAAAAATAAAAATCGCTTTAATGTATCATTTAATATTTAGTTGAAATGAGTATTTGAGTATCTTTAGAAAATACTTAATACCTAGTATAAATAATACTAGTAGTCAAAGTAATGTATTTACGAACCGAGTATTTTTATAATTCTCACGTGATTTTACTGTTTATTCGTTCCAGCGAACAGTCAGTCACCTTATACGTTTCGCACTCTACATTTTTTTACAATAAAACTGCGTTCGTATAAACACAAAACACACCTATGAATTTAAATGGTCGGATTAAAAGTTTTTTAATCCATTGTGGATGAGCCCCGTAGGGATGGCGGATTCAGGTTAGGATAAACAACGATTTGGGATGTGAAATCGATTTTATTTTGTTTCGCGTTTTAGTTTTTTTTTCGTATACATACTCGTATCTATGTTTGGCCAGTATCTCGCCTGATGTCAATCGAAAACTTAGCTGAAGGAGGACATAAATCTAGAGGAAGACTAGACTAGAGTAGAGGAAGATTAAAGGAAAAGAATGAATTAGAAGAGTATTTACCTGCGTTTTTCTTTACTGATCGGACGGAATGACGAATGCATTATTTTGTATTTAAGTTTAGTATTGTTCTCAAGTAAGTGTCATTTGTCTTATTGAAAATAAACTTCTTTAAACCTGAACCACCCTAATCCTAAGTTCAGCGACCGCTGACAAACAATCTTTAATTTTTAGGGATACGTAATCGAGTTCCATCTACCTACATTTTACATATAATTAGGTTCTCCAATTTCTGTTTTTGTATTTTCCAGGAATTATTTTTAATGAAATAAGTAGGTATGACGAGGAAAGTTAATCTAATCAAAATAAAATGGGCTTAAGTAATGAGAAATGTAACATACCAATCTAGTCACAACACTCAAACGCAACAATATCTATAAATCTGTAACCCATGGTTTATTAACCCTTGAAAAGATTTCTCATGACCGCAACCGCACACACACACATACACACACGTAAGTAAACAAACAAGCTGTTTGTTGAATTCTGAAGAGCACTCGCGCACGCCCGATTTGAAAATAAACAAGTCAAAAAGTGTTTTTCAACATAAAATTTAAACAGAGCGAAACTCGAGTAAACAAATAAGGAGCAACCCTATTTCGGATGTTCTACAATGCATGCAAGCATAATAGAATAATAGTACTATACCTACGCCATTTTAAACTTAACCCTACGGTGATCGCGCACGTTGAACGTACGCGATATTTGAACAAAAATAAACACGATCAGCGCGGCCCATTATGAATAACTAAGCATATTCAACATATTCAACAGTCTTACCACCCTTACAATTTCCCTTTTTTTAATATCAACCCCTAAATCCCAGCAGGGTAGAAATTAAAGTGTAATGGTGCAATGTTTAATAACTTATCTGCGGGTTCGCGTAGTGTTTGCCTTTTGTTAATGTAATTTTTAAAGTTAATTCGGGAGGGTTGCGAAAATCGATAAGTGAAATTTGATACTGTGGTAATCGATTGTGGGAATTCGATATTATGTTGTCTTACTTTCTATGGTACCTATTACTATATTTCTTTTAACAAGCTATGGCTATTTATTTTTTTTACTTTACATCAATTCATAACTTTTTAACCGACTTCAAAAAGGAGGAGGTTTTCAATTCGACTGTACGTCTTTTTGTATGTTTGTTACGCGATTATTCCGTCATTAATAAACTGATGTAGAAAATTACTTTTTCGTTAGGTTTTAGTGTATCTTCAAGATGGTTCCATATAAATTTCATCGATATTTCACCTTGGACATCAAAGATAGATCAGAATTAAAGCCAGTTTTTTTGTTAATTGTGGTCATTAGAGTAAACTATATCACGTGAAAATATACAACGTAAATAATAATTGATTATATTTGTCTGCATACATTTTATTCCATTTGAGAACCTTACAAATCTGACAAATAACAGAGAAAATTTATTTCCCAGCATCACCGCTTTCCAAGTTAACCCCTAATCATCGACACATTGACGAAACAATCACAACCCCGGGGCGGGAGTCGAAGGGTTAGAGGCATTACTGGACATAATCTTGATTGATCTGGTACAAATAATGTTGGTTTCGCAGCGGGCCGAAATGTCCCCGCGATGCTTTCTTTGTTCGATCATTTGCAGCGACTAGCGGGGGGTTCAATGCGCTTTTCGTGCGTAACACGTAAAACTACTTTCGGGGTCTTATTTCTTTCATGAAGAACGACTATGACTTAATGATTAGAACTGTTTTTTTTATACATTATTAGCTTACGTTTGACCACTATCTCACCTGATGGTAAGCGACGATGCGGTCGACAATGTAGCACGCTTGCCAAGATAGTACATGTCCACTCGAGATTTGAAGATTCCTAGATTATATGTATCGGGAAAGACTGACTCCGGCAGGGAGTTCCACTCGGGAGTTCGACTGTCATGAATAATTTTTAATGAAAAGCATATTGTTGTATCGCAATTACTTTTTCTGTATTTAACGTTCAGAACGACACATGTCGTTTCTGAGTCGTTCTCTTTCTTGAACTAAAACAAAGACCGAATGAACTATTCTATAGAAATAAATACACGAATCCACCCCAGCAATTGCGTTTAAGCAAATTACAGCATTTACAAAAATAATTACGCGCGCTCAAGTATTCAACCCTAGAAGGCTAGGCTATCATTTCGATACCTAAGGGAAATTTAGAAGCAAATTGGTTAGGGCATATAAAATTAGAGGGTGGAAGGTAGTGTTTAATCGCGTACACTGTAAAACGTTGTTCTGAAATATTCAGCGTGGTACCCTGTAATGATGGTGAGCTTGATGGCTTGATGGCTTGATTGTAGCTACACTTATCTTGGTGAATCACTACCTTAACCTACGAAGGAAGGGGAGGAACTGAATCTTAAATGAGTTTATTATTAAGGAAGAAAAATTAGCTTATGTTTTTGCTCTGCAATTATTTTATTATTCTAATGAGTTTTCAACCGACTTCAAAAGGAGCTGGTTCTCAATTTGACTGATTGTACATTTTTATCATTGTTTTTTGATTCGATTATTTTTTATGTTTGGTAACTCAGATCTCCGCCAATCGATTTAGAAAATTCTCTTTGTGTTGGGTATAATGTATATTTACTTATATATATTTTTTTCTATTATCTATTTGCGAGTTAAAAAGCCTTCATCGTTTTATAGTTTTTTTAGGTTTTTTTAGGATTATAGATACTTAGGGATCAAAAATACCCCCACTATCTCCCAAGGGTTAACACGAGATTATACAGATAGTCACAAACGTTTGTTTCACACAATAGCAAACATATTTTATTCAATAACGAATAGAGGAGCATAAAGAGCGCATTAGGACATATTCATAAGATTTTTTGCGCATTTTGTGAACGTAAACGTACAATTTATAATTTTTTTGTTAATTTTAATACTAAGCAGATGTCTGTTAATCTCCTTAAGAGATGCATCTGTGTGTTCGTCTGTGAGCAGCCTTATGGTTTTTGGTTGTGAGAGTTCGTTTTAATTTTTTTTTGTATCAATTTGTACGTGCTTAGGAGTTCGAATTAGAGGTTATGATTTTTATTATAAGTTATTTTATTATATACTTACTATATGTATTATATTACGTTTGGAGCGAGTGTGATTCATTAAGTAAGTCAGTGGTGCGAGCCCAGCGGGATTCGAACTCGGGTGCGTCGGATCGAAAGTCGCACGTTCTCCTACTAAGCCACACTCGCTCTCCATACAAAAGTTAGAATATACCAACATATAATCCTCGGTTCATCACAAAATTAAACATACCCTTAAACGGTAGGTATCGTCGAAAAACGTATATTTCCACCCTCTGTCAGTAGGTAAAACCACCCTAATCCACGTCAGCTGCTTGTGACTGGTCGTGCACCCCCTAACTCCCTTATTTACACCAAAACACGCATTGACCCCGCAGCGGTAATAGTTTCTTCCGGACGCGAGGTCAAGTTTCGCTGGTTATTGCTCCCCGCCGACCAACTTAAGTTGAGCCCTGAAATTCGCGACGTTGCTGGATTTTGTGGAGCGAATACAAGTATAGAGAGGTCTAGGTGTTTTGGTCGTGTCAGAGCTCTATCCCTGTCAAATACATAATGAGTGTTTTTTTTCGCAGTCATAAGCGACGGTTAATGTTTTCGATCGATGTCCCACAGACCTTGGTACTCTCTACGTAAATGTTTTAAAGAGGTTCAGTTTGTTTGTACAACGACTAAAATATTAACTCACACAAGGTTTCCGGGAAGGAAAAATTCAACCACCGGCTGGGACTCGAACCCGCGACCCTAACTTCCGGTGGTCGAGTTTTTTCTTCTCGGAAAACCTTGTTTGAATTTTTCGCTTGGCCTTCGTTAATGCTTCATATAAAACATAATAAGAATTAAAATATTAACGACTAAAATATTTACAACGAATAGTATATTAACGACTATAATACTTGTGGTAGTTGTTTCGTATGCGGGAGGTCATCTGGGTAGGTATCACTTGTTAGATATTCTGCCGCCAAGCAGTAGTCGGCAAGCAATGTGTTCCGGTTTGAAAGCCATTGTAGCCAGCGAAATCACTGGGCATATGAGACTTAATATCTGATGTCTCAGGGTGATGAGCGCAATGCAGTGCTTGGCAGTACTTTTTATGGTATTTAAGGTTCTGGATGGCACTTGTTTGGGCAGGCGTGGCGTACCATCAGGCGAACGACTTGCTTCTCTCAACACCCAGTTAAATAAAATAAAAAAACAAAAAACCTCTAGCTAGCTAGGTATCTAAAGTTTACCAAAAGAAGCTTTTAAGTAGAAAAACCATGCTTTACCAATACTATTTACAAAAAAGATTAAGTTTGATGTAACTGAACGACGAGACGAGCACGACGTTCGCCTGATGATAAGCATTACGCCTGCCCAAAACATTAACAGGATCACCCAGGATTTTATTTTGAAAAAATGTGATATGCGTAGGTACTACACAATTTACAAAATATTATGTGTATATTGTTATGTATGATTGTTCTATTTTATTATCGTTTATATTAATTATTTGCTGTGCACCACCGTCTATTCTTTTAACATTTGTCCAATCCATCCAAACGTTGTCTGTAAGAGATTGCTTTATGCGATAAGACCGCCAATTGTATTATCCTAGTTAAGATTATATTTTTCTCATGTAATTATGTTTGTGGTATGCAATAAAGTGTAATTGTAATTGTATTGTATTGTGTTACAAGTGCGTGCGTCACCAAGGGCCTGCGCTGAAAACCAGTGTTGTGGATTCTTCACAACATTATGCTGAGCACAGACCTTTTTTGAGTGCACTGTGCACGGCAGCGGTCTCCATACACATGCTGTAACTGTTTGCTTATGTTGTTTTATTCTGTCCTTTTGCACTTGTGTTTGTGCGTTATTTTTTGTGTGCAGTTTTGTCTAAAATATTTTTTTTCTTTGTTTGTTTCTTTCTATATTATTTAATTATTTGTAATTTGTGAGCGAGTGTGGCTCAGTAGGAGCACGTGCGACTTTCGATCAGACGCACCCGAGTTCGAACCTCGCTGGCCCCGCACCACTGACTTTCTTAAGTTATGTGCGGATCTAACACTCGCTCTAAAAACGGTGAAGGAAAACATCGTGAGGAAACCGACATGTTCAAGAATTAATCACAAAAATTCAAGGACATGTGACATCCACCAACCCGCACTGGGCCAGCGTGGTGGATTAAGGCCCATACTCTCTCTACGAGGGAAGGTCCGAGTCCCAGCAGTGGGAACGTAATAGGCTGATGACGATGATGATATGTAATTTATTAGGAACTTAAATTTTATTTTAATAGTGTTGTTGACGTGTATAATTACGAATTTATGATTATGAATAAGTGATTATGTTTATTCATTTCCTCCACAACAAGCATAGACAAAACGTCATACACAATTCATCATCTCTTCAAAATGTGCATATTTTGCTGAGATTTCTTGATCAAGTCGCGCCGTAGAGTCCCCGCCGTGAGAAACTAATTAATAACTGCTCTACATGGACATAATCGCCTATTGGTGCTTTTTGACGACTTGTTAGTCTGACAGCATAATCTATTATTTATGGTATACTCTACATAGCAGCATTATAACATGCCTCTCTGGCTTATACATGGTGTTTGTGATCATGGTTATCGTTTTTTTAACCGACTTCAAAAAGAAAAAGGTTTTCTATTCGATTGTATTTTTCTGTTTGTTACCTCAGAACTCCGTCATTCATGAACCGATTTGGAAGATTATTTTTGCGTCGGGTTCAGTATAGCTACGAAGTGGTCCCATATAAATTTCATCGATATTTGATCTTGGACTTTGTAGATACATTGAAGTTGGTTTTTTAACCGACTTCAAAAAGGAGGAGGTTTACAATTCGACGGTATGTTTTTTTTTTTTTTTGTGTGTTTGTTACGCGATTACTCCGCCAATTATGCATTGATTTCGATGATTCTTTTTTTGATTGGTAGGTAATATCTCAAAGGTGGTCCCATATAAATTTTATCGAAATTCATTCAGTAGTTTTTGAAAAAAATAGCAAAAACAAAAAATATAAGTTTAATCTTCAAGTCGATTCTTGTTTTTTTTTCGTAACCAACTTTCTAAAGGTGGAGGTTTGTATTCGACTGCTTCACCTGCTTCACCCAGGGTTTACTTCCGGTGAGGGAACTCCTCAACGGTGAATAGTACAGACGCAACATTTCGTAAATGGATTTAACCATAATAGCCTGTTCTAAATTCCATCATGACATGGCAGATACACCCAGGATTGACTTTCGGCGAGGGAACTCCTCAACAGAGAATAGGACAGACATGAAATTTTTTTGTACATGCATTTAATTGTGATAGCCCGTTTTAAACTTCGTCATGATGTGGCTTCTAGATCATAAAAGCTTGTTTTTAAAAACTTTTTGAATTAATTTAATTAAAACTTGTTTTTCACTAAAAAGGTTAAAATAAATTATTTTTCAAAAAAAACTAAACCGACTTCAAAACCACAAATAGGCACTCAAAAGTTAAAAATAAATTAATATAATTATCATAAGCGCTACCCACTCATATATTTGAAGTCGGTGCCAGCCAAGTCTAAAAGGTAGTAGCATGGACCAATATTTGGTCCATGGTAGTAGATAGATACTACCTACAAGTAGTACTTACTATATACATAGTATCTATCTGTTACCTATTAGACTTGGCTGGCACCGACTTCAAATATATGAGTGGGTAGCGCTTATGATAATTATATTAATTTATTTTTAACTTTTGAGTGCCTATTTGTGGTTTTGAAGTCGGTTTAGTTTTTTTTGAAAAATAATTTATTGTTTGATATAACGTATACTTGTTTATGTAACTGAATGACGAGACGAGCTGGTCGTTTGCCTGATGGTAAGCAATACGCCAGCCCATAACAATAACAGCACCACCTAGAACTTTGTTTTGCAAAATCCTGCGGCTCTGCATTGCGCTAGTCACCCTGAGACAATTAGCTGTTGAATCTCATAATGCCCAGTAATTTCGCTGGCACATTTCATCTTGGTATGTATTTTAGTACCTAACTATCCCTTTTTTTATTAGGTTATAGGCAAGCATTTGACCGCAGTCTCACCTGATGGAAAGTGACGACGCGGTCGACGATGGATCATGCTTGCCTAGAAGATACCGATTCACTCGGGACTTAAAGACACCTAAATTACGGGAAACAGACATGCTGGTAAGGTCCTTTATATATCTTAGCATATATCCTTCTTCAGTGTGTCTTAGTGTTAATATATGTGTATCTATTTAGTATCTATTCGTGAGTACCTGTAATTGGCTTTCTATATATTATTCTTCTATATATTCTTATTGTAAAAGCTGTTGGTTCTGCAACAAATAAATAAATGCGAAAGTTTGTATTTAAGTGTGTTGGTTACCTATTCACGCCACAACAGCTGAATGTATTTGAGTGAAGTTCAGAATAGAAATAGCTTTCACCCTGGATTAACACATAGGTAGGCTTTTTAGCCGGGAAACTGTGGGTGAACCTGCATTTTTTTTCTTATGATTAGATGACATTTATTTTTATTTGTATGTTACTAAATGACGAGACGAGCTGGCCGTTTGCCTGATGGTAAGCAATACGCCAGCCCATAACAATAACAGCACCACCCAGAACATATGATGAGTACGGCATAAACCAATTTGACGTTTTGAAAGTGATTGGAAAGAGTTAGGGCTACTTAGTGCTTAACATTATGAGTTAGATTTTTTTTGATCCCAATTGTGCATCAAGCTAAAATATCAATAGTTAAATAATAGAATTCCTTTAAGTGCTCAAAGATAGGTGCTCAAATGGGAATGTTTCTGATCTTCATCTTTAAGATCCTAAGATCATTTTGTGTCTCTAGATCTCTGAAATACTCTACAAGTCCAAATTCCGAACTTCTAGAAGTTTCCCGCATCTCTACCTACCCCGGATACAAAGTATACTCTCATGAATCTTCGAAAAGTTTCGAAATTCGAGCCTCGTCGCGAAATGTCGTCGAAATCCCGCGCAGACGTGTTGCGGGGAATGCGCCCGCGCAGACTTTATAATTACCGCCACTTTATATACAGGGGGCCACATGAATATATCGGTAAACTTCCAATAATAAATACAAAAACAAGTGGGCAAATATACAGCTCGGATGCACATGAGAATGTGTTACGCTTAAAAAAAATCTATAATATTTACAGACAGTAAGATCTATGTGTTTATAACTAGCCTTATGACATTGAAATTATCCTACTATGTAAAAGCGAAAGTTTGTAAGAATGGATGTACCTTTGTTACTCTTTCACGCAAAAACTACTGAATAGATTTTGATGAAATTTGGTATGGAGATAGCTTATACCCTGGATTAACACATAGGCTACTTTTTATCCCGGGAAACCGCGGGTGAAACCGCAGGGCGCAGCTAGTATTAATCTAAATACGAGTCAATGCTGGCAAAACAATAATACCCCCAAAATTTTGTTAAGTGATATAAAAATACCAGATTAATGAGCAGTATGACTAAGCGCCATTTATATCGCCCTATGACAAGTTAAAAAACTTAATTTTTAATTCAAAGTTTACAAGTATAAAACAGGTGAACTTAAGTTTTGGTGAAATTTTCAAGTTCAAATTTAATTTGATAATTCTACGCTTTTGGACCTGTATTTGAAATACAGCTATAAATTCACATTCAAACTAATAGAAAACTATTCTCAAGATTTGCAAATCCTTGTGCAACAGTGTATTCAAGAAGCATAAATCATCCTGTACAATCAAAGCATGAACCTAGTGTATTTATGTCATTATTAACCGGTGCGAATTAATACTCATTTGGCGTCCATTTATATCGCGAATTTTCTGACGCGGCGGCAAAAACTCAAATGGCTAGCGCGCGCTCGCGTCGTCGCGCGGCGAGTTTTTACCGCCAGCCGCAGTTACCGCTCCAAGCTTACCAAAAACGGACAACTAATCATCTACACATGCTTTTATTAAAATACTACTTCAAAAAATACGCGTACAACACTAAAATCATCCTATACAACAACCAATCATAGACGCCGACACGCAACGCTTCCCGATTGGCGTATTCAAATTTCGATACCCCGAATTTCGAACGTCCCTTTCCAAACGCGGTGACTTTGCCGTGACGTTGTGATGAAATAGCATTTAAAAGTAATGTTCAGGTCGGTATGTAAAAAGTTGAGTCGGTCGTCGTGTCAGCCACTAATTGAGTGGCGCACGCTATCGCATGGAGTAACCGCGCCTCCATCAAAGGTTAGAGCAAATTCCTTCTATGCTCGTATTGAGCCTCCTTGACTCCACCTGACCTGAGGTTACAGCTTTCACACAATCCCATGCATTGTCCATTTCAGAGACTAGTCAGATCGTGTGATTATATCTATTGTGCGCCATTTCGCTATCAATAGACCAATCATCTATTGATCGAGAATATTATATTCACATTATAGAAAGAACCGTAATAAGCACAGTCATTTTACACAATTCAATGCCAATCTAGGTGCTAAGTGGCAGTTAGGAATAATGACTACTGTTTGTTATCGTGACAAGATTTCATTAGCCTCAATAATTGAGTTTGCAACGAGTGCATTTTATAACGAGTGTTTTCTTCAAAAACGAACATATTATTATTAATAACGTTTATAACGCACACTTTCACGAAGATGCCACTACAATAAAAGAGAAATTCCGGGTGACGTAACCTTGTAAAAGCGTCGCAGGTCTGCGAATTGATTTTTATCATTTTGTTCAAATAAATGTTGCAGTCCAAGAAAGTTAAATCTTGTAATTTTTACTTTACGCAATATTATACTGTAGAACATAAATGAAGCGTATCGCTTCGAAATCATCACATTCACTTCCTTGGGCTTTGAAGTGAATCCAATTCTCACTCCACAATAATAGCCTACCGCGTATCAGTTTAGTTAATGACAATTGTCCCACACGTGCCTGTATTTACGCAAACAATAATTGTTATGCGTAATGCGCACTAAAACGTTTTTATCTACGCTATAAGCTGCTAAAGAAACACGGACGTAAGCATAGATTATAGCAATATAATGCTTGATATTGTTCATTAAGGTGGGAAGTCGTGACTGTGAACCGACTCGGGGTTTGAATGTTACCTTTCAGCTAAATCCGTTTTCCCACGTAATCGAAACCGAGAGTATTCGAGATCTATCATTTGTTAACCTCAAACGATCCCGAAACGAGATGCGTAAGGAATGCCAAACGGCAAAAACCACTCGATGGGGACGATAAAACGAAATCGCCGATGCGTTGTCGAAAAAAAAATGCAAGTGCTGCGTGCGAGCGAGAGACAAAAAACGTATCGTATCGCGGTTCCACTCTAGCGCGCGCGGCTAATGAATACGCGGCGCGGGCGCAGCTGCGCGAGACAGCCCGCGCTAAGATCCGCCATTATTTATTTTATTTCGGTGCGAAACTCCGAATTGGATCACGGCGACAAAGAGGTTCAATTGCGCGTCACAATCCTATGACAATCGACGATTATACAGAACGAGCGCGGACAGATGTAAACAAACAGACAATGTCGCGCCGTTTGGCGGGGACGCCGCACAAAAGAGCAGCGTCGCTCGTTTAACAGCTTTTTCCGATCTGTTTGGTATTCAATGACAGCGTCGGGAGAAAGTCATCTGAACTCAGACTAATTCTCCCGAAGATCAATGAAGATCATATCTACAAATAGATAATCTCTGCGCGGGAGACGTGCGTGCGCCCATCCATCTCGGCTCGGTTTTTTCTCGATCGCTGTTCGCTTCACATAATTACAAACTCTAGTTACTAGCGCATCAAATGTTAGGGAAACCGTTCGCCTCACTGCCGAGTGTTATTATTTACAGCGATTTAATCTCGCATTAAGCTGATTGACGACTGATTCATTGCTATTCAGCGATACGTCTCTATATTAGCATCGTGGAAATTCCTTCAAACCGAAAGTGATTAGACTGATTGCTGAGTCTGATTAAATTCATACGCTTCGACGTATCGCTTCAACTGCTACATCGATAATGTTATTCAGCAATTCAAAGACAATGCGAACGATTATGTCTTCGCTAATGAAGTCGCTGATGTCGAAGGAATATTTCTTTTTCAATCCATAACCGTCGATGGAACTTAATATTAAATGCAAAACAGTGATCCGAGTGAATAGGCCTGATTATCATCCTGCGACGACCGAGCCGAGCTCTGGTTAATTATGACGCAAGAACTATTTGTGAGAACTGCTCTAAAAACGAAATGCAATGGGAATCACGTATGATTATGACTTCAGACACGCTATCCGTGCAGTCGAAACTAACAATGAAGCTGCGAAAGAGAAAAATGTAACCAATGTCATAGACGTGGCAGCGATTACTGAAAATAGCGACAAAAAAGATTTACAGCTGTCATGTGCCTAGCAGTTTGAAGATTTACAGCGCAGTACCGCGGCACCCGAGACATGCATACATCGCGCACTCGATAAAAAAGTCATCGGCTGTCGATATACTAACGAGTCCCGCCAGTCGCCACCGCCGTCTGTAGACGCCGCGTGTAGTCGCAAACAAACAAACAAAAACATTATCAAACCGATTCATACGTCGATAGATCGTCCCCCACGATGTCAATTAACATTCCCGCAATTATGTTTTAATTACTTCTCATTATACGTTCCGTTCAATAAAAATATCATCTTGATTTATCCAATTAGTTGCGAAGGCGCTGCTGATGGCAATTTTCGTTTTAGCATTTCATAAATTAACGTTCTTCGTCATAACTGTTTTAATAAGTCGTTTAAAAACGAGCATAATAGCTTGTTCGAGGGATCCTCAATGAAATGTGCCACGGATTTTTTGGTTTCAGAAGAAAAAAGGAAGAATGGTGTATCGTTGATAAATGACGAAGTCGAGCGTCGGAACGTCATTAATGATAACAAAAAGAGCGCACTAATTCATGGAGTGTCGTTGCACTCGAATAGTTGGAGTGTCGGTGGCGCATCACTGGGCTAGTGACGCGCTGCGCGTATCGATGACAGCCAGGGATGACAGTATCAGAACTAAACCGATCACTTGCCACCGAGAGCACTATATCAATCACTCGCGCACAATCGTACCGCGCGAGTCCGCATGCCACTTAAATAAATTTATAACATATTAAGTACGTTGAAAATAAACACTTTACAGTTTATGATTTATTTCGTGGTGCGATGAATTATGGACGTCACTTATTAAAGACTGCGATAGAGCGGGACGTCCGAATTTTATCTCTTTTTGTGGTGATTTCACGTGCGCTGGCTACCGATAAACGTTTTATTGGAGTAATTAAACAGCCGATTAGCCTTTGTACGTGTTACGTGTCCAAACATGATAAATGTGACATTTTACAACTAGCCTAATCTTCAGGACGATAATATTTTTATTGGACTATCAGTTACATAACATTTGTCGAATAGTGATTTCACAAACACATTTTAGTATCAAATAGTGTTGTGACTCAATGCGGCGCATAAATAATGGAATGGTCAGTTCCACGACACTGCAACTTATTTATCTGTTTGGTTATCGGGGGTCTGAGGTCGCGACTGCTTGCAATATTACGGTTATAGATACAATTTAGTTTCAATAATTACTACCTACACAACGGAGTCTTTGACTGATAACAAATCAATAACAATTTTATCTGAACGGTTAAAAGTGAAACTCGATGTCATTTCCGGCAATTGATACAGAAAATTGAGTGGAGGTATTTTTTTAAATTGCATATCATCGGCACATGTCAACGCCTATTGTGCATGTTGAAAAAAAAAACGAAAAACCCACAAAGAAATTGCGGTATAATAAATTTGTAAAATAAATTACACGGCTCTTGATTGTCGGTTTGTGTCCAGATTACCTGTTTTACGAAGCCGAATTGTTATGAAATGACTCCATTTATATAGGCTTTTTTGTCGTTCAAATAATAAGTGTTACTATGTCGATTTGGCTTGTCATGTTATTACGGGGACCGCGGAGTGAAACGCAGTTTAAAAACCTTTAACGCTACTTTCTACGTAAAGTATCCTCAGGATGTTATTGGATGTAATAAAAATAACAACGGGACGGTCTTCAACCTTCCAAGAAGTGAAGACCAAATCTGTTGAAAGGCCGTATTTTTTCAGACATACGTTTTTGGGACGAATCAGTTTTGTTTCTATCGATTGTCTCGAATCTCATAAATCACATTCATCGTCACAATTTTGTTTATTATTCAATCATAAAATCTCCTGATTTGGAAGATAAAATGACCATTAAGCAATCGTTCTTTTATTTGTTTCTCCGGTAGGTATATTTTATCAAAGTCCCTGCTTTGCAAAGCAGTACTAATCGATTACAATCACAAAACGTAAATTAATTTACAGCCATTGCGTACAAACAATATCGATTCGAATCGATAATGCATACCGAATCGAGAGACGTAAAACGCGTAAACAATCGATAATGGACGAGAACTGAGTAGTCCGTGCATCCACCGGCACTAATTACGCTTTATAGTTATTAAAGCATCAAGAAATTGCAGCTTCTGATTTACGGGCCGCCATTTTGTATGCGACATTTTAATATTCGAATGCGTCGGATCGCGGGCTTTTTTTACTTTTTAATTTTGACGAGCAATGGAGGCAGGTGCGTTCGTACAAAGTTATACCGTTTGGTTCTCTCTTTTCGAAGTAATTTTCGAACGGTGTCCATGAATGGGTTTTTATGTATGGAACGGAATTGGGGAAGCATAGATTTTTATTACTCGGCCTGTTTTTTTTTTCGGTTTCTGGTTACCATTTTCGTTGGTCGTGCGGAGCGGAATGATGTCATTTTAGGGCGAAACTGACTTTACAAAATGTTGTAAATTGTTCTTTATATCAGACAACAGTTGTTACGCAACAAGCTTTGTTTACAAACGTACTTTTGTTTTCGTTAAGACTCAAATTTATATTACCGCACAGCTCAGAAGGGAACTAAAACTTAAGACACGTAACATAATGTCATCCATATAACACATACCTGTTTACTGAAAACGGCGATGTCCTCATTGAAGGACTCGGAGGAACAGACGTCTCCGCCCGCCACGCCGGGGTCCCTGGGCGTGCAGGTCGCCAGCTCGCACTTCTCGAAGATCAGAGCCAGCAGGGGGAACAGGGGGTGCCTGGAACGTTCAAAATGGGCATTAGAATGAAGAAATGGTGACATGGGAATAGGCGCTTGCAAGGTCAAATGACATTGAATATCGTTAGCTGTGTTTAGAGTGCCCTGAGGCAGGAAGTTGACACCCAGTTCGGGTGCCAAACCTTTTTGGATTGTTCATTTAAGCTTAAGCCTAGAACATTAATTGTGTAAGTATATCTGTAGGTACACTTCTAATGTTCGCAATAACTTTCATATCAATTTTATTTCATTTTAGAGCGAGCGACTCCATAATAAAGGTCTGCATGATTTTTTTTCAGATTTGGTCACCACCAAATCAAGGTTATTAAGAGCTCATCATCATCATCGTTCCTCAACTTTATTGTGAAGTTTTTAAAGACATTTGGTAAGTATAGTTATACATCTACGTAACAAATCATCTTGTTTTTAACATGTTCTATTTATAGATACAACTTGACATCAGACTCTGGCGCCTCTTTTAGTTAAATAGTACCCATGAGACTGATGTAAACAATATTATTAATTGTAGATGCATTGACAATTGAGTCCTGTATGACGTAAATGCAGTCCGATTTACAGAGACAATTAAAATACAATTGTTGGTTGTTTAAATCTGAGTATTTAAAAAAAATACTAATTAAATTCTGGGAAATCCAAAATTTACTTTATTTTTGCATCACCTCGTGATGTAGCTTTTTGGTCTTTAAAATAAACACCCGTAGAGTCTATAGTGGCAAAATACGAAATACTAAGATACCAATTATATAATCAAGCTTCATAAACTGTTTTCGCACATAAATGCTATTTAAAAGCTCCGTTATCAGCTGTTTCTCATCACTGCTATTATATTACGCTATTTAAAGTCACTGTTACTCGGAATAACGTACAAGACAGTAATATTTATCGTCATTGTGCAAAGGTGTAGTTTTATCGTTGTAGGTTTGCTATTGTTACCGTTTTGTGCAATCTTGCGTTAACTTATAATTATTACTATAAGGTGTCTTGTTTTTATTTATTTATTTTATTCTATTTCACATGCTTAGTCTTCCGCCTTGAATGAGTTAAAAAAGTGTTATCGTGAGTTACCTGATTTTTTTTCAATAACTACGATACTAAGGTATAAAAAACTTACATTGCAGTAGAAATCATGCTTATTTTTGGTTTCCGGAAAACATGCCCTCTTCACCCGAAATTATTAATTAATCTGAAAATGTTGGGTGTCATTTTTATATTTGGTAATACTCAACTGTTCTGTATCTTTAGTGATTTTAATTTTAGCTTATTTATGACTTTTAACTGCATTATCCATTCCGCAATCTCTTAACTATTTGTTTGCTATCTTTAAATCTACAAGCCTTTTCAAAAACGGGGCATCATCAACGTTTAGCCATTGTGGCCCAGATCAGATATGGCCGCGCGACCTTTGCCACTTAAGCAGCCATTTACCACAATCTTAGAGTTATCAGATCAAAACTCGTCAAGAAACTTGAAGGAGCTTATGGTTGTACAATGGGGTTCAAGTGTAAGCGGGTTGAACACATTCTTTTAAAGATTGTAACTCCTGTATTCAGTTTGAAATTATTTTCTGATATACTTTTTAACAATATATGTCTGTGTAAAAAGCGTTGACCAAAGGAGCTTTGAGTCTCTGTGGTATTAATAAATTGGTACGATGTCATCTATAATGTTTTTTTACGCTTAATAGATCTATGTTTGGCCACTATCTCGCCTGATGTGAAGCGATGATGTGGCCTAAGTTGGAGCACATAGATCTAGAGAGAGACGGCAGTAGAGCGGCTGCTCAGACCCGTCTCCCCGACGTTTTTGAATGTACAAACAATTTGTATTTAACTCAAAATCATTTACTGGTCAAATTCATTTTTATGGTCAAAGTATTATAAACTGCATTTCTAAATTGTTTTAATTCTGTCAAAGCCATTATTCTTCCTATTTCTTTGATAATTGTATTATATTGAAACGCAAATTCTTAGGTACTCGCTTTGTTCAAGCAACTCGAATATTCCTGCTGTTGTTAGCCACGATTACTGTTTTTACGGGATCTTGTGGTTAGTAGTGTGAAAGTTATTGCAATTAAGCAGCAATTTATATGTCTGTATTAGTGATTCACATGAGGAGGCCATTTTTTCAAAAAATCTCGTTAGCAGCGAGCGCGGAAAGGAAGTCAATTTCGCGTTCGCGCTCCACCGCGCGCACAAGTAATAGATATGGTTTTAAATTATAAAATATTGTTTGTTACCATCCATCGTTGTTTTCAACAAAAAACTGTTCATTATTTTATTCAATGGCTCCGTTCCGTGTGATGATTATATAAGAACAATTGGACCGTTAGTATTGTTAATAATATTTTACGATATCCATTACTATTTTTTCTATAAGCAATTTTAAATCAACATAAGATATTACACATTTATCATACCACAAGGCACTCTTTCTCCGCTTTCCGCTCTCACTGCAGCTCTTGCACAGTAGGCATGCAGATTATATCGATGTCACGTCTGCACAATCTGCATCTAATCTATGATCTCTCACGCGTGGATCGCGCACTTACTTGTGCTTCTCAATTACCCTTCTGTTTTATATTTTATTCTTCGACATTTTATTGATCATAGGAGTGTACATATTCGGAAAGTAAGAGGAGTCTAATAAAGGGTACTTATTTGAGACCCTAGGATTTATAGGGCGCCACCGCAAATGTGCGAAGCGAAGCGGCTACATCCAACGATCACACACATATTTCCTGATTTCCTGTATCTAGAGAACCAGATACTTCGAGGACCATGGACCCACAACAGCCAGACATAAAACAAATACTTGGACGTTTTTCCGTGCACAAACATTTATTCCGTAACGACAATCAAATCAATAGAATCTAGTTATGTCTTATT
Source organism: Petrophora chlorosata (assembly GCA_951640565.1). Classification (NCBI taxonomy): domain Eukaryota; kingdom Metazoa; phylum Arthropoda; class Insecta; order Lepidoptera; family Geometridae; genus Petrophora; species Petrophora chlorosata. Next base: position 14,709,099 of record OX621207.1, on the reverse strand, counting down.
AGTTAAATTTTCATTTTGCACAGCGTCAGAAAGGGCACCTACCATCAGTGGTACGAAATGAAACACATGAAAATGTGTACGATTTGACAGATGTCTTTTCAAAATGCTTTTGCTTTGCCAAAAGACATCACTCACCACAATACATGTTAGTAGATGGTATTCTAGTATTGGCAGCGATGCATTTGGAAGACTGATAGCTTCCGAAAACTCGAAGTCATTCGGCAAATGGCAAAAACTCAGCCACGAATTCCTTGATGCAATTATGCTCATGCTTCCATTACTATTTCAAATTTATCTGAATCTTGAACATATTTTATACCTTTTCTACCTCAAAGTCTTTTTGCTCCAGATTAAACATCTTTTGCAAAAAGCTAAAACTGGTGATAAGCTGCAGCAAAGTCCAGAGACCCTAAATTATAGTAAAAGCTGATTTCGTTCTATATACCCTCAATATCGTAAAACTCTTTAAGAAACGGAAGACGCGATGTTAGTGCACCGTTAAGGAAGCTGAAGGTAATAAGTAGGTAAAAACTACATGTATGCTACATAAATTCATTTGAATATAAGTTGTAGCAGTGCCAAAGCGGCAGAAATACTGTCAATACTTATTGGTATAATGGGGTTTTTCCAGTTCTCCGATCCGACACCCATTCATTATATTTTAACAATTATTAGGCAATGTCGGAGGCCTTAGAATGGTCTTAGAACTTCGACACCAGGGTTGGCCTCACACCCACACGAAAGAACAAGATTATATCCTGATGAACCAGAGTTCACCAGATTCCCTGAGGGATTTCGCTAGTCATCCTGGTAAACACACTCATTGGTCCAACAGGAACTGACACCTTAAGCGTAAATTGCTCAGATCGACACACAAACCGTTACCCATTCAAGTGCTGACCGCAGCGACCTTAGCTTAACCTAGCGAACTGCTACGAACGCTACGAGCGGTACATGTCGGACGTCGCGAACACGTCTGTTTTATCCAACTGAGCAATGAGACGAGCAAATCGTTCGCCTGATGATAAGCGCCACGCCCATAACAATTCTACTATAGTACAAATGTCACACGTTACCACACCACTCACCCGTATATTGCGTCCTTGTCGCGCTTGTGTACTAGCGGCTCGCCGGGTAGCGCGTGCGCGGGCGCCGCGGGCGGGGGGTAGTGGACCGGGGGGAGGTGCGGGTGCGTCAGTCTGTGCTCGTGGTACATCGCGCCGCCCTCCATATAGCCCCCTCCGTGGAGGCTTTCGTCGTACTGTAGGGAAAACAAAAGGTTAGTTATTGAAAATAATTGAGGAGCCTCATCTCCTATCATGTAGTCTGTGTGTAACGTTATATCTCTCTATCTCTCTATTTCTCAATTGCTATCTCTATCTTTCTCACTTACCATCTGTTTCTAGCTCACTATCTCACTTTCCTAGCTCGCTATCCGTTTCATTCTCGCTCGCTATATCTCTATTTTCTTATCGCATCTCTCCTTTTCTCATTTACTCTCTATTTCCAGCTCAATATCTCACTTTCTTGCTCGCTCTTTGTTTCTCGCTCGCTATATCTCTGTCTCGCTCGCTGTATCTCTGTTTTTCGCTCGTTATATCTCTGTTTCTCATTCGCTATCTCTTTGTTTGTCACTCACTGTCTATTTTTAATTTGCCCTATCTTACTTGCTCTCTCTTTTTCACTTGCTATTTATGTTTGTGTATCACTCTCGGTTATATAATTCTGTTATAAATTACAAGTAAAATAGTGTGGTTATTGTGTTTAAAATGAGGGTGTATTTCTCAGTACTCCAGTAGTAGAGCTTGAAATCTTACTTACCATTTAATACTTATTAATTGAACTTAACAACAAAACTATGAAATCACACAAGACGCTTGATAGCCGTAAGATAACTTCATTTATTACTAAATAAAATAATTTATTTTAATATCTTCATTCGATCCACTTAGCTATACATATAGAAAATGTTACAAACCTTTTCACCTTTTAAAATTATTTTTATTTGGTCACTTAAAACCTCTTTTTCGAACAATTAAGCCTTTAAAATAAATAAAAAGTCACCCACTACCTTTAAAATTCATTAAAATAGTTAAGTCATGGTCCCGATGGATATCTGCCGTCAATTAACTGCTTTATACATTTTCGAACGTGTGCCCTTTGCTTTACGTGTGTGCTTTTAAACAGATTAGTGCTTTCAAAAAGAATTTGACAGGCCCTCTAGTGATGTTTTTGTGCCAACTTTAGATGATAATAAAAAATAAAGCGTCGAAGAAGTTTAAAAATAGAATGGTTAATCTATGGAATCAGATTTTATATTGACACTGGCTGAAAACAATGATGTACCATAGATGATAAAAACACTGTTGTTACTATTTTTACTAGTAAATACATCTTTATAATTATTCCAAACGGCTCTATATTGTTGTGAAGCAATATCCAATGAATAATAATGTCAGGATTCCCAAATATTTCGAAATCTAACGTCGTTTTTAACCTCCGATCTTGACCTTGTGACCTGAAGAGCAAAGGAAAATTTTAAAATTACGCGCGCCAGAAGACAATGAGAAAAATCTCATGTATATTCATGCGGTTTACAATGTTTATATTAGATAACTTAAATAGTTTCATAAATATTAATATTCATATATACACAGGAGTCCATTCATTGAATAATTGTGATTTGTTTACCACGATCTGGTACACACGATTTTAGATAAAAAAAAAGTAATTATCTTTTTAAATTTGTAGCTGTAATCGCGTTATGAAACTTAATCGTAGTCATTTATTATGTCATTCACTTTGTTTTAAAATTTTAATGGCAGAATAGGCAAGCAGTGCGTTACCAAAAAAACTGCGGTAATAGCAGGCCTAGCGCACTCCGCACTGTAGGTACGAAGCTATAAGTACATAGCCGGACACCGACGGCGGGTCGCGCGTCGTTACGCGTGCCGCGTCAGAAGAGATAAGAGCTATGTGATAGAAAGAGAGGCGCTCTGTAGGTTAATGCGACTGGTAGGTATGCAGCGCTACGCGAGCTAAATTGAATTTTATAGCGTCATAGCAAGAGTCGCTATTTGTTTAAATTTCTTTGCGGAGTGATGCTTCTGTCCTTAAGTATTCTGTGGTAATAGAGAAACAAAACTAACTTTTTGCTTTTAAATACATAGAAAATAACACGTATTTTGTTGAATTTTCTTATATCTGTTTCTATTTTCTTAAAAACTCAAAATTACAGCCTTTTACCAAAATGGTGGTTTTAGAGCCACAGGCGACTTATATCCATGTCAGCCATTTTGTGCAGCCGCGCCATCAAATACGGTGACGATGCGTTTTGTTGCTCGTCGATAGGGAGTCATTAGCGCACCTTGCCTGAAGTGGGTAAGGTAGAGTCAATGTTTTAAATGGAGAGACGTAACATAGGTATAATGTACCATAGAGCGAGGAGTTACTTCTTATTTGTTTTATAAACGCATCTGGACTAAAGTGAAACGTGATGTAGAATTTATCATGCATTTAATTGAGGTTGTTTTTAAGTAGGTACTTAAGTAAATAGGTATGTAAAACGTATTCTGAGTATCTTGGAACGATTTTAGGAAGTATACCTAAGCCTGAGCAAAGGATTAATCACTAATATTCAAGTAAACGCTGGCCCAGTGCGGGTTGGCGGATGTCACATGTCCTTGAATTGTTGTGATTAATTCTTGGACATGCCGGTTGCCTCACGATGTTTTTGTTCACCGTTTTAGAGCGTGTGTTAAATCCGGGTCAGCAGGATTCGATCTCGGGTGAATCGGATCGAAAGTCGCTGCTCGCACTGAGCCACACTCGCTCAGAAAAAAATATATTGAGCCAGAATTTCTTGTACATTAAGACGTTTAAACGTCCATTTTTGTGTCTATTAAATAAATACTTTTTACTTTTGACTTATTCATCATATTTCTAAGCTTTGATTAGGTTTTTATCTTTCAATAAAATACATAATGCGATACGATTCATAAACCAGGAACAGTAAACTAGAAATAATCATAAAATCTAGGCTTAACACTCCGGCAGGTTGTTGCTGACTTTATTCGCCACTTGCATGTTACGTATGTAAACAATGCTTATTCGTACGGTATGCAACAACATCCATATTTAAATAAATAAAAATACTGCCAGGAACGGCGCAATACTGCCAGCATTTTGGGTACGCTGCCAACTGGTAGTGGGCTGGAGCATCTACAGGCCTTTAATAGTAAATGGGTTGTCCAATTGCTTCTCCTTGTAAATAGTTAAGTTTTAGTAAGTAGAGTGTAGAATTGTTTTTAGTAACAAAAGCATTCGCTCTTTTTTTTGGGTTCCGTACCCAAAGGTTAAAACGGGACCCTAACCGTATTACTAAGACTCCGCTGTCCGTCCGTCTCTGTCTGACTGTCCGTCTATCACCAGGCTGTATCTCATGAACCGTGATAGAGACATTTTAAATTTTCACAGATGACATTTTTCTTTATATTTTATTATTTTTATTGCTGCTATAACAACAAATACTAAAAAACAGAATAAAATAAATATTTAAGGGGCTCCCATACAAAAGGCATGACTTTTTTGCCATTTTTATAGGTAATGGTACAGAACCCTTCGTGGGCGAGTTTGAGTCGCTCTTGGCCGGTTTTTTTATGACCTTGCTCGATTTGAGCCATGTTATAAATAATAAATAAATAAATAAAAATATTTATTTATTTATTATGTCACGGAATAACATGGCCTTCTCATCATTAGAATTTAAGTAAGATTTTATATATAGAATATTTATAACGCGAATACCTAAAGGTATTTATTATCTAAAAATATTTTATTATAACTTTCTGAACATGTTATACAATCTGGGTGAGTTCAAATCAAGAGTGAACAAGTACTTACTGGGTAAGCGTGCTACATCTTCGACCACATCGCCGCTTCCCATCAGGTGAGATCGTGGTCAAACGCTGACCCAGTCAGATGTAAAAAAAAAAAAATTAAAAAAAAATGTTTTTTCTCTGAATATAATATTAATAATCCACTGTGGTGTAATGGTTGGGCAAATCTGTTACACAAGAAGTACCAAACACACAAACTTTTGCATTTATAATATAAGTGTGATTATTTAATGTTGTTTGTATTAAATGTGAACCAAATATATATTATGAGAGAAACAACTAATTGTCTCATGGTGACGAGCGTAGCCAGCGCTGCGCAGTTTGCAAATCAAAGTTCCGAGTGGTGCTGCGCTGTTATTAGCCGGTAACTGGTGCTGGTGTTATGGGCAGGCGGTTTGTTTGCTATCAGGCGGACGACCAGCTCCGCTCGTCAGTCAGTTTCATATAAAAATATTTACAATAATGTATTTGCTTTACCCCGTTTCCGTTTGTGCGCACCGTCTGCGAATTTATTGCGCATATCGGCGTACATTAGCGCGCTGCGACGTTAAGAGCATTGTTATTGTGATCGGAACATATCGAGATGCCTATCGGAGTCAGCTTGTTCACTGTGCCTTGCAAGACTTAGTTTTGAAGAAATAATACAATTCTCCGTTAGATATGTTGGATTATTGTCAACTTACCTATAATAAAAAGGAGGATCATTTATTGATAATAACTTAAATATATTTACAAAATAACTTAAATATATATACAAAATATAATAAAATTATTCTAAAAGGCCTATGGTGGAGGGGAAAGTGCCCAGAACGCTGGCCGCATTGCCACGCTGAATGACAATGCTGATTTTTTGACCCAAATATGACTGTAATAAAAAATAGTAGCCAAATAATATGGGAGGTTCCTTTTTGTTCTCCAAGTTTAGCGTCCGTGAGATTCTGCGTATTTCTTACATCGCCTTGAGATATTTATTAATACTTATCAATAATACAAATCCGTTTTATAAATAACAAACATACAAACAAACAGACAAAAGCTCTAAAAACCCTGGGATCGAATTCAGTACCCTCTAAATAGTCGATCCCAATTGGTTTTTCAAAAATATCTTCAATGTACAGAATTGGCTCAGTTCCATTTTTATTATAGAGTTTTCTCAAGAAACGTGCTAGAAAAATTACACATCAGTTTTGCAAGTTATAAGGTTTTTACCACGTTTTTATTAAGTCACTTTCTTGTTTGTCTGTCTGTCGTTCCGGGTGGAATCTTGCAACTCAAATTTCGAGCACTTCCCGATTAGCTATCCGGCTGAAACTTTCAGGGTAGCTCACAACTCGATGTCAATGCATTATAAATCCATTTTAAGGCGCATATTAACATGGTTTTAAGATTTTTTTATCTACGTTATAGCCTTGTTACACAACTTCATTAGGAGTTTCACCATTACGTCCTCCTCTGCTAGATCAACTAATGCATTGAACAAAATCTATCAGGTCATAGTTTTTGTGTGTATGAGAATACTCGAAATTCTCATGTATGTTTGTATGTCGATACGGGCGCTAATGCATGATGGCTCATTACGAACGGTAAAAAGGTGAATTTATCTAGCATACAGCCTTTGTTTTTAGTTAATGGTAGGTTAAGGAGTACTATCAGTTTGATTGCGGAAGCGTCGTGCTTTATACTCTAGTTATTGCATTAGTAGAGTCGTTACTTATCACTTACTCTACTTCTATTAGGTACTTTAGTCGTAATATACTCGTGGTACTTTACTCATGGTTGGTCTCTCGTATGCGGGAGGCCGTCTGGGTAGGTACCACAGCTTTGCCAGTTATTCTGCTGCGAATCAGTAGCGCGGAAGTATTACTGTGTTCCGGTTTGAAGTGAATTGTAGCCAGTGAAATTCCTGGGCATATGAGGCTTAATATCTGATGTCAATCAATCAATCAATCAAGCAATTTATTGCGAGAGTATAGTACACAAAGGTGATAAAATTCTAAAAATAAGTCCTTACATTCTACCATGACAATGGTGTCTTGGGGTGAAGAGCACAATACAGTCCTGCGCAGTGCTTTTTTCCTACTATATAATAATATAAACGCGAAAGTTTGTAAGGATAGATGTATTTTATTTCTCTTTGCTTTTCTTTCGTGCAAATACTACGGAATGGATTTTGATGAAATTTGGTATGGAGATAGCTTATACCCTGGATTAACACATAGGCTACTTTTTATCCCGGGAAACCGCGGGTGAAACCGCAGGGCGCAGCTAGTATGGTATAAAATTTCTGACACAGCAATTGTTATGGGCAGACGTAACGCAGTCAACGATAATCAGGCGAACGAACTACTCGTCTCATCACTCAGTTCCATAAAAATATATGTTTATAGGTAAGTAATAGTAAGTATAGCGACCCGCCCCAGCTTGGCACGGATGCAATTCACTTATGTGGTGTAATTTTTAGACGACTTGATTACAAAACGTTAAATTTTCCCAACAATACCACAGAATAGGTACTAAGGGACAGAAGCATCACTCCGCAAAGAAATTTAAACAAATAGCGACTCTTGCTATGACGCAATAAAATTCAATTCAGCTCGCGTAGCGCTGCATACCTACCAGTCATATTAACCTACAGAGCGCCTCTCTTTCTATCGCATAGCTCTTACCTCTTCTGACGCGGCACGTGTAACGACGCGCGACCCGCCGTCGGTGTCCGGCTATGTACTTGTAGCTTCGCACCTACAGTGCGGAGTGCGCTAGGCCTGACTATCCAGAAACTTAATTAGAATGTATTGTATATGTTAACCTTCCGTAAAACAGTCCAAATGACAGTGAAAATCGTACCGAAATCCGTTGCGTGATTTAAGAGAAGTAAGCGGAGAAACAGAAATAAGGATGAGGATCTAGGAAATCCTAGTTATTATATAGTTGTTGGGTATATTATTCATATTATTTATCTATATTTTGGTCGTAGTTTGTCCCTACAAAAGACTTCAACGAGTGCTTCTTACAATTATTTCATTCTAGTTTTGACAGGCCAGTATTTTTTAATATAAAAAAAATTAAGCAATGGGATAAGACAAGATAATAGTCATTTCCTGATGGTAAGCGCCGCGCATATAACAATTACAGTGCCACCCAGAATACCATGCAAAGTACTGCGTTGCGCTCATCCACCAAGATATCGGAAATTAAGGCGCATGATGTCTAGTAATTTTTCTGGCTACAATGGCCTTAAGCAACATAGTATTACTTGCACATTACTACTTGGTGGCAGATTAATTAGCAAAGCGATGGTCAGACGGCCTCTTGCATCACCTACTAAACTGATAAGTTACAATATACATATAAGTTTCCTATCTTTTATGGAACTGTGTGTTGATACGAGCAAGTCGTTCGCCTGATGGTAAGCGTCACGCCTACCCATAGCAATTGCAGTGCCACCAAGAACTTTAAATACCATACTAAGCACTGCGTACCATTGCATTGCGCTCATCACCCCGAGACATCAGATATTAAGTGTCATACGCCCAATAATTTCACTGGCTACAATGCCCTTCAAAGCGGAACACAGTAATGCTTGCGTACTACTACTTGTCGGCAGAAAAAGCTGTACCTATCCAGAGGGTTTCCCGCATACGAGAGACCTACCACGAGTGAAACTTTGTAAGTTTTTTCCTTATTACGAACGCAATACCACACACCATAGCCAATTAGACTGTCATGGTACTCGTAATGCAGAGGGGTGGCTCCCACCTACCGTTCACCATCAACATAAAAATACTTCCATTTTTCAAATTATAGCCCAATTGCGAGAACTGAATCACTTTAGCAACATTTACCCCTATTTATTATCCAAGTAGTTAAGTACCAGTCAAGTAACAAAGTACTACGCTTAGACCACAATCTAGGGCCCTACCGTTTACCCCATAGGTTGCCTGGCGTAGAATTATGGGGGACAGGGAGTATGATTAAAGCAATGTCCTGCTTCAGAGCTTCCAGTGATTATTAGGTGTGTAGTTAGAACAGGATTTTAAATAGAAATACCTATTCAACTATTATATGACAAATGTATAAATTAATATTTTGACTAATAATCACTACATCATCATCATCAGCCCATCACGTTCCCACTGCTGGGACACGGGTCTTCTCTCATAGAGAGAGAATGGGCCAAAATCCACCACGCTGGCCCAGTGCGGGTTGATGGATGTCACATGTCTTTGAATTTTTGTGAAAAATTCTTGGACATGCCGGTTTCCTCACGATGTTTTCCTTCACCGTTTTTGGAGTGAGTGTTAAAAATAATTAATCACTACATAGTATAAAGCACTTTCTCTGTCCCTATATCCCTATGTATGCTTAAATCTTTAAAACTACACAACGGATTTTGATGCGGTTTTTTTTAATAGAGTGATTGAAGAGGAAGGTTTACATGTATAATAACCGTGCGAAGCCGGGGCGGGTTGCTAGTAAAATAATAAATGACAAAAGTGATAAACTTAATAAGAAATTGACATGATTTTAACAATTCTATATTACTATTTTCTATTTATTTAATTTCTTCTTGATCTATATAGAAGAAAATTAAATGCATTGTCTTCATCTTTCCTACTTGCTGTACCCAACAGGGTCTGTAACGAACTATTATAACTTATTATGAACACCTATTCAACATTATAGAATGCAATAAAGTATTGAATTGAATTGAACATTCTCGTAGGTATATGTATCACGAGGAACGAATAAATAACGAATAAATAGACTTACATGTAAGTATGTATATGTATAATGAACATACCTACTTACTTTATTTTTATTGATGTACACCTTTTAAACCTAATTATAGGTTTATCTTGAATGTCGCATTCCTCTTCTGCTTACTAAAATATAATACTATTTTATAATAGTACTTAATTAAGCATATTTTTTCTTACTATTTATAGGCTTCCGTTTGACCACTATCTCACCTGATGGTAAGCGATGATGTGGTCTAAGATGTATCACGTTCGCCTAGAAGATACCTGTTCACTCTCGATTTGAAGAGTCCCAGGTTGTAGTTGTCAGGAAACAAAGACGTTTGGCAATGCGTTCCACTCCTTGGTTCGTAAGATGAACGTGGTAGCAAAACGTTTGGTTCGTACAGGAGGGATGTCTACCATGTATGGATGGCGCATAGCCGTGCGATGGTTGTCCTATGATGAAATGGAGGTGGTATGAGGTCATGTAGTTCCTGTGCACACTCTACAAAGTGCACCCAATAAAATACCGCTAAACTTGCAACTTTGCGTCTATGGTCGAGATTCTGTAGGTGACTATCAAACAGGTCTTATTTTACGCTTGATAGATCTATTTTTGGCCACTATCTCGCCTGATGTGAAGCGATGATGTGGCCCAAGATGGAGCACATAGATATATCTTGAGAGACGGCAGTTGCGCGGCTGCTCAAACCCATCTCCCCGATGATTCACCGAACATCATCCCGAAACACGACTAGGTCGCTTGACGGCATGGCTTTGTTCAGTGGGTGGTATTACAACCACGGATAGAGCCTACCACTCCAAAGCGCGTAAGCGGGTTTCATCACGATGTTTTCCTTCACCGTTTTAGAGCGAACGTGCAAAATCTGCACTTAACTGTAAGTCATTGGTGCAGAGCCGAGTCGGGATTCAAACTCAGGTGCGTCGGATCGAAAGCGCACGTGTTCCCGCTGAGCTAGACTCGCTCTAAAAAGCGACGCTCGCTCTAAGGTCGCCTATGAGCTTCTATAAGGTAATCACAGAACATCCAAAACCCTACTCTAAGCAATTTATATCATGCTGTAAGGCACAGACATCAATTTTTACATGGACACTAACAAGTCGGATGACAAGGCTCTCGGTAAATTCATGTCGACGTTATTTCCAAGGAATCTATAAAGCTGTTTTGTATTTAATGTCCGTAGGTATAATAAATGATTATTTCACTATTAAATATGAAATTATACGCGGAGCCTTCGGTTTGTAGTAACTGTATGCATTTTGTCTCGGATTGGAAGCGACGAAGCGGTGCTTTACAAAACGTTGAAGTGACAAATTGACCAATAATTAAAGAACAAATTGACATGATTTTTGGTAATTATAGTCCAAACTATATTACTATTTCGTATATACATATATAATTATTTTATTTGAGCTATGTAAAATAATATTAAGTTTTAGTATTAAAAATGCATTGTTTTCTTTTCTCCGACTTGCTGTGCCCAACAGGGTCTATAAAAAACTGATTTAACTTATGACTCATACCTAATGTAATATTATAGAATGCAATAAAGTATTGAATTGAATTTATTTGGACAACAAACAGCTTAAAGTTAAAGAATAAGTTCAACATAATAAATTTGCATAATGGGTGGATGGATGAATGGATGGATGGATGAATGTTGAACAGATTTTGATGAAATTTGGTATGTAGGTGCTTGAGGTCCTGGAAGAGGACATAGGCTATTTTTAATCCCTAAAAATCGCGCAGCGCTTTCATATAAATATAAAGTGTGTTGTTTCAAGTTTGAGACAGAATGTAGCTTGGAAGTACTTTATTTTATAGGACCCAGTGATGTGACGAGATAGGTAATGTCCACTCGAGACTTAGAAGCAATAAGTTTTAATGTCGGCATTTAAAGTACTGCGTAGTTTAATAATTAAAATTTATTTTTGGAATGTTATTTAGTAACAGCATAACAATAATAATTATGACTATAACGAGACTTTGTAATTAGTGACCATAATAATCATGGTCACTGTGAATTGTGTCTCGACAAATAGAGACAAATAAATTGCGACCATAATCTTTGACAGTGGTTACTGAGACCGTTGCTCTATGGATAATATCAGAATCTGTTCTCAGTATTTTACGATTTTTGTGTATGCATCGATTGATATCAAACAAGAGCAAGAATAGTAAGCGCTTATCATCCGATTTACACGTGGAAGGAACCTATATTTATGACGTCTGTATTTATTTTGATTTGATTTCTCTTATCTGCGATTTTTTTACTTTCCACGAGTATCAGTCAATTAATGTTTTATACAAATAATTTGCGACCAGAATCTTATTAAACCGTTCAAAAACAGATAAAATACCTAATTACAGACTGATAGTAATATCTATTTGTAATACCCGTACTTGTTTGAAGTAATTATTATTTTATTATGCTATATCTGTCGATAATAATCTTAATAGCTAATTATTATCATAATTATTGATGACGTGTAATAATATCTTAGGAGCTAAATGAGATAAATCTTAGTTTTTATATATTTACTTTTACTGTGTTCCAGACAGTTTCGATACTTTTTTAGTTATGGTCTCTCCAGTTATTCTGCCACCAAGCAGTAGTGCGCAAGTATTACTGTGTTCAGTTTTGAAAGGCATTGTAGCCAGCGAAATTACTGGGAAATGAGACTTATTATTTGAAGTGTCAGGGTGATGAGCGCAATGCATACGCAGTATTTTTTACGTTATTAAAAGTTCTGGGCGGCACTGCAAATGTTATTGTCAGGCCTGGCGCTTACCATCAGGCGAACGACTTGCTCGTCTCATCACTTAGTAATATAAAAAGGATCGTATTTAACTGTGCGTACCTTAATTTATTCCCGTTTTTCCACCAAATATACTGATTGTTAACACCAAAATTATGATCATTAAAATATTTCACAATGAGCACCTATTTCATGAATATTACATGTTCGCGGCGTTGGGGTGGCCTAAAGGCCATCCCCGCCGCACCCTAACCTACCGAGGGCTGCCCCTTATACCGTTGGGGTGGCCCAAGGGCCAAGGGCTGCCCCTTATATGTTTGAGTGCTAAAAACAGATCAAATTTGGCACTCAGTACATTTGGTGAACGGTTAATTTGGTGCACAATCAGTATTTTTGGTGAACAATTAAAAAATATCCATATAAAAAAAGGCTTGCAGTCAGTTAAGTCCTTACTATCAATTAAGCACTGAAGCTTAACCAAACAAGCGATTCTATAAAACTACGAGTTACAATTACAATCGTACAACAGTAATCGGCGTCGTAAAAGTCGCCTTAAATCATAATTACTTCAAACTGGATCACACATTCCTATAAAACCTTTAGAGAAGCGCTACAAAATTAAACTTTACCACTTTGTAATACAGACTGAAAAATTCCATCAGCAACGATCGAATAAACACAACGACGTTGAATGCAAAGAAATCTGAGCGCTGCCTTTTGAATGATAAGGTTAATTTTGAGTTGATAAAACATTGTTTGTATCAAAGCGATATGAAAATGGCGGCCAAGTTAAGTATTTTTATTGGAGCATGTTTCGAACAATGGGTGTGACGAATACCTAAATTTGTTGTAGGTATGAGACGCTCGGCCAGCGAGCTTTGCCATCTGTCAGATCTTGATATCAACACGAAAATACAGCTCGTGTGACGTCATGGATCATTAGGAACAGCACTTGAGGAGGTTCTTTGTTCTCTTAAACAATAATATTATTATCAAGTTCAACATAGCCTAGGAAGAGTTCAAGTTCAAAAGTTCTTTATTCAGTTTTGTCGTCACAGACGCACTTATGAACGTCAATTATTACAATGACTCTACCACCGTATCGGAAAAGAACCACTGCTCAGAAGATACGGCAAGAAACTGGCACTTTTTATCGAATTTTTGTTATAATATTTTATGTTTGTTTGTTACAATATTATGTTTCTTATATGCTATAATGTTTAAATTCTGACTTATAATGATTTTCTATTAATAATTGTTAACTCATATTTCGATTAGATATATTTTTTATTCTTTTGTAGCAAACTTGAAGCTTACGCTGCCCCGTTTGAAACCGAGAGCATTTCAGTAAACAGGAACATTTCATGTGTAGCACAATAAAAAAACTAATTAACCTAAAACTAAAATGTTTAAAGCAAATCGGAACGAAACTACCCGCCATATTTTCCAAGATGGCGACCGTGGAAAGCCGCGTTCCATTCATTTCGATTCGACAACGTCACGCAAGCTAGATGGAACCACAGATAACGAAACTTATGTTTGGGGGAAAACGAAGGTTTTTGTTTAAATTGACGTTTGCAACGAACAGAGACGTGGAAATAAACTCGGAGAGAGATGGACGGAAACTGACAGGTTCGCTTTCAGGGTAGTTCACAGAAAGGGAACTTAACCTTTCCCTTTGAAAACCGTAATTTTATTATCTATGGTAATAATTTCAAGTACAAATTATCATATTGGAAGCCAGCTCCGAAACGTAAGGTTGACTCTCAATAAAATCTGTAATATAGAGCTACTTGAATATTTTATTCGGTACAACAATGCCATCGATATTTCATGTTTTCTGTCTTTGTTAAAAGCTTTTAGTAAATAACTTATTCTTGTAAGAAACATAAAAGGTGCGCGCAGCTGTTTTACTGTTACAAAGTGAAAAATAGCATTTTCCTTATTGATTAAGAACGCCGTCACAAAGACACGGGTTCTAGAATCGAATGGACATTTTATATAATTATTCATAAGCTGCCTACGTTCTTTACTGACTCTTAAGTTTTCGACCTTCTACAAAACATGGGTCCAGTACACGGCTAGTGTTGGGAACGAGTTCTGTTACAATCTTGAGTGTTATCAGTCTTGAATCTTAGATTCTGGCTAGAGATTTGAAGTTTTATGGCATTGGGGTTCGGAGCTTTGGGTTTTTCTTCCTTTATGTAGGGAATTAACTTTTCATCATTAATCATTATCACTTTAAGGAATTTAATAAAAAAAGTTGTTTTTTTTGGGTCCTTGAAGACCACTTAAATATTTGTAATGGTACGTTACAAGAATAGAATTCTTTATTGGCCATATAACTAAGTCCGTTATACAAGGCAAGGCTTTCTGTGGCTCTACAAGAGCAAACTTATTTTAGCTTTATTCATTCAGCCTTCCTAATTCTGAATTTGAAAGGAATAGCTACAATACTTTCAATACGGCCATCAAAAATTTTAAGAACATATTCTCAAGTATTGCAAGCACAAAAAATAAACAACTATGTTTTGGGGATGTCATGATCAATCAAATCTCGTTGCCGTTCGCACGCCGCGCCGTGTGACATACATAGGGACCGCTTACGTCATTTTGTTGTAGGCGTTTGTCTCACTACTGGCCGTACCAGCCCTTTCACGCAACTATGGCCCTAATGGTAAATAAAATAAAGGTTACCTTGTTCGTCAAATTCTCCCATAAATTTTTAGGTCAGTGCCAGTCTACATTCCGTCACGTATGGAGGGATGAGGGTTATTAAAATTCTGTAATGATTACGTTGACACCTCTATTATAAATTATGGATACAGCATGCGAGCAATTAAGCACTCAAATAACTGTTCTTTCATATTGTTGTAAACAGTAGGTACAGCAAAAACTGTAACAATATAACTAGCTACTTTTTAAACGTCACAAACAATAAAAAAGTAATAGAGACCATAACTCAAAAATAGTTTATAATCTATGGGCGCTAAACCGTACTGGCCACAAAATATGTAATGACTACCTTTTGACGTCTTGAAAGCCGGTTCCAAAATTAAATGATACGTTTTAAAAATGGAATCGCTCTGTCCCGCCTTTTTTCCTTCGAGATAACCTTTAGTCCATTTGGGTTGCCGTAAAGAAAAAATAAGCATCGTACGTTTTAATTTTTTTAAATGACATTCTTGTGGTTTTTTCTCGCTGGGAATCTTTTGCGGGTAATAAGTTTACGAACGGCCGGTTTTTGCGGGCGCTGGAGATTTGTTTCTTTGGCGCTGATATGATTTGATTCTCTCGGAGGTTACGCATTGTCGTGGAGGTTAGACATGCATCATGTTGTCAAAACGTTGATGAGTAAAGCCCTCTTGCGCTAATTAAGCTCGCGGTTATTAATCGCCATATTTAAATTTCGGCCAAAACGCCCGGGGTGATCGTTTTTTACGACTTGCGGTTTGGAGATTAGCGTAGGTCGGTTCCGAGAAGTAAAATATTAACTTTGCGGCAAGATGTATGTGAGTGATCTCTTCAATTCTGTTCGAATGTGATGGGAACATTCCTGAAGCGCTACTCCTATGTTATATGCTGGGTATACATAAGGTTTTTATATAAAAAGGTCGGTCGCAGACGGTCGGGGTCGCCGGAGCCGGCACTTGTTCCTGACATGGGGTGGGTATGATGAACGCCACCCTTAACTTTCTCCGTCTCCCTCTAACGCGTCATCTGGCACCGCACTCCAGCACAAGGGGACACCAGAAACGATTCGAAACAGTGAATAATGTACCATTTCAATACTCACAAGCCCTAATAATAATATCTACGTATAGTTTAGTTAGAAAAGAGGAACACGGCATAAATTCGGCACAATAAAACATGAACATTAAACCGGAGTAGGTAGCAATCATTCAGGTGTGTTTTTATGTATTCTTTAAATTGATAGTGGTAAATCAAGAGTCGTTAGTCGGTCGTATGCACGTATCGAATTTTACTGCCTCTCGGCCCGTAATACAACCGTAAAACTTAGAAAAATCTTTATGTATTGAGTAAAAAGCGGCCGAGTAGAAATGTATAGTCGACTCTAGATCTGCCGGTAGAGTCGCCATCGTTTATATCTAGGCGCGATGGTAGATTATAGCGGGCGCTAGTCATAAATTCCGCTTCATTCATGATACTCTAGCAGAGGTCGAGGAATGCTCCGTGCGGTTGTTTCCCGACCATAAATACTAATAAAACGGCCTCGTTACGGGGACAGTTCGAAAATCGGGCACACGACTTCTTAACGACACCTATTAGGGATCTTCTGTCTGGTCGATTTAATTGAAAAATTGTATCCAGAGCGTTGCAAGAGTTGTATCCGACTGAGCGCCGGATGCGGGCCCAGACGTCCATTATTCCATTTGCTCATCCGCATGGGGACAGCAGCGCGGCTGCGGCGGCGGCGCGGGCGCGGCGCGATCCGGCGGCGGGACGACACCGAGCGACGCGACAACAACAACACGTGTCAATAAACCGATCATTCCAGCCAGCAGTAATCACTGGCAACTCTTCACTGTTCTATATTTGAATTCAAATCTCGTAGGGCCCGTTCTAAATTCGATTTTCGAAGGCTGGTGTTGCCAGCTGCAACGGTCGCAGCGTGCCGCGGGAGAGCTAGAGTGTTTTTCTGTTTTTAATAATAGAACGTGAGATGTTCGACGTACGGATTCGGTCGATTCGCGAGCAGATTTATCGCTCGGAAAGTATCAGGGAGGAAACGTTAACACGGGTTTTAAGGCCGCGGATGAAAGTTTTACATGCCATTCCAATTTTAATTTGAACTTCTGAAAAAATAAACCGAAGACGCGCCTTCCCACAGCTGATCTGTTACTTTTAAAAAAACAAATATGTATTTCTTCGGTATCTGAGTCAAGTTAATTAATAACATTAACTGCCTCAAATTGATTTTAAAAGAACATTAACCTTAGACTCTTGATTAGCTATAACAAATTGAATCTAGTGTTGGGTTATCGGGAATTCTGCGTAGTTGCGGCGTGGTGATGTAAACACTGGGGTCAATAGCTGGCACATGACCGGCGATAGGCGGCCTTATCGCCGGGACACTTCGAGACTCTCTCTCAGATTTCACGTAAATACGAGCTCGTTAAGATAACAGTTTCCTTTCCTCGGCCAACGCTCGCCCGTATCTTTTTGCTTTTATTAAAAGTATCAATATCTACTTAACTACTTAAAGGATTCCCGTGTAGCCAATAAAACTGAAGACGGCACAGTTTCACTTTTAAAATTTCAAATTTCGAATGCTTTTTGAAATATTTTTTAAATTAAGTTGCCAGTTATAACTTTTTAATAATAATATATTATTTTGTCTTTTTAATTCTTTGCGGCCAGCAAAAAGGTAAGAAAAAAGGTGTCTCATCATAAATAACGTTGACATAAAGCCGCCTACGCGCGTCTTATTATCGCGTCTGTCCGTTTGTACGTTCGTTACCTCTATTGTGGCTGTGAATGCGAGATTAGCCACACCGACGCTCGTGATTGACTATTTAAACTTCGAATTCTGAGAGTGACGCCTTTCTGGACGGACAACGAAGAGTGCTTGTCTTTTGAACGAAAAAGCGTCGCCTTTCTATATTCGTTGGTTTCCTAATAACAAATCTACCTTCTTTTTACGATAATAATATAATTGACAGTGGATTAGTACAACATTGCGTAAAACAACATAGACAAACTTCATAACTCAAAAATGCAAAATATAAAAGAGAAAACTGCAAACAAACCCACAGAGTGCAACTAGAACCTACCTTAAACCCACTTTACTAAAGTAGTAGAGTACCTACGTATTGCATATTTATCCTTCGCTGCCATAAGATAATTAAAGAAAATTTTAAGTGTTGTATTATTTTTAAACTGACGCCAATGTCAACGTCGTTAGTCGCCACGGAATTTTTTAATTTCGTCTAAAGAGCTGTATCAAGATTTACAAACGGGATGATGCGATCGGGCAACGGCGGGACTCGTTCTTGGCAGTAACTTGGTCATCGACCTACCGACACACGAAAGCGGTCTCTAAAATTAAATAAACTATTGATACGCATCTTTTTAAAACTCCACAACCTCTATTATATCCACTTCGCATCTATTACAGACTAGCAATACTGATAGAACGTCCTAATGGTCCGGAACAGTGCACTATTTGTCTAACAGTCGGCCATTACTCTAAAAAGTGTCGCCGAGGCGCGCGCTAACGCTAAATAGCCAGACTGACGGACTGGCGTGATTCTGATTTCAAACCTCTTTAGACAACCCGAAAAAAGTTTGTATAAAGGAGAAAAAAGCCAAAAGGATTAAAAATAAAGGAATTTAAAAAAGGAACGTTGAACATGGTAGTGATCGCGGCATACGGCCTCGCCGGCCAGTGCTGTGCGTTAGTTATTGTTCCAACCCTTCACGCAGACTGCTGAGTCATCCCGCATCGATTTATATTATTTAATCTGTATCTAGACTGTTTGTAGGCGTAATAGACGAATTATATCGTTTGGGAGTCGCCGAGATTTGTCGATTGACGATAAACTTACATGTGTGATCGGTGAAAGACATAAAGCTACAGTAAAATGCGAAGAGGAAACATATTTTGACACGCGCATCTAAAATCTAAATAGATTGCCGGAGATTCAAACTGATTTAAAGTGTTTTTAATACGCAGAACACATGAAATGATTCATTTCAAAGTACGGTGGTCTTCATGTTTGATTTCCAGTGTCGGTGTTTGTTACTCAATAGTTTCTTTATGGAGAATAATTTAGATTTAAGAAACTATACCTATACGCACAATGTGTTCAGTGTTGTACCACAGAATACTGAGGGACAGAAGCATCACTCATCAAAGAAATTTAAACAAATAGCGACTTTTGCTATGACGCAATAAAATTCAATTCAGCTCGGGTAGCGCTGCATACCTACCAGTCATATTAACCTACAGAGCGCCTCTCTTTCTATCGCATAGCTTTTATCTCTTCTGACGCGGCACGTGTAGCGACGCGCGACCCGCCGTCGATGTCCGGCTATGTACTTGTAGCTTCGTACCTACAGTGCGGAGTGTGCTAGGCCTAGTTGTACATATGGTTTGGATGAAGGATAAAATAAACGCTGCCCTGTCATACACACCTACTACATACAATTGATTTACTAGTGTTGTGTATCGAGCTCCGCAGATTTCCACGAACTACGCAGCGGCAGCATTTGACGAGGTTATTCCGTATTCCGATCAGTGACTCGCGAGGTATCGCCTAAAGCCGGTGTCAGACGATCGGTTACACAATAAACCCTCAAATTAGCGAGCGCGAGAATTACATCTGAATCCAAAGTGCGCAATTAAGGCGCGTCTACAAAGAGCCAAAACGAAAATGAACAGCGATATTCAAATTGAAAAAGGTACGCGTTGGGAATAAAACAATGAGTGGCTGCTTGAGTTGCTTGACTGCCCTTGCAGGAGGCCGCGGCCCGCGAGTCGGCTGGTACGAACCGACGGCGACGCATCTAGAGCGACCGCCGGGAGCGGAGCGAAAGAGTGGACTTCGCTCCTGTCAGGTGTACCTACATATACATATAGGTACGCAAGGCGGGAGCGAATCATATCTCAGAATTAGAATAGTTTAGACCCTTATATTATTTTTTAGAAAGCTACTAGTTTTTAGATCATTATGTAATGTCTATTGCAAAATGTTGGTGATATGCGCTTAAAAGCGACGCTTCTCACGGGATTACGTTCACTTTTCGCTCATTCCGCCGATTGAAACAAAATAGACGTCTTAACCGGCTCAGCCACTATTCAAATGTAAAGCGCACATAAAATTACATAACGCGTCTCAAAACCTTTTTATTTAAACGGTTTATGTATAAATTTTGCTAATACATCAGGAATTTATCAAACGAGCGCCGTGTTCCGTGTTTCGAGTATGCCGTGTATCTTCCCACGTCGATTTGGAATTTACGTTTTTTCTAATCAATTTCATAATGCCATTAAGGAACTCTCTAGTAATCTACACCCACTACACTACAGTGACGTATCGGCCGCGAGCTCCATAAAGTTACGATCTCACTTGAAAAATGTCTACTTCTAATCACAACGGCATTAAAACGTAATGTCCGGGACCGGTCCGACTTTTATTGTATGAATATATCATTTTGTCTTATACTGTTATACCTAACTATAATACATCAAATGTTATTTATCTGGTCAGCGGTCGAGGCGTTGACCATCTTTTGCTACTTTAGTAACCGCAAAAAAATTTAACTTCTCCATTGACGTCACCTTTCCTATGTTCGATGACTCTAATTAATCACAATTATGCTGTTTTTGGTTTGAGGATACAAATACGTCGACGCAAGTGACGTCGAGTTGACAGACGTCAATTGAATCAAAAGATGTGAGTGAGCCGCTAGCGGTTCGTAAACAGTGATCTATTTCAGCGCTCGCTCACATCACTAGCCGGCAGCCGGCGGGCGGCCGCGGCCACTGGCCAGGCCTATGTCATTTATATTCCAAATGGAGTTCCACATTCGAAATTAGAAATGCGATAGGCGCGCCCGTTTTTAATTTGTGAACCAACGTTCCGTTTACGAAGATTGTTCGACTCGATAATAATTAGATTTGATTTCAGAACGTCCACTTTGTAACCTTTAAATTAGAGATTTTATGAGTTACGAGCATCAACGAATTAGTATAATAACGAATTGATATTTTCTTATCTGGTCAAATTATAATAGAAATACGGTTTGATCGATGAACTTGTCCAAAAATCTTGATTTATATCGTCGAAACTTTATATTGGAGACAAAAGGAATCGAATAAATTATATTGACAGTAATAAATTGTACAGAATTTAGTTACACAGCTGATATACCTAAAAGTAAGCTTTACTCTATGAATATGTCGTTAATCGGTTGATTGTTAATGAAAAAATAATAGTGCATTCGCGGTGATAAAATTATCGTTAAGTGGAAGCAGTTAATAATATTTTACTATCAACGCTTCCTGTAACAAGCCGTAATTTCACACCTAACGGCGGAGTACGTTTGCGCCGTCGCCATCCTTAAAATTAAAAAAAAAGCATCGGTAATGTTGTCACCTTATCTTTTTCGTGTGGCAATAATGGCGGGGCATTTTTCAACACTTAAAACATAAAATCGAGTTGTTTTATCGAGAAATGTGAACAGAATTGCCTATACAATACCGGTATTATCTTTAGTGCTGAAAGTAAGTGGCTATAATAAGTTTAATGCGTTACGAACGGTCACAGCCCGCAGATTGGCGCCGTCTTAGAAAAAAAAAGCTCCCGCGTAATGGCGGCTGGCAAACGAATTAAATTAAAATTTAAAAATACTCAGATACGTTTAGCCGTTATAGTGGTTGTATAATATGAGTTTCTTTTTAAAGTTTTTAAGTGCTACAAATGTTTTCAAGTTTATTTCTTCATAATACATTGTTATATTCTGTTTTGTTAGTTTTATTCATTTGTTACAATTTTATTGATTGTTGAGTTTTAAAACTTTGTCAAAATTACAATTTACGTTTTACAATTATTTAAAAATGTAATACATCAATGTATTATTTAAATTTTAGTTTTAAGTGGTTAGAGATACATACATATTTTTTCACGGTAGACAAAATTTCGTTTCACTGTTTTAATTTAATTCAGTTTTCAAAATTACATGCCTATGTATTTTTTATTATACATATGAACCTACCTATTATTACATGTTTGACTGAATTATTTTTAGCAATATATGCGTAGGTATAACATAGTTTAAAAACTCAAAACCATATATTTGTATTTCAGTTCTTTTAATTTTCTTAAATTCATAAAGCAAGCCTCATAACTGGTCAAAACAACCTAAAATAACAAAATCCTTTCCTAGGTAATATAAACCTAATGTGACCCTAAACTGCACTTTTCAATATAAATCCTATACTGTTTTAGATATATAAACCTGTGTCTCTCTGCACTTTTCACTATAAATCCTATACTATTTTAGATATATAAACCTGTGTCTCTGAACTGCACTTTTCACTATAAATCCTATACTATTTTAGATATATAAACCTGTCTCTGCACTGCACTTTTCACTATAAATCCTATACTATTTTAGATATATAAACCTGTGTCTCTGCACTATTTACGATAAATCCTACAAAAATTTAAAAGAATTGTGTATTTAATATTATGAGCATATGTTCCGGGATGGCAGCTGGCATAACCTAGGTGGGGCTGAAAAACAGCAATACTAAGTGTTCAACCATTTTGTAGGTGACTCTGTAGCTATTATTAACAAGTATCTTAAAAAAAGCAGAGGGATTTTTATTTATATACTTTTTTATTTAAAATTAGTTTTACATTTGCTATCAACCCCCATACATATTATATTATTCTAACAACAAGCTACATAATATTCAGGGGGATTATAATACATATGTTCATTGCGTTTCAGATTTGAGATGAATTTCCGCAACGTCACGCCTGATTCCAACTTCTTATGAGTGTGTTAACTGAATGAATGCCTTATTTATTTATTTTATCATCTGACTATTTTAGATTTTAAATAAAACATATTATATATGCGAGGAATTGTGAGGATGAATGTTTGTACTCAATAACGTATAACTACTGAACTGTTGTAAGTACCTACGCACGTTACACCTTGGAATAAGAAATAGGATACCGGAAATAATAATGATGTATAAAATAATAATAATAATATATAAAATAATAATAATAATATATAAAATAATAATAATAATAATATATAATAGTAATAATATAATTGAAATAATAATATACCGGAAAATTGACCACGCGGAGGAAACCACGGCTCGCAGCAATTCTTCAATATTAGCCGCAAACAAATAGTCATATCTTTATAGAATCTGAGTCCATATTAAATAAATAAGCCCAACGATCACATACATAGATCCTGACCCCTAACTAGGATTCCCTGTATCTAGGGAACCAGGAACTACGAGGACCATGGTCCCACAACACCCAGACACGAAACAAAAGCTAGCGTTTTTTTTTCTGCACAAATATTTGTCTCGTCGGTAATCGAACCCGCAGCCTCAGTGG
Source organism: Petrophora chlorosata (assembly GCA_951640565.1). Lineage (NCBI taxonomy): Eukaryota > Metazoa > Arthropoda > Insecta > Lepidoptera > Geometridae > Petrophora > Petrophora chlorosata. The sequence continues at coordinate 14,685,567 of OX621207.1, read as the reverse complement.
AGTATGAGATTTGAGCCAATCTACCCAACCACTACACCACAGAGACTGTCAATACATAATAATTTATATATATTGATCCAAGTATTGATTCTAGGTTCATTGACACTTGATAGGTTCATTATTAAATATAATAAATAAAGAAATGTGAAATATTGCCGTGATATACAAATTAAATCAGTACCTAGTTATGAAAAACTAAATAAATTTAAAACTAAAACAGCTGATCGAGGTCGTTGAACTTAATATTGTTTAAAAAGAATAATCTTGCCTAAAAACCAAACTTAAGCCCGCACAATTTATGTGCTATGAATTATTTGTTTTGTTTATATAATTTTGTTCGAAATATTAAAACTTTAAACACGTTTATATTAATATTTTCTTAAGTTTAGAACAAAAATATTTTTAATAGTTTTAGCTGTTTGTACAGAAATAATAAATGGATTGAGCTTGCTGTAGTTAAGTATAGCACTGTTTTCTGTATTTCACTTCCTTTTTGCCTTACTGGATTTCTACTCCAAAGTAGCCAACTTGTACATAAGAAACATTACATTGTCGAAAACCTAAAAGTTGTAACAAAATCTCTAAAAAAGAGCTCCTCAGTTTCTTGCCGTATCTTCCGAGTAGTGGTTTTTTCTCTATACGGTGGTAGAGTCATTGTAATAATTGACGTTCATAAGTGCGTCTGTGATGCCAAACTGAATAAAGAGATTTTGTATTGTTTTGATTTGATTTGATTTGACTCAGTATGTATATGTTTTCTTACTACTTACGTTTACGGCATTTATTACTGTTGTGCGTAGGAAATGTGCGATCTCATAATTACAAATTTCTTAGGTACACCGGATAAAATAAACTTAAGTTTCAATATGTGTTTAAGATGTTTAAAAGCACTTTTGTACCTATTTCATAAATATATTTTGACATTGACTTAAATTTCATTCTGTATTATTAATTTATTAACAAAATAATTTACAAATCGCGCTAAAATAAACGAAATATAAAAACTATTATTATTCACTTTGCTTATTTTTAAATCTATATTTTTTACAACATTTCCACAAAAATACTATAAAATACCTAAACCTAGAGTGCCGCTAGCAGCGGGACAGGGCCCAAACTACCGGCGGTTAGGGCTGGAGAGTGAGGAACCTCCTGACAATACGTGCCATGTCAAGGAGTATTGCCGCATGCATCTGACCCTTAATCCAACCGTCTAGAAGGAGCCTCTTGAGATGTGATCTATTATTTTTATTTTAGTTAAAACTTTTGTTTTTTCTCTAATTCTAGAGGTAGGAAAATTGCAAGGGCCGGCCGTTGCCAAGTGCTATGAGAGGAGCAAAGCTTTCTAACTATTCGGCATGTATTTTATATTACCGCTTTTGAAGCAGTTTATGCGCCGAAGATTGTAGGTTTTAAGAATAGCTTTTTTAATATATATGATAAATATCCCGTTCCTAAATGAAAGTCTAAGTATAAAAGTAAAAAACTTGGTATATATAAAAAATCTAGCCAAGTTATTTTTACTAGTAATTTACGTGTGGTGTAATTTTCAGAAGACTTTACTGCAAGACATTTAATTTTCTCTACTATACAAAAACTACTTTACGGATTTTGATGAAATTTGGTATGTTGGTACTTGAGGTGGTACTGGAACATCGGACATCTGATACTTTTTATCCCTGGAGAATGGCGAGTGAAACCGGAAGGAGTTACTAGTTAATGTTTAGCAAAACGTTTAATTTAGTATTTTGACAGACTTCAAACAAAAGTATATTTTTTGGTTTGTTAACTCAGGACTCGGTCATTTATAAACCGATTGGGAAAATTATCTTGGCGTTGAGTTCAGTATAGCTGCAAGGTGGTCCCATATAATTTCATCGACATTCGACCTTGGACTTCGAAGATACATCAGAATTCAATACATCTTTTTTGTAATAAAATTATTATTTATTTCCCATACATTTCCTCCACACTATACATACTTTAGTGCTACCCGTAAAGAACACAACTACAAAGTGTCTTCGCCTAAATAGAGACAGTAAGAAAAGTGTTAATGGACACATTCTTAGTTATACTATACTTAGCAATATAAGTTAAATTACTTATTAGTCTTATTAGGCTAGATTGTAATATTAATGGGATGTCTATTTGAGACAGATCATTAACAAAAAAAATCCATTTCCTCCAGCGTTACTCCTCAACACATGTTATCAGGTTTAGTGGGCCACTGCCGAAACTGTCCCGTTCCTATCACTGATACCGATATTACACTATTACACAAATTGATATCGTTATCACTATACGACTATCACTGTCATAAACTCGATACGGCCACAATGATCGTACAAGTACTGTGCAAACATCATTGCTGGTTAATAAGTTTTTTATAAATTAATTTTGGTAAAACCCACCTTCCTATACAACGCTAAAATTACTGATTAGAAGTATTTTAGACTTGTACTGTTAATTATTTTGCTTTAGTTTTTTTTTGTTTTACATTACTCTTTATAGTTACAAAAACTTCGTATTTATGATATTAAAATTGATTAACTAAATTCTAATGTAGATTTTTTTAAACTTGTTATCTGTAAAACCGTGTTATTAAATTTGTATTTGCTTTAAGCGTTTTTTATATCACTATTTCTTATCTAGTATTTTGTAATTAATTTAAGCAGGTACATATTACATTATTCAAGCTATTTAAGATTTTTACCTTTGCATTAGTGTTTCTATTTTAATATTGTCAGTTTTTTAATATACAACCACAACTGTAATCTGTTAACTGATAAATAACTGATTTAATACATTTTAGTCTCGTACTACCACGTTTAATACTAAAACCGTTATAAAACTACTAATTATTCAGTTGTACACATATTCGCTAGATTTAATTAAATTTTCAACATTTCCTAACAGATTCCTTAAGTAATAAAATGCAGTTTTACTACCTACCACTTAACTCTGCCGTCGGATGATTTATATCTCTAACTTATCTTACATTTAAAACATTTGAATATTATTTGCATTTTGTTATCAATTAACATTTTTTAAGACTGATTGATGCTTGTAGTATCTAAACAAAACATCAAATACGAAACTAAACTTGCTTGCAATTTGCTATCAAATATCAATTTTGTAGTCAGACTTGACTGTCCGTCTCATTTTGATGAGCCTCTTCACGTTTACTGCTAGGTATTTGGGACTAGACATTTAAAATTCTAATTATTCATAAGTTTATTAGTATTCGTAATTCTTTACAAATATCAAAATAACAATTCCAGCAAGGTTTAAATGATAATAACCATAACGTTTAACAGCTATACTCTAGAGACTCGGGAACCCGACGGCAGTTGATGGCGCGGAGATTCGCACCATTTAACTCCACATTATTAACTTTTTACTCTGTTGCTAGCTCAGATAAACTATAAACCTAGCCATTAATGCTAATTAATATGTGCATTTGTGTTTATTTTACAGATACAATCATTTAATAGGCAACAAAATCAATTCAAATGATGCATTCAACAAACGGTTAACAAAGTTATCTACACTTGAACTGCATAATGTATTCCACCAAATCTCCATGGCAGATATATTTGTTGTTTATTTAATATTTCATAAAGTATCAGTTTTTATAATATACAAATTGAAATAGATGCGAATGGATTTTTAAATTTCCGTTTATCTTTAAAACTTGTCTGTCACCATCTTTAATATGAGATTTCATATTTGGGTCAAGTAGATTATGTTGATGATATTATGATGGGTCCAAACTTGGTGACATCTTGCAAAATGTTTATTTATCTTTATTGAAACATTATTATCATATGAATAACAATATTACTTCCTTGGAAAAGGATTACAATTTATGTCCCCACACCAAAAACAATGCTCCCCTAAATCTTTAGAAAGTCCCAGAGATGCCGTTAGGGACATCTTTGTGGGACACAATAAAAAAACTTTTCTTTCATTGTCAATTGAATTTTATTGTTGGTTTCTGAGATGCACTCTTTTGTGTCAAACCGTGCGTTTAAAGCCGCTTGTACGCTTGTAAAGCTACAGATTTTAGTGTCCCATCCCATCCCTCAGGCCGTAAGAGAGCATCGGACGACAATGGCCCCCCGCTGAATGCCATTTTATCCCATTTTATTGTCACGAATCTCTAACACGGTTCCTATTCCGTCAGGTGGCTAAAATATTCAGACTTATTCATTTATTCAACGTCCAGGTTATTTTATTCACAGGCCGTTACTGTCTGTAGACGTCACTAACTTCGGAAACTCTAAAACTAGCCTCATTGCAATGTTCTCTAGATTTATTCATTTCTTTAGTTTTACTGCACGTGCGATATCACATCGTGACACTATCATCACATCATATTAGGGTTATGATGCATTAATTTGGTTGACATTACTGGTAATGCGTCGGCGGGCGTTAGACACATTGTGTTCATGCATTACGTATTCAGGACGTGTTCTGCTTGTTAGAACAGCTTCCCGGTGCCGAACCACGGATAATGTATCGTCTCGAGCGTCACCCAATACTTCTCTATCCCGATTTACTTTTGCTTTGATGACACGAGTGGCGTGTAACTTGTCTACCTACACAGCTATCTCTATTTCAACTAAGCTTGTTGTGTTTTCAATACTGTTATCACTGTTATTACGATCATTATCAAGCGTCTTTTCGTCATTATCGTCAATACAGGCTCTAGTACTGGCGCCTACTGTGTGTGTGGATGAGTGTATGTCGGAGCTGGTGAGGTGCTGCGTACGTACCCTAGGCTGAGCCATGAAAGCTCGGCCCGAGCCCGGGTGCAAGGCTCCGCTGGCCACCACGAACGTTTTGCGTCACGGGCCCAACCTAACACAACACACTAGCACGTGCACACATACACATCAATTATTTGACACCGTCACAGCGGCCCGCTAGCTCACTAGTGTCATAATGCACTCGCGACGGTTGTTAACTGATGGTTTTGTAAGGTTCGATCACGGGACGCGGCGTGGCCGAGCGAGGCGCGGGGAAGCGGGAGGCCCGGCGCGCTCGGCAGTCTGACGGACACTGCCGCGGGCCGAGCGAGCAGGGCCGTCGCTGGGGCGTGGCGTCCGGCCCCCGAGCCGCCGGGCCAATCGCGGCCCGCGGTGGCGCGCAGCGCGGCGGCCGGGCGGCCCGCGCTCGCCGCTCCCCGCCCGCGCCGCCACACCGCGCGCGCGCCTCGACACAGACGGTCGTGCGTGTTTTTTCAACGGTTTTTGCGGCAATTACATGAGAGTTTTCCTCTGTTCAGATTTTCTGTTCTGTACCTAATCAAAATTGCTGAGTTCCTCTCGCACGGAACGCGTTGTGTGCTAGGTATCGACGAGCGGCGGTGTATGCTTACGTGTGTATGTTGCAGCTTGCAGCTGACATGGGATGTTTTTGTTTTTCCTTTTTTATTTTACTTTTTTTTTCTAGGTTAGTAAATTCTGAAATGAAACTTAGCAACTAGATCTTGTTAGTTCCAAACTATGATCATTAGTAGAGTCAAACAAGTGTCGCATGTCGCGGGCGCGGCGCGGCGCATGCGCGCGGGCCCCACTCCGTCACGTCAGGGTGACGGTGGGCAAAAGTGTTTAATGTGAAAAGTTTGTGCTAGCGACAGTGACCCGCACCCGTACGTTCACACACAGTTTTCAATCCTTTAGTTGAAACTGCTGAATGCAACTCAACTAAAACAACTGGTGAAGAATGGACCTAGGGAATAGAGGTTTTAGTTTCGGATAGGGATTTTTCTTTACAGATAGTTGCTGGATGAGATAACAGCTCAGCACCTATAAGTTACAAAAGGAAAATGTCTACAAGTAAGGAGTTATAGAAAAACTTATTAGATGTAAAAGCTTTAATAAAATGTATCTTACCTATTAACCACTTATTTACTATTCGTTTATCATGCGACTCGTCATGCAACTCAGTGTAAGTAAGGTCTTATCATTTCGCTAAATAAGCATGACTGTAGGTATACGTCATTAATTTAATAAATCATTTATTTATTTTCTCACAATAGGTAAATTCTTATTGGTAGGGATTTTAGAACAAAATATTAGGCTAGTAATAAACCTAGCGTTGTAAGAGACTGGTGCCTGAAGAATCTGTAGTAGTTAAGTATAGTTAAAACTTGTAACCTAGGTATATATAGCTCATACATAATTCATTTTATTTTTCTTTTTATAACGTCTGTTGTAAAAAAACTGGGCCTGCGTTTGACCACAATCTCACCTGATGGGAAGTGACGATGCGGTCGAAGATGTAGCACTTACCCAGTAGATACTTGTTCACTCTAGATTTGAACTCACCCTAATTGTATTTATTTGGAAACACAGACGGCGGCAAGGCATTCCACTCCCTCGACGTTCGCACTAAGAAGCATAACCCAAAACGTTTAGTACGAATAGGCGGAACTTCTACCATGTAGGTCTCTCTTTAAATATGTGGTATTTAAATATGTGGTCACTTTGTAGGTAAATAATTTTATTTAAATATATATTTATTATTACTAATGAATCGGAACAGCTTTGCTTTATTAATATAAACAGAATATAGGCCGTCTGGGAGGTACCACCGATATGGCGGTTATTCCGCCAAGCAGTAGTGCGCAAGCATTACTGTGTTCGGTTTAAAGGGCATTGTAGCCAGCGAAATTACTGGGCATTATGAGACTCAACAGCTAATTGTCTCAGGGTGACGAGCGCAGTGCAGCGCCGCGCAGGATTTTGCAAAACAATGTTCTGGGTGGTGCTGTTATTGTTATGAACTGGCGTATTGCTTACCATCAGGCAAACGACCAGTTCGTCTCGTCATTCAGTTACAAAGAAGAAACAAAATACAGTATTACCTATATACCTATTATCTTGTAGATAGATAGATAGATAAACACTTTATTATTCACCTTAAAAATAGAGATAAAGTACAATTCAAATGTTTACAGTGGTGTAACAATGGGCGATCTTATCGCTTAAAGCGATCTCTTCCAGACAACCTTTGGATGGAGAGGAATAACGAAACATACACAGACGGTGGTGATAGAAAATATAATAGACATACTAAGGGCTTACATATGATATACAATATATAATCTAATTACTTAAATATATATATGACTATATAAATAAACTTATATACCTAATTAATATACATACATACATATATACAATATATAATTAACATACATATGATACAATCCAAAAGTGAACGGATATTAAAAAAAAATTGAATTCCATAGCAAAATATAATGATAAATATGAAGTGGATAAATATATTTTCCTAACGCGTTCTCTGAAAGTGGCCAGTGATGGGGAGCGTTTGTACCTACTACCTACTACAAATATTATAATGTTGAATGGCAATGCTAATATCTGCACTCGTAAATTTTTATATCTTACCTCAATTGAAAAAAAAAAAATTGAAAATTAAATAAATCAACATACAAAAATGAAAAGCTCCAACATTATTTGACCCTAGCCCCTACGGTCGATACTTATTACGGCCATGTTCTTTTAGAATTGGTACACCTTTAATTACTCCAACATAAGTAAATAAATATCTTATATTTAATATCTTGTAAGGTTTAGTTAGTCTATAGTAGGTATACAGGGTGGGGTTAATTTTTGGCTCCTTAAGGGTAGCTACCTTTTCTTTTGTAAGTGAGAAGGTTTTGTTCTTAGAAACCTTCTATTTTATTTTGAAGAAAAATATATTAGCATTCTTAGTTTTTTGAAAATAAGTACGGTTTGCCCAAAAAATTACATTTGTCAAAACAAACAAGTTTATCTTAATCGACTCTATTTCCAACCAGGAACACTTCCCAAAGTAACTTACCAAATCAAATCGTAAGTTTTGGCAATAATTAAAAAATACAGAAAGTTCCATAGGTAAAGTTGCAAGCTACAATACAAGTACCTAACTCCCTAATTAATATATTCAATTACTTTTAATATTTATTTTTTTTAATTAATATATAATTTATTTACAGAACCAATTAACAATTATGTATAAACATATAGAATGATAAAAACTAAACTAACCTACAACAAAATTAAAAAATGAAATTAAATTGTAATTGTATTGTTCTCTTTTAAATTGTACAGAATACTAAGATAAATACGATGTTAATTAAATTTAAAATTTGACATATAATATTATTAGATATATATTAAGGTAAAGAATCTATGACTGTGATATTTATTCTACTTACCTTAAAATTTAAATTAACTACTATTATGATTAAATAAATCATTAAATTTGTCCCAAACAGGACAAGCTAAATAAAACCGTTTAAATATAAGTAAATAAACGGTTTTAATTTGATTTGAATATGGGATATTTACCATGTAGCTACTATATATCTGTTTCTGGGTTTTCGATATTTCCATTCTGTTACAAGCTCCATGAATAAAGATACCTACATGGCAAATATCCCGTTTCTATAAATCAAACTCTAATGTCAGTGACCATGATAATTTTTTGTTGGTCGAAATAATTTAACAGATCGAGACGAGATAAATTATAATTATAAATAAATTAAGGTCTATCTAATCTCTGCTATAAAATAGATTTGCTCGTAGGTACGTAGGAAGTAAGGCTTAAGGTGTTAAGTCCTATTTTTATTTCGAATTTTTTTAAATGGTTCTGAGTGATGATACAAGCAAGTCGTTCGCCTGATGGTAAGCGCCACGCCTGCCCATAACAATTGCAGTGCCACTTTCAATATACCATAAAAATCACTGCGTAGCACTGCATTACGCTCATCATCCTGAGACATCAGATATTAAGTAGCAGTAAGATATAATTTAATTCAATTTAATCACCACGTTCTGGATAGGTATAAAAATAAACAATTTTTGTATTGCACTCAATTTGATTGTCATTTAATTTTCAATTTTCAATTTAATTCATCTTCAATGATGTGCTTTGGAATATCTTACTTAATATCTCAGCTTAATTAAATTTTGAACTTAAAGCAATATAACTATAATGGTTGTAGTCATTATGCTCATATTAGCATTAAGGTATTGGTGCACTTATGTAGGTATGTACGAGTTTAACATCATTTACGTCTAATTAAGTTATGTTTTAATTATGGTAATCTATAATTTGCCTCATTTGTATAACATGTACATGTATGTATTTCTGATGCTATTTTTGTAACGCTGTTGATTGCCTCAATAAATAAATAAATAAAAAAGTTTCATATGCCCTGTGATTTCACTGGCAAATAAATAATAAAACACTGTACCTATACTACTTCTTAGGTTAGTAATTTCATAAAAGACAAAGATGCATGGAACATTCCGCTTCTGCCAAGTAGCCAACTGGCACATAAGAAACATAATATTGTCAAAAACAAACATAGAATATAGTACAAAAGTACTAAAATATGCCCCTCAGTTTCTTGCCGTATCTTCTGAGTAGTGGTTCTTTTTCCGATACGGTGGTAGAGTCATTGTAATAATTGACTTTCATTAGTGCGTCTGTGATGCAAAACTGAATAAAGAACTTTTGAACTTTAACTGTTAGGTACTTTAAGTAAGATTAAAAACTCTTTATCCGCGTCTGCCTCTGTCTAAAAGATTTATAAGTATGATATACATTTATACTTACGTGCAACCGTGCAAAGCCGGGATGTGTATGAATCGCTAGAATGTATGTTAACTCTTTGATATTAAAAGATGGTAATTATGTCGCATTTTATATTTCCCTTTTTATCTTTTATTTATTATTATTATTTTGCTCTATCTCACGGGTTATACACCCGGTCCTTTGGAAGTCTTGCGGGGCTTGAGTCCAACACGTAAAGGACTCTTAGAGCATTTAGTTTATATAAGTATTGGGCCACACTTATCGGGGACTGTCTCTAAGTGCATCATTAAGAAGAGGCAATCAAAGACAGCCCCCGATAAGTGCGAGGACTATTATTGGAGATATGGAAATTACTTATGATTGGGCTATTGAGGTGAATTTTTAATGGATGAGAACCGGTCTATGATATGAGACTTATTATTATATTAATTATTATAATTTATTATATTTATCGGCCAATAGCCATTGATACAAAATAGTTTGACAATTAAGTATAGAAAAGCCAATTAGAAACCTGCACAAAAACAGTTAACTAGTTAATAAAGAAAGTTTACAATTAATCAACAAACTAAAATGCGATGTGACACCATGCAATGCTATTAAAATTGGCATGATTAGATAGTGATGACGTCAGGGCTGTATCCACCGCAGCCAGAATGCTTGTGAAAAGATCGATATTGGAATGCTCAGACTTCCACAAGCTTGTTAAATGCTACGGAAGAACGTAATAGTTCCTCCCGCAGGTGGTGCGAGCAAAGGGTATGTGAAATAAGTTTTTAGGTCTGCAGGCTCAAAGTGCAACATTAGGCTTAGGCTTAAAGAAGTTTATTTTCAATACGATAAATGTCATAAGATCAGATATCCAGAAGAAGGACTTCTAAAATGTCCGAAACCTGGGCCCCAATTCACTATGACAACTTGGCAATTCCTTGCTTCGAAATCACGTCGATTCCTTCATTAATAAACGACATATATATGAATATATGAATGCATCATAGAGAATACAAATTTCGCAGATGTCGTTTATTAATGAAGGAATCGACGTTTCCTCGAAGCAAGGATCGCCAAGTTGTCATAGTGAAATAGGGCCCTGGTCGGAAAAATTTCGACGTTTAACCGTGAGTCTTAGCCGTTTTATAGCAATTAAGACAATTGTCACTTACTCGAGAATATACTAAGTTTAAATGCAAATAATACATTCTTCATTCCGTCCGATCAGTAGGAAAACTAAAATAGGTACTAATCTAATGCATTCATTAGCATAAAAGGGAACGGTCTGCGATTAGGTATTGGGCTAGCTGAGATTTGAATGCATTAAATGAGTTTACATTCTTTTTTTTTTACGCTTTATAGATCTATGTTTGGCCACTATCTCGTCTGATGTGAAGCGATGATGTGGCCTAAGATGGAGCACATAGATCTAGACAGAGACGGCAGTTGAGCGGCTGCTCAGACCCGTCTCCCCGATGGTTCACCGAACATCATCCCGAAACACGACTAGGTCGCTTGCCGGCATGGCTTTGTTCGGTGGGTGGTATTACAACCACGGCCAGGGCCTACTACTCCAAAGCGCGTAAGCGGATTTCATCACGATGAAACGCGCGTAAGCGGGTTTCATCACGATGTTTTCCTTCACCGTTTTAGAGCGAGCGTGCAAAATCTTCTTCCTTCTTATCTTCTTTCTTTTTGAGGGTATTCCATTATACAACTGTGGCCCTTCAACATTTGACATCTTTTTTGTGCTACTTATATTTTGGACGTGGCTTCGGCAAAACCAGAAGACTAACATTTAAGGTATTGGTGGTAAGTATATCGTATGCGGGAGGCCTTCTGGCTAGGTACCACAGCTTTGCCAGTCATTTTGCCGCCAAGCAGTAGTGCGCAAGCTTTACTGTCCGGTTTGAAGGGCATTATATCCAGCGAAATTACAGGGCATATAAAACTTAGTATCTGATTTCTCGGGGTGATGAGCGCAATGCAGTGGCACGCAATGCTTTTTATGGTGTTGAAAGTTCTGGGTGGGACTGCAATTGTTATGCGCATGCGTGGTGCTTACCATCAGGCGAGCGACTTGCTTGTCTCATCATTCAGTTCCATAAAAAAGGATAATTAAGTAATAATTATAAGCCACTTCTTGTAAAAGTAAGATTTTTTTTTGCTTATTCTTTTATTTCAGGCAGTATTAAAGTATAACCACAGTATACTAAGGCACAGAAGCATCACTCTTGCTATGACGCAATAAAATTCAATTCAGCTCGCGTAGCGCTGCATACCTCCCAGTCATATTAACCTACAGAGCGCCTCTCTTTCTATCGCGACGCTCTTGTCTCTTCTGACGCGGCACGTGTAACGACGCGCGACCCGCCGTCGGTGTCCGGCTATGTACTTGTAGCTTCGTACCTACAGTGCGGAGTGCGCTAGGCCTGGTATAACAAAGTAAAATTAATAGAGGCCCATAGAATATAATATTGTACATTTATTTATACATATTAGGTATAGTCAATACTACCTACTATTATAAAATGTTATTCGAAGTAAGTAATAGAAGAGGAATGCGATACACAAGACCTATTATACATAGAAGACAAAGATGCTTGGAACATTCCACTTCTGCAAAGTAACCAACTGGTACATAAGAAACATAACATTGTAAAATCCCAAAAAATTTTAACAAAATCTCTAAAAAAAATGCCCCTCAGTTTCTTGCCGTATCTTCTGAGTAGTGGTTCTTTTTCCGATACGGTGGTAGAGTCATTGTGATAATTTGACGTTCATAAGTGCGTCTGTGATGCCAAAATGATTAAAGAGATTTTGATTTGATTTGATTTGATTTATTTAATGTTTATAAGGTGTTAGTTATATAAGAAAAGTTGTAAAATTTATTAAAAAAAATAACATGGCATGCGGGTTCATTGTTTACCAAGTTAATCTTACTAAACTTAAACATTCTATACGGATTATCTTAACTCTTCTCACTTTAGTTTTAAGTCTATTGTTAAGTTGGACTCTTAATAATTTGTTACAATAAAGGTATTAATTTGATGGTTGTTTTTATTAACTTTAATCTTGCTAATAACCTGGCACATACAAGACTGTACATGGAAGATATTTAATTTAACAAAGCGAACGGACCGCGTTTCTTAAAAAATGTGCTAAAACAAGTCTTCACTTGTGTGGGTACGGTAAATCTTGGTATTGAAGTTTTTAACCGACTTCAAAAAGCAGAGGGTTCTCTATTCGATTGTATTTTTTTTAATGTTTGTTACGTCAGAACTCCCTCATTCATGAACCGATTTGGAAGATTCTTTTGCGTTGCGTTCAGTATAGCTACGAAGTGGTCCCATATAAATTTCATCGATACTTGACCTTGGACTTCGAAGATACAGAAGTCGGTTTTTTGTTTGATAAAACGTATACCTACTTGTTAGACCGTCTGAAGACCTCCGACATGCCCTAATGAACTAAGACAACCGGGTCCGTCGGCTCAACGTGCCCTCCGAAGCACGATAGCGCTTAATAAATAAAAAAAAGCGTAAATAAATATTTTAAATCAATATATCTCTCCACATTTCATCAATAACCACTTGAAAAATAACGATTTCAACATCTTCGACAGTGCGTTCATTTAAACAATGCTTGGCTTCTGAATTCTTTGGTTCTCAAACTTAGATTTATTTCAATGACTGCAATTATTAATATTGTTCAGTCCTACTGTTACCTACAAATGTATGCGTTACTGCTCATACGTACAAAACTGATATATTAATTCTTACTTATAGGTGAAAACTTGTAATTGGCCTAGTCATCCATAACATAGTTTAATTATCATATGCATGTATAGGCTGTAAGTTTTCCGAAAATAAATTAATAAATATTATTAATTAATTCTTTTTTATGACTAAGATAAGGACTTCCAGGCGGGGAGAGTCGTTTCACCCGTACGTCGTTAATATCCCACCTATCCGTACTAAGCGTTTCGCAGATTCCTTCATCATGCGAACTGCTAAGGAGTGGCACGCTCTGCCACCGTCTTTGTTCCCAAACGGATACAACTTGTGTCTCTTTAAGTCTAGAGTGAATAGGCATCTCATGGGCAAGCGTGTTCCATCTTAGGCAGCATTTTCGCTTTCTATCAGGCGAGATGTCGTCAAACACATGCCCATTTAAAATTAGCAAAAGAAAACAATGTTTATATAATGGATTGGTCCGCTCGCTCCTATTACTTCTATTCATTGCCATACCCTCTTAGGGTCATATATGTTTACTAACGCCTTCATAAGATCTCTTCAATTGTACATATATGACTACAATAAATAATTGAGTATTGAAAGTCAAAGTCAAATATCGTTTATTAAATAGGCACAAAAGTGCACTTTTAAACGTCATAAACACATGATACAAATGAAATTAAAAATTGTAACTTATGTTACATGACTTTGAAAAAAGGTAAGAATGTTTACCTATTTCTTTCCTATATCAAATTAAAGTCCGGGTGCAGAAAAGAAATGCAAAAACTGACTCTAACAGTGCTTCGGAAATACGCCCGCTAGAGAAGATGGCACACAGAAACTCTTGAGTATACAAATTCTAGGTTACCTACCTACCTATGTTAGATCAATTAGAGCCGGCTGACGGGAAGTAGGTACCTGCTTACTTACTACAAGCAGGCCTAGCGCACTCCGCACTGTAGGTACGAAGCTACAAGTACATAGCCAGACACCGACGGCGGGTCGCGCGTTATTACACGTGCCGCGTCATAAGAGATAAGAGCTATCCAAAAGACAGAGAGGCGCTCTGTAGGTTAATATGACTGGTAGGTATGCAGCGCTACGCGAGCTGAATTGAATTTTAATACGTCATAGCAAGAGTTGCTATTTGTTTAAATTTCTTTGCGGAGTGATGCTTCTGTCCCTTAGTATTCTGTGCTACAAGTAGATCAATGTGGGAAAACCGCAAGACGTAGGTACTTATGTACCTACATACAATAAGGTATAATATTGTGATTGTTTAAAAGATTAAAATAGTATACCTAAATACTATGTGGTTACAGACTCATTCAAATTATACCTACAATAAAACTTTCAACCTTAGTATAAATTAATTAAGACTAAATCAGAGAGCGGTACGGTAACCGAATTTAATCACATTCAAAATATTTTTTTTATGGTATGTACACGTAAAACTGTCAAAAGTTGTACATACCTACATATAATTCTATTGTCAATGATTTTTTTCATCTAGATAGATGGTTTATTCATGTAGGTATACCTAAGTAGACCGACAATTAGAGATTAAATTTAATTGTTAGCGTTATCTAATTTATCTAAACTAATCTAATCTAATAAACCACTACCAGTGGGCAACGTTCCCAAAGTGCTGGCAGCATTGCCACGTTGAATGCAAAATTCTTATCCTTTGGCCAAAATACAGGCCAGCATTTTGTTTCAATGATTTATATACCTAATAACAGTTTTATTGAACTTCTGAAAAACTAGTTCCACTCCGTGGTTTTACCCGCTTCCCGGGATAAATCTTTCCAGGTCCTGGAAGAGGACATAAGCTACTTCACTATTAACTACATAGCTTTGAAAGGTACATTGTAGCCAGCAAAATGACTGGGCATATGAGACTTAATATCTGATGTATGTAGGTGATGAGCACAATGCAGTGCTACGCAGTGCTTTTAATGGTATTTAAAGTTCTGGGTGTCACTGCGATTGTTATGGACAGGCGTAGCGCTTACCATCAGGCAAACGACTTGCTGGTTTCATTGCAAAAAAACTAGAAGTAATATTCTCTAGGAATCTTCAAGTCTCGAGTGAACAGGTACTATCTTGGCAAGCGTGCTAGATCGTCGACCGCATCGTCGCTTACCATCAGGTGCGATAGTGGTCAAACGCAAGCCTATTAGCAATAAAAAGAGTATGTAGGTAATCGTACTTGAAATTAGAAGAGTGGAGTGGTAGGTTCTGGCCGTGGTTGTAATACCACACACCGAACAAAGCCATGCCGTCAAGCGACCTAGTCGTGTTTCGGGATGATGTTCGGTGAACCATCGGGAAGACGGGTCTGAGTAGCCGCTCAACTGCCGTCTCTCTGTAGATCTATGTGCTCCATCTTAGGCCACATCATCGCTTCACATCAGGCGAGATAGTGGCCAAACATAGATCTAGATCTATGTGCTTCATCTTAGGCCACATCATCGCTTCACATCAGGCGAGATAGTGGCCAAACATAGATCTAGATCTATGTGCTTCATCTTAGGCCACATCATCGCTTCACATCAGGCGAGATAGTGGCCAAACATAGACCTATTAAGCGTAAAAAAAGAATAAAAATCACTTGAGGCTTATATTTATTCTCCTTCAGTTCCATCAAATTCCATTTGATTAGCTTGTCCAATATTACGATCTCTTAAATTTTTATAATTGGTCCTTTACCTAGACTAATGTAAAAAGCTAAGTATGAATAATCAGGGGATGGCGTTGTTAGAGACGATAAAATTCGTAGGACTCCAGTTTTCTTATAAATTAGGTATGTTAAAAATGTTAATATATAACATTATTTATATACCTACTTAAGTAGTAGTTAGGCATGATGAATAAACTTACTTTTGTGTAAACAGTGGTTGTAATATAAATTATATGTATAGTTTAAATTGTATGTCTTAAAATATTTTATTTTATCTGTATTTTATCTGTGTATTTTATCTGTGATCATTTTTTTGTATGTTACTGGTATACAATAAAGAGTATTTGTATTGTATTGTATTTTATTGTATTTTATAAACATACTTAGTAGAGATAATGTATGGAAGAAACTTATATACAGATATATGTATTATTTTTACGTAGGTTATATATTAATATTAATCACCTAAATATTAATGGCTAAAGCTTAAATAAATCGTTTTTAAGAAAATAAAATTAGCATTTTAACAAATCTTCAGAATTTTGATACACTTAGCGCCATCTGTGATCGAGTAGCGGAACTACAAACGCTAAGCAAAACGTTGCAGACGTAGGTAAGTAATGTATTCGCTTCTTTTTCGTTTATAACAGTATATTGCAAAGTTCCCTTACAATTTATTAGTTAATGAAACTAATAAATAATTATTCTTATAAAAAACTGTTATAAAAATGTTAAATAAGCTATAAATCAAAGACATAAATCGTAATTAATTTACTTTAATAGGTAGGCGAAATTAGTAAAATTGCTAAATATTTCCAACAACTTCATAAAGGAAATATGTTTAAATAAATTAAACTATCTAATGAGAAGAAATTCACTATTGTATCTGTTAGATTAATATTGTAGAGCGCTATACTAGGGTGCAAATAGATTGGTAGGTACAACCAATACTAACCGCTTTGCAGTGTATTTAGGGCGTAAGTTGGCTAAAGAGGGTGCGTTTTTGATAAAATTTCTGAACTGATAAAAAAATTGTTATAGGTAACATAGGTTTTAGAGCGAGTGTGGCTCAGCGGGAACTCGTGCGCCTTTCAATCCGACGCACCTGGGTTCGAATCCCGACTCAGCCCTGCACCAATGACTTATAGTTAAGTGCAGATTTTGTACCTATATACTAAAGAAAAACTTTATCTTGCATGTGGTAACTATGGTGGTAGATCTCTCGTATGCGAGAGGCCGTCTGACCACCGCTTGGCCAATTATTCTGCCGCCAAGCAGTAGTGCACATTATTTCTGTTTTATTCCGGTTTGAAGAGTATGTACCCAGCGAAATTAGATAGATAGATAGATAAACACTTCATTATTCACCTTAGACTAAGATAATTTTACCTTAGATTAGGTGGGCATATGAGGTTTAAGAGCTATTGTCTCAGGGTGATGAGCGCAGTGCAGTGCCGCGCTTTTTTTTAAACAAGAAGAAGCCTTCTGAAGGTAAGCGGTTACCGTCGCCTATGGATATCTGCAGCACCACAGGCATTACTGATATTTTGCAAAACGTTGTGCGACTGCTAAGGGCGACCTGCTTATCGCGTCATTCAGAAACATAAGAAAACAGTCGTTCTATTATCTAATTAAAAGTAAAAGTAAAAAAGCCCTTTATTCCACTACTTATACATAATTATATTTTATACATATTTTATACTAATAAATGTTATTTCTTATTACTTCATGCACATTAGGTAAATATTTAAATTATTTGTAATATTTAATTGTATTACCTACCTATTTAGTATATATGAATTTATTGTTAATATTTTATATTATTATACATGTATTATTATTAATAACATATTATTATTAATAATTATTCTGTCATTATTATTATTATTATGCCATTATGCATTAATATTATTATTACTATTTTATTTTTATATTTATTTATTCAATGTTTTGTGTATCTTGTTTCCATCCTTCTTTATTTTCCGTAGTATATTATCTAGGCCTATATAGTGATTTCATCTCGCTATGATTGTCCTATCCAGAGATACTGGATAGGTATTGTCACGGGCCTGACCAAATAATTTCATATATTTTTCCACTCTACTAACATAGGTTTTAGAGCGAGTGTGGCTCAGCGGGAACTCGTGCGCCTTTCAATCCGACGCACCTGGGTTCTATTCCCGACTCGGCCCTGCACCAATGACTTATAGTTAAGTGCAGATTTTGTACGCTCGCTCTACAACGGTGAAGGAAAACATCGTGATGAAACCCGCTTACGCGCTTTGGAGTGGTAGGCTCTGGCCGTGGTTGTAATACCACCCACCGAACAAAGCCATGCCGTCAGGCGACCTAGTCGTGTTTCGGGATGATGTTCGGTGAACCATCGGGGAGACGGGTCTGAGCAGCTGCTCAACTGCCGTCTCTCTGTAGATCTATGTGCTCCATCTTAGGCCACATCATCGCTTCACATCAGGCGAGATAGTGGCCAAACATAGATCTATTAAGTGTAAATAAAAAAAGAAAAATTGTTACTAACACGACTTTGGATTTATCCGAAAAAAATATTTTTTATTTATTTATTATAATTTCCTGCTATTTCTCGGTGTAAATTTTTTCACCTTCCATCTTCAACATCTTGGTGTCAGTCCCACAGGAACGAGCTGATGGAAGGAATTAGAGAACCAGAAGTAACATGTGTCACGGGACATGTGGCTAGAGCGTGCTTAGTGTGGAGGCGGCTTATTTGTATTACTATTCCTATAATCGATACATATATTGGCGAGCGAGTGAATTACTGGGCATTATGAGACTCAACAGCTAATTGCGGGCGGGATTTTGCAAAACAAAGTTCTGGCTGGTGCTGTTATTGTTATGGACTGGCATATTGCTTACCATCAGACAAACGACCAGCTCGTCTCGTCATTCAGTTAGATAAAAAAAGAGTGTGAGTCAGTGGGAGTACGTGCGACTTTCGACCCGACGCACCCGAGTTTGAATCCCGCTGGCCTTGCACGACTTTCTTAAGTTATGTGCGGATTTAAGACTGGCTCTAATTACGATGAAGAAAAACATCGTGAGGAAACCGGTTTGTCCAAGAATAAATCACAAAAAAATCAAGGACATGTGACATCCAACCAACGCGCACTGTTCCTGTTTGTTACTGTGTGAGCGTGGCGGACTATATTATCGACGAACATCTCTCGGATCTGGGGTATGCAAAAAATCAGCCTTGCGTGAGCTGTTAGGCTTACGCAGCTCAATGCTGAGCCTATCCCATTGCTGCTGTTTTTGTGCTGATAATTATTGTTACTCTCAATTCTATGTGTACATTTTGGCAATAAATGTTTCTTTCTTTTCTTTCTATTATGGCCCATGTTCTCTCCATGGCAGAATACCCGTGTCCCAGCTGTGGGAACGTGATGAGCTGACGATGATGAATACTTATATTATACGAATAATACCAAAAGGTTATATACCATATAGAAATCAACTAATATAAACCTGTTGCTTATTAACTGGGATCAGTACAGTAATATGGTTCAACTTCAATTCTCATTTTTAATTTTGTACTTCTATCAAGTCGAGCTGAAAACCAGCGTTGTGGATTTATCCACAGCATTATGCTGAGTTCAGACCTTTTTTGACGTCACTGTGCACGGCAGCGATTCTCGTACACAAGCACCCAGTATTTCATTTATTAATTGTTTTTTTTATTGTGTTGTGACCATTTTTGTACCGTGTGCAGTTTTGTCAAAATAAATATTTTCTATCTTTCTTTATTTCTTTCTTTCTTTCTTTCTTTATCATCCACCTAATTTATGTAACGCAGAACGAATAAATATTTATTTATTTATTTAAATATGTATTTATTCGTTCAAGAAAACAAGAATTCCTTCGTTCCCACCATGTTTAAATTTAAAAAGCCGACTCCACTCTATCCGATCCTCCACAAATCTCCACCGACTAATGCGTACGCGGAAAGGTCTAAGCCCAGATAATTATCTTTTTTTCCGATTCCATCTCGAGCGTTATTAATGATAGGATTTAGTTTTACTTTACTTTAATTAAATAAATTATTTTTCAAAAAAAACTAAACCGACTTCAAAACCACAAATGGCACTCAAAAGTAAAAAATAAATTAATATAATTATCATAAGCGCTACCCACTCATATATTTGAAGTCGGTGCCAGCCAAGTGTAATAGGTAGCAGATAAATACTATGTATAAAGTAAGTACTACTTGTAGGTAGTATCTATCTACTACCTTTTAGACTTGGCTGGCACCGACTTCAAATATATGAGTGGGTAGCGCTTATGATAATTATATTAATTTATTTTTTACTTTTGAGTGCCATTTGTGGTTTTGAAGTCGGTTTAGTTTTTTTTGAAAAATAATTTATTTTACCCTTTTTAGTGAAAAACAAGTTTTAATTAAATTAATTCAAAAAGCTTTTAAAGACAAGCTTTTATGATCTAGAAGCCACATCATGACAAAGTTTAAAATGGGCTATCACAATTAAATGCATGTACAAAAAAATTTCATGTCTGTCCTATTCTCTGTTGAGGAGTTCCCTCGCCAGAAGTCAATCCTGGGTGTATCTGCCATATCATGATGGAATTTAGAACAGGCTATTATGGTTAAATCCATTTACGAAATGTTGTGTCTGTACTATTCACCGTTGAGGAGTTCCCTCACCGGAAGTCAACCCTGGGTGAAGCAGGTGAAGCAGTCGAATACAAAACCTCCACCTTAAGAAAGTTTGGTTACGAAAAAAACAAGAACCGACTTGAAGATTAAACTTATATTTTTTGTTTTTGCTATTTTTTTCAAAAACTACTGAATGAATTTCGATAAAATTTATATGGGACCACCTTTGAAGTATTACCTACCAATCAAAAAAAGAATCATCGAAATCAATGCATAATTGGCGGAGAAATCGCGTAACAAACACACAAAAAAAAAATAAAAAAAAAAAAAAAAAAAAACATACCGTCGAATTGTAAACCTCCTCCTTTTTGAAGTCGGTTAAAAACAAAATGGCTCTCGTTTCGACGGAAATTAGATTTGTAATTGTAACTTTGTGTGTCATATGGAAAGTGAAATGTTTATTTCAGATCTAATCCTATTTTACTTTTTACTATCCTATCCTATCCTATCCTATAAGAAATTATGTATTACCAACTGTAATTATTTTTTTTAATGGCAGAAAAGTGTTTTCTATCTATCTATCTAAATATAACTTAATACAAAATTATACATAGGTATTAGTATCATGTCACAATAATGATTTCAATAACAATTAATTTGAAAAATTTACAATGTTGTTATTAAGATACAATACGAATGTACTTATTAGGCAGTAAGATTGTTTTTAACCGACTTCAAAAAGGAGCAGGTTTACAATTCGACGGTATGTTTTTTTTTTATTAAAAGGTAGTAGATAGAT
Source organism: Petrophora chlorosata (assembly GCA_951640565.1). NCBI lineage: Eukaryota > Metazoa > Arthropoda > Insecta > Lepidoptera > Geometridae > Petrophora > Petrophora chlorosata. Next base: position 14,664,091 of record OX621207.1, on the reverse strand, counting down.
ACTACCTACAAGTAGTACTTACTATATACATAGTATTTATCTGCTACCTAATAGACTTGGCTGGCACCGACTTCAAATATATGAGTGGGTAGCGCTTACAATAATTATATTAATTTATTATTCACTTTTGAGTGCCTATTTGTGGTTTTGAAGTCGGTTTAGTTTTTTTTGAAAAATAATTTTTAAAGCTGTATAATTGTACCTAATTCAATTCAATTCTTTATTGTAATCCAGAATGTAATTAGATGGTAGGTAAATAAAAACACAGTTCATCATGGACCCTGTTGAGCGCAGCAATTAGGAGAGAGGAGGACTATTTGTGCACTGTATTAAAACATGTCAAATTAATTAAGAAATATGAAAAAAAAATAAAAAGTATCATAGAAATAGTATAAGTTATAGTACCTACCTTCCTACTATGTATTAATTTGTAGTAAATAAATTTAAAAAAAAACTACTTACCACGGACACACTTGTCCTCCAGCTTTGTGGTTTCTGGACACGCCACTTGTCGGAAAACAACGGACGAAATGTCAATTAACATCCAACGCCATGGCAACACCAATTAGTTGCAATTATTTCCAACGCGAGGAAAATCTGGAAAACTGTTGATTTATTATAATTGCAACTGAATGCTCGATGGTAATTGTTTTGCATTACAAGTCAACTGCACAATTTACGTTAGGTACCTATTAGTCTTTATGAATAATCATGTCGACGGTAACAATGACAGCCTCTGTAATGGTGTAGTGGTTGGGCAGGTTGGATCAAATCTCATACACCACTGGTTGGTTCGATTCCCGCGGCGGGACGAATGTTTGTGCTCAGAAAAAAGCGCAAGCATTTGTTTCATGTCTGGGTGTTGTGGGACCATGGTCCTCGTAGTTCCTAGTTCCTTAGATACAGGGAATCCTAGTTAGACAGGATATATGTATGTGATAGTTGGGCGTATTTATTTATTGAATGGAAAGTGTTTAGGAATATTGTTTTTGATTCTCCTGGTCACAACAAGGAACGTCATCATCAGCCCATTATGTACGAGTACTCCTGGAAGAGTATGGGCCATACTCGGCCACGATGGCCCAATGTCGTCATTCGGAAAGTGGCATCACTGATGACGAGTGTGCGGGGGTAGCAACAGCAAGGTAATAAAAAAGGTATAGCAAAATGAAAATAACGTTTCATTTAATTAAAATTACGCATAAAATATTAATAAGGCTATCCAGATCGACGTTAACAAATAATATAATTAAATGTACCCGTTGATGAAAATTGAATAAACTTGATTATAATTAAATAGATAGTTCTTACTCGTAAATGTCATAATCATGCAATTTAAAAAAACGTAAACAACAAAAAAGTCGTAAAATTCCTTTTAATTTATTCATTACACCATAAAATCGGTCAAATTCTGTTTAATAAATATTTTTAATAGTCCCCCTGTCGTTGTAGTTTTATTGCCTTTTAAATTTTATTTTATTTTTATCTATTTAGTGTATTTTAAACATTTTAAATTGTATAGGGGATGTGGTCCTCCATAACTATGCCATTTAAGGTGTAACGATTATGGTATAGTCATAGACACCATAGAGTGCTTTTTAATTTATCTATGCGTGCAAGTATCTTTGTATAACGGGTCTAAGTGTGTAAGTGTAAGAATGATGACATTTGGACAACTGGTCCAAATGTCATCATTCTCTATGTGCTCCATTGAGGAATAAGACCTCAATGATGTGCTCTATCTTCGGCCACATCGTCGCTTAACAACAGGCGATATAGTAGCTAAACATAATCTATAATCATGTTCAAAGTCAAAGTCAAAGTCAAATATCATTTATTAAATAGGCACAAAAGTGCACTTTTAAAGGTTACAAACACATGATACAAATAAAAAATGTTAAAAATTTTAACTTATGTTAACATGACTTTGAAAAAAGGTAAGTATGTTTACCCATTTCTTTCCTATACTCAAATTGAAGTCTGAGTGCTGAAAAGAAATGCGAAAACTGACTCTACCAGTGCTTCGGAAATACGCCCGCTAGAGAAGATAGCACCAAGAAACTCTGCGGGGATGTCTTTTTTCAGCACAATTACGTATAAATTAGAATTAACAGAATGTAAAACAAGAAATGCGAGTGAGATGTCCCATAGTCATAGTATCAGTAACAGAAAAGTGTAAATAAAATATAAGTAGGTATGACAGTAGCAGTAGGAGTGACTAGAACAGACCAGTCCCCGCAAGCAGCACCCGTTCACGAGTATGACTTGTGGACCAGCCATCACCCCCCTCAACCATATTGGAGGGAAGGGAGTGACCCGACACACAGTTTCGGAGACATGTGTTAAATAAATAAATCCAGAGTGAATATGTATTTACTCGGTAAGCGTGCTACATCTTAAACCACATCGTCTCTGCTCATTAGGTGAGATTGTGGTCAAAAGCAGACCCAGTTTGTTGTAAGAAAAAAAAACCGCCCAAGTGCGAGTTGGACTCGCGCACGAAGGTTTTCGTACCATTATCTATAAAAACGGCAAAAAAATCACGTCTGTTGTATGGGAGCCCCACTTAAATATTTTGTTATTCTGTTTTTTAGTATTTTTTGTGATAGCGGCAACTGAAATACCTACATCATCTGTGAAAATTTCAACTAACTATCACGGTTCATGAGATACAGCCTGGTGACAGACGGACAAACAGACGGACGGACAGCGGAGTCTTAGTAATAGGTTCCCGTTTTACCCTTTGGGTACGGAACCCTAAAGACAATTAAAACAATCTCAAAATATAACTAAATAAATACGCCCAAAGACCAAATACATCCCTGGCTCCTAACTCCTAACTAGGATTCCCCGTATCTAGAGAACCAGGAACTATGAGAACCATACAACACTCAGACACGAATATTTACAAATTATGATTTATATTATTTATTAGAGCGAGTGTGGCTCAGCGGGGACTCATGCGCTTTTCGATCCGACGCACCTGAGTTCGAATCCCAACTCGGCCCTGCACCAATGACTTATAGTTAAGTGCAGATTTTGCACGCTCGCTCTAAAACGGTGAAGGAAAACATCGTGATGAAACCCGCTTACGCGCTTTGGAGTGGTAGGCCCTGTCCGTGGTTGTAATACCACCCACCGAACAAAGCCATGCCGTCAAGCGACCTAGTCGTGTTTCGGGATGATGTTCGGTGAACCGTCGGGGAGACGGGTCTGAGCAGCCGCTCAATTGCCGTTCCTCTCTAGATCTATGTGCTCCATCTTAGGCCACATCATCGCTTCACATCAGGCGAGATAGTGGCCAAACATAGAACTATTAAGCGTAAAAAAAATAATATTATTTATTTGCTCTTGTTATTGTTATCAAACAAAAAATACCTACTAATAAAGCAGACGACGAGCAGCATCTCATAGGTAAAACCGACTGAACTGAATTCTAACCAAAATTTACAGATGTTAACCATTTGCAAACCTTTTTGCCCCACTTTTTGTTATAGAAATATTTTGAAAGTTGAATATTTATGGGCTGCGAAACTCTACGCGCCGATTGACGAAACTAATCTTTGGAAAAGGTTAAAAAATAGTCAAGTGGCCACCATGATGGTACCATAGACAATAGAACATGTGTAGAGTCAAGAGAAGGTAGGTCAGAGAGACCTTTTTACAGTTTTGTTCAGAAAGCTGTCCGTTACACTGCACAAACCATGTTGTTTCTGAGCTGTGTTTTAGTTAACCTTTGTTGGACTTTTTGGCGGGAAGTGAAAAGTGATACAGTTCGATTTTGTTTTTTTTTCTAAACAAGTGTTATTTCAAGTGACCATGTGTAATATCAGTGGAGTATTAACCATTATGTGTTCGTAAACGTGCACCAGTGTAGGCAAATCAAACAAAATAGAGAAGACATTGCTTTTTATGTTCTCCCAAAAAGTCGATGGAAAGCTTGAATAAAGTTCCACACAGTCGAAATAAAAAAATAAAAAAATCTTTGTAGTAAAGGTCTGAAATAGGGCAAAGAGCTTTTTTACTTCTTCATTAGATTGGCATTGATTTTTTCGGATGTTCTCGGACTGTAGTCTACTCGTTTAATGAAGTATTCTCGTAAAGAAAAAATGTTATTAAACAAGTAGATATCTTAGTGAATCTATGAAGTGTGTCAATAAAAAAAATACCTTAACAAGGCTTCCTCACAGAGAGAGTATGAGCCATAATACACCACTCTGGCCCAGTGTGGGTTGGTGGATGTCACATGTCCTTTCAAAAATTCAAGGACATGTGACATCCACCAACCCGCACTGGGCCAGCATGGTGGATTATGACCAATACTCCCTCTATAAAAGAAGGCCCGTGTCTCAGCATTGGAAACGTGATGGGCTGATGATGAAATTTCAGCTATTTATGTCCGTGACCGTACATAATCGATTTTCTCAGTCATTCTGGAACTTTAATAATTACATATACCTAATACCTCTTTAAAATAAATTGCGACTTACATCTTGCTATAGAACATAACCTCTGCAGAACTATGCATCTTTCAGAAACGCCATCAATAAACCGATTTAGCATCAAATTAAATACGTACGTATTTACAAGCAGTCATGAACTGAACTCCGACACATTGTTATTAGACAAAACGCTACCACGACTTAATGAAACTCCGATATTACTTTACTCCGATAGATCTTATTAAGTCAGTATGCTATGTATTATACACTACATTTTACTCCGACAGTAGGTTACGTCGACGACTTGCCACAACCGACACCTTCATGGTCAGACTCGCTCTTCCCTCTAGAGCGTACCTATATAAAAAGCACGGAGCCTAAAGAATAGAATAGAATATCGTTTATTGCGTAAAACTGTGTACATAAGATGTTATTTAGTTGCAAAAAAAAAGTCAACAGTTTACCCATTTCGGGTGTACAATAATATTAACAGCTTATTTAAAGCGAAAAATGTTCTGAATGAAGTTAAGTCTGAGATAAATGAAGGGGCGATGAGTGAGACTTCTGGAGCTTAGTTCAAACCCCTGTATGGTGTAGATATTGGTATTAAATATAGACGCGAAAATAGTTTCTGCAAGAAAAGGGAGAGCTGTCGTAGAATGTATTCTAAATAGCATGGCAAGTATTTTGCCACCTCGTGTAGTGAACCTGTGGAATAATTTACCAGAGACAATAATTAATGCTCCATCAGTGAACAGTTTTAAAACAGATTTGACAAACATTTGAAATAAAACAAAGAGAATACGACACAAGTCTTTGAAATTGTATTTTATTGTTCTAATGCACGTGTATGCATGTATCAGCTCAACAAGTTGCTAGTGCATCATAAAATAATAATAATCAGTCACGTCGGCTAAAAAAAACAGAGAAATTGAAGATCTAGCTGCCCAGCCAAATATCATCGGCGAAGAAAAAACACACAGACATCGCTGGCTGCGCCACCTCGAAAGAATGGGTGAGGATCGGGCTGTGAAGCGAGCGTATTTGGGACGGCCGATTGGCCGACGACCGGTCGGTCGTCCCAAGTACCGCTGGAAAGACGAAGTGGAAAAGGACTTGCGTGCGTCCAGGTCGAAGAATGGCAGGTGTTGGCTCCAACAGACTAAAGTGGCGTCTATTGTCAGTGGCCAAGACTAACTTTGGGTCACTGCGCACCCCAAATAGTTTTATGTCGGCTTAAAGTATTGTCGGAGTAGAGTAATACCGGAGTTCGATTAGAACAGCGTTATATACCTTCCTGTTATATCATACTAGGCATATATATACTGACTGGAGATTTCTAGGTAACGTTAGGCATACGTTAGGCGTCTAAAGATATGCTAAATTATTGAACAGCTGTACTGACACCAAAGTATGCAGTGGATAAATTGACCAAACAAATCGAGATATTAAGCGATTCGATGTCGGTTTATTACATTAACTTGCGTTTATTTCGACGGGATTTCAAGATGCGAAATTAGCTAAACATAATTTTTGATATTGAATGCATTAGCGCATGCCAGGCGAAAATCTGAAGATTTTAAATTATTAGGAAGAGGAAAAATGATATTGCTCGGGCAGGGATCGAACCTGCGTCTTCGGAATACCGTTACGACGCCTTAACCTCTGGGCCACCGAGCCTACTGCTCGGCAACCAAATTTCTCCTATCCTTCTTATATCGTTTTACGGGGACGATTCTACGTCATCTGTCGTCAATGCTTCCATTGACACATTCCATATTTCCATTGACGTTCCCTTCCATATTTCCTTAACTAAACATAATTTACCTAGTTGTATTTTTTAACCGACTTCAAAAAAGGAGGAGGTTCTCTATTCGATTGTATTTTTTGTTTATGTTTGTTACCTCAGAACTCCGTCATTTGTGAACCGATTTGGAAAATTCTTTTTGCGTTGGGTGAAGTGGTCCCATATAAATTTCATCGATATTTGACCTTGGACTTTGAAGATACATTGAAGTCGGTTTTTTGTTTGATAAAACGTATACTTGTTTTAATAACCTATTTGATCCCACTGCTGGGCAAAGGTCTCCACATCTTTAAAGGTAAAAGTAGAACAGAAAAGAAGAAAAAAGAGTAAAAGTAGAAAATCTTCTCCTGTTTGAAGTCGGTTAAAAAATACTAAAGTTGCTGAAAGCCCGTATAAGCTAGGACTAGAGAGCACTAGGCGTCCCTTCCACGCCCAGTAGTGCCATGCAACAGCACAAAAAACGGCACGCATGTAATTGCGTCATGTGGCCATGTTGGCAGCACGCCCCGCCCCTGCATTTGCATACGTGTGGCCAACATACAGGAGTGATTAGGATAATTTGCATGTAAAACGTAACAGGTAAAAAACTATAACCGGACTACGGGAATAAGTTCTTTGTTTAAGCCATTTATAGCGCTCTGAGCATCCTGGCGTGGTGGCTGGCATATAGATATTTTTAACAGACTTCAAAAGGAGGTTCTCAATTTTTTTTTTATGTTAGTTTCTCAGAACTCCTTCATTTATAATGTGATTTGGAAAGTTCTTGCGTTGGTTTCAGTGAAGATTCAACATGGTCCCATATAAATTTCATCGATATTCGACCTTGGATTTCGAAGAACATCAGAATCGAAATCGTTTTTTTTGCTATAAAATGTATTTATGCTTATTTAGAACTGAGTGATGAGACGAGCAAGTCGTTCGCCTGATGGTAAGCACCACGCCTGCCCATAAAAATTGCAGTGCCACCCAGAACTTTTAATACCATAAAAGGCAGTGCGTAGCATTGCGCTCATCACCCCGAGACAAAGGTTTTAAGGTTTAGAGGATGCAACGTGGAAACGACCCTACTGTATAGATTAAATTCCCAAGGAAAACCAGCTCCAAGCACGAACAAAGTAACTTATCCTACTACATCCTACTACATAATATAATAAACGCGAAACTTTGTAAGAATGGATGTATGGATTTACCTTTGTTACTCTTTCACGCAAAAACTACTGAATGGATTTTGATGAAATTGTATGGAGATAGCTTATACCCTAGATTAACACATATACTACTTTTTATCCCGGGAAACCGCGGGTGAAACCGCAGGGCGCAGCTAGTAATATTATAAACGCGAAAATTTGTAAGAATGTATGGATGCATGTTTGTTACTCTTTCACGCAAAAACTACCGAACCGATTTTAATGAAATTTGGTATGTAGGTACTTTAGGACTTGGAAGAGGCTACTTTTTATCCCGGCAAACAGCGGGTGGAACCACGGGGCGCAGCGAGTTTGTTATAACATAAACTACCTATCGTCATTAATTAGGGTCATTGCGTTGGTGACAACACATTCGTTCACTAATGGACAATACTTTATTAGTACCTACACAAATTAACAAACCACTTACATGCACATAAGTAGGTAGGTAGGGGACTGGGTTCTGATTAGAAAATCGATTTCTAATAAGCGATAGAGCTCATTCATTCTCCATTCTGATGGCAGTTATGTCTACAGGGCTAGGTGTGCTGCTTCATGGGTTTGGCATTAAAATTAATAAGTACCTACCTACATAGCCATATACTTGAAGTGGTAATATATTCGCCGTGCGTGATAGAACCTCCCTAGCGGTAGCGGGACAACCCTAGGGTGAGGCGCGCTGCGTTTGACAGTTCTATCGAAAAAACATGATACATAAGTTTTTTGTAGACGAATATTTTTTTCAAGACAAGCTTTTAACAAACACAAAACCGCGATCAGATTAAAATGAGCCCACACACTAGTAGTTTACGATTACCCGTCAAGGAGTTCCATTGCCCACCTTCTGTCTCCATCATCAGATGAGCTGGCTGTCACCATAAAATTGCATTGTCATTGGACTTTGACATGTATGCAAAATTTCAATTTCGTAGGACAAGAGGAAGTGGTTCTGATTTAGCTTGCAAGATTCCATCCGGACAAACAGGTTGTTCACATTTGTAAAAACTAATAAAAGCTTTGTGAAGGTGATATATACATGTTTTTATTTTGTTTTAAATAGAACGACGATGTAGCTAGTAGCACTCTTGCCAAGATAGTACCTAATTACTCTAGGCTTGAATACTCCTAGATTGTAACTATCGGAAAAGCCTGACTCTGGCAGGGATTTCCTCTCGTTAGCAGAAGGTATGTTTTGGTGTAATAATCAAAGAAACCAATAACTACTCTGTCAGAGCGCCTGGTCGATGCAACGCGTGACCAAAGTGCTGGGACTTATTTGGCTCAATGTATCAGTATTGCAATCCAACGGGGCAATACTGCCAGCATCTTGGCTACGCTGCCAACTGGTAGTGGGTTGGAGCATTGAGCTATCTATAGGCCTTTAATGGTCTATGGGTAGTCCAATTGCTTCTCCTTGTAAGTAGTTAGTTTAGTTTTAGTAAGTAGAGTGTAGAGTTGTTTTCATAACTACCTCGAAATAAATTTACACCAAATGAAACTGAATGAAATTTTTTAATTAGGAAATTGCAAAACACACCAAAATATCTTTACTGATTTTTTTCTTTTTTCACCCTAAAATTGACAATCTATAATTGTTGCAACATTATCAAAGTTCAAAAGTTCTACATTCAATGTAATGGAATCAGGCGTGACGTTGCGGAAATTCATCTCAAAACGTATTCAGAAGGATTACAGTACATATTTTCATTGCGTTTCAGTTCTATATTCAGTTTTCGCATCACAGAAAAAAAAACAAAATGCAAATTATCATCATGACTGAAGACTGAAGATACGACAAAAAACTAACAAAGCTTTACCCTATCTATTGTTAGAAACATCGATATACCTATGTATATGTATTACGCACTATATGTCTATGTCAAAGTCAAAGTCAAAGTCAAAGTCAAAGTCAAATATCATTTATTAAATAGGCACAAAAGTGCACTTTTAAAGGTCATAAACACATGATACAAATAAAAAATGTTAAAAATTGTAACTTATGTTAACATGACTTTGAAAAAAAGGTAAGTATGTTTACCCATTTCTTTCCTATACTCAAATTGAAGTCTGAGTGCTGAAAAGAAATGCGAAAACTGACTCTACCAGTGCTTCGGAAATACGCCCGCTAGAGAAGATAGCACCAAGAAACTCTGCGGGGATGTCTTTTTTCAGCACAATTACGTATAAATTAGAATTAACAGAATGTAAAACAAGAAATGCGAGTGAGATGTCCCATAGTCATAGTATCAGTAACAGAAAAGTGTAAATAAAATATAAGTAGGTATGACAGTAGCAGTAGGAGTGACTAGAACAGACCAGTCCCCGCAAGCAGCACCCGTTCACGAGTATGACTTGTGGACCAGCCATCTGGTTAGAAAAAAGCTGGGTATTTAAAAAAAAATATGTCTCATTGTAGGTACCTGTAAACTTAATTAAGATATTTGATTTTAAATACAATAGAGTCATAAATATTCCCTATCATTAAAATCTATTTTAACGCAATATCCTTATTCAAAAACTTAATAGTATATTATAATAAATTGTATGTACATTTTTTACATAACTACATACAAGAAATAAAACTTAACTTATAATAAATTTTATTACGGAAAAGCGTATAATGACGCCAAGGCTCTTATTGCAAATTATTATCTTTTTACAAACATTCTGCATCATCCCACGATGTTAAATCAACTTAACGTCTTTTACCGCCAATAAAAAACCGCATGCACACTTTAAATAATTATATTATTACCCTCAGAGCCTCAAACCACAGGCTCCGCATTGTCTATGACACCCTAAAGAACCACAAAGTCCATAGACAACTGATGGCTTTATAATTGACATGTCATCCTCCATAGATCGGCTTTTTTTCTTCTCTTTGCCTTTCTAGAGCACTCATTTTATCTATTGTTACACGGCTTAGTCAAATAATGCATGGAGGAATTAATATAATAATTTTCGATACTTTAAATGGTGATTGATTACGATGAGAGTGCGTTTTTGAACACTTGTCCGTTCGGCCGGCACTTCGCGTCGTTCCTTTGCCGTCTTTGTAAAAAAGTTATAATATTGTCTATAGAAAGGTGCTTTGAGTGTCGATTCTGTTTAAAGTTTTAATGCGTTTGATATGCAATAGGAACGCGTGGTTAGGACTTTTGTATTGTTTATATTATTTGCTCTGTCATGTCATGACATTCTGTCAAGAATTTATGATAGAAATATCTGTTAAATAGTTCTGATAGTATTGATTGGTTTGTGACGAAATAAATATTACGATTCTGAGCAGTCTAATTAATTTTAAATTTGCATTTCAATGAAGTAGTAGATTGATCATTATTCCGATTAAATCAAACGATATTCCGAGTGCGCAGTTACGTTACAAGTTGTAACTTACAACTAGGTACTAATCGCATAATCGCATAAACACAAAACAATGCATTTAAATAAAATGCGTATGCCTTACAATATGGTTAATATTTTTTTCTGATATTGAATGCATTAGCGCATGCTAAACGAAAATCTTAAAAATTAAAATGGTTCATCTTGTCAGGCATCCTTGTAATCGTCCTTAACTAGACACATCTTCCTGTCCTGATGAACAATACACGCCACACCGTTTCTCATATCTCATTACTCCACCATAAACCTTCAAAAACGTTTTCCTTATAATAAAACGGTTAAATAAACAAGGGCATGTGATACGCGAGCACAAACCGGTCGGGTGTTGTTAGCCGGTATCGCGCTATCTGGACTCCGGTGGACACTCCGTAGAAACCTCCGTCTATTTTGGTATACTTTGTATACCCTGAGTTTGCTTGTGGTTTTATTATAAGCTAATATTGAAGATGAGATTATTTATCGGAAAGGCTCCATTTATTATATAAGCAAGCGAATGTCAGTAAACTAAAATCCCGTCTTTAACATATTGATAATTCCTCTCCATCCAAAGGTTGCCTGGAAGAGATCGCTTGTAACGATAAGGCCGCCCATTGTAACACTTTCTTTAATTGTTTTTATGTAATGTCTGTAATTTAATGTTTGCAATACAGCGTTCATCTTTCTAAAATTTAAAAAATCGTAACACGTAACAAAAACCTATAAAAAGTAAAAAACGGCCCAACTGATTTTGATAAAACATGTCTAAGAGCTACCGCTAGAAAACCTGCTGTCAAATTAAAAAACTGCTTCCAAATCGGTTCAACTGTTTAAGAGCTACGCTACGCTTTTGTCTGACCTGTGTGTCTGTCTGTGGCAACAGACAGACACACAGGTCAGACTTATAACAGCCCTCCTTATGTCGTCGGGGGTTCATAAATAAATACACCCAACGATCACATACATAGATCCTGGCCTCTGGCTAGGATTCCCTTTGTCTAGGAAACCAGAAATTACGAGGACCATGGTCCCACGAAACAACACCAACCAAGATCATCACGTGCTAAAATGAAGACTGAGTCGTCCCACTGAAGTGCAAATGCCTCCCTTCAATTCTTCCACGTTTCGCGATTTTTTGCTTCTGTGATCCAGTCCTTCATGATGTTAAGTCCAGGTTATCCCACCACCTCAGTCGTGGTCGCGGGGCCGTAGAGAACCACTCTACCAACTCTATCATCTTGGAAGTCCAAGGTCGAATATCGATAAAATTTATATGGGACCATGTTAAAGCTACACTGAACCATAAAAAAGAATTTTCCAAATCAGTTTAAAAATTACGGCGGAATTCTGAGAAAACAAATATTAAATAAAATATAATCAAATTGAGAACCTCCCCCTTTTTTTTGAAGTCAGTTAAAGATTAACCATGTTTCTTGCAGGTACACAGTGCTCTACACAGCTCTATATTTATCTGCGATCAAAACATGGCGCGGAATGATGTATGGTGCGCCGGCGCAGCTCCGCGTTACACTGGTACACTGCGAAATGTAGGTTTTTGTGTTTTGGGTTAGCGCGTAAATAATTGGGCTATGAGAATAAATAGGTGGGAGCTGGATCGTTTTCAACGTAATCAATTTTCTAACGAGTGTGGGTTGGTTACTTCGGCTTTCCGCATTGGAGTTTAATTCCTAGTTCGGCTACAATGACGTGAAGTGTGGATTTTCCGTAGCTACTCTGATAAGATTAGAAAGAAAGAAAGAATCCTTCGAAGTCCAATGTCAAATATAGATGAAATTTATATGGGACCACTTCGTAGCTATACTGAACCCAACGCAAAGACTTTTACAAATCGGTATATAAATGACGGAGTTCTAAGGTAACAAACATAAAAAACAATTTAAAATAACCAATCGAATTGAGAACCTCCCCCTTTTGAAGTCGGTTAAAAATCAACATCCACTTAGTTTAGACAGCTTGTCTTTATTCCACCGTCATAAATCATCAAAATATGGTAGTCGCACATGATTGGAGACCAATCGTCTTCCCCGGTCGTAATGGGACGGCGACATGATGGATTGACGGGGCCCACGTGCTGGCATCTTGGACTATTGAGGTCCCCGGCTGGTGGCTGGTCCCCCTGGTAGTAGTTAAGAACGGCTGTGTTGGTTCAATGCCGGAGGTACTTCAGCAAAGATAAAGAAATGCTAGTGTTTATACCGTTCTTAGGTATTTCGTATGAAGCTTTTCCAATAACTAAATTTAATATTAAATAATTTCAATTGATAAATGTTCCAATTACCTATATTTTCGTTGTTTAAATTGTGATTTTGATGAAATTAATTTGACCAATATTGACATTTTTAATAATTTTGACTAGATTAAAGATAATATAATTATTTGTAATGAAATTTAATATTAAATTATTACTAAAATAATTTAAGCCACATATGGATGTAAAAAATCTGAATTAAATGCATATAATAATATTAATATTTTCCGCTTCTGCCAAGTAGCCTACTGGCACATAAGAAACATAATATTACAAAAGTTCTAATAAAATGCCCGATTTTTGCCGTATCTTCTGTGTAGTGGTTTTTTTTTTCAAATACGGTGGTAGATTCATTGTAATAATTGACACTCATAAGTGCGTCTGATGCCAAAATATAATAAAGATCTTTTGAACTTTGAAGCAATATAAAAATCATCATCATCATCATCAACCCATCACGTTCCCACTGCTGGGACACGGGCCTTCTCTCATAGAGAGAGAATAGGCCATAATCCACCACGCTGGCCCAGTGCGGGTTGGTGAATGTCACATGCCGGTTTCCTCACGATGTTTTCCTTCACTGTTTTAGAGCGAGTGTTAAATCCGCACATAGCTTAAGAAAGTCAGTGGTGCGGGGCCAGTGGGATTCGAACTCGGGTGCGTCGGATCGAAAGTCGCACGAGCTCCCACTGAGCCACAATCGCTCTAATATAAAAATGCTAAAGGAAATTAATGATAGGTATAAGTAAGAGTTATAAAATTAATAAACCGTATTTTATTACGCATTAACGCATGGTAAGCGAAATACTCAAAGGTTTTTTGGTAAGAATGAATTTGCTACTTACTTAAATAATAAATAAGTAATAAACAAGTGTTGTTAAATATGTAAATTATTCGACCGTTGTAAAATAGCAGAAAAATCACAAGTTACTGTACAGTTTGTGTTTAAAAATAAGTTTCTACAAACATTGTTTTACCACAACAGCAATCAAAACAATAAAAAATGAAGAGACGCAACAAAACAACTATATTTTTTAAACAAACAAATAAACCATCACTCATAAATTCAACAAAAGCACTCGAAATGTAACCTCGGTGTAACGCCCATTTAGCAGATTTCGTAAGAGGATCACCGAAAGTAGTAATTTCTTGAGAAGCGAAAGCCATACCGCCTGCTGGCCGGCAAGCCCATGTGGTCGGACGATGCGAACCAAACACCAAAATTCGAATGAATTAAAAAAAAACACCTATCCGCACATGACGCCTGTTCCAAATCCGAAATTCCCTCCAAAACGATCTCACGCTGCGCACCAAAAAAATACTCTCCGTTCTTTATTTTTTCTTCAAATACTTTTATTTCTATCCGTCCATTGTCAGAGACGCATCCGAGTCCGACCCTAGACTCTTTATTAACAAGATTTTTGAATATTCCATTGTCGCTAACACTTTCTATGTTTGAAATTTAATTTTTTTCATTCGGCGTTTGGACATTTCGCTTGAATTATCGCCGGGCAGTTTTGTTAAAAGGTTTAAGACGCCGATTGCTCTTTTCTTTTTTTTCATAAATGTCAGTGAATGGGTCGTTTTTGACGTGGGTGAGCGCGTGTATAATTGCCATCAGGTAGTTTCGAGTTCGGATACTGTAATATATGGATAATTAAAGGACGGCTTAAGGTGGAATTTTTGTCAAAGTTTATCGTCGTTTTGATTGAGATTACGACTCGGGGCTGTTATATCTGTTATACGGCCAGCTCGTCGTGAAGATGTTATTCGGGGACATGGGGCGGTAGCTTTATGGTCAGATATTAAAATATTCGACGCGTATAGAGTTTCATGGCCCAATCGAGAGTCGATTTGTCTTGCTAGATTATAAAAACATCGAATACTGGCCGTTAATGTAAAATCGTAAAATGGGATAGGACCTCCTTGATTGGATATTTTTTTAATAGTCGATATTTTATTGTTGTTTTTATGGCTAATGAACTACGTTTAAATGAAAAATCGACCTATTACACGAGTTTAACAACTAAGTAAGCTATAAAAGAACTAAGGTGTCGAATAATCGGCGGTGATGGTCGAGAATTGCCGTTCTGACAATATTTGAAGAGCGATCTATCATGATCCATCTTAAATTAATGTTATTTGATGGTCCCGTCAATTTGACGTGTTAGAGTTTTTGTCCGACTTTGTAACGATTTTAATGGCTCGATAAAACACCTCAGTAATAAAAAGATATCTATTTAATCTTTGAAATCTATTTTAGTTTTAAAGACAGGTTTTATAATCATGGACGAAATGAATCATCCATAATTTAACATTAACAAACAGTTAATTACAACTTAATTGACTACATTTTGTAATTAAACTTTCAAATAATTTACGCTTTAAATTAGGACTTTTATTACTTAAAAATACTTACTGCACATAAAATTAGCTCAATTACAACATATTTCTTAATACTCATACATATGCCTATATGAGACTTAATATCTGATCTTCGAATCCTAGTCTGATATTATTTAATGTTATTACTTATAAAATAATTATTATTGCGACACTCTATTTTGAAATGACTATTTGACTCTATTTTATAATTATAATAACAGCATATCCACAAGTCATACTCGTGAACGGGTGCTGCTTGCGGGGACTGGTCTGTTCTAGTCACTCCTACTGCTACTGTCACACCTACTTATATTTTATTTACACTTTTCTGTTACTGATACTATGACTATGGGACATCGCACTCGCATTTCTTGTTTTACATTCTGTTAATTCTAATTTATACGTAATTGTGCTGAAAAAAGACATCCCCGCAGAGTTTCTTGGTGCTATCTTCTCTAGCGGGCGTATTTCCGAAGCACTGGTAGAGTCAGTTTTCGCATTTCTTTTCAGCACTCAGACTTCAATTTGAGTATAGGAAAGAAATGGGTAAACATACTTACCTTTTTTTCAAAGTCATGTTAACATAAGTTACAATTTTTAACATTTTTTATTTGTATCATGTGTTTATGTCCTTTAAAAGTGCACTTTTGTGCCTATTTAATAAATGATATTTGACTTTGACTTTATTATTTGACATTGTTAGTAGGTTAGTATTTGTATTGTTAAGCAACACGTCTGCCCTGCACTGCATTTATACCACCGCCCAGAACAACGTTGTTATGCAAATCCTCCGCGGCATTGCACTGCGCTCGTCTAGCTCAATGCTCATTAATTTCGCTGGCTATACACTACAATGCCCTTTAAACTGGAACACGTGTAATGATCGCGCACTACTGCTTGACGGCAGAATAATTGGCAAGATGATATCAACCCTCTCCTCCTCTCCTCCTAGATGGCCTCTCGCATTCAAGAGACCTACCACCGAATAGTACCTACTGAACCGTATTCTCATTACGCCTCTCGTCAAGCTCGATACGGGATACGATCGGCAAGTGTGACCAGTGGATAGGCCCGTTCTTGCCACAACTACAAGAGGTAGGCGATTGTAGCACGGGAGAGAAGTAGGTATCATACACCTACCTTCTTGGAAGGCCCCTGCTGTAACACACATGCTTACATAAATATATGATACGTGCAAATCTTTAATAAGCAGCGTGAAGCGGCGAATTAGAGAAACTAAATGGGGATTCGTTAAACTGAAGTAACGTGAGTATTTTTTTAATGCTTATTGCTCGCGTGATGTTAAGCGATGACGTGGAAATGTAAGCTCATAAATCTAATAAAATACGGCAGTTCGACTACTCAGACCTGTCGCTCTGATGGTTCACCAATATCATCCCAAAACACGACTAGCAGGGGATATCGCCTAACTTGAACACTGTGATTTAAAAAGGGGAATTAATAGAGACTGAAGGCCGGACTCCACCAGAGCGGAGGTATGCGGAGATGTTCGAAGCGGAGAGGAGAATAGATGTTTTTCAACAAAGATGTATCCACCAAAGCTGAGCGTCAGACGTCTCCATGTCACTATGACACAGTATAAAACAGTATCTTCTTTTACTTGAAGAAAAAGAAACAGAGTCTGAAGAAGCAGAATTGATAGCTCTATACCACCTTAGCAAAAGAACGAAGACGAGAAGAAGTCATTTGGAGTACCATACCATTCATGGAGAACGCGGAGCCGGGCGTCCTAGCAGCGCCGCTTACTACACGCCGCTCACATCTCTTCTCGTCTCCGCTGCGTTCAGTCGGCCGTCGGCAGCTTGCGAGGCACAGGTCACATCTCCGCTAGCTCGATCGCGCCATACAAAAATGATACATCTCCGCTCGGTGGTATCCACTGAACCTGAGCGGAGACGAGATGTGTGAATAACGAATTTCTATTGGTTGTTAAAAACACAGCTCCTCTCCTCTCGTCTCATCTCCGCTTTGGTGGAGTCCGGGCCTAAGGGTCGGCAACGCATCAGCAATGCCTCTGGTGCTGCAGATGTCCATAGGCGACGGTAACCGCTTACCATCAGGCGGGCCGTCTGCTTGTTTGCCGACATTTTAAAATAAAAATAACACTGATCCCGATCGCTTTTAAACATGTTTTGTAATCGGTATTTATCTGTAGAATTTTCGAACTTTTCTACTCAAAATTAGCGTCCCAATCTCTGTCCCAATCACAATCGCAAAAAATTATCGATATTGCTGTTTGAAAGATACGCCTTCCAAATTTGAAATTAAAAGCGATTGGGATCGGTGTTCTAGTTACATGATTCCCCTGTAGGTCGCTTGACGACTTGGCTTTATTCAGCGGATTCTTGCCGTATTTTCTGGGTAGTGGTCATTATATCGTTGCGGTGCGGTAGTCATTGGGAAAAATTCACGTTCATGAAGAGATTTGTGATGCCTAAAGAAATTAAAAATAAAACACACTCCAAAGCACGTTCGCAGTTTTTCTCAAGAAAGCGTTCTTTATCGTTTAGTTTAGAGAGAACGCGAAAAATTCGCGCGAAAGACTTGTTCAAAACCACCACCGCTTTGGCCGTTATTCAGCCGCCAAGCAGTAGTGCGCAAGCATTACTGTGTTCCGGTTTGAAGGGCATTGTAGCCAGCGAAATTACTGGGCATTATGAGACTCAACAGTTAATTGTCTCAGACGAGCGCAGTGCAGCGCAGCGCAGGATTTTGCAAAACAAAGTTCTGGGTGGTGCTGTTATTGTTATGGGCTGGCGTATTGTTTACCATCAGGCAAACGACCAGCTCGTCTCGTCATTCAGTTACATAAAAAAAAGATCATTGCTGTATGTTGTTAGACAGTCTCTAGCTTCTAGGCCAATTACGTACTACACCTTTGGCAACATTTACAGTTATTACTTCAAAACTAAATTATTAATAATGATTTTTACTAGCCGTAAATTAATTTAATATTGTTGTTCGTCCGTGGTTACAATATCTAGTAAATTCAGTCTAACAATTGGCATGAATAATAACAATGCCCGCCAGTAAAACTTTATATTTGCTGAAGAAAGATGGAATATAATATATAGCTATTATTTGATTTTACATACTTGTATTGCAGGAAAATGCTGCTCAGCTATTTTTAACCCCTCACGCAAAAAGGAGGGGAGTTATAAGTTTGACCACTATGTATTGACACTGTCTCTCTGTGGTACCGTCGCTCTTAAACGGGTGAACCGATTTGGATGCGGTTTTTTTATTTGAGAGTAGGTTTTCTAGCGGTGGATCTTAGACATTTCTTATCAAAATCTGTCTAGCCGTTTTCTACTTTTTAGAGGATTTTCGTGTTGGGTTTTTTATATTAATTTAAATACTGAAATTTCGTTGTGAGTAATTTAACTAATTACCTCAGTTAGTTACATGTGTGAGGTTCATTAACTTAGAACAACATTCTTAGTTTAGTATTTACCAGTAGGTACCTACCAGCATTGCACCTAACGTCGTCTATTTAAGCCTCAAAATGGAAACGCTGCCAAGGTGTTCCCTTCACCCATTTGTTTATGTTTCAGTATTGTTCTTGCCGAAAGATATTACAGCTGATTGCAAACTTTCTAAATCCACACAAAGACCTCTGTGTTAACTATAACACAAAGAAACCAATCCCAAACAGAAAAACAACAATAAACCACTAACAATGTACCTTAATTAACTTGTGTCCGTCTTTACGGACGCCACGGCCGCCATCTTGGAAATATATGTGCAGTAAATTAATATTCAAATTGCTCTTTCAAACGTCGAACACTAATCGAACGTCGCTAACTACCCACTGTCTCGCATAAAAAACATAAAGATTCATTTTTTAAGACAACGGTATCAACATATCAATGCACGACTTTTTGGTGGGATGTGAAAAGTGATACAGTTCGATTTTGTATGTTGGATGTTCTATTAAATGTTTTGGGTGGCACTGCAATTTGTTATGGGCAGGCGTGGCGTTTACCATAAGGCGAACGACTTGCACGTCCCATTAGTAAGTATGTCAGTTTTAAAAAGTGTTATTTCGAGTGATCATGTGTAATATCGGTGGAATATTAACCATTATGTGTTCGTAAACGTGCACGAGTGTAGGCAAATGAAACAAAGTACGAGTAGAAAAAACATTGCTTTTTATGTTCTCCCGAAAAGTCCATGGAAAGCTTGAATTAAGCTTCACCATTTTATTAAAGCACTAGGAGTGACATTCATATTGACTATAATACGAAAGAAATCATTGTATTGTTTTCAAAC
The DNA here is from genome assembly GCA_951640565.1 of Petrophora chlorosata. NCBI lineage: Eukaryota > Metazoa > Arthropoda > Insecta > Lepidoptera > Geometridae > Petrophora > Petrophora chlorosata. Next base: position 14,644,330 of record OX621207.1, on the reverse strand, counting down.
TATCATATAAAAACTATAAGACAAGGCGGTATGGTCCTAGAGACTTTAGCCTGCCCAAACGGGCGAATTAAAAAAAAACTATCACTGCACACATTTCTTTATCTTTGGCACACATCCTCTTTTTTCTTTTCATGTTTTAACCGCCAGTGCTACCGCGCACATTTAACTGTCAAATTTGAAATTGAAATTCGAACATTGTATGGCAGATTGATCGAGTTTTTTCTCGGGTCGTCGATTTGATGAAAGGTTGCCGTCGCATTTACATAAACGACTATCGGTTAATTTGACGTTAGCTATCCTCTATTACATCAATCCCACATTTCACTGCTGTTTTGTGGGGTTGTGACACTTTTTATTTAGCATTTATTATAAAAAATGTGGTCGGTAATAACAGACAAATTTTATTTCTTTTTTAACATTTCTAACGTGCCAGTATGTTTTGCAATCATTTCCGAGCGGGAATCTTTTAATTTAGGAATGGAGTTGTTTCCTTGGTTGCTGGAGAACATCTTAATCGCCTGCAGTCCAGCAACAATGCGTCGTAAACCTGATCGTGCCATTTATTACTAATTGTTCGAACAACTTTAATAATTTTAACGTCCACGTACGTCGTCTAAATGACTCTTGTGCGGAAATTAGCTTATTTCACCTCAATGGCGTAGGATGAATATTTATGCCATCATTTGCATAAACAATTCAGGGATTGACAGTTTGATAACGTCTCTTGCTCGACGCACACTTAGCAAAAACTTCTATCATTGTTCATGTGTAAACATCTTCTGCTGGATATTGATATTCGTTTGCAATTACAATGTTCTTGACGCGGAAATCCTCCAAGATAGCTTTTTACCTGCTTAATTAACTTATGAATAGGCCGGTTTTAATAGAATAGAGTTTTGACATGTATATCCGTATGTTCGTAACAACATCCATTAAAATGATTATCATAGATAACTGAGTACCTAGCGTATTCAATGTGTCTAAGGTATCTACATAAAACGACAGCGTAGGTATAATTTAGGTAATGAACTGCAAAGCCGTTCTCTCGTACCTAATTCCAAAATAGAAATGTTTATTAGAACACTAACCACCTCTTTAGACTGAGCATAGAACCTGCTTTATGTACAGATTACCTTCGTCGTATTACCGGCCAGTTCACGTTTCGGCAAGCTTCTATTTTCGAATTCGAAATTAGAATTCCGGTGGACGCGGCGCATCGGAGCGCACTGCGCACACAGAGATAATGTCTGGAGACAAGCTCGACGCATGCTAAGCCGCTGCTATCTCAAATCTCGTTTGCCGTGTCTGTTGTTTTACGTCTTTATCTTCCTTTAATAACAACATCAGCAGGCGCGTTGTTTGCCAACTAATCCCTCCTTCCTTGCTTTGTTGGTTGTCAAACGGTAGCCACGAAAATTATGACATACGGCTCTATCTTATCTATGCCCACTCTGCAACATATGTTGTTGACGGCGCCTAATGGAGTACTCTAATTCAACACTTTTGTTGAACAAATCTGATACATTTGCACAAGTGCGTCAAACGCACACAGCGTGTGCAAAATTTTGCTGTTTATTGTATTTAATTTCGCAATTGTTCTTAAAAATACTCGAAGTTAATTACATTGTAGATCTTACCGACAACCACATACTTAACAACTTACATACGAAACAATAGGACAACCTTTTGACCTTACAAGGTTTACGTCAGCTCACATTTTCATCTGACTACTAAATTGGCAACGCTCGCAAACTAATATTGAATTGAATAAGTAAATAATTACAAAACAATAAAACTCTAACCTAAGTACTGAAGTTTCCCGCGGCGTCTTCGGAAACGTTCGGCTCTGGTCGCCGGTCGCTAATTCGCGCCCTTTCACCTGTCAATCACGCGTCACGTCCGGCACGAGACGTGCGGAACTGAAATTAGCCAGTGCGGGACGCGGGACACGCCCGCTGGAATACTGCATTGCAGCGAATTTGAAATTCGAACGCAATCAGAAAAAAACACCTCTGTGAAGCTTTTTAAAAAGGCTTCTTGAGAAGGTTCTTATACCTACAGTGAAAAGTCCTAATTCGATTTAGCTAATAGTAAATAGGTAATCCAAAATCATTGAAAGAACTAAAAAGGACACACTGCAATTTTAATTCGTGCCATTATAATATTAATAAAACTAGAGATTTTACTACGAAATTAGGGAAAGTCGTAGAATATTCGTCGTATTTTTCTTTCTTTTGCCAAAGTTCAACAAACTAAATGTGTCACTCCACTGCAATTGCGCGGCCATTAAACTTTTCGCGCGCCGATCTGTCAACTAGACGTCTGCGTTTCGCGTGGTTTCACGCTTTGGCTTAACGTCTGTTTCAGGTATTTCCCTCGTAATATTTAAATTGAGATTAATATCTTTGATGAAACAGTTAATAAACTTCTTGGCGAAAGATAAGACTGACGAATTATATATGAAACTTAAAAGAACGATTAAATTTTATTTTATTTTAAATTACTCGCATATGACAAGTCGTTTGCGCGCCCGACGAACTCAATTGGGATTTAATTTTTTTTTTGTGAGATTGTATGCTATTATAGCATATTATATATATATATTTTATATAAGGTTTTATACCTTGTTAATTAATATTTTACTAGCAGTAAAACACAGTATAATAGCATTCCAACTTAGATAGATAAACACATTATTGTTAAAAACCTTAAAAATAGGTACATGAAAAACAAGTACATTTCACAGTAATCAGCATAACAATAGGCGGTCTTATCGCTCAAAGCGATCTCTTCCAGACAACCTCTGAACAGAAAGGACTAACATAATTTAGAAGGACGGTGGTTTTAGCTAACTCAGTATTAGGTTTAAACAGTACCAATGCGAGAAAAAATATATAGGGTTTTTTTATGCCACTGGCACTGAGTGATGAGACGAGCCATTCGTTCGATTGATGGCAAGCGCCACGCCTGTCCATAACAATTGCAGTGCCACCCAAAAATTTTAATACCATAAAAAGCACTGCATAGCACTGCATTGGGCTCATCATCCCGAGACAGCAAATTGCTGAATTTCGCTGGCAAAGGCACAGAAAATAGATTTAACAATTTTAAAAATAGCTACATAAATATTATGTCATTGGAATAATAGCTACCATGGTCTAAATTTCTAATTTAAAAAAATGTGGCACTTCACACAACAACAATTAAAAAAACAATATTTCCCGCGTCTCGAATCACTTAAAATTCATAACATCATTGGCATGGCCACAGAGATGGGCCTAAATTAAAAACAACGTCGTCTCAACAATCTTTATTGGGCCGCTCATTACCGACCTCTTTAAGTTATTGTAAGTTTTCAAAGTTATTATTGGACATTTTGACCGTAAAAGCGTATGAATGATAATTAAAAATAATAATTTCTTGCCGTAACTTGAATTTAATCTGTGGTTTAGCTCCCAATCGATGATTATGGAGCGGATCGTATTTTTGACACTTTACGAGTTGTGCTTTTAATCTATTTTTAAAATTGGGTTATTGTAGAAGAAAATGTATGGCGTTGAGGAGGAAACTTAATGGATATTAATTTCTATGATTAGAAATCAGGACGATGTAATTAGTTGCAGTAAATTCCCAATTACTGTATTCCAGCCAACCAATCCAATTTCATGGGAAATTCAATTTAGAAAAAATCTGTTCATTTGCTCCAACAAAAAAGTCCGAAGATGTTATGCTGTAGAAACAACCCTTTTGAAAGTTTCTTTTCTATTTATTAATATGTTTTTATAATTTGGACCCCTTTCATTTCTCCAGTAGGTATTTTTTTATTCATGATGTGGCTTGTTTCTTAGCCCCCAACGCAAAAAGGAGAGGTGTTTTGACCACTATGTGTGTCTATCTGTGGCACCGTAGCTATTTTATTTGAAAGCGGGTTTTCTAGCGGTAGTTCTGGTGTTTAACAAAATCGGTTTAGCCGTTTTTTACTTATAGGCTTTTAGTGTCGGGGGTTTTTTAATTTAAGTTTAGCTTTTGCTTGTATAGGGATGTATTCTCACAAAGCACTGTTACTCGTATCATAGGTGATTTTTCTTTAGGTGTACCTACCTATAAGATGGTATCTTTAAGTCTTATTGTACAATCTCCACAAGTGTACTATTGGTGGTGGTGTGTATTTACTGGTGGTAGGTTTCTCGTATGCGAGAGGCCGTCTGGGTGGGTACCACCGCTTTGCCAGTTATTCGGCCGCCAAGCTGTAGTGCTCAAGCATTACTGTGTTCCGGTTTGAAGGGCATTAGCCAGCGAAATTACTGGGCATTATGAGACTCAACAGCGAATTATCTCAGGGTGACGAGCGCAGTGCAGCGCCGCGCATGATTTTGCAAAACAAAGTTCTGGGTGGTGCTGTTATTGTTATGGGCTGGCGTATTGCTTACCATCTGGCACACGACCAGCCCGTCTCGTCATTCAGTTACATAAAAAAGGTGTCGTTTGTGGAGACAACGCATCGTTAATAAAACAATAGTAGGTATATAGATATATTCTGAACACCCTGTAGGTAAATCAGCATGATGACGTCACCGAGTCCACTTGATGTTCAATTATCGTGTAGATACGCTCAGTTTACACAAGAGTTTACATTAGGTAGCTACATCCGCCACATGCCATGCACTTACTTTAGTAATGCCACAGAAGTAGGTATTATCAGGTACCTATCCACCTACTTTGCGTTTGCAGTTACCCTACATTTAATTATGATTAAGCCGTTGCTATAAGACTCGTAAATGGGCTATAACAATTGCATCTTGCTGCTAAAAGCTCAGCAATATTGATAACGAAACTTACTGCAATGTTAATATGAAACGCATTGGCCGGCGATTTATTCATTCGTTTATCATCATCATCCCATCACGTTCCCACTGCTGGGACACGAGCCTTCCCTCATAGAGCCATGGGCCATAATCCACCACGCTGGCCCAGTGCGGGTTGGTGGATGACACATGTCCTTGAATTTTTGTGATTAATTCTTGGACATGCCGGTTTCCTCACGGTGTTTTCCTTCACCGTTTTTAGAGCGAGTGTTAAATCCGCACATAACTTAAGAAAGTCAATGGTGCAGGGCCAGTGGGATTCGAACTCAGGTGTGTCGGATCGAAAGTCGCACGTGTTCCCACTGAGCCACACTCGCTCTTTCATTCATTTAATTTATTCACTTATTTAATGCATTCCTTAATGTAGGCAGGTACAACAGATGGTCAATTTGCAGTCCGTTCACTAAGGACCCTGTCGGACACGCAATTTAGAAGAGAGGAAAACTAAGATAAAGATAAATAAAGATAAATTTATTTGAATTTCAACAAACTTATATATATCATATACATTCAGAAGTGATTGTAACAAGTTTTTATTACTGGTTGGAGAACATTGGTACCCAAACTAGGAGACCTGTGTTTTGGCATACGAATACCCCCCGCCCGACATATTTAAAAAAAAGATCAGATAAAAATTACAAAAGAGTTTGCATTTAGTAATAATATGTAGTTATGATACATGCAGACTGCTTCTGAGTATAAAAATAATATAGCAAAAAATATCATCATCATCATCATCATCAGCCCATCACGTTCCCACTGCTGGGACACGGGCCTTCTCTCATAGAGAGAGTATTAAAATTATCAAATTTATAAGAATAATAATAATAATTGCGATTATTTAACAAGTCATAAGATTAATTTTATTTACATATAGCGTTTTTACAATTTGTCATCGTCAGTGTAATTTTATTTTGTGTTTTTTTATGTTTGGCCACTATCTCGCCTGATATGAAGCGATGATGTGGCCTAAGATAGAGCACATAGATCTAGAGAGAGACGGCAGTTGAGCGGCTGCTCAGACCCGTCTCTCCAATGGTTCACCAAACATCATCCCGAAACACGACTAGGTCGCTTGACGGCATGGCTTTGCTTTTATTTTGTATTTATTATTATATACTCGTCATAGATGTTGATCGATGTTTCAATATCGTCAACAACGATAGGAATCTAGCTAGTTAATAGCTGGCTAGTTAATAGTCACGGCTGGCTACATCAAACTACTTTGCTGGTGGTATACAGGTCTGGGTGGGTATATACCACCGCTTTGGCAGTTTTTCTGCCACCAAGTAGTAGTGCGCAAGCATTACTGTGTTCTTGTTTGAAGGGCATTGTAGCCAGCGAAATTACTGGGTATTATGAGACATGGAAATACGCCTAAGCATAGCCAAAGCAATACGCCTGCGTATTGCTTATCATCAGGCAAACGACGAGCTCGTCCCGTAACTAAGTTACATAAAAATATACCTATGCAATACCTACCTATATCTCCGACATCTATTCCAACCAAGGTATGTCTTGAGATTAGCTTTAAGATGAATTTTTCTTTCTTTTTACTGAATTTTTTTCTCTACAGAAGTCTACATCTATTAGGATCATCGGAGTAAATTATTTTACCTACCTACTAGGTATTTTTTAGCATTCGATGCGATATCTCTGCCTTTTTATTCATCAATGTAGGTACTCAACTATAAATTAATGTTAATATATTTATCGTTATTCGCCTTCTGATAAGTATTAATGTAGCGCCCTACAGCTACCAAAGTAGATCGCATTCCAATAATTCCTCCCTCACTTCAACTCGTCATCACGGCAGAGGCCACCGCACCAGTCACCGCCCACCTGCGAAGCAAAACACATCACAGATTTATCGCCCAATTTATACCACAACCGCCAATAAATCCATCAAACATCAACAAAATAACCCCATAAATCTAACACATATTTACGTTATGTGCCAACTAATAGACGCCATTACACAACGACTCAAAAAAGTCCTAACCACCCCGACAGGTGTCGCTAAAACTGGCGCACTAGTGATACAGGCCGTAAACACGAGCTGAAAAAACATTTCCTTCGAAAATAGAATTCGAATTCCCGCGCTTAATTGCGTTCCCGCCAATGAGAGCGTGGTGCGTGCGAGTGGGAAAACTGGAATTTTGAACGAGATGGAATGACGTGGGACTGACGGCTCCGCCCCGTTAACAACATGGCGGATTTGTTGATTGGCGGGCTTTGGATAGCCGCCGCCCAGCCATGTCGTGTGACGTATCGAGGAGCGCGGGAAACCCGAAGGCTGCGGGAAATGTGACGAGCGTGGCGCGGGGTGCGGGGCGCGGGGTATAAAAGCCGCGGGAAAAGCGCTCACGTGTCGCTGTTCCATGTTCAAATACCATTTTCCATTTTTGAAATTTAATTGCAGCAGTTGTAATTTATGATTTTTTCTAATGAAGGTGGTCAAATTAAAGGTTTTAATTATGCAATAGAGGTAGACTTTGCTTTTTTCTAGAAAACTTAACTCAACACGAAGTCGTAAAATGTTTCTTTAACATAATTAGGTAGATATATTCCGTGCTTAAAGAGAGTTCATTAATTATTTAGATAACAATATTTTGTAGTTGAAGAATTAGCGATTATCATGGGCCTTATTTTTTTAAGAGATGCACAATGTTTTCTAGTACTGTTTATTTTTTTTTTTTGAGTTTTAAAAAAACATGTTCGATGTAAGTTATCGCTGTTAACTGGTATGGAATGGCCTCTTTAGGTATGCTTTAGTTGAATTATAATAGAACCAAAAAATCTAGAAAGCTTTGCCAAAAAGCTGGGTATCCGATTGTATGGGTAACAATAAGTCATTGTATGGTATGAATCTTCCTCACGTATATAAATACGTATGTTAGCAATAATAAATATAGGTAGCACTTTGTATCTGGACACCAAATAAGTAGGTACCTAGTTTATCTGTTCCCTCGCCGCCACACCACGTTCACTATCAAAGGTGAAGAGTTACCTATATGTCACACCGGAACAGCTACTAAATCTCTACCAAGCACAAGTCCGGTCGTGCCTAGAGAACTGCTCTCATCTTTGGGATGAATCAAAGTAGGTACCTACCAGTGAAGCACTAGAGGCAATCGAGAGGTGAGCCAAGAGACTCATTGGCGACGACGCGCTGTTTGAGTCAAGACTTCGTCAAGACAGCCTTGAACATGACGCAGAGTAGCCAGTCTATCGGTCTTTTATCGGATGCATTTCGGCGAGTGTGCGTCGGAATTACACCAACTAATTCCCCCGTCCCCGTTTCATCATCGGACTACTAGACGTACGGCAACGCGCCACCGTTATATGATGGTGGATATTCCTCTTGGAGCAAGTGTGGCTCAGTGGAAAAACGTGCGACTTACGATCCGACGTACCCGAGTTCGAATCCCGCAGGCCTCGCACCGCTGACTTTCTTGGGTTATTAGATTTAACACTCGCTCTAAAAACGATGAAGGAAAGTCGTGAGAAAACCGGCATGTCCAAGAATTAGTCACAAAAATTCAAGGACATGTGATATCCACCAACCCGCACTGGGCTAGTGTGGTGGATTATGGGCCATATGCTCTCTCTATGAGAGAAGGCCCGTGTCCCAGCAGTGGGAACGTGATGGGCTGACGATGATACGCGAACACTCCACTTGGTGACCACCGTAGCACAATTGGGCAGAGCACTTCCCGCGCTGACGGAAGAATGAGATCCGGGTTCAAGTCCCAGCCGGTGGTCGCACTTTTTCTCTCTGAAAAAATTAAGTTTGTCGCTTGGCATTCGTAAATGCTTCATAGAAATATAATAAGAATGTATAGGCAAGCTTTGCAAAACCTACCTACTAGTTACATCTCTGATTTTAAGAACTTTGAGTCGAAAAGAATATGTCAGATGTGTAGGTACATAAACATTTTTTCAAGATCGATGTTGCATTTAAAGTTTACTCAGTAATTGCTGAAGAATCCGCTATACGTACGCTATCACAGAGGAGCCGTCATTGCAAGTAATTTAACATGGATTTTCCTTTTTTTTTTTTTTTACACTTAATAGATCTATGTTTGGCCACTATCTCGCCTGATGTGAAGCGATGATGTGGCCTAAGATGGAGCACATAGATCTAGAGAGAGACGGTAGTTGAGCGGCTGCTCAGATCCGTCTCCCCGATGGTTCACCGAACATCATCCCGAAACACGACTAGGTCGCTTGACGGCATGGCTTTGTTCGGTGGGTGGTATTACAACCACGGCCAGAGCCTACCACTCCAGAGCGCGTAAGCGGGTTTCATCACGATGTTTTCCTTCACCGTTTTAGAGCGAGCGTACAAAATCTGCACTTAACTATAAGTCATTGGTGCAGGGCCGACTCGGTATTCGAACCCAGGTGCGTCGGATTGAAAGGCGCACGAGTTCCCGCTGAGCCACACTCGCTCTATAACTCGCTCTCGTTTCCTTGTCTATAGCTATTTTTTTTTAATGGCGGAGTGATGAGACGAGCTATTCCTTCGCCTGATGGCAAGCGCTACGCCTGCCCACAACAATTGCAGTGCAACCCAGAACTTTTAATACCATAAAAAGCACTGCGTAACACTGCATTGCGCTCATCACCTCGAGACATCATATGCCCAGTAATTTCGCTGGCTACAATGCCCTTCAAACCGGAACACTTGTGTATTACTTGCGCACTACTGCTTGGCGACAGAATAACTGGCAAATCTGTGATACCCAACCAGACGGCCTCCCGCATACGAGAGGCCTACCACAAGTAAAGTTTAGTAATATACTTGTGTCTTAGCATAATGTGAAATGACAGCCGTGCAATATGACAGCAATATAATGAGGTGAGAATGTTTACATTGCCGCAATAGGGGATCGGACAACTTTTCAGAAAGTGTTTTAAATTAATTAGGTATAATGAATATATATAGCCATGAAAAATGCTATTTTCATTAAATAACGATCTAAAAGTACCTAAAACTATGTTTATACCTATATTATGTTTGAAATATTGCCGCGCAAAAGGTCACCTCAAAACCTGTGACGTCATGAAGGTAGAAAAACAACAAAATTTAAGAACGAAAACTTGAAACAAAACGTGAAGTTTGGGGACTATATCTATTGTAGTAATGGAACGATAAAGTTAGCAAAAATACCTACATTTTATAAAAAGCAAAAAAGTTAAATAAACACAAGCTTGACTCACGGCATTTGCCTTCAAATGACGTCATGCGCTGTGATTGTTGTTTCGTTTGAGTTTTTTTTATATTTTTTTAGGGACTTCGTTTGAGATGAAGAACAGATTAAAAATGTCAGAATTATTAGATTTTATTTATCGATTTAAAAGTATAAATCATTATTGTTTCACAAAAATATTGATTGTATGATCTTTTTGGTTCGACGAACATTCGTTCTAACTACATTTTAGATATTTTCTCGATTACTGTCCGATCCCCTATTATTATTTTTTTAAGTTCGCCCGTTAGGGCAGGCTAAAGTCTCTAAGACCATACCGCCATGTCATACGTAGTTTTTATTTGATAGTTTAATACTCCATTTATTATACTTTTGTTGAGAATGAGGGTCATCAGCAACAAGCCGGACCCTCTCCTAGTGTTTCAATAAAGTGATTTATTCGAGCTTTCCATGGACTTTTTGGAAGAACATAAAAAGCAATGTTTTCTCTATTTTGTTTCATTTGCCTGCACTCGTGCACGTTTACGAACACATAATGGTTAATATTTCACCGATATTACACATGATCACTCGAAATAACACTTGTTTGGAAAATAAAACAAAATTGAACTGTATCACTTTTCACTTCCCACCAAAAAGTCCTTACATTGCCACAATAAATATGACAGGCGTTGCCGTCACTCGTCAATCTGTTAAAATAGGAGTAGGCGCTGGAGTGTGGATTGATCGATTGACTTCTTTTACATACGACGGAACCGAGAAGGTACCTTTTTTATGCAACCATGAGACGAGCAAGTCGTTCGCCTTATGGTAAGCGCCATGTCTGCTCATAACAATGGCAGTACCATCCAAAACTTTTAATATGCCCAGTAATTTTGTTCTTATTTAAGATTTTTTTTATGAAATTGATTGATGAGACGAGCTGGCCGTTCGCCTGATGTTAAGCGCCACGATTTTTTTTAACCTATGCTGTCCCACTGCTGGGCAAAGGTCTCCCCCAAGTCTTTCCAGTCGTCTCTATCCTGCGCTACCTCGCACCAGCCTTCTTGGTATGCATGCAGATCGTCCCTCCACCTTCTTTTGTGCCGGCCTGGGCGCCGTCTTCCATCTTCAGGCACCCATTCCGTTGTGACTTTTGCCCACCGATCTGGATGCATACGACTTATGTGACCCGCTTAATCCCACTTGAGCCTGGCAGCCTTCCTGCCCACGTCAATTATGCCGGTTTTAGAGCGCAGCGTAGTATTTCGAATCCTGTCTGTTCTTTTAACGCCCAGGATGCTGCGCTCCATTGCTCTTTGGCAAACTCCGAGGCGGGACTTTTGTGGTTCGGTGAGCGACCAGATTTGCGCACCGTAGGTTAGGATGGGCAGGATACACATGTCGACGAGTGCAAAAGAATCGCCACCTCTCTGCCCATAACAATTGCAGTGCCACCCAGAACTTTCAGATACATTACCAAACCGTGGAATGGTGTTAATATGTTACCTATTCTATGACATGTCTATGTTCCTGTCTCCGACATGGCAGAATTAATTTCAATTAAAGAATTCGTTTGAAACTATTTAGTTTATTTAGTATTAAAAAAAAAACATTCTAAAATATTTTATTTAAGACCACACAGAAACTTAAAACATCTTGGACGGCGTCATGCAACTGTCAAAATAGTGGCTCCGATTGATTTATTGGTGCCCTCTCGTCGAAACCTCGCCGTAGGTGGCACCACGTGTGCACTCCACTTCACGCTAGCATACTGACACTCGGCACAAAATAGATTGGCATTTTGCGAACTCGGTCACTCGCAGGACTAGTCAAGCTAGCGTTATAGAAACCCAGAGCAGCGACCGCCAAGAAAACGCTATAACCTATATCTTAGTAACCTTCCCTGAAAATTGGCGGTTACAGATCAAAAAGGTTTTGTTTATGACTTTGCATAGTATATTCGTTTACCCAGTGTACGGAGAAACAAGATTTTTATTGAAAAATATGTTTATCAATAAATAACAAATCAACAAGCTTTTAACAAATTCGTAATCGGAACCGCGAGCTTAATAATGCGCGAGCCTAAAATGAGCCCAAACACTAGTACCTACATTACGATTATCCCTCAAAGAGTTATATTCCCCACCTTCCGTCTCCATCATCAGATCAGCTGGCTGTCACCATAATATTGCATTGTCATCTGACTTTGACAAGTATGCAAAATTTCAACTCCGTAGGATAAGAGGAAGTGGTTCTGATCCGACTTGCAAGGTTTGACACACAAAACAAACATGGCAAGTTAAATAAAGGCTTGTAATAATAAAGGGATGCAATTAATATGTAATTAGATGATGATATTACCTAAGTTAGTGTTGAGGGGTCATTGGCGATACATACCGGAACCTCCAGTCCCCTACTAGCGCTTCCACAGAATACTAAGGGACATAAGTATCACTCCGCAAAGAAATTTAAACAAATAGCGACTCTTGCTATGACGCTATAAAATTCAATTCAGCTCGCGTAGCGCTGCATACCTACCAGTCATATTAACCTACAGAGCGCCTCTCTTTCTATCGCTTAGCTCTTACTTCTTCTGACGTGGCACGTGTAACGACGCGCGACCCGCTGTCGGTGTCCGGCTACGTACTTGTAGCTTTAAATCTACAGTGCGTAGGCGCTAGGCCTGCTAGTAGTGGAACTTGCCATGAAGGATGTATGGATTTCTTTGAAAAACATAAAAGTACAAGTTCAAAAGTTCTTTATTCAGTTTACCATCACAGACGCACTTATGAACGTCAATTATTACCTACCTACAATGATTCTACCACCTTATGAAAAAAAGAACCACTACCCAGAAGATATGTACGGCTAGAAACTGAGGGGCATGTTTTATTTTGATTAGAACTTATGTTACAATATGGCAATAAAAAGAAATGTTTCACGCATAGTAATAACTACTTACCACCAGTAAGTGTACCTATGGGGTTGCCATTATTGTCATACTCTATATAACTTTTGTAGTGCTGTAGGCGTACTTTTCATGGAGAGTCGAAATATTAGGATGCGTTATTATTAACTAAGGAAGCGTTCTTAGACGAATAAAATTTATTCTTATTCATATATAGAAACACCCTTATTACCTAATTAGTCGTCACCACGGGTGCTGATGGCTGCCACGCGACAAGCCAGCAGCCGAGCCGTGGGCAGGCCAGCTGCACCATAATGGCACCTACTAATTGAGCACCTACGCATCTACATATTGATGGTTAATTTATTTAGACTGGGACGTGTGAAATGTGGCGATGTGTATCTGTGTCAGTGACATGTTAGTAATGATGCACACACGTTAATCAAGATAGTGTTCGGACAAATGTGATGGTGGATTCGTTTTCGAGAAAAAATATTGTTGTTTTTACCACGCTTTTTATTATTATTACCACGATTTTTTTAGTCACTTTCTTGTTTGTCTGTCGGTCTGTTTGTCTGCCTGTCTGTCTGCCTGTCTGTCTGTCTGTCGTTCCGGGTGGAATCTTGCAACTCAAGTTTCTAGCACTCCCCGATTAGCTATCCGGCTGAAACTTTCAGGGTCGCTCACAGTTCCATGACAATGCATTCTAAGGGTTTAACTACATCTGGCCGCACCGAATCGCACTTTCCTATGCTTCAATCCTTTTCTGTCACTTAGAACTGGGTTCCCCCTTTTCTTGCAGAAACTCTTTTCGCAGAATTTTATTTCGTATCCCAACGATTGATTCAGTGGGAGAACGTCCGACCTTCGATCCGACACACTCGAGTTCGAATCCCGCTGGCCGCGCACCACTGACTTTCTCAAGTTATGTGCGGATTTAAAACTCGCTCTAAAAACGGCGAAGGAAAACATCGTGAGGAAACCGGCATGTACAAGGATTTATCACAAAAATTCAAGAACATGTGACATCCACCAACCCGCACTGGGCCACCGTGGTGGATTATGGCCCATACTCTCTCTATGAGAGAAGGCCCGTGTCCCAACAGTGGGAACGTGATGATGATGATCCCAACGATTGGTAGATCCTTCTTCATCCATCTTTGGGGAAAACTTCATTCCATACTTCTGTTTGGCATAAATTCCCTTCTCAGAATACCTAATCTGAGTGTATCTAATGTGGGATAAAGTTTAAGCCCAAAATTTTAGTATCACATAATCTTAAATTCGTTGGAAGTTTTTCATATAACATTATTTTTCATTAGGTTTACAAGTTGTTTTATCGAGTACATAATATTTTTTCTGAGCCTGTTTTGTAGCTAGTTTTGAGTACGGTGTTTGCTAATAAATAATTGGCAGGAACTTTATTTAGGTACAGCACTTATAGCACAGAATACTAAGGAACAGAAGCATCACTCCGCAAAGAAATTTAAACAAATAGCGACTCTTGCTATGACGCAAAAAAAATCAATTCAGCTCGCATAGCGCTGCGTACCTACCAGTCATATTAACCTACAGAGCGCATCTCTTTCTATCACATAGCTCTTATCTCTTCTGACGCGGCACGTGTAACGACGCGCGACCCGCCGTCGCTGTCCGGCGATGTACTTGTAGCTTCGTACCTACAGTGCGGAGTGCGCTAGGCCTGATATAGCTCTTATATTCTGGATTGTGTATATCTTTTTCTCTCTCTCTCTCTCTCTCATGGGTATACGGCCAGTCTATCGAAGTTGTAGACTGCCCGAAGGCCAGTATGGTATACAAGATTATTCCAAATGATACTCAGATATATAAGTAATAATAATGTGCAATTTAAAGTTCGAATAAAAGAATATTTACAAATGTTCTATAATATCTCCGGCCAAATATAGGTTTCTGCGAGATGACTATTCTGCTGATAACAATTCTGAGAAGTAAAATTCCCTGTGTTCCTGCCAACTAGATGTCAGAATTTAAAAATTTTGCAATATAGTAGAAAGTACCCAGCCAAGTGATTTGACAAGTGTTGTATATGAATAGGTGATGGTGAAGAGCATGTTCTAGCAGTGCCAATGTAAAAGACTGATGATGATGACGCTAATGACTTGGACGTTGAAGAAAATTTCTCAAATGGCACTTAAATAGCATACAGTATTATGTAGCCACCTACATTTTTTTTTAAATTTATTTATTTGAATCAGAAGCCTTAGGCCCAGACATATATTTATTAATTATTATTCATTACAAGTCAGTAAACATAAGATTTACATTAACCCTAAAAATATTATTATGAGTATAATAATTTAAATTTCCATTAATATAAAATTTTAATACCAATTATAACATGAAACAAACTAAAAACCTTAAAAAATATAATACTAAAATATATTATTAAAAGGAGTCCCTTTAGGCAAGGTTCCGAAGATACTGGCAGCGTTCCCCCTTAGAATAGCTGGCCTAATTATTTGTCCGATATAAAATTATATTTAAAAGAAAACATAAAATTTTCATGTCTACAAATTTCCTATAGGAGTATATATAGTGACTGTTTTAGAAGCAAAATTTTCAATTTTGTTTTAAATACATTTACGTAAGAAAATAAGGTAACACCCAATTACACTACATCTGCTACATCAGCTAATTAATAACTACAGAGGTACATAAGTATTAATATTAAAAAGAAAGTTCTTTAGGTTTTTTTTATGTAACTGAATGACGAGACGAGCTGGTCGTTTGCCTGATGGTAAGCAATACGCCAGCCCATAACAATGATAGCACCACCCAGAACTTTATTTTGCAAAATCCTGCGCAGCGCTGCACTGCGCTCGTCACCCTGAGACAATTAGCTGTTGAGTCTCATAATGCCCAGTAATTTCGCTGGCTACAATGCCCTTCAAGCCGGAACACAGTAATGCATGCGCACTACTGCTTGGCGGCTGAATAACTGGCAAAGCGGTGGTACCCACCCAGACGGCCTCTCGCATACGAGAAAGTTCTTAAGCCTCTTAAGGCTAGGCTTAAAATGTGGACCTCTGTCTTCTAAACTAGGTGTATTATACACCTGCAACTTAGAAGCCAGTACCCTAATATTTTAGATACATTGTAAACTTAGAAACAGCTGCAGCTAAGAGGACAATTAAATTAAAGTGAAGATACGTTAAACGCTTCTAGAAAATACTTACCTACTATGGGAGACAGGAAACATTAAGTTGTGACATAATCAGCTTTTACAGTCCATCAAATCTAAGAGGTACCGTTTGACGTTTCATATTTTTCAAACCGAAACAACTTTGTTCATACGTACATTATTCAGTTTCGATAACCTTTTTCATAAAACCATGAATTTAGAAAGATTTCATTATTGTATCTAAAAATGTACAATTCTTAATATCTAAATGTAATTGAAAACTTTCAAACAAAGCAAAATAACACATATTTACACAGTAAATAATTTCTAATAGTTATATTCTTGACCTCATTACAAAGTTACGTAGTTAGGTCACTGCACGTAGTGTTGCGACTCTTCGGATACACTTGTATGCAAAAAAATCGTTTACATATACGAAAAATCGAATGTATTATTTACAAATTACACTTGACAACCAAACAAATATTTTTTCATGTGAATGGGATTTATCTCACATATTACGATTACATAACTAAATAGTTATGTAATCGTAAAATATGAGATAAAACCCATTCACCAAAAATACGTATTTATAAATCAAATATATTTGCTTCTTTAAAAAGTTGTCGAAAGCGATTTGTCGATTTTTGATTTTCGCGCCCAAATAAGTCGGGGTTTCTCGCGCTAACGCTGTCGAAATAGTAAATGGAGTCAGGGATAGTGTTTTTTACATTTATTTTTGTGTATGATAGTATGGGTTTGCATATTACAGAGAAATAAACAAATTTTTAACAAGCACATCCATTGATTTTACAATTACAATTTTTTCTTCTAAGTCTTATTTCTACGTCTAAAACTAATAAAAATAAGGTATGTAGAACCCATTCACAAAAATGTTGTTGCCTGATGTTATAAATTAACGACGTTACTGCGCGACCGCATAATGCACTGAATACACAGATACCCTAAAATAAATTAATTTAATTATTTTTAGGTCAATAGGCAAAATCGCAGGTGTCCAAGTCTCTACAATTTTTTTTTTCTGGCAACACTGCCAACTACAAGCGCACGCGGTCCGCTCGGTCGGTTCGGCGTCAGCAGTCTCTCGCCATCTTGGAAGCTGACTGTGCGCGTACTTGCTTTCTCGTTTGTGTTTTACAATTTGTGACTTGGCTATTACTTTTCTGGACTGATCATTCTTTATCCGTTTACCTTGGCAATATTTATACTGGACTCCGAACTAAGCAAGTGTTTATTAATAATGTCGAAAAGAGGACGTACTTTGAACAGCCAGGCTCGTGAATTGGTGGTGAAATTACACGAGTATTTTGAGCGTGAATCTCAAAATGGTGGACTTCTACTGCCAGTTACACAAGTTCGGGATCGCGTCGGTGAAGCTCTCGGTATTGGTAGCCGCACCGTTGGCAAAATATTAAGTGAAAAATATGGGCCTTCGGGGAGTGACAGTAACGTACTTCACACACCGAAAAAACGAAAAAGAAATAAACCTGTGACAGGCATCGATGAATTCGATAGTCATGCTATTAGAAACCATATATACGGGTATTTTACAAGAGGCGAATTTCCAACATTGGCAAAGTTATGTGCAACTTTAAAAGATGCCGGGCTGTATAAGGGAAGCATAGAGTCGTTGAGAACGGTAATAACAGGAATTGGCTTCAGATACAAAAAAGTTGACAAACGAAAAATTGTTATGGAGCGACATGACATAATTATGCAGCGACTAACATTCCTGCGCGAAGTTAAACAAATTATAAACTGGGATAATGTAATATTTTTGGACGAAACCTGGCTAAATTCCAACCATTCTGTGCCGAAAACATGGACTGATGATTCTGAAGCTTCGTGCTCGAAGGTGCCGATAGGAAAAGGTGGACGCCTCATAATATGCCATGCTGGGTCAGCGTCTACAGGCTTCGTGGAAAACTCTTTATTAGCTTTCCAATCCAAAAGCACTAAAGAGTATCATGAAGAAATGGACGCAGTAAGGTTCCGAGAGTGGTTCTTAAATTTATTACAGAATATCCCTCCTAACAGCACAATTATAATGGATAATGCCCCATACCACTCTGTGCAAATTGATAAAGCACCTACGTCAGCCAATAAGAAAGCAGATTTGGTGGCATGGCTGCAAAGAAAAGGAGTGGATGCCGCCATGTCACTATTAAAAGCTGAATTATTACAGTTAGTGAAATTGCATAAACCACCAAAACCGACATATGTAATTGACCAATTGGCCGAAGAGCACGGGCACAAAGTCATACGACTTCCTCCGTACCATTGCCAATATAATGCCATTGAACTGATTTGGGCCCAAGTTAAAGGTAATATTTTATAATATTATAATAATAACACGAGTACTTCTAACATTTATAATTTAAACAATGGTTTTCGTCTGCTATCAAATAGTTACATTATTGTTTTACAGGTTATGCAGCAAGACACAACACAAAACCACCCTTCAGTGTCAAGAAAATGGAAGGTTTATTAAAGGAAGCATGTGCCCAAGTTACACAGGAAGATTGGAGTAAAGTAGTACAAAAAACAAAGAAAATAATAATGGACGACTTCGAAAGAGACGTACACTTTGATAATGTAATGGACAATCAACTGGTCATTAATTTAAATGACGATGATGACGAAGACGACGATACTAGTACTAGTAGTGAATAAAAAAATATCCTAAACATTTCTTTTATTTAATTATAACAATTGATTTCTTAAAATTCGGATATTATAGTAATCGATCTCTTAAAGTTCGGATATTATAGTAATCGATTTTTTCATCCCATCCCTATCATTCAATTGTCAGAACTGTCAAACGGTACTTCTTAGATTTGACGGACTGTAAGTGCGTAAACCTACCTACTTAGTTTATTTTTCACACTATAATAATAACAATAATTGTAAGCTATGGGTCGGTCCAAATCACAAGACCCGAGAATAAAATATTTAATTCGCTCGCAGCCAAAATTTTTCACAGGTGACAAAAGCAAAAAATCAAAACACAAAACTTCAAAGTAAAAAAATAATAGAGCTGAGTAAGGAGGCGCGTCGTCTACAAATATAATAAAATAATTTACTTTCAAAAATGCTTATAAATATAACATGGCAGGATTACATTAAGTTTATTAGCAAACAGTGGTACACCGTTATGTAAGTGGTTGTTTATACTAAATTAAATGGTAATAAGGGATGTGCATTTTGGTGATGTTCAAAATTATGATTTCCTTTCCAATCTGCCCCCGTACCCATATCTCCCTCAAGCGCCAATCGTATATCGTGTTGAGATCAGATTAAGGTGTAGACTCACTACGACAATATCTAATGATGCCATATATTGTCCCATTAAGTTTGTCTCAACTTGTAGTTATCGTATTTTGGTTTAAATGAATGAGATTAATTCGATTTCTTGCTTGAATCGACAATAATTAGTCGGTATCTCATTAGTCGCAGTGAGGCTATACCTTATTTTTAACTCAACACTATAGACGATTGGCGCTTGAGGGACATATGGGTTGGGGGGCTGATCGCAGCAGACGATTCGGTCAGATTTTTATTTAATTATGCGAATAAAGGTTATTCTTACATAAGAGTTGTGAAAGGAAATAAATATATGATGCGGTACCACAGGTACCTACTACAAGTAATTATCATTAAAAAAAATAATTATGCCCACTTCGCGAAATGTAGAGCAACGTTCAGTGAAGGGCCTACTCCGAAAGTTGTTTTTAAAATCTTGCTTCTTAAAATAACATGCCAATATCCATTCGACGATTGCCTAGAAGAAACCGTTGTGAGTGAAAGTGGGGTTCCTTGCCTAAAATATCTATGAAAAAAACCGGCCAAGTGCGAGTCGGACTCGCGTACGAAGGGTTCCGTACCATTGTCTATAAAAACGTCACAAAAATAATGTCTGTTGTATGGGAGCCCTCTTAAACATTTATTTTATTCCGTTTTTTAGTATTTGTTGTTATAGCGGCCACAGAAATACATCATCTGTGAAAACTGTCTAACTATCACGGTTTATGAGATGCAACTTGGTGACAGACGGACAGCGGAGTCTAAGTAATAGGGTCCCGTTTTACCCTTTGGGTACGCAATCCTAAAAACTGAAATTTTAACTAGGTACAGTAACATTTAGGCAAAAAATATATTAATTTTATCCTGTTATCCTAGACAAGTAAGAGCCTGGTCAAAAAAGAGAAGCAAATATCAACTAATTCATTTTTATTACAACTTCATAGGATAAATATGAAGTCCTCATTCCTAACTAGCACACCTACCCTGCATCTAGGGATACAGAAACTATAAGAAGTTCCAGAACAATAAAACTGACATCAAGACAAACGAAGTCCAAGGTCAAATATCGATGAAATTTATATGGTAGGTACCATTTCGTAGCTATACTCTGCTATACTGAACCCAACGTAAAAAGATTTTTCCAAATCGGTTTATAAAAGACGGAGGTCTGAGGTAACATATAAAAAAATACGAAATTGAGAACCTCCTCCTTTTTTTATTAGGTTAAAAAACTACAAAATAACGATTAAATGGACTTTTATTTAAATTTTGTCAGAAATAAATATTTTTTTATTACCCTAGCTATATATGCCTACCTCTTCTGTGACATATTAATATGTAAGTGAGATAACTCAAACTTTTCCTGATCCAGTCCAGTTTATCAGATTTTCAAACAGGTCCAAACCGGTATTTATTCCTAGATTTTAGCTTCTCATTTCAGAGTAGCTCGCTGGACTTGTACTGGAAGGTACTAGTGGTACCTGTAGAACGCACTGGGTGCTGTGCACGCGGAAGACAGTCACCGGAAGATGCCATGTCTCTGTGTTGCCGACAACGAGAGCGCTGCGCAGACGCCGGTGGTGCGAGAGATGTGCTTATAGCGGAGTTCATTGAATTTAGGACACATTTTTTACTTTATTATTATAGACACTTACGTTTTTTATGTAACTTAGTAATGAGACGTGCAAGTTGTTTGCCTGGTGGTAAGCGCCACGCTTGCTCATAAAAATAGCAGTGCCACCCAGAACTTTTAATATAGGTACTATAAAAAGTACTGCGGCAGCACTCCATTGCGCTCATCACCCCGAGATATTCACTGGCTACAATATCTTTCAGCCGGAACACACCTAATGCTTGCACACTACTGCTTATACACACGTATTTCTGTTGTTTATTAATGAAGTCAAGAAAATGTAAATACCTATTTTAATGTTTATTATTGCATCAGAACTTTAGCCAGTTTTTATTACCACTAAAATAGGCATCCGTTATATTAGAGACATCACAACAACCACAATGGGTATAGTTTCTTTTTACTTCAATCCAAAACCGCCATTTGTCTTTCACTTGCACGCTAGCCACTCGGACGCATGTTTTTTTTCGATGCATTTCATTACGTCAACACGAGCGGCCTGTGCTGCCATTATGTAGACTTTTCCCTGTAAAATAATAACTTATTTTATTTCATCCCTAATGAAAAGTTTGTCTGATGGTAAGCGCCACGCCTGCCCATAACAATTGCATTGCCGCCCAGAACTTTTGAAACCTTAAAAAGCACTGCATAGCACTGCACTGCGCTCCATCACCCCAAGACATCAGATATTATGTCTCATATGCCTTGTAATTTCGCTGGCTACAATGCCCTTCAAACCGGAACCACAAAACAGATAAGTACAGAAATCAATCTACATACAAAGTGCGCTCGAGCAATGCACACATAGACACCGCTCACGGACACGATATCTCGGCACAGTTGAGCTCAGTGCGAGCGCGAGTGCCGTTCGCTTGAGACACGCGTTTAAATTCAACATTAAACGGTGAATTGTCGTTTTTTAAGCTACCAGTTGTTTCAGAGAGGTAAGGAGGTATTTGCTTGTATTTCGATGGTTCGTTTTATCGTAACACCGAACAGTTAGGTAGGTAGGTAAGTTCCCTGGCCCCCGGCCCGCGCCGAACAAGCGAGCATGACTTTGAGACCTTGTCATATTTTTTACAGTTTATATTAGATATTTATTGTAGTATAAGCTGTGTTAGATTTTTTTTAATTTTGGACTTCCCAAAAACTTTCTGCGCCGTCCGAGTAACCGTCGTGACGTCACACCACGGCGCGCCGCGCCCGGTCGCAAGCAGCGGGCGCGTGCATTCAATTTACCAACCCTAGCGCGACCGCCGAACGTAGGTATGAAAAGTGAAGTACATACATGAAATTGACTTCTGTACTTATCTGTTTTGTGCCGGAACACAGTACCGCTTGCGCACTACGGCTTGGCGGCAGAATAACTGACAAAGTTGTGGTACCTACCCAGACGGCCTCCCGCATACGAGAAACCTACCACCAGTAAAAACCTACCACCAGAGGAAATTTATTATTTATGATTATGTGATTGAAACTGGTCCGCAAGCCAAGTCTTTTGTAGAATCCATTTATTCGATGGTTTCTCCCGCTGTATTCTTTGTTTGTACTATTTTTTGTGCAAAACTAACTATTTATAAATAAATAAATGTAACTATAGCTATAAATAAATGAATAAACTAAGTAGATGCCAATTTTCCGGTTCTCCAGATATTATTTTAATAACGTGCATGTCTTGGTTCTAAGATACGCTTTGACGAACTTCGGAATCTTGAATTATGATGCTATTTCGAAAGCATGACGAGACTTGGGTTAACACTGGGGTAATTTCATTTATTAACTAGCAACACCGACGCAGAGAGAGTACCCAATACACAGCCACCGCAGACTAGCGGCTTGTTATTGATTTCGATTAATTTATTCAATGTTGCAGCCAAATAACAATTGCATTTACAAAAATAAATACAATTGCACTGTCTGTGTGTTTGTATTAAATCTGATATGTCTACAGTAAGTTATTTAATTTTACACAATTTGTACCAAAAACTTCTAGGTAGGCCTTCTTTCAGTAGATATAAAACTAGAGGAAACAATACTATTATTACACCCAAAGTATGCAGGTTAGAGACTAACAACTAAAATAAAATTATTTTAAAATTAATTTGGTAAAATTGCACTCAACCCCCAAGACACATGCCTCGTGCTTAGCTTGGGGATCGCCGATAACTCTCATTTTTTTAGATAATAAGTTATATTCTGTACCATTTGTAAGAAAAATTGTAAAATACCTTTCTTGGCAATAAAAAAAATCTTATTTTATCTTAACTATGGAAAAGTTTCCAACCAACCCGCACTGGGCCAGCGTGGTGGATTATGGCCCATACTCTCTCTATGAGAGAAGGCCCGTGTCCCAGCAGTGGGAACGTGATGGGCTGATAATGATGATGATGATGGAAAAGTTTAAAACTAACAAATGACGTAATAATTAATTAATAGACAAAAAAGGAACAGATGAAAAACCTAACTTTCGCAGTCTGTTAAAAAGACAGACCTACTTTTCAATGTTAAGATTTTTCAATAACCTAATTTTGTTAGTGATCGAAACGCATGCGCTCCATTTCGACCTAATATTTCTCAGGTAGGGTATGTTATATAACTTCGATACAATCATTATCAGCGTAGCCTTTTCGCCGTCTGCTTCAAAAGTGTGTAAGATGAATAAGTCAAAGAGAACGTAGTAAAAGGAGTGCGGTGTAACCACTGGCTGGTCGCTGGAATTATTTACTAAGAATACAAAGACGTAATTGAATCCGACGGTTATCTGGAAAAGATCGCTGCTTAGCGATAAGAACGCATATTGTTCTTATCATAAGAAAATATGTTCAAAATGTAATTCCTTCTTAAGTACAATAAAGTATTTTCTATCTCTTTATATCTACCCGACAGGTCATCATTCATTGACGTCCCATATTCTGCTCTTTACTGTAGGTACTACGGACTGTACGGGCTTCCCCCATACTAAGGATGTGTCAGAGTGAGAGAATATGGCTCTATCAGAAGCCTTTAGAAAACCTTCCAAATCTTATATGAAACTTGAAAATTTTCTGATGCCCTTCCCAATATTATTCGGGTGGTTGTGTCTAGAACTCTCTCTTCTTATAGAGGTAATCCTTAATAGTTGATTTTGAGATCAACTTTTGTGGTTCCATCTCCAAAACCTAAGCAAACTGCTGCAACTCTTCCACTCGCTGACTGAGCATTACTAACACAGGGTTCTAAATCTTAAACGATTCATGTTTTAACTTGAAACATCATTTAAAATTACACTAAACAATTAAATATTTAAAATATTTCCGGGAAGTATTTTTGATCTAGTAACCCACTTAATTACCAATTAAAGTGCATCTGCATAAAATTAAATGTAATCTGCATCCAAAACTTTGAAATTGTATCTCACACTTTCTATTGCCATCTTTGACAGAATTAATAAAAAAAAAAACCTGCATGTGTCGCATTCAAAACAAAACCCAATCTTGTTAATCTGCCGAATAGTACAATTGAGCCGCACTACTTTACCATGTCATACCTAAAAAGTTATATTGTACGTCAACCATTGTTACTTTTAAACTTACACCATCAAGCATTTCTATTCAAATGCGGCAATGCACGTTAAACAGTTCAAGATAATAGTTGCATCTCTTCAAGTGGAGGTGGTCTCAGTACGCAGACCCTATCACTGAATGGAAAGGCGCTGAGCACATTTCACCAAGTATAAAACGGTCGTGGGGACCACAGACGGCAACAGTCACCACAAAGAACCCAACGACACCATCTAAACCGTTCAACATGATCGCTTTTGTAAGTTTTTTGATATATATTTCTCAAGTGCCAGTGATATAATCGGACATTTTGAAATCTTCGGAAGAAGTGATCTCATAGGCTGAATTTGCAACATGACCCATGCCAAAAAAACATGGTCTAAAATAATTGTCTATGGTGTAAAATTTAAGAAGAAAAAAAAATTCTCACGGTCCAAATATTATGCAAATGGGAGAAATATGCGCATCTTGATTAGTCGTCGTGACATAATTCTGCGGTTCTTATGTCATAATTTATGTTAACTTCCTATTTCGTCTTGATGTGGTGATTGCGGTGAAAGGACTATGATTACTTGTTGCAAATGCAAGTTAAATTGCAGTACACTTAAGTAGCGTGTAACGTCATTATCTCTCATCTCACAACATTACATAAGAGCATTTAAGTTGCCATTATCAAGTTACCATAATATTCCGAAACAAACATTAATTAAATTTTTTATTATAACCTACATATATGTTTAACCTAGAACATAAAACATGTGCCTTATTTATTTAAAAAATAATTACACTCAATTAAAAAAATTATATCTTAGCTTGTCGGTTCTCTAAGAATCTTTTCAATAAGATTTTTTTTTTATTTTTTTACACTTAATAGATCTATGTTTGGCCACTATCTCGCCTGATGTGAAGCGATGATGTGGCCTAAGATAGAGCACATAGATCTAGAGAGAGACGGCAGTTGAGCGGCTGCTCAGACCCGTCTCCCCGATGGTTCACCGAACAACATCCCGAAACACGACTAGGTCGCTTGACGGCATGGCTTTGTTCGGTGGGTCACCACGGCCAGAGCCTACTTCTCCAAAACGCGTAAGCGGGTTTCATCACGATATTTTCCTTCACCGTTTTAGAGCGAGCGTGCAAAATCTGCACTTAACTATAAGTCATTGGTGCAGGGCCGAGTCGGGATTCGAACCCAGGTGCGTCGGATCGAAAGGCGCACGAGTTCCCGCTGAAACGCGTTCTTTCATCACTTAATTTCTTATTCTACCTTAACAATAGTCATAACTAAAAACCACGTTCTTCCAGAAAACAGCAGCAGTCCTCCTCCTGGCCGCGCTCGCCACGGCGCGGCCCTCCGAAGACTGGGAGCCCGAAGGCCACTCGCACAGCGAGCACACGAAGCCCTACCACGTGACTGTGGTGAAGAAGATCGGCGTTCCTGTCCCACACCCCGTCGCCGTGTCAGTCCCGCAGTACGTGAAGGTGCCGATCCCGCAGCCCTACCCTGTACATGTGACGGTGGAGCAGCCGATCCATGTACCTGTCTATAAGGTAAGAATCAGTTGCTGCTCCATCTCCAAGCTCAAAGAAATTTTACCATCCTAAACTCTGGCCAATTCTAAAGCCTCGCCATCTACTCCTAATGCAGTTCCAGTTAAGTATCCATGGTATTCCGCAAAGCTGTCTAATAAATTACAAACCAACAAACCAGTCTTTGCTGCTTGAAATGAAATGAAATGATATTTACTTGTAGGAAACACGGTTATAATAAAGTTTACAAATCTTTTAAGAGTTCTGCGTGTCTCACCATTTCTGGCATACAAATTTTCATATTAATATTACATTAAATGTCAATGATTATAAAAAAAAAACATAACTATTAAACATCAAATTCATTAATTATTCACACGCACAATATGTCAAATACAAAAAAAATATAAAAAATATGTTGGGATAGTCAGTCTATCAGTTGTTGGAACTTTGACGCAATATACGACTTCAATCAGGTCATAGAGCTTAAAATGTTCTTGAAAAAATCTCAAATGCTATTTGCCAAATGTTTCGCCATGGTTTCACCAAATAATGGTCATAATATTAAAAGCATTAAATTGATTAATCGTGACCAGTCCGGTGTAAAAGTGAAGGGGCGATCGTTAAAGTGTTTCGACAAGGAACTAAGGAGACATGTAACAAGAGATGCCGCGGGTCGTACTTCCGCAGTCAATGATTTGTAGTTTCATGATGTGTAGTGCTACTGATCACTAAATCAATGTAGACAAAGTAATTTAATAAACCTTGTATATCTTCAAGTCTCGAGTAAACAGGTACTATCTTGGCAAGCGTGCTAGATCGTCGACCGCATCGTCGCTTACCATCAGGTGACATAGTAATCAAACTCAAGCCAATTCACATTATAAATTGAAAAAAAAACATATAAGTCATGATTTTGTTATTGAAGTCTTGCAGGGTCACGACCCTGATCGGTCAATGTCTTTTAACGCATAAAAAGACATTGAAATCGTTAAAAGAAATTATTACGCAAAAAAGGAATTTCAATAGTATCGTTACCTTCTTTTCATACAATTATCTGTACTTTTTACTAGCCACAAGGTATAAATTACGAGTGAAACTATGCAATCTTACGTTTCACTTACAATGAAACAATCGCACGTGATCTTGTATCAATGTAATTGTATTTTGCTAAATGCTCTCATGACATAAGAATATCCCCATCCATGCCACTGCACCAATTAATTATGTAATGCAACTGGGCACATCGAAAGTAAAAGTGACAGCCAGCGGAGCGTGCGCTAAAAAAACGACGTTCCCGCGGTTCTGTGACAAATTACATGTCAAATAAATCGGACGTTCGATTTTTAAATTGTAAATTTTTTTGTTGCAGGTTGTTCCGCAGATCGTTGAGAAGCCGGTGCCGTACACGGTGGAAAAGCCCGTCCCATATGAGGTCGAGAAGCCTTACCCCGTTGAGGTAGAGAAGAAGGTCGAGATCCCGATCCCCAAGCCTTACCCCGTCCACGTACCCGTGTACAAGCACATCTACCACCACAAGGGAGGCAAGCACTAAGAACTGACTCAAAGAAGCGAAACAAAGCTCATTCTGTGAGCTCTTCGCATTTACTAGCTGTTAGTGGCCAGGGTTGCCCTTGTAAATAAAATATAATAATAAGACTAATGTAGATCTGATGGAGATGTAGTTCTATCAGTTTTGACTACAGTTGGTTAATTGTGATAATTTATTGTGTGTACAATAATGTTTTGTTTGTTGCTGGTTGCTGTTGTTTGCAATCGTTGTTGACTATTGTGTAATTGTTGTTGATTTTTTGTAGACGTTAAGGTATAAAAAATATAATTTTAAATAACCTAATATTTTTTCTTAATCCATCTGCCAAAATTCAATCTCTTAAAATTATAAGAAGTTGTTCAGAAATTGTGCCATTATCATGTACGTGATCAAAAAAGATGAAGCTGTATGGCACACTTCGCTGGCCTATCTATTAAAGCCTAACCCAGTGAAATAATTAGTGGCTTGTAATAAATACTTTACCTCATTTCACAAATGAACGAAAGCAATAAAGCCGAGTGCAAGCGTGTTATCTTACAATATCTTCAGTACCTATCATACTTTCACTGCCGAGGTCAAGGCCCCGGTCGACGACACATACGCACACTACCACGAACTCGCTCACTACCACGACTTATATAAATTTATCTATCCATTACTGTTTTCTTCAAAGAGTATTTACATAGCGCAGTTTATAGTGCAAGGACGTCTACCTTATTATAATGTCGTCTCGTCTCTGGATTAAAGATATGGCTGGCTCTGCAGAGTAGGCCGAATTTCCACTATTCCCAAGTCCAAATATAAAATAAAAAGTAGAAATTATCTATGGTTCGTGCCACCTATAATATACTCTCTGGTCTATAGCCATTCTGCAAATTAGTGCCGTAAAAACCACATTAATTTTTTTCAGGATTGAATTTCATCATGAAAAGAGTACGAGAAGAAGAAATTAAGCAAGAAATGAGAAAACTAGAAGAAGAACTTCGTTTAATTAGACGACGGAAGCCGGAAGAATCACATTTTTCTGAAGATGACGAATCAGATAACTGGCACGCTTGGTTCTTTTAGAACCATGTTTTACCGTTGGTGACACACTCTGTGATGACACAGTTAGAGGTCCCTTCGGCGCTGGCATATGCATGCCCTACTATTGGATTAATATTCCATTAACCATAGTACCTAACCGTGCCAGTTTACGCCGCCTCCTCTTTGGATAATACTCGTTGGCGCCATGTCTTTTTCTAATCGAAAAAGGGCCCACGATGCTGGCATATGCATGCCGTTATCCTAGTTTCACCGATACATTTTACATGAATCTTATGGGACTGACGCGTAATACGTAATAACGTGTATATCTTTGGATTTAAAATCCAGATGCATGGCTTGATTTTAGCCAAATACATTGCGTAAAACAGAAGGGGGGGGGGGCGGCATATAATCCCATACACCCCCAGATTGCGAAGCTCCATTGTTCGGAAAGACTGTTGCCTGATCCGCTGCTTTTTCCGCTACTTCAGGTGATAAAGAAATTGTTCAGGAGGTGGAGTTCTTAGACCCTGATATTTGGGGTTACGCCCAAAACAAACACGTATATATAAACTCGATATATTAAAAGATTCTGAGGATGCAGTTAAACTTTTTATAATTAAGGTAGAATCTCAGAAACCTCTGGACCCCAAAATTCTAAATATTTTAGATGACCTAATCAACATTGATAAGAAACGTCCAGCTACACACTCAGAATTAGCCCACAAGCTAAATTACATAAGGAACTGTCTTACCATGGAAGTTGTCCTACACAATTTAAAAGAACATCCCTCACCTGAGAATTGTGTTTTATAAGCACCAAAACTAAATTTCGAAATGGCCACTTCCTTTTCTAATACTTTACAGTCGAGATACAAAAAGTTAAAGGAAAGACAAGAGTTTATGTCTGCGGTGGAATCGGGCCTGATTTTGGCTTTTTAGAAAGGTTAAGACCTGAAGTTAATCAAATCCTTCAGTGACGCATCAAGGTTGTTATTGCATCTTTTCTAAAAGATATCTCTCTCCAGGAGGAATCTCTCCTACTACGTGCTCTTGCCCCAGCAGTACAAATATTATCTAAAGACCAACCAATGGATATTTTTCTCTATGAGGAACTTTGTATGAAAAGGTAAAGGCAGTTGAGAGGACTGCCAAGGATCTGAAGGCTACCACATCTAGATCAACAAACTTTCAAGCCTCTCTCCATTCCCTACCTCAGGGCAATTTCAAAAGAGAGAAAAGGAATTTTCGGCGAAGGAGAGTAGTGAAATTCTCAGGCAAACCGCAGTACAAGCCCAGAACGTAATTCCAGTGCTCAAATCAAACATCCAAGAAACATTAATACCCTTTCAGGTAACTTTGATAAATTATCACATACTGGTTGCCTCCGATACTGGCCTGGCCATTGGAAGCTACTAACTGGAGATCCTTACATTGTAAATTGTATACAGGGTTATAACATTCCATTCACCCAACATGAGCACACCGGAAAACAACAAGTTTTCTTCCAAAGAAGAAACCAACATTTCTAGATGTAATTGTAGAGTTCAAGCTGTTACAGGATCAGGGTGTGATCAAAGTTGTTGAACCATGTATTGATACATTTCTGTCCACCATATTTTTAGTTAAGGAACCAGGTGGTTCCTACAGGTGAATTCTCAACCATAAAGCCTTAAATAAGTGTATTGTTAGAGGATATCAGGACAGCAATCAATTTGGTAAATATACATAGAGGCATCATAGATTTCTCCTTCGGGGTGTTATCTATGAATTCCAAGATTTACCTTTTGGGCTAAACACAGCACCCTTTATCTTTACAAAGTTGCTTAGACAAGTTCTAGCAAACCTTAGATCACTAGGGCTTGTTTCTGTTAATCAATTAAATAATTTCTAATGCCTAGGTCACAGTTATGATCTTTATAAACAAAATATTCATTAGACTACGGAGGTCTTAGGAAACTTAGGTTTTGTCAAAAATAATAAGAAGAATTGTATCGGTCCATCCAATATGTACCTTCTTAGGGCTTCTAATTGAATCCAGTCAGATGACCCTGACTAAAAGGATGAAAAGCGTCTTATGCTATATATAATGAAATCATGTTCAATTAGACAATTCGCCCATATTGTAGGACAGTTAATATCCATTTGACCTGGTATTGTCTATGACATGTTTCACACAAAGCTATTGGAGAGGTCTAAATTCTTAGCACTCCAAGTTAGTCACGGCAATTATGATGTAGTAATAAAAATTCCTAATATTGTTCTTGAAGATTTAAATTGATGGAAAAATAATACCATTTTTTGGTAAAAATTTTATTAAACAAGATACCGTCTCCATAGATATAATATATTTATATATGTGTCGCTACCGGGATGGGGTGTAGCTTTTTAGAACTTACAGCACAGTTTCTGGACACAAATGGAGAAGAAAATCAGTATACATTTTCTTTTTCGAGTTAAAAACTGCCCGTTTTTATGTTTAAAATATTCAAGATATTGCAATATACTATTTAAATAGAAAATTCTACAGCCTTAGCTTATATGAATATAATGAGTAGTGTTCAATTCCCCAAATTAAACACCTTGATTACAGAGATTTGGGATTGGTGTGAGAATCAACATTTGAATATTTATGTTACTTACATGAAATCAAGTAACAATACTGAAGCCGATAGGATATCTAGAAGAACCAGAGGTTTAGACAGAATGATAGTTGAATCCTATTGCATTTCGTAAAATAGCCCTAAACTTAGGTGCTCCCAACATAGACTTGTTTGTAACCCGCATTAATGCTAAGTGCTCTTGCTATGTGTCATGGCATACAGATGCAAGTTTTTTCAGTGGATGTTTTTCCCTTAAATTGGCATGACCTAGAGTTCTATGTATTCCTCCCATTCTCTCAAACTAAAGAAGTCTTAATAAAATAATAACCGATAGGGCTCTAGGTACAGTCATTGTCCCACAGTGGTCTACATAACCATGGTATCCGGTGTATATGTCACTATTGGTGAGCCAACTGATAATTTTGTACCTAGGTAAGGAATAACTTCTCTCCCCTTCTAGAGACAGCCCCCTTCTACTTCACAGCAAAGTTACCCTGGTGGCAGGATGGCTATCATCACGGGTTAGAAACGGCGCGGCGGGGCGTGCCAGACGCAGCCCTGACCATAACGCTAGCTAAGCTAGCGTTATGGTCAGGGCGCGAGTGAAGCTAGCCTAGCTTCACTCGCGCCATCTAGCATAAAGCAGCATGACATAGCACTCAGTAAGTGGTGGGCCTATTACGATGACCTTATAATAAACCCATATAGGTACTGCAACCACTGCATTGGTCCTTTGTTTTCTTACCGAAGTGGCCTCCTATAGGATGCAAAACAGAGACGGATCTACAAGTTAACTTTTGCTGGGTTCTCATGTTGGGTCAGACATTAATGTGACTAGGTTTTTTCAAAGGAATAATTTCACTCCTAAATATGTTACAAGGAACCCATAAATAGCTCTTAATTATCTAAAATTTGTCAAGAAAGACAGCCATTTTGCTTTCCTTAGCGACAGCACATAGAATTCAGACTTTGTCCTTAATCAAGTTAGACAACATAAAGTTAACACCCTCTCAAATAGAAATCAAAATTCTAAACCGTATAAAGACACCCATATACTTTGGCATAGGAAACAACCCTCTTTGATATTTTCCATATTTTCTAATAGGTTATTTGCCCAGCTTAGCTAATAGTAGGCTATTTGGTCTTCACTTAGAGTTTGATCAGTGATGAGGGGATCAGAACCATATCTTTTTATTAGACATAAAAACTCCTATCACAGAGTTACAACTTAAACCCTTAGTAGATTAGTCAAATTTTATATTATTATTGATAATTGATATTACGATATTATTATGATACTCTCCATAAGTCGTGTTTAAATATTTCTGGATTCAAGAGCTACAGCACGAGACATGCTCTACTTTATTAGCTTAGCCTATATGAAGGTTGTTAATATTGAGGTTATTCGTTCTACCGCAGGTTGGACTAAAGGTTTATATGATTTTTGCTAAATTATATAACAGGCAGATTGTAAGTGACTCCTTTGTTTTATGGGTTTTTCAGACAACGTAATTGTACGGAATCAGTTCATGTTACATACTCATGATTTTAACTCTATTACATAGGTTTGCTTACATAATTTTAAATTATGTAAATCCTTGCTAGAGAAACCTGTATGTACCCACCTAACTAACATATATACTTTATATTTAGATACTAGAATAATTTACTTAGTGTCTACTCCAAGTTGATTGTTGTTTTGTAACATGGTACATAAAATAAGGACTCATTGTTCATCACAACTTTTATGTTTTACTTTGAACATCGCCATATCTTTAATCCAGAGACGAGACGACATTATAATTTGAGAATTAAGCGAACTTACCTGTAAGTGAAGCTTGATTATAATTATAATGTCGTCTCGTCGAAGGATTAAGTCCCACCCTGGGGCTTGTCCTGAAATAGGTACCTGTCGCCTAAGTGTTCCCCCCCTCTTAACGTCATAAAAGTTGTGAGTGGGAACTTTAAACTGAATGGCTATAGACCAGAGAGTATATTATAGGTGGCACGAACCATAGATAATTTCTACTTTTTATTTTATATTTGGACTTGGGAATAGTGGAAATTCGGCCTACTCTGCAGAGCCAGCCATATCTTTAATCCTTCGACGAGACGACATTATAATTATAATCAAGCTTCACTTACAGGTAAGTTCGCTTAATTCTCAAATTTTCTCACAATAGACAACGGCTGAATGCATAAGACGTGCGAAGCCTCAACTAGAAAAAGTATGTAAATTGTCTCTGAAGAGGTCTTGAAGCGGCAATGGATGTGGTGGGAGGATTTTTAGTCGTGCTTTTTGGATTATTATGTATTGCATTTCTGCAGGAGCTCGATCAAACATTCTATTCATTTCAATTTTCAAGCTATGTTACGTATGCAATAAATATTTAGTGCAGTTGGTAAAAGTTTAAGGAAGTTACAATCGGAAGTTATTCGAGTCGATAATTACAAAATCGCCAAGAGCGTCACTCGTCAAAAGCCTATCGCCAAGAGCGTCTTAGGATATTACACTTTTTGCAGCCAGGCGTTTATTTCTACCATCTTTTCAATTAAATAAGTACAATTACACAGTGGTTTCAGTTATTCAACGTAACGTAAAATTATTTAGTAAGAGCGCGAGCGCATTTACTCTTATATGTTATGGACCCAAATGAGTTCTACATTATTCTTTTTTTTTCGTTTGATTTGGCATCGCACTCTTGTGCATTTGCCAGTGTCATGTTGAATATTATTCTTTATTATAATAACCATTATAACTCTTCTGCCGGATCTAAAACTTGCGTATTAGATCGATATCATCTATCAGTGTAACATAAAAACTCTTTGGATCTGAGTTTTATTAAAATAACTCAATAAAAAAGGATAGGTAGGTGAGCTGCTGGATATCTACGTACAGCACGTTTAAAGTCGATCGGGGTCGATTAGAACCCCCGCAGCGCGTGAATCATGCCGATACGGAGCTGATATGCGTATAGGTACCTACATACATAATGTACAAATATACCCATGTCTTTTTATATAGAAGTAACAAGAAGCCAGTCTCGCTTTTTTATGAAAAAGTAACGAGTCGTTCATCTGATGTTAAGCGCCATGCTTGCCCGTAACAATTGCACTGCCATCCAGAACTTTCAATACCATCAAAATTAAATGTAGTACTGCATAGCACTGAATTAAGTGTCGACTGCCCAGTAATTTAGCTGGCTACAATTCTCTTTAAACTATAACACAGTAATGCTTACGCACTACTGCTTGGCGGCAGAATAATTGAAGCTTGATTGCGTGATATTTGATTGCTAGTTGGTGAATGGTAAGCACCACTAGCGAGAACTTTGTGTAGTGACACAAGGGTCTGCAATGAACATGGATCCGGGACGCTTGTGACATCGCACTGGCTACAATGCTCTTTAAACTGGAACACAGTAATTCTTGGGCACTACTGCTTGGTGGCAGAATAGTTGAAGCTTGATTGTGTGATATTTGATTGCTAGATAGTGAATGGTAAGCACCACTAGCGAGACCTTTGTGTAGTGACACAAGGGTCTGCCATGAACATGGATCCGGGACGCTTCTGTGACATCAGGTCAGGCATCAGGCGAACAACCTGCTCGTCTCATTGCGCAGTTGCATAGAAAACAAGTCATCATCCTTTTACGTTTCTATTACTGGGACACGGGCTTTCTCTCGGATAATCTCGATTTCGTGAAGATTATTGTGTTTAGTCAAATCCCTTTTTCGTCAAGTTCGTGTTTCGTCAAATCCCCTTTTCGTCAAGTTTGTGTTTTGTTAAATCCCCTCTTCGTCAAGTTCATGTTTCATCAAATCCCCTTTTCGTCAAGATCGTGTTTCATCAAATCCCTTTTTCGTTAAGTTCGTGTTCAGTGAAAACCCTATTTCGTTAATTTTGTTTATGGGGTATGGGACCACAAAACACCACCTTGGGCACCAAATCCATCTGTATATTATGTGCCTATTATGTATTTTTATTGTTTAAACTCGTTTCTTTTCGTTTCAAAGATATGTAGCGCTTCCGCAGCCCTTCAGCACCCACCCTTAAAGATTCACAGGTCTTGATTTGCAGAATTAACAAAATATTCATACCAAGTTGCAAGTTTGTAATTACCAGAAATATCATAATCCTACGATGGAAATATTATCATTCTCATGCACAGTCAAATGTAAGGAATAATCTTGACACCGTGGCGGAGCGATTGGTTCCGCCCTTACACCGTCAGGGGCGCTGCGGGCGATCACCATTTTTTGGGGTTCCTCACATGAAAAGTGGAAAGGACTTATAGTCCAGTCATTTGGTAGTTTTACCTGGAAAGTTTTCCGGAAGTTTTGAAAATTGGTAATTTTATACATTTTGATGTGCTCTTTCCGAATTTCAACTTTGCCACCTTGTATTTTTGCCGCTCGCACCGCCATATTGGAAAAATGGCGCCTAAAAGCAGTTTTTGACAATACCTCCTTTACGATTTATTTTACGATAAAAAGTTACATACAAAATGAAACTAGAGACAATTACCTACAACTTGTGTACCTTTTTTCATAAAGTCAATAGTTTTGGCGTACGACCGCCACAAAGTGTACTCCAACGCGCGTGTTAGAGTACACTTTGCCGCGGTCGTATTTAATTCGAAAAGAGCACATCAAAATCTATAAAATTAGGTACCAATTTCTAAAACTCCCGGAAAACTTTCCAGGTAACCGCTATTTCTCTAACTAAATGCCTGTACCTAATATTAAAGAACCTGTTTTTTGCGTTTAATAAGCTATCTTTAGGACGTACGACTGTCACAGTTTTTGTAAATGGAACTGAGTGATGAGACGAGCAAATCGTTCGCCTGGTTGTAAGCGCCACGCCTGCTCTTAACAATTGCAGTGCCACCCAGGACTTTTATTACATAAAAAGCGCTGCGTAGCACTGACATCAAAAAGTAAATCTCATATGTCAGTTTCGCTGGCTACAATGCCCTTCAAACCGGAACACAGTAATACTTCGAACTACTGCTCGGCGGCAGAATAACTGGCAAAGCGGTGGTACCTCCCCAGACGGCCTCCCGCATACGAGAGACAGTGTAAAGACAAGAATGGGACGACTCGTTTATTCCTTGAAAATTAACTCGTTCTTCTAGTTTCCAGGTCGCAAAAAAGCCTAATAGGTACTAAGCATAGCATCATTCATCATTAGTTGCAGTCTGTTCTGTACTAAGTCTAGTGCTCGCTACTGGTTTCATTTCTTTTCAGCACTTAATTATCTGTCGTCATAATCTTGTATACTTTTAATCAATTTTATTTATTATATTTTTGTAAGCACTTACTTTTTCCATGTACATATTTACATATACATAGGATATTATTATTATTATTATATTATTAAGGTAAAGTACCTAGTACCTACCTAATTATGTAAGAGTTCCACACAATTAAAATAAATTTCTACCCGCTCGCTCTTGTCCATTTTACTTTTTTCTTGCGGCGCACCTGCCAGCCCCCTACCGCGCAGCCAGCGTTGCCCTTTCATGTCGACGGATTAATGCCAGCTTTGCCTCATTTCGAAAAAAAGATAAACCGCGGGTCAACTTGTTTTGTTGTAGGTCGAATGTGGAATCCATTTTTCTTTTTCTTAAATTGTTTTAGGTGGCCAGTGAGCGCTAATAGTATGTCTAGGAGTTGTTGAGGCGTCTTTTTTTCCTTTTTTAAACGCCGGACAAAAGGTACTATAAGAAGACGTGCAAAGCCAAATCCCACAAGTTAAGAGAAGAAAAAAAATAAGTTACGGTTTTACTATGTATCATGCGTCTTCGACGTTTCTATTTATAAATTGTTTATATTTTTTTGTTACCGATACGTAATTCTTTGCTGATACTATAACTATGGGACATCTCACTCGCACTTCTTGTTTGACATTCTATTAATTGTAATTTATACCTAATTGTTCATTTTAATCAAATAATTGTTCATTGTTATATTT
This sequence comes from Petrophora chlorosata, assembly GCA_951640565.1. NCBI lineage: Eukaryota > Metazoa > Arthropoda > Insecta > Lepidoptera > Geometridae > Petrophora > Petrophora chlorosata. The sequence goes on along the minus strand of OX621207.1, from coordinate 14,607,012 downwards.
TGACACATTTTAAAAGAGTTCATAAAAGAAACATCCCCGCAGAGTTTCTTGGTGCTATCTTCTCTAGCGGGCGTATTTCCGAAGCAGTCAAGTCAGTTTTCGCATTTCTTTTCTGCACCCAGACTTCAGTTTCAATATAGGAAAGAAATGGATAAACATACTTACCTTTTTTCATAGTCATGTTAACTTAAGTTACAATTTTTGACATATTTTTAATTTTATTTGTATTGTCTGTCATCATCATCACCATCATCAGCCCACATCAGTCCACAGCTGGACATGGGCCTCTCCCATAGCACGCCACTAAGCCCGATCTTCGGCTTTCCTTCTCCAGTCGCTACCAACAACCCTGCGTATATCGTCACCATCTAGTCGCAGGGCGTCCTACACTACGTTTGCCGATTCGCGGTCTCCACTCTAGAACACGTCTACCCCAACGGTTATCGGTTCTGCAGCAAATACGACCAGCCCACTGCCAGTTCAGCTTGCTAAACCGCTGAGCTATGTCGATAACTTTAGTTCTCTGGCGAACAATTTCGTTCCGGATTCGATCCCTTAGATAAATACCGAGCATAGCTCTTTTCTTAGCTCGCTGAGCAACTTTCATTTTGTAGACCGTTGTATTGTGTCTGCATGACGTTTAAAAGTGCACTTTTGTGCCTATTTACCTAATAAATGATATTTGACTTTGACTTTCTTCCTATACTAACTTGTAAGTACCTTGTAATAGAATTCTGTGTAGGTACCTACTAACTGAAGAATTTTGTTTACTATTATTCACGATATCAGTGTTATTCTTGAATAACGTAAAGTTTGTAGAGTACGTTTACGTATTACCTATACTTTATAGAAACTTTTACCGATAAAACAGATTATAATAGTAGTTGAAATATTGAGCTTGAAAAATATATAATTTTCTCAGAATCCTGCAGCTTGTGTATTTAAGTGTTTTATTTGAGAATCTAATGTAAGTACTTTAGCCATAGTAAATTTTATTATTGTTAACGTAATTCCAACCCACGCCGACCGAGATCCATTTCATCTAAGTGCTCGCATTATAGCATCAATCTCGGTAACCTATAACAGCTATTTTACAATCCATAAACACATTATAACAATAACTGTGGCATTTCTAAATTAATATCAAAACAAACAGCGTAAAAGCGCGCGCCGAGGATCGCATCCGTACGTTCAAACGTAAGTTTACGCGGGAAAAGTAAACATTACTAGAAACAACGATAAAAAGATTTAATCCGACACATTTGTAATCCTTAATACAACGTAATATAGCCCAAAATCAAATAAAAACACAACTTCAGCCGGATTTCGCTTGGATTTTGCGAGATTTATAAACAAACGGCGCCGGGTGAGTTTGCGCGCAAAATCTGGATAATTTCGCGCGCTCTATCAACAAACATGGCCGTCTGCGGTGCGTAGCTGGCAGCGGCTGGAACGAATGTGTCGAAATATCGAATTAATTACGTCATCCGAGCCGTACAATTTGTCTATGGGTGCAATGAAGAAATAACATTCTGTAAGGAAATGCAGTTAGATAAATTTAATACAGACTGATATTTGCAGTGCACTGTACAATCATTTCGCAAAATAACATTATATCTATGATAGGTAGAGCAAAAGCAATCTTGAATTTCATCCAATGATATCTATAATATTATTTAGATCAAACTTTTAAGCAGAACGAGTCTAGCTCGGTTGCAACCGTCCCCTGGATTGGGAGTAGTAAGGACAAACCCAGGACAAAGTATACGTTCTCATTTCCCTCTATCGACAAAGTACTATACATTTTCCTTTTCCCCTTTTCGACAGGCCGAAGATCTTCCCTTTTTACGAGTATATTAAATGTATCATTGAATCAATTTACCTTTTATTACAGCTTCCTAGTTTCTCTCTCTCTTCCAGAAGAGGTACTGTACGTGCGGAGGTCACAGGTAGAGCTAGCCGGGGGACCTCCGTTACGTTACAAAGCTTTTATTTAACTTGCAATGTTTGTTTGTTTGGGTCGAATCTTGCAAGTTTCACAACCACTTCCGTTCGAGTTGAAATTTTGCATACATGTCAAATACCTATGATGGAGACGGAAGGTGGTCAATGGAACTCCTTGATGGGTAATCGTAAACTACTAGTGTTTGGTCTTATTTTAATCTACTCGCGGTTCCGATTACGATTTTTTTAAAAGCTTGTCTTGACTATATTTTATAACAAAAATCTTGTTTTGATCTGACGCACTGCTATGATAATAAAGGTTTCAATAACTCGCAGCATTTATTTATTTATTTATTTCAGGCAGTATTAAAGTACAACAAAGTAAAATTAACAGAGGTCCATAAAATATATACCTTATTATCTTTTCTTTATATAAAAAACGACCCTTCATTTGAATTCAAAATGGAAGGTAACTGTAGGTTGTGAACTTCTCTTGAACTCTGATTGCAAATCTACACTCAATATTCTAATACCCTCCGTTAACACCACCGGCATTAGCGAGTCGCCACCTTCAATTACCACCTACCCTCGCTGCATCACATCCATCACCTCGCGTGTGCAGCCGCGCCCTACCACGCCCGCACTACCGTGAGGACCGACCCTTGCTGTACCTCGGCACCTACAATACAGTACCTAGTCTAGAGTCAATGCAATACAACTTTATTGACACCAAAATACAGGACACAAAACTAGAGAAATAACTGAAAAAAGGTACAACTGGTGGTGTTATCGCTAAAAGTGATCTCTTCTAGACAACCGTTGGATGGACAGATATCATTTATAGACTAAAATATGTGCGGTAAATGGTATAAAAAGACAATTCATTTTATAACAAAAAAAACCGACTTCAATTCTGATGTATTTTCGAAGTCCAAGGTCGAATATATATAGATTAAATTTGTATGGGACCACTTCGTAGCTATACTTGGGTTCAGTATAGCAAGAATTTTCCAAATCAGTTAATAAATGACGGAGTTCTGAGGTAATATAAAAAATATACAATCGATTTGAAAACGTCCTTCTTTTTTTGAAGTGAGTTAAAAAAGAGTCATGGAGCCTGAACCTATATAAATCGTCGCCTAGCAAACAACACCACTCAAGTCGAAATTGTTTCCTGACAACTTCCGCTAACGTGAAATCGAGATTAACCTGTGGGTCGACTTATTTTTTAGGTAACTAAAAGTGACCTAAAGATCAAGATGATAAAACTGGAAGAGATTGCTATAGATTTTAAAGCCGCAGGAACTTATACTGAAACGAAGAAAATCATGAGTCTATACAAAAGAACAAAACGCTATACCATAGCATTTGTCACTAAAAAACTTAGCTAAAGTTAAGTCACTGTCTTAAAGTATATTATGCTTTAACTAGATTTAAAGCCATGTAGGTAACGGCTCAGGGCACTAATAGGTATAGGCAGACTAGGTGAAACTGATAGTGGAAAATATTACACTTACCTAGAAATACGGAGGTACATAATATAACGGTTTATATGGTAACTCACAAGTAATAATCGCCATGCGCCTACAATAAAGGTACCATTAGATATCTATAACAGCGGTTCCCAATTATTTTTAGCTATGGAACCCTAAATTATCTACCTAATTTTGGCGGAACCCCAACTCATATTTTTAACCGACTTCAAAAAGGAGGAGGTTCTCAATTCGACTGTATGTTTTTTGTTTATTTTTTGTAGGTTTGTTACGCGATTACTCCGCAAATTATGAATTGATTTCGATGATTCTTTTTTGTTTGGTAGGTCATACTTCAGAGGTGGTCCCATATAAATTTTATCGAAATTGGTTCAGCACTTTTGCGCGGGTCAGTATATCGATAAAAATGCCGGCCAGTGTCGGCAATTCTCGGAACCCCAGTGACCCGTTCACGGAACCCTAGGGTTCCACGGAACTCCTATTAGGAACCGCTGATCTATAATATTTATTTTCTGCGTCGGTAGTACGAATTTCATTGCCTTTTATGAATAAAATATAAATCGGTCAGTGAATCCAATTGCAAACAAAATCTGTTTCTTAAAATAATAGATTACCTACCTACGTATTTAATAGGTTACAGATTTAAAAATATTTTAATGATACTGGAATGGTCAATGATGCATTCATAGACAAAATTCCACCGTCCAAAATTAAACTTGTAAAAACATTATTCCCACCTAATCAACATAAAACAATCTATAACCCCATACCATATCCCGTCACCTTGAGTTAAACAAACAAACAAGCCGAGTTGACATACCAACCTCTGAATATTCCTCCTGATAACCCATCTTGCGCCTAATCGAACTAACCGATCGAAGAACCACAACCATAGACAATTTATCACTCTTTAATAACTTTTTAGACTCTATGACATTGACTTAAGGTTTTTTTATTTATCGAGCGTGGCAAAGGCGAAGTCAGCATTCCTGGTGTCGAAGCAAGACGTCTCAATTCTTTGGTTATCTGCCATCATAACGTTGATGGCATGTTGGTTTCTGATGTCGACATCACATGACTGGTATCTTAGGTTACTCTGAGTCGCCAGTGTACAGGGTAGGTACCTAACTTATGAGAACAAAGCTTCATGTAAATTTTTTCTCATTTTACGCTACGTCAAATGTTTCATAACGAGTCCGTAGTTATGAATTAATATTTTTATAGGTTATTCAGCCTCTCCCGAACTCGTCAAAAACCGATGCAATACATATAAAGTGTTATGTATTTTATGCAATGCATTAAAGCTAGAAAATGGATAACTTTTATTCGCTTCGATAACTGTCAAATCCTACACTCACGGGGACTATAACTGAGATAATTTCCTACTTCTTTGCGGAAGCCCCAAAAAACAGGTAACTTATGACACAGAACTCTCATTAATTCAACGTCAACACCCCTTAATTCCGCCTTATTCAGACGTCAAACTCCGAGCTAAACACAGCCGAGCATTAGTCAAACTGTCAAACTATCAAATCGACTGTCGATTAGTCATCCCGGTGAGCAGTAGCCGAATTAAAAAAAGAAAAAACTAGCCAAATGACAATGATCTCACTCTTTTACAACCTCACTGATATATTGTGACTTTTGTGACTGAGTGATGGGCATAGACAAGACAACTCAGTGATTCCGATATTTTGACAAACTACCCGCCAAGTGACGCACTGACATATTGTCGATATCTAACGATTTAGAATATAATTAATCGACGTCCGAATTAAATTCGAAGTCGTTTATCACCGTAGATAAGTCGCGGTTAAAAAATGGAAATAAAACGCTTCGCAGACAACAATGCCGGCATTGCCAGTCCATTTGAATTGAATTCTTTGAAGTTTCGCTCAGACATCTATCTTTTTTCAAGCGTTGCCGTTGTCTCAATGGGAAACCAACAAACGTTGGATTTGCATTCGTATTTATTTCTTAATTTAAATAGCTCGGCGGGAACGTCACTGTGATTTATTTTAAGTTAGGAACGCGATAGAACAAGCTTACTTACTTACTTGTTACTTGTTGGGCGGGCAGTTTTCCGCAATTAGGCCGTTAGTCGGCCCTTTTTGCGTGATGGGGTGGCGGCAGCTAGTCCAGCCACCCGATGTCATTCAGAAAGGCCAGCAGCTCTCCTATTTCGGCGCAGGCTTCTCTGAACGACCCCGGCGCGCCCAGGAACTCTGCTCGCTGGGTCGCCACGCTGCTGCACTGCAGGAGCACATGCGGCGCTGTTTCGTCTGCCTCCAGGCAACCTCTGCACAGGGGGCTGTCAGTAACACCTAATGTAAACAGGTGTTTGTTTAGTGAGCAATGACCGGTGACGATTCCGATTATTTTTCGGAGTTTGTCCCGGTTGAGATTGCGGAGTTTCCTGGAGTATCTCGGGTTTAAAACCGGAAAGCCCTCCTTGGATTGTCTACAATCTTTAATATTTACCCAGTAGTCTTGATGTAATTTGTTAGTTTGTTGTCGGATCCATGAGCGGATTTGGCTAAATGGGATCGGGATCACAGGTTCGGGACCCACAAAGGTGGAGGCCGAACCCCTTCTCGCCAATTCATCCGCCGCATCGTTACCTCTGGATCCACTGTGGCCTTTGATCCATTGAAGAGTAATGTGATTGCGTTTACTTACCTCCTTCAGCAGGTCATGGCACTGTAGGGTTAGCCCTGAAGAGTGGTCGAATCTCTGGAGAGCTTGTAGTACTGCAGTACTGTCTGAGAGTATCCTGATGTTAGAATCGGTTACCTTTCTCTGTAGTACTGCTCTTGCGGCCTGGATGATACCTACACATTCCGCCTGAAAGATGGAGTTGTGTTCACCCAGGATTGTTGTTATGTGGATGTTGAGGTCGTCCGAGAATGTACCTGCTCCTGATCCTGTATTCATTTTTGAGCCATCAGTGTAAATTCTGACTTCATGGATTCCTGAACTGTCACTGGGCTCTGCATGTAGTCGGATTTCATAGTTTTTGGTAAAAACATATGTCTTAGGTATCCTGTCATATAATGATAATATCATTGGGTTGTTGCCTGAAAATTTGTCTGTTATGGTTGTGTGAGTGGCTTGTTTGCTTTCCTCCCAGAGTTTCATAGCTTTTAGTCTGAAAGCGGCGGCTGCAGCTTCTTGCTGTATGAATAGATGTAGAGGTGTAATGCCTAGTAGAGCCTCTATAGCCGCAGTGGGAGTAGTTTTCATGCAGCCTGTTATGGCTACGCATGCAAGTCTTTGGAACTTTTGTAATTTGCCTATAGTGGTGCTTTTAGTGGTTCTGGGCCACCACACTACAGAACCATATGTTAGAGAAGGTCTTATCACTGTGTTGTATAGCCACAGGGTTATCTTTGGGCTGAGACCCCATGTCTTACCTATCATACTTCTGCATTGCCAGAATGAGATGCTTGCCTTGTTTATCTTGTGCTCTAAGTGTTTTGCCCAATTTAGTTTGCTGTCTAGTATCACACCTAGGTACTTCACTTCTTCCGACAGTGTCAACTGTGTGTCGAACAGTGTTGGTAAGGTGTATCTTCCTAGGTTTCTTTTGTTTGTAAACATTATTAATTCTGTTTTGTTGGGATTGACTGTTAGGCCTTGCTCTATGCACCATTGTTCTACAATTTTGAGTGCATTGCTCATGATATCACAGGATACGCTAGAAAAGTGTCCTGTTATTAGGATTGCAAGATCGTCGGCATATCCCACTGTGTAGAACCTTTGGGCATTGAGTTTAGAGATAAGGTCGTTGACTACCAAACTCCATAGAAGCGGAGACAGGACGCCACCTTGGGGGCAGCCCCGAGACACCACTCCTCTGGTTTTGCCGTTGTTCTCTATTTGAACTGCTCTCTGGCTCAGCATATTGATAATCCATTCAGTCAATGTTGGGTCTACTTTGTGTCTGTTTAATGCTGTTAGTATACTGTGAAAGTTTGTTTTGTCGAATGCTCCTTCGATGTCTATGAACGCGCCCAGACATAGCATTTTGTTGTTAATGTCTTGTTCAATTTTGTTAACAACTTTGTGTAGTGCTGATTCAGTGGATTTACCCGTACTGTAAGCATGCTGTTGAGGGTTTAGCGGAACGGCTTTGAGTATTTTATCTCTCATGTACCGATCACATAGCCTTTCCAGTGTTTTCAGCAGGAAGGATGTTAGGCTTATTGGTCTGTAAGCCTTCGGTTCTGTGTAGTCACTTTTACCGGGCTTGGGGATAAACAGTACCTTAACTTCTCTCCATCTGAGGGGTATGTATCTCAAAGCTATGCAGGCTCTGTAGATGACAGTTAGCATGTCTGTTATAATCCCTGCACTCCATTGTAGTAGGCCCGGAAAGATTTTATCTAGGCCTGGAGTTTTGTACGGTAAAAAAGTGCTTATCGCCCAGTGTAGTCTGTCTACTGTTACCACAGAGTTTGCTACCTTCCAGTCTGCCTCTGTCGGGGGTCTAACAGAGACGTGATTGTTCCACTTGACCGTGTCCGATATCATACATCCTGGAAAATGTGTGGAGAGCAGTAGATTGTGTGTTTCTGACTCTGTTTTTGTGAATGTATTATCCTGTTTTTTTAGGGACCCAATTCCCGTTGTTGGAGCAGCTGCTAGAATCTTCCTGATTCTGTTGGCTTGTGTGTTGGACTCTATGTTCGAGGTGTATTTCTTCCATGATCTACGACTGTTGGATCTTAATTTCTTTTTGTAAGTTTTTTGGGCTTCTTTGTATGCAACCCAATCTTGCTCGTCGTAAGTATTCATGGCTCTGTTGAACAGTTTTCTTACTTTTGCTTTTTGTCTCTCTAGCTCCTTAGGCCACTTTTTCTCCTTTTTATTATTCCAGTTCGGAACTGACAAAGGGCAGGCCGTTTCGAAGCTGCTTTCGAGTGCTGATGTTAGGTTTTCTACTGCCGCTTCTAATTCGGCGTTGTTAATTATCGATAATTCAGCATTGTTTTCCCGTATCAAGCGATTCTGCAGTGTTTGCTTGAAAATCGCTTTGTCAGTTTTCCTTGGGTTGCGAATTGGTGTTGGTAGTACTATGTTTGTTTGTAGTTCAAATCTGATCCATCTATGGTCTGAGCATGAGGATTCCGTGGAAACCCTCCAGTTCTTAACAATAATATCTGAGTAGTTACCTGAGACCAAGGTGAGATCGATGATGGTGCGACATCTTTTTGTGACAAAAGTTGGCTCTGCACCTATGTTAGCTATAGAGAGGTTAGTAGTGAATAAAAAGTCTACCAGTTCTTCCCCTCTACTGTTGGATGTCGGCATACCCCACAGCGGGTGATGTGCGTTTGTGTCTGCGGAGAGTATAAGTCTGACTTTGTTAATTTCACAGTGTCTTACCAATTCTGTGACTTCTTTAGGAGGGGCGTCTTCCTCGGCCGGCATGTAGGCTGAGGCAATTATGACCTCCTCGGTATCCTCCCCTTTGATTACCAAGAGTCTGGCAGTAGCCAGATCCCTGGAACAGAACTGGGTAAGGGGCACTGCTGGTATTATGCGTGGGATGTATATACACGCACGCTGTTTATGACATGTATTGTCCATGATTAACTTACCTTCCAGGTTGTTTAGACCACACACACGCCCTGCCCTGATCCACGGCTCCTGGACCAGGGCTATGGTCCTATTGTTGTTGTCCTCCAGCACTTTGCGTAGGTTAGCCGTAGCAGTGAGACTGTGCTGGAGGTTGGCTTGGATGACGTTGCTAGTCTGAGAGGTCGGGGTCACTACCATCTAGGATCCCTTCCTCTTCTTCTGACAACGTCTTCGTTATTGTTGGTGGATCCCTCCTCACACTTTTTTGGGGGTCAGGATCCACGTTCATGTCCTCTACACTGGTCCTCGAGGTCGAGGGCTTTGGCGAGGAATGCTGGGGCCGCGCTTGGTTTCCGATTCCGCTCGGACCTGGGAGTGGTTCTGGAGTTGGAGCTGCCGGTTCCTCTACTGTAGACTTCGTCGGCGGTTCGCTCTGTAGTGTGCCGTCGGTACCGTAGAATCGCACGTACACACTCCCCAGGTTGTGCTTTAGTTCTCTGCCTCTCTCGAGCAGAATCGGGACTACGTTTTCTGGGATGCCCAGTGTAAGGTAGTATGTGTCCTTATCCTGCCTGGTGTACGAATACATGGTCCAGGTATTCACCCGGGCCCATGGGTTCGTTTTGTTCAGGACAAGGCTTGTGTCCTCTACGGAGTTCACGCAGTCTGGGACTAACAAGCCCGCCCGAACTTTTGCGACCAGGTCACTCTGCCGCTTCACCTCCAAGCGTGGACACGTATCTTCCGGTAGGCTGTCAATGGTCTGTAACAGCCACGCATGTGCTGGCTCGTCCTCACACCACAGCTTCAGGGCCCCATCAGCGATGATGGGTTTGCCCTTGAAGCACGGGACGAAGGAGCTGTGTGGATCCTTGACGATCTCAAGGATCTTCAGCTCCAGGAACCTCTTCACAATGGTGGCTTGCTCCTCGGTTAGCTGTTTGTTGTCTGCCCTGGTTATTGCTACGCAGAGCTCGTTCTGGACGACGTCGGCGTAGCTCGTCAGGGTTCGTCGGGAGTTGTCAAGCTTCGGTTTTTTGTGTTCACCTCTCGGAGACACTGTGTCATCTAACCGCGTTCTTTTGTTGGGCTCGTTGTGAGTCGGGGCTGCTGCCGATTTTGCAATGGCTATTGCTGCCCTACGGCCACGATTCTTACGGTTGTCCTTCTTGCAGGGCTTGCTCCTGTTGCCTGTGGTTTCCTGGGGCGTGACCCCTGGTACCGGTTTTGTCGAGGCTGTAGGTTTCGGAGCTGAGCCGCCGCTGTGTTTGTCATGTCTGTTTTGTCGATGTTTATAGAATTCGACGTTGGTTTTAAGAGGGGCGCTTGTTCTCGAACCACCGGCCATGGGCCGCGGTCCTTCAACTGGGGCGTCTCTTTGTTTTGGGTGTTTATATGTGTTCTTGTATCTCTCCGGGACTTTTTGAGCCACCACGAGGTTTTGGGTTGAGGGGCTTTGGGTTCCGACCACTGGTCGTTGCCCGCCACTCCCTTTCCCTTTCTTGCCTTTTGGTCTTACGACCATCCAGGCAGAGGTGCTAGCCTCCGGGACCGCGAAGGCCTCCACAAGGTTTTGCACCGCCTCCCCCGTGAGGCGGGGGGCGCCTGTACTTACTACTAATTCTGTGGTTTTTTTATTGGGGTTGGTATGTTTGTTAGTTGCCATGTTCAAAAAAGAGTACTTCGTCCTTCTGGCTCCCCACCCTCCTCGGAGCCCGCACCGGGGATGCTGTTATCGCTACAAACATCAGGGCTACCAGTTGGATATAGGAAGGGCAGTTTAGTTGCTCACGAGTCCGCACGAAGCTAATGTCCATTCGTCACCAACCCGACTCCTGAACACGAACCCGCCGACTGTGAGCCCCATCAACTCCCCTCCCTCGCCGGACGAGAGCAGAGTGCTACGCCGTCCCTGCTGAATTGCCGCAGTTGGCTAGACTAACGGCCCCCCGTTTCGACTGAAATTCACACCAAAGAGGAGTGTTGCGGCCTGCTCAGCCTCCAGGTTTGTTGCATCCTGTCTTACGGGGTTACCACGTACAGCAGAAAACACGTGGGTGGTTGGTTGATGGAAAGCAAATCCCGCCTTCGCTCTTTTGTGGGATGGCGGGACCACGAGATTTAACCACTGTATCTCGTAGCGGATTGGGAAGGATGTTTGAAAGGATTTCTAGGATGGGGTTCGGGAGGGGTATTGGAATGACTCGAGTTGCGTCTAGCCGTTTTAGTTACGTCTGTTCCTGAGGGGACCAGACCAATAACGGGCGGCAACCACGGGAAGGAAACATGCTAGGCTTGCTATGGATGTCTACACGACTTGCGCTCCTTTCCATAACCATTCGCCGAACCTGCTCACCGGACAGGTGGCCAGGATAGGGTTAGCTCCAAATCACATATCATACCACTGCGAAATATTACTAACCCCCCCTAGATAGAACAAGCAAAAGTATATTAAAAAGAAAAATGTTCTCTTTCACACCTTCTGGACAAACACCTATTTGACTTGTTTATTTTATGTGTCTGTCGTAATGTCCAGTTAACAGCAACAACGCATAAAAAATTTACAACGTCAAGTCATTAACAGTAGACCATTCTTTTGAGTAATTTATTAACATTTAAAACTAACTTCATTATTATAAAGGTCTCACTAACACATGCCACATGCTACCCATTTTTACTTAATGTGTTTCAGACACTTGCCAAAGATTGCAGTACTTACGAGCTAGAAAAGCCTATTTAGCAAGAACGACAAAGACGCTAAAATATTGTATATCAGGTATATTAATAACCGCTAACATTCTTCACATTTGTAACTAATGTAAAATAAACCATGCATCGGCAGCCTTATAAACTTTGCAAATTGCGGCGCGTGCGCAGCTTGCAACGCACCTGCAGTTTCGACGCCATTAGTCTTTTTAATTACTTTGCTGTTGGCCAGAGCGCAGTGGATGGTAACATGGCTACTTGCAAAATATGTAGGTACAAGTTAGATGTTCAGGGTCGGTTGTTGACAAAAAGCAAGTATGTGGGTGTTTCAAAGTTGCTTCAGTCATGGGTGTCTCATCTTTACATTTTTTAACGTCTTTAAAAAATATTAAGCTTTTCTCAAAGTACCTATAATAAAGAGATACATAGATTAAAATATTAACTACTATCGCTTTCGAAATTTACATAATGATATTATTGAGTTTAATTTTGTAAAAATACTTAAAAGAACTTTTAGCAAATTGGTATTATAATCAATCTCTAAACAATAACCGGTAGGGAAACACTTTTTATTTGAACTTAACCTACTTTTTAGAAATTACAACCTTAACCCTGAATATCACCCAAATTTAAATTCATTCTTATTTATTATTCTAAAAATAAGTAATAATTAAAATGTAACGGCTCGTAAAGCTTAAGGCGGCCATATTGGATTTAACAAAAAGGGCGCGAAGCTTTTTTATATAGTGCATCAATTTGTCAGCACAGGGCGGTCCGGGAACAGTAATTGGTGGCGAACAGATGATAAAAAATGCCATTGTTTATACAAAATGTAAACAACGAACGCCCAACTAGTCGCTGTAAATAATCACCGTGATAAGTTGGTTGATGATGTCGTAAAATGAAGTAGGTAGCAATAAAAGTTTCATATGGGGAATTAATTCATATAATTTTTTTTTTTTGATGTAACTAAGTGACGAGACGAGCTGGTCGTTTGCCTGATGGTAAGCAATACGCCAGCCCATAACAATAATAGCACCACCCAGAACTTTGTTGTGCAAAATCCTGCGCGGCGCTGCACTGCGCTCGTCACCCTAAGACAATTAGCTGTTGAGTCTCATAATGCCCAGGAATTTTGCTGGCTACAATGCCCTTCAAACCAGAACACAATAATGCTTGCGCACTACTGCTTGGCGGCTGAATAACTGGCAAAGCGGTGGTACCTACCCAGACGGCCGCTCGCATACGAGAACCTACCACCAGTAAAATAATAATAATAAATAAATAATAAATTCGTTTGTTTCAGGCAATTATACAGTTAACAAAATAAAAGTACCAGAGGCCCATAAAATAAATCTTACAGACTAACATATATACCAATTATAGAAACACTAATATACACTAGACACTAGGATAAGGGCATTTCGGTGTAGCCTCTCTGTAGCGCCGGAACACTACTCCCTCGGGCGAAAATTCGGGAACCAGGAACATTACATTTAACATTTACAAATAAGAAATATGCATCTATAATTACATAGTCTTTATAATATCTGATTTTACAATTCAAAATGAATCCGGTGCGCTGTTATTGTAGGATTGTTTGCGTTATCGTTGGATTCTGAAGTTTGTGATTTAAATGGGAAAATTTTTCAAGTTCCACTCTTTCATCACAAACCTACACGCCTCAAAAGGAAAGGCAAGCGGATACCGTACTGAATTTGCATACTCCTATACAAGGGCAGGCTGTTTCTTTTCGAAATATTTTAAATTAGGTACGAGATATCTGAAGGCGACATCTAAGCAGCGGCATCACCAGTAAATTACATCGAAACTGGAGCGTCGAACTCATTGTATGCAGATGCGGGACGACCGACGTCGGACGCAAGGGATTTGCATCAACTCGCAACCACTTGCAAATAACATACCTGGTACATAGTAGTAACTAATTATAAGGAAAAGACGTAAAAGGAGGGTAGTGTAAAAATTTCAAGCGGAGATACCATCATTAAATGTCGCGCGCTTTCCAAGCGCAGTTAAAATATTATTCAATTTAATTTACTATTTATAAGCAGGTGCCAGAACTTACTACAGCGTCGTTATCCGATATCATTTTCAATAATAGAAACAATAGGCATCGCTACCAGCCATTGTTCACATCACAATGGCGTCGCTCATTACTCAGCCGCTCGTTAGCGCGCGAGACCGCCGCGAAACACTAACTTTATCAGCCCCCCATGTCAAATATCTACCGATCTCAAACTATATCTTCCTCGGACACAATCGAGCTAAAATAAAAGCAAATCCCAAGACATGACTGCCAGTAGCCAGATGCGTATCGACGCTCCAAAAAGCAAAGCTCGGAACGCGAACCGACGATGATATGACGTTTCCCGCGTTCCTTTTTTGAACTGCCCGCGAATTGTCAACCGTGGCATAGACAACGAGCGCATTTGAATACCGCCGATTTGAATATAAAGGTCGGCATTCACGTGTCGCTGCCATACATCAACCGAGAAGGTTTTAAGTCTTCCAAGCGCTTTTCGGACACAAATAAGCTTCTGATGTTCGACAGGGCGCGTATAATGCGCACGAGTTTAGCGCAATTTCAGTTCGGAGGCGATTGCAGCGTGTTACTATTTATGAGACGGCCGTGATGAAAGCTGGGTAACTCGGCGGCTATTCGCGAACGGGGTGCGGATGTGTTAACTACAGCGTTTCACCTCGTTGCTGCGCTTATGTAAATGACGACCTCAAGTGCCACATTAAGATAATCATTTAAAATATTTATAGCGTGTAAACGTCGATATTAAGCGGGTAGACACCCACGACAGAGAGTACCGACTACCGCCATATTTCATATGGCCACAATTACAGCCATTAAACGGGGCGCAACTCTTTGATATATTTCTTTTTATTTATTGAAGCCAACTTATTAGGATACTGTGGCATTAATGATGACAGATGAGGCGGAGTATCGCGCCTTAATGCGTTCCGTGGCAGGTATCCGAAGCGATGAGTTTAGTCGTTGGTCGTCGGGTGTAAAAGGAAAAGCTAAACTAGCGTTAGCCTCATGACTACGCATGCATTTGAAAGATATCTCAGTGCTGGGAATCAGCACTCCAATGGGCAATGTTGCAAATAAGGCTAACATTTTCTTTGTTGAAAAATAAGCTTTGATGAACTAAACAGTGCATCAAGTATTTTTTGAAATTATGACAAACTAGCTGCGCCCTGCGGTTTCACCCACGGTTGCCCGGGATAAAAAGTAGCCTATGTTTTTTTCCAGGGCTTAAAGTAATATATACCAAATTTCATCAATATCCGTTCAATAGTTAATGCGTGATTGAGTAACAAACATCCACACATCCATACTAACAAACTTTCGCATTTATAATATTATAGGATAACAAAAATAACCGACTTCAATGTATCTTCGAAGTTCATCTGTCTATCGATGAAATTTAAATGGGACCACACTAGCTATACTGAACCCAACGCAAAAATAATTTTCCAAATCGGTTCATAAATGACGGAGTTCTGAGGTACCAAACATAAAAAAGCAATCGAATCGAGAACCTCGTCCTTTTTTGAAGTCGGTTGAAAAATAAAAACCTCCGTCAAATAATTTTGGGTAGGTTTAACTTTTTTGTATTCTCAGCTACGATTAAAAGTCCGTTCTGCTTCAGGGCTTCGTTAATTATCAACACAAACAGAAAGACATGCCACAAATACAGTTCCACAATAGGTACGATAATGTATTTAATATCGAAAGTAATTGCCGCAACAAGTTAAGGTGCATGGGGCCATAAATAGATGCGGCTTTTAACTAATATTAATGCTGTGGGGGAATATTTTATTTAAATGTGATATCTTGTTAGATAATGTACCTACCTACGCTGAAAGTTATTACCGAGTTATGCTAAGCGCTGAAAGGTAACTGGCAACCTTTATAAAAAAATAGGAGTTAGTTAATGGTTGGTGTGTATCTTTTACGAGGCAATGAAATTGTAAGTTAATTGTAGACCTTTACGTACATCACAGAAAATTTAAAAAAGACAGTCAAAATTACAACCTCCTCCTTTTTGACGTTGGTTAAAAGAATGAATCTTTTAAGTTTTAACCGAATTCGGATGTACTTTTTTATGTTTGTTACCTCAGAATTCCGTCATTTATGAACCGATTTGGAAAATTATTTTTGCGTTGGGTTCAGTATAGCTACGAAGTGGTCACATATTAATTTCATCGATATGTGACCTTGGACTTCGAAGATACATTGAAGTCGGTTTTTGTTTTTTTCTAAAAATTAATGATTTTGGTATCATCAGCCCGTGTCCACCCACTGCTGGATAGGCTTCCTCTCCCTCACGCCATTTTTCCAGTCACGGTGAATTTTTTTGGTATATTCCAACATAATATTTAAATCTGCATCGGAACACCATTGCAAGTCAGAGGTGATCGTTCTATTATTTATTCAATAGTAGAGAGTAAAACATTTTTTTCTTTGGCTTACTCCATTTATATATATTGTTCTATATGAATTAGATAACCTATCTCAGATGAAATCCCAAGTTATCACGTCTCGACATCGAGTAACAGGGAGGCGATTACGTATCTGTACGACAGAGGTGCGTATCTCTATTTTATATCTATAACTTTTTTTTTGTATATTAAATTTAGGCAAAAAAGCAAACGGATGGCCCGCCCGATGGTAAAGTGGTTACCGTCGCCTATGGGCATCTGTAACACCAGAGGTATTGCTGACACGTTGCCGACCTTTAAGGACTCTATTAATTCCGCTTTTAAAGGACTCCATGTTGTAGCTCAAAGAAAATACCGACATAGGTAGATCGATCCACATCTTACAAGTGTAAGGGAAAAGCGAGTTAAGCGAATGGTGTGGGAAGTCCAGTTTTGTAAGATGTGGGGCTGTGAGCTTTTTGAAGATGCGATGGCCAGTTGTGCGGTGGGAAAATTGGGAATGCGGAAGGAGGTCAAAAACCTCTTCAGAACATTCCACATTCGAAGGCAAAACACAATTCGGCTAATAAAATGCTATAAAACATTCTTTCGAAATACTAGAGATAATCTTTACTCATTGAGGATTGCGCCCCAATGCCTATTGGCCCCAATGGTCGTATCATCGTTTCCAAAACCCCGTGTTAGTCAAGTCAAGGTACATCGTTACAGATAATATTTTCGTTATGTTATCAACTAACAAATGTGCCGCATTAGTCACCCAAATTTAATTATCAGCTCATTATTCTAACACGACCCTATATACATTCTCCTAAAAGCTTACTGCTCACTCCATGACTAAAATAGTAGATAAATACTATCAAGTCGTTATTGTTCACACTTTTTGTTCCAAACTGGCCAAACAGTTACTTAACCTTTTTGTGTATTTAGTTTTTATTCTAACTGGCCATTGAGTCATAGACAAATTAGAGCAGATCGAATCTTTCGAATTTGAATAGCGAACGTAGGTACAGAACGGAAACACGTTGTTTTTACCGCGTTTTTAATTTAATTTGAATTTGGAATATCGTCCGGCGCGCGGCGCCCCGCTGCGGTTACGAATGGCGTCAATACATCAAGTCGATGATATCTCTTTCAAGTTTTGAAAGAGGTCCGGCCAGCGAATTAATAAATGGTAGAGGTATAAAAAAATAACCTCACATCGAGAAATATTGGTAGGCGAAGGAGTTAAATATGAGATGCCAATTGGAATTGACTATAATAGAAATGCAGTTGAGAAATGACAGTTCAAAGGTGAGATAACAATTTATTTCTTCGTTTCGCATAATGAAGACTCGTCTCGATTCGGAGTCGACTAGAACCAGCGAATTTAAGTCCTATAGGCTCCAAGTTCCGGCGGTGCATAAGGAACTGTTCCTGAATTCTGACTTCTGGCCTGTAGGGGTAGTATACCGGAGACAGACGCTCATCCTCACGGAGTACGTGCGGTCGCGCCAAGCGCTCGCCGCGACCGCACGTACTCCGTGACGATGAGCGTCTGTACCGCTCGAACACCGGTCGAGTGTCTCGACTTATTCTCGTGAGTGTAGCCGGTTAGTAAATAATAATATGAATAATACTCACGTTAGTTTTAATAATTATATGCTTACCTACCTATAAACATGGACAAAATTCCATGCTATAACTTATTTAGAGGGACTAGGGAGTTAGTGAAGTGTTAGAGGTTCCCTTGAAACCATAGATATGCAGGTACCTACTTACAGGTTTGCCTATCCTGTACACTATACCTACTTATCTTAAACTTTATATTATACTCTTGTGTTTATATAATTCATCATAAATGTAAAAGTTTCTAAGAATGAATGTATGATGGATGGATAGATGTATGGATAGAAAGCTGGATGTTTGTTACTCAATCAAGCAAAAACTACTGAACGGATTTTGGGCCCCTAACTAGGGTTTCTGTAGATAGGTAGGTACTATATAACTTAAAGTCCAGAAACTAAGAGGACCAAACAACCAGCCACGTGAGACACAAATCAAAATATATGTACGTGCGCTTTTGTCATGTGCACAAACATTTGATCCGTAACAGGAATTGAACCCGCAGCCTGCGACGTGTAGGAGATATGAGCTGTGTTGACGTACTACCTATTATATTATAGAATATGTGCCACTACCGTCAACACCCTATAGAGGCCGTCAAAAATATCAAAACGAGGTTTTACTTAATCTTACGTCTTTTGTGGTTTTACGTAGATTTCCAGTTTTCTATGCCAAATGAGTTCATTTAAAAAAATCCTTTTTTACAAACTGCTTATTATTTC
Organism: Petrophora chlorosata; assembly: GCA_951640565.1. Taxonomy (NCBI): domain Eukaryota; kingdom Metazoa; phylum Arthropoda; class Insecta; order Lepidoptera; family Geometridae; genus Petrophora; species Petrophora chlorosata. The sequence continues at coordinate 14,588,483 of OX621207.1, read as the reverse complement.
TGTAGCTAGCTACCTAGCTGAATCCAGTAAGAATATATTTAAAAATATTTTTAAAAATAACAAGTAAACGCCTGCTTAAATAATTATAGCAACATTTTGCTGATAACGTTTTTTTGTCAGGCGCTATTGCATTGTTTCATTTTGAACTTTGAACTAGCGAGTGGAATAGTTGAATGAGCCAGAAAATTGAAATTCTATTTTATAATAAAAATGCGACATATAAATGTAAAAGACCAAGGTGTCACATTTTAAACTAACTAATAAAGTGTAAGTATCATATCAATGGTAGAAAGATGCTCTGATGTATAAAATCAGAACATCTTTGAATGATATGAAATAGGCTTAAAAGGTATAATTTTATATCTATCCAATACAACCTCACTAAAAAGAGTAAAGAGTTAAAGAAAAATGGTTAAATCGAAAATTCGGAAATGTTCAGCCCGCCTTGTAGAAAATATTGAACGTATCTCAATTTATTATTTTAACTGGCAACACATTGTCCGTCAAACCGACACTGACATCTAAAGATCAAGAAAGAAACTGTCAAAAGTGTCAAATTGAAAATGACAGAAGACAAAAATGCAAAACAACTTGAGGTACGGAGGAAGATCCTCAAGAAATTATTCAATCCCCACCACCTACAGCAGCTTTCACCATGGTACAGCGCTTCTGGCGTCACTGTTTACGCTTGCTATGTGTTACGCGGCAGTCTAGTGTAACGGCAGTGTTTTGTTGTAGGGCACCGCGATGTTTGCCAGGGTCACCTTCTATCCTACGCTGTTGTACAATGTGCTCATGGAGAAGGTCACCAGCCGGCGCTGGTATGACCGGATGGATGATACAGTCGTCCTAGGCGCGCTTCCGTTCCAGAGCATGACGAAACAGGTTGGTTTTGTGAGTCAATTGGTCAGTGGTCAAGTATCTAGCTTTTCGATTTTAATGTTTGGGTGTCATTATTATAGTCATTATTCGTGATTAAAGAGTTAAAAATTTGCTTAATATACTCGTTATTGGCGTGTGTATTGTTTTAGCTATCGTTTGAGATAACTTTCATTCATTATTTACTTTAATTTTTTTAAATAAAAATATGCAAATTCCTAACCCACTTCTTGTTAGGATTTCTTTCTAGTTTTGTAGATCTAAATTGTGTCAATTTAAATATATCACAAAACGACTTTGTTATAAAATCGTTTTCATATCAAAAACTAAATAAATTAAATAAACTATTAAGTTTTTTAGTAACATTTCTTACTTTTCAGCTGAAAGAAGATGAAAATATCAAAGGCGTTGTATCCATGAATGAGACTTATGAGTTAAAATTATTCTCCAATGATGCTGAGGTATGTACCATCTTTAACCACTGATGCACTTACTACAAAAATTTATTATGTTTTTATGAATGAAAAATGTGCTTAACATGTTCAAGGGAATAATATAGGCTGTGTATTGTTGAACAAGATCAGCCTTGAGCCTTTTTATAATTTACATTCAACATGAAGACTCACGATGTTTTCCTTCACCGTTTTTCAAATTATTTCAAAGTATTTCAAACCGGCATGTCCAAGAATTTTCCACAAAAAGTCAAGGACATGTGACATCCACCAACCCGCACTGGGCCAGCGTGGTGGATTATGGCTCATTCTCTCTCTATGAGAGAAGGCCCGTGCCCAGCAGTGGGAACGTGATGGGCTGATGATGATGATGATGATGATGATGAAGACTCATAAACATGATAGTATAAGTTAATTCATTTGATTCTCTGTGTGTTGAATTCTCAAATAGGCTATGAGTCAACTGTACTACTCATTGATAAATTATGATAAATTATATTTTAACCTCAGAAACAATACTTAGTAAAACCACAGAATACTAAGGGAGAGAAGCACGACTCCATAAAGAAATTTAAACAAATAGCGAATCTTGCTGCGATGGCCATGCCAGCGTGGCCCGGCTATGTACTTGTAGTTTCGTACCTACAGTGCGGAGTGAGCTAGGCCTGGTAAAACAAAGAAAGAACAAAAACTTCACTGTTGTGGCTCCCCTCTCATATATATTTAATATTCAAAAAGCATACATTTAAAAACTACGAAACAAACCCTTCCTTAGGGAACAACAATAAACTATAACCTAAAAGGTTGAAGTCGAGGCATCAGTTAATAATAAATATTATAATCATACTCAAAAGTAGTAATGCTATATGTACCTTACTAGTAATATCTATCGTACTCCTAACTAATGTTAAATGGGTATGTATTGCATCTGACATTGAAACATGTAAAACAGAGATTTTTTTTTTATTAATGTAATGTAACTGAATGACGAGATGAGCTGGTCGTTTGCCTGATGGTAAGCAATACACCAGCCCATAACAATAACAGCACCACCCAGAACTTTGTTTTGTAAAATCCTGCGCGGCGCTGTACTGCACTCGTCACCCTGAGACAATTAGCTGTTGAGTCTCATAATGCCCAGTAATTTCGCTGGCTACAAATACAAAACATAGGAAATACGAGTACATAGATTACTAATGAGGCTCTAATAGGAATTCTCAAAGATTATTTACGCTTAGTAAATAATATGTAGGTGCTAAACTGCTGATAAAGTAAGTGAGGTTCAAGGTAAAATTGATGACAACCAGCTTAAACAAACCTGCCAAGTGTCTAACCTTACATCATCGCTCCACAAGGTATTATAAAGTCTTATTACTTTATTAATTACATACAATATGTCTTATTAATTTTTGAGGCAATGACATACCATCATCATCCCTATACATACCCACTGCTGGGACTTGGGCCTTCTCTCAGAGAGAGAGTATGAGCCATAATCTACCCCTCTGACCCAGCGCAGGTTGGCGGACATGTCCTTGAGTTTTGTGATTATTGGACATGCTGGTTTCCTCACGATGTTTTTCTTCAACAGACATAACTTTATGTGCAGTCATTGGTGTGAGGCCGAGTGGATTCGAACTCCTGTTGGATGTGACACTTGACTGACTTTTTTCCCGCTACTTCGTCGGCGTGAACGATAGAGGAAGCCAATTTTCGTATTTATTTCCAAAACCATCTCAACAATCTAAGTTGGAAAAGTTGCAACCAAACCCTGAAAACCACATTAATATCCGTTCAGCAGTTTCAGAGTCTATAGATAACAATCAAACAGACAAAAATTCTAAAACCCATAGATTCGTGTTCAGTACCCTCTAAATAGTTGATCCCAATTAGTTTTGGAACACACCTTTTGACCATTTGGCATAGAACCCTAACAATATGTTTGCTTTACGTTTCTTAGCAAGGTCAGCTCCTTAGCAGTATCGCTGCAGATGCTTATTGTCATCCTTATCATGTCCAACATGTGCTAATTTAGCCTGCGGCTGTCTGAGACGTCAATACTTTTGGAAAACAAACACAATAGCTCTTTATTCTCCCTATCAGTGACAGTTCATCAGTTCAACCTTTGTTATGCTCCTAAACAGATCTTTTGTGGGACTAAATAATTATATAAATAGGTGTTTGTTATTGTTATCTCTGATCTAGCTTAAGATTCGAAAACGTCTGCTAGGCGACGGTAATCTACTGTCATATTTGAAGAACTCCCGTAGGGTTCAAGAAAGTCGCAGGCGAGTCCAAGCTTGAACCGTTGCCTCTGAGAGGGCGAAATCATGCAATGGTTTTCTTTTTAGATCTATGTATGGCCACTATCTCGCTTGATGTGAAGCGATGATGTGGCCTAAAATGAAGCACATAGATCTAGAGAGAGACGGCAGTTGAGCGGCTGCTCAGACCCGTCTCCCCGATGGTTCACCGAACATCATCCCGAAGCACGACTAGGTATTGGTGTGAAGTATGATGTGATGTGATTGCAGAACTGGCGCCAAGCCGGCGTGGAGTTCCTCCAGCTCGCAACCACCGACATCTTCGAAGCTCCCGACCAGGATAAACTGTATGAAGGAGTCACATTCATTAACAGGTAACATACAAATCGTCCCCGTAAGACGATATAAGAAGGATAGAAGAAATTTGGTTGCTCAAGCAGCTGGCTCGGTGGCGCAGTGGCGCAGTGGTAAAGACGTCGGGACGGTATTCCGACGACGTAGGTTCGATCCCTGCCCGAGCAATATCATTTATCTTCCTAGTTTTTTAAAATCTCAGGTAACATACCTCAAATATGGTTAACGAGAGTGATGGCTGGGATCTCTGTTCAAAAACTCACCCAGTGCCACAGGGATCAATGTTCAAAAGCTCACCCAATACTATAGGGATCCCTATTCAAAAACTCACCCAGTGCTACAGGGATCTCTGTTCAAAAACTCACCCAGTGCCACAGGGATCCCTGTTCAAAAACTTACCCAGTACCACAGAGATCCCTGCTCAAAAACTCACCCAGTGCCACAGGGATCCCTGTTCAAAAACTCACCTAGTATCATAGAGTCCCTGTTTAATAACTCACCCAGTATTATAGGGATCCCTGTTTTAAAATTCACCCTGTAGTCCAGTACCATAGGATCCCTGTTCAAAAACTCACCCATTACCATAGGGATCTCTTTCAAAAACTCACCCTATACTTTGATTTATCTGCATATTTTCGTAATGCCCCAGGTTCCTGCCCCACGGCGGCAAACTGGCCAGTGTCCCGGCGAGCGAGGGGCAAGTCAACAGTGGCACTGTGTATGTACACTGCAAGGCGGGGCGCACGCGGAGTGCCACGCTCGTCGGATGCTACCTTATGATGGTAAGATAAGATAAGAAATTCTTTATTGCAACTACAAACAAGATACACAGCTATATAATATAAAATATATATAAATAAATAAAACCATATATACATAAATATGTATATAGAATATATAATATAAAAATATATAAACGCCCATCGATCCTGGCCTACTTTAACTAGGATTCCCTGTATCCAAGGAACAGGAACCAGGAACTACGAGGACCATGGTCCCACAACACCCAGACACGAAATAAATGCTTGCGCTTTTTTTCTGTGCACAAACATCCTGTCGCGGGAATCGAACCAGCAACTTCAGTGGTGTGAGAGATTTGAGCCAACCCCAACCACTACACCATAGAGGCTGAGATATTTATTTTTATTTACACCGCCGACGTCTCACTCAGTTTACACCATCCAAAGGTTCAATGGAAGAGATTGCTTTTAGCGATAAGTCCGCCAATTGTACTTTATTTTGTAAGTTGTTTTCAACAAAACAACAACAGTCCTATACGGCGTAGGATCGGTATGTATAATTAAAAGCAAAAATTGGAAACGCAATGAAAATACGTAGCGTAATTCCGCTGAATATTATACACTACCGGAGGAGGAGGAGGAGCGAGTGTGGCTCAGTGGGAGCACGTGCGACTTTCGATCAGACGCACCTGAGTTCGAACCCCGCTGGCCCCGCACCTCTGACTTTCTTAAGTTATGTGCGGAATTAGCACTCGCTCTAAAAACGGTGAAGGAAAACATCGTGAGGAAACCGGCATGGTCAAGAATTAATCACAAAAATTCAAGGACATGTGACATCTACCAACCCGCACTGGGCCAGCGTGGTGGATTATGGCCCATACTCTCTCTACGAGGGAAGGCCCGAGTCCCAGCAGTGGGAACGTAATGGGCTGATGATGATGATTATACACTACCTACATATTTTCATTGCGTTTCAGTTTTGAGATGAATTTCCGCAACGTCACGCCGCTTCCATTACATTGGAGTGGTAGGCTCTGGCCGTGGTTGTAATACCACCCACCGACAGTCGTGTTTCGGGATGATGTTCGGTGAACCATCGAGGAGACGGGTCTGAGCAGTCGCTCAACTGCCGTCTCTCTCTAGATCTATGTGCTGCATCTTAGGCCACATCATCACTTCACATCAGGCGAGATAGTGGCCAAACATAGATCTATTAAGCGTAAAAAAGCATTCCTTAGGTGAACAAAAATTTAATTTGTTTTTCAGAAGAACGGCTGGTCGCCCTCCGAAGCGGTCGAATACATGCGGTCGAAGCGACCGCATATCCTACTGCATACGAAGCAATGGGAGGCCCTCGATATATTCCACAGAAGGCACTGCACGACGTGATTTAAAATAAAAATAAATAATTTATTAAATTTACAAGAAGCTGTAGTTAGGAAAATAAAGTACAGGTAAAAATATACTATTTATATGGAATTTAAGAGCACAAAATGTACGTACACTATGATCATGATCATGGACCAAATATCACAACACAATCTATCGTTATGGATATAATCAATGATGGTCACTATCTCACTTATGCTAGTATTGTAAAAGCAGATTATTCAAATAATATTTCATATTAAAAAAAAAATTAAAAGCAAGAATATGTAGAAGATTGAATACCTAATCTTAAATTACTGGGCACTATGAGACTCAACAGCTAATTATCTCAGTGATGAGCGCAGTGCAGCGCCGCGCAGGTTTTGCAAGTTCTGGGTGGTGCTGTTATTGTTATGGGCTGGCGTATTGCTTACCATCAGGCAAACGACCAATTCGTCTCGTCAATCAGTTACATAAAAAAACACGTTTTTATGGATTTGGAATGCATTGTCATCGAGTGGTGAGCTACCCTGAAAGTTTCAGCCGGATAGCTAATCGAGAAGTGCTCGAAATTTGAGTTGCAAGATTCCACCCGGAACGACAGACAAACAAGAAAGTGACTTAATAAAAACGTGGTAAAAAAAGTAGGCAACTTTTGGTCTATATTATCGAGGAAATAATTGAAATTTATCGACGTTAATTGCCGATTCCAGTATTTATAAGCTAAGGGCCAGCGCCATCTAGATATTGCACGGATTTTGAGCGTTTTTTACGCCTTATAGATCTATGTTTGCCACTATCTCGCCTGATGTGAAGCGATGATGTGGCCTAAGATGGAGCACATAGATCTAGAGAGAGCTTTTTGAGAAGTTACAATTTTTAGTATGGCGATTGATAGTTCTCTTGTATATTTGGCCCATAATAATAAAGATCAAACGATTCCATATTATATTGTAATTAAATAACTTGCAAATGGAAATTGCAAAGGTAGTATTAAAAGTCTTGTTACAAAATAGAACAAAATATATTGTCTTCCGTTACGTTTTAATTTTAATATACGTGTATTAAATTGTACCATGTACCTACGTATGTATGGCAGTTGTTTATTTTAATTTGATATTGTTTACTTCATGACCAAATATGTTATTTTATGTACATAAGTAAATGCATAATAAATCACTGACATTGAAATATAATGTTAATTTATGATAACATATTGTTTTGATTATTATTTTGATGCATGAAATGCTATGACCTCAAATATATCAGATCAAATCAAAATCTCTTTATTCCGCTATAGTATCACAGACCGCATCGGAAAAAGAACCACTACTCAGAAGATACTAAGCAAGAAACTCAGGGGCGTTTTATAAATAAAATAAATACGCATTTTGCATACATAACTAGCCAATAGCCATAGTTAACCCTTTGACTGTCACGGTCGGATATACCCGACATAGGTAACAAAAAGTGCTCTACGCCGAGGGCGTTGAGCCAACTAAAACTTAAGAAAATTGCTTAGCTCGGTGTGGGGTATTTGTATCTGTACACTCAAAAGGTTGAACAAAAATAAATACGCCCAACGATCACATACGATTGATGTATTGTGACCTATAGTTATATTGTGGTTGTTATGCTTTAATGAAGTTTTATTTTTTATTTAGGCAATTATAAGTTACTTGCACACCGGTTTCCCGGGATAAAAGTAGCCTATGTGCTATTCCAAGTCCTAAAGTACTTACATACCAAATTCCATCAAAATCGGTTTGGTAGTTTAATTGCGTGAAAGAGTAACACAGATACATCCATACAAACTTTCGCGTTTATAATATTAGTGGAATTAATCATAATTTAGAAAATATGAAAGTAATATATGAGTAGATAATTCGGCTCTTGGTACAGAACAGCCCCCCTACCTCGCCCCCCTCCACCCAAGCACCAATCTTATATCGTGATGAGCTCAAATTAAGGTATATAGCTTCACTGCAACTTATATGATGCGGTCTAATTAAAGTCAAGAAATCGAATTAATCTCTATCATTTATATCAAAATACGATAACTACAAGTTGAGATAAATTTAATGGGGCAATATATCGCATCAAAAGACATTGTCGCAGTGAAATTACACCCTAATTTGAGCTCAACACGGTATACGATTGGCGCCTGAGGGACATATGGGTAGGGGGCAGAGCTTTTGTTTTGTAAGCATAAATGGTTGTTAGCCTTTAAAAAAATGAAACACATTTTATTTAACTATTCATTTATTACTAACAATAAATTAAATACAAAGTTCCACGAACGGTACTCCATCTTACATTCGAAACTACTAAAAATCATTGAATTTCTTTCAGTAACAAAATAATACAATCCGAATCAAAACAACAAAGTAAATTTTGTAAATACCTACCTTGTGCTTAAGTACCTGAATATCAAAAATTTTTCGTGTTGCCACAGACTAAAGAGAAACTAAAGATACTTTATGTTACTTAAAATAAAATGGTATAACGACCTTGAACGGGCAACAGGTAACAAGTCAGAGAAACATAATAAATCATAGATTCTAAAGATCTTCAAGCATTGAACGATTTACAAAATTAAAAAAAAATCCTTCGATTTCTGCTCGTGCCAAATTTCACAACCGATACATAGTAAGTAAAGTCGTATGCATTTATAAGATTCAAATATTTCATCTTATTATATTTAAACGCTTACCTACTTACGTCTTTCCAAATCTTCATTTCTCTTTATATCTTCACACCACAAGCTTTGACCTTATATTATTATGAGTTCAAACCCAATATTTTGAGGCCACATCGAGCCGTGCATGTGAAGTAAATAAAGATAAATGCTATCACCGTATTTCATTACAAAATTTTGTAAATCGTTCAATAATTCGACATAAAACAGTCATAGTTAAAAGAAATCTAGTTTCAAGTAAAAGCATGATGAATCAAATCGACGCCGCAAGAACAATAGCCATGCTTAACCCTTTTACCGACAAGGTCGGCTGTACACGACACGTAAATGTAATCTCTACGTACAGCACATTTACGTCCGCTCAAGCCGACGGCGAGCTCATTTACGTGTCGTCTATAGCCGACATTGGCAGTCAACGGGTTAAAAGATCGCTTTTATTGGCATATACTACCTCTAATAAAATGGAGACGGCAATACGATTCTTTGCTAACTATGGCCACATTCTGGCATCTTCCTTCTTACGCCTTCTGTTCAGACTTGATGGCCCAGATCTGGCGGATGGTATTGGCCAGGCCGACGTCGTGGCTGATGATGTAGAACAAACCGCCCAAGGTCGCAATGCACAGTGCGTACACGAAGCCGAGCGCAATTTTGGGGATAATTGGACCGAAGATACTCGCGCGAACATAATCTACTGCAATAGCTTCTAAACCCCTGGGGAGGAGAAAAACAGTATTAAAACCCGCCTAAACGCATACTTGATATTAATGATAATGAAATTGGAATTATAACTATTGCAAAAGTACTAAGCAGTTTATCAGGCTACAACCATCAGCTACCTAAACGAAATTACTGTGAATGGACGAGTGAAGAAACTACCCCTTGCAAAGGAATTATGAAAATTTCAGTTTTTTCTACTATTTATTTTAAAGGCGCTTGTACACGATGGCAGTAACTTGAGCCAGTTAAGACGCAAGCTACATCATCATCATCATCAGCCCGTAGTCGTCCACTGCTGGACATAGGTCTCACCCAATGCCACTGAACCTGGTCTTCGGCTCTTCTCATCCAGTTTCTACCAGCCGCCTTACACAGGTCGTCGCTCCACCTAGCCGGTGGGTCCTACCACTATATAACCCGCTCATATAACCCACGTATGTACGTACATAGCTAGCGTTTTACTTTCTTACTATCTTTTTTTTACTGGTTATAGGCTTCCGTTTGACCACTGTCTCACCTGATGGTAAGCGATGATGTGGTCTAAGTTACTTGCTCCAGTTACTTGAGTACCTTTCTTTTCCGGGCCTATGGTTTCGGTATGAGAAAGAAATGGACAGACACGCTTACCTTTTTTTTTCAAAGTACAGGTAAGTTAAATTTTAACATTTTTAATTTGATTGTATATAGTGTTTATGACGTTTAAAAGTACATGTCGACTTAAATATTTTTTGATTTTGACTTTGACTTTGAACAGTGTACAAGCGCCTTTAGTAAATGAAAATACAATCCGATATTACGAACTTTAAAACTGGCATGGTTTCTGGCAAACAAATTAAAGAATGAATAAAAATGTCTAGTATTGACTATGATTGTCTATTAGTGATCCTACGAAATAGTAACATTCTAACTTTAACACTTGACATTGCCCTTCCCGCCGTCTCTTTTTTTACCACCATCTGACCCAGCTTTCGGCTTCCTCATGTTCTTCCAAATCCGCCAGAAGGCGCGGCTCAGGCCAATATCGTTGAAGATGAGGTAGAAAAGACCTCCCAACAAGAACGCTGAGGTTGCGTAGACGCCTGCTATCGCCACTTTGGGGATCATGGGTCCGAATAGCAACACTCGGATGTATTCCACCACTATCGCTTCTAGGCCCCTAGGGTGGAGTGGAAAAGGTAATATTGAGGATTTAAGGGAGTGTCGCAAATTAGGAAGTGATGTTATTCGAGTGGAAGGAATGTTATTGGAATGCAGCTTAGGATCTATTTCGAAATAGGGCTGATTCAAAGGTCGACAGATATGTAATACTCTTTTAAACATTTTCAAGAAAAGAAAATGTATGGAATGCAATTATTATTATTTCGTCACAAAGTTCCCAGTCTAAGACTTAGTCACATTGTAAAATGACTGAACTTCATTTAGCTGTTTTAGATAGCAATGCTGTTTTGCAAAACAGCAGATTATACAATTTAACATTTACAACAGACTCCACTTGGATGGGTGACGTTTGTGTGGTATTTACATCTGAGTGCTACAGTGCTTCAGTGGGCATGTTAAGCTGTCGGTCCTGGTTGATGTGTCAGGACAACAATCGTTAGGCTATGTCGGAGGCCTTTGGGTGGTGTAAGAACTCCGTCACCAGGGTTGGCCACATACCCACACGAGAAAAGAAAAAGACAATTTAATGGGAGAGAAAGTCAGTCAGCATTTACTCAAACTTACCAGAAAGTGTGAGCCGTGATCAGGATAGCCAGTACTGAGTCAAGCACCTTGTTTGGTACCATGATTGCTATGGGGACCAGCGGGATCATTATTGCAATGATACCTTTCTCAATAACCCACAGCTTGGAGTGGTCGTGAGCTTTCTCTTCTGACATGCGGACCATTGACGTACGGAAATGACGCACCTGAAAAGCAATAAGGCACAGATTAAGCAACGAAATATACTACCACTGTTGGCTATACCACTAAGTAGTAGTGTGCATCACTAATTTCTTATTTGAATGGCACTGTAGTTTAAAATTATCACTGGATTATGAGGCTTGGAAAACAATGCTAGGTATTTACTCGTGGTAGGTATGTCGTATGCAGGAGGCTGTCTGGGTAGGTACCACAGCGTTGCCAGTTATTCGGCCGCCAAGCAGTAGTGCGCAAGCATTACTGTGTTCCGGTTTGATGGGCATTGTAGCCAGCAAATTACTGGGCATATGAGACTTAATATCTGATGTCTCAGGGTGATGAGCGCAATCCAGTGCTATGGTCCTTTTTATGGTATTAAATGTACTGGGTGGAATTGCAATTGTTATGGGCAGGCGTGGCTCTTACCATCAGGCGAACGACTTGCTCGTCTCATCAAAACACAATATAAAAAATACTCACTGCATTAATTATAGGTGTGGTGTTAGCTTCCTTCAGAGCGAGAGTCCGGAGTGGCAGGACGCTGGTAGCACTGCGCTGTGTGAGGGACGGCTGTGTGGCCAGTCTCATCACCTGCTGGTTGAATACACTGCTTCTGCATGCTGCAAAGCAAATTAATTCATTCAAAATTATAAAGGTTCAGTATGATTGTATGTACATACAAAATATACTACAAATTATTAAAAAAACGTTTATTCTGTAAGTAGACAAAAAAATACACGTAAGTAGACAATATATATGTTTTAAATAAGTTCACAGTAGGAAAGTCGACATGATTTTGAAAAAAATGTTAGGTAAGTTCTTTTTTATATCCAGAATGAAATCCAGGTATGGCAAAAAAAATCAGTGAACTGACTACCAGTGCTTGGGAAATACACATATTTAAAATCAATATAATAATAATAATGAAATAATAAATTTTCCTATGGGTATAAATAAAAAAAAGTCTTTTATTTTCATCTCCATCCATAATTACATTTCAAATGAAGTAATGTTAGTAAGTTTGGCTTAATAGTTGTTTGTTACACAATGGAAGGGACCAGAAGGAAGAAGGATTGTCAGCTGACCAAATAGACTGTGGACTGAAGACATCACCAACCATGCAGGGAAAGATTGGCTAACCGTAGGGCAAGACAGAGATGTGGAAAGAGTTGGAGGAGGCCTTCACCAAAAGAGGGACACATTTTCCAACTTAATGATAATAATATGCCTCAATTGATTTGTAATTATGTTATTGGCAATAAGATAATATTTGATATAACCATCAGTATCTTTTCCATTTATATATATAGATAGATATAAGTAGTTTATTTAAAAGAACCAACATATAATATAAAATTATTTATTTACCTACATGTTTCTTAATTAAAATAAATAAACAGGCAGCAGGTAAGTGCTATAACCTATTGGTGAATATTTCTGTGAAATTAGGATTCTCCCAATACTGCTGACTGTAGATGTAGTTGAATCAAACCTATTGGTGAATATTATATCCCTGTATGAGATCCCTCCCACCGCCAGCCTGAACTACTAACTATAGGTTGCCAGCCATCTGCGCCTAGCTCTTGACCACAATATTATTTCTAAATAAAAGATATTCACTACTAAAGTACTGAGCTCAAAGAATTAAAAGTTATGTTCATTTAGTTCTTTTAGCTCCTTTCTTTTACCTTCCTATTGATATTAAAAAAATATACACATATATCGTATTATACTTTAAAGAGTGAATATTGTCCTCTCTCTGCATGTACATACAAGTTGTATTGTATAATGCCTATACCAATACTCCAATGAACAAGACAAATGAATGAGCTTTCATAATGAAGTACCTCACCAGTTTATCAACAACTATTATGTAACTAAGCAAATATATTAAAATAAACAGCACAATTACCTGTGTTCCGAAGAAACATGGAAAAAGCCATGTCTTATTAATATTTAGAGCACAAGAATAGAAGAAAAGCCTTTTATTGTAAAAATATTAACGCAGCAAAAATGCTTCGAAATTTGCCTAAAATTCGGCTGTCAGGTTCGGAAGTCAATGTCAAAACTTAACATAAAAATGACAGATCAAACAAAGTTACCATGTTTCATGAGGACGCGGACGTCTCCTTTCATCATTGCCAAATTCAAAAATAAACAATTATAGTAGAATTTTATCTATATGTATTGATATAGAAATATAATATGCATGATCTGTCTAAGATAAAAAGATAATGCATGTGGCACTTATGTCGAGTTTTATAATTTTTTCCTCTATTATACATTAAAAAAAAACAATAAATACTTTTGTTCTTTTTTTTGTGTTTTCGGTAGTAAACGACATATTTTTGCAGTTAACCCTAAATGACAATTCATTTTCGTGATTTTGTCGTGTTTTGTTTGCTATTTTTTAATTTAATAAAATTACACTCAATAAATTGATATTATACTCAAAGTCTAAGTAAAAAGAAACGATGGCCACGACGCTCGAAGACCAGTCGATCTGGGAGGATGGCGAGGAAGCGCTAAGCGAGGAGGTACTCCGTATGCCGACCGACGAAATCATCAGCCGCACGAGACTCCTCGACAACGAAATCAAAATCATGAAAAGCGAAGTCATGAGAATTTCCCACGAGCTGCAAGCACAGAATGATAAAATCAAAGAGAACACTGAAAAGATTAAAGTTAACAAGACCCTACCGTACCTCGTCTCAAACGTCATTGAACTTCTGGACGTAGATCCTCAAGAAGAAGAGGAAGATGGTGCTGTAGTGGACCTAGACTCGCAGCGTAAAGGGAAATGCGCTGTTATCAAAACCTCTACACGGCAAACGTACTTTTTGCCAGTCATCGGTCTTGTTGATGCTGAGAAGTTGAAGCCAGGTGACTTGGTTGGAGTAAACAAGGATTCCTATTTGATCTTAGAGACGCTGCCGGCAGAGTATGATGCCAGGGTCAAGGCTATGGAGGTGGATGAGAGGCCCACTGAGCAGTACTCAGATATTGGTGGTCTTGACAAACAGATTCAGGTTAGTATGTTACAGTTTTAATTACTAAATCTAAGCAGTGAAGAGAGTCTCATTGCTCAAGAATAAGAAGAGCCTCCAAACATGAATTCAAAAAGCAACATTGCTGTCTTAATCTGTTCGCAACCAAGTGTAAAATAAAAATACCCTATCCTACTATCCCTGCTTAAAAATGTAAGAGTTTGTAATTATGCATGGATAGATCTTGGAAAACTGTAAGGCAGATCTAGTGCATATGTAAAACCTTTCCATCTTAAAATTCCAGGAGCTGATTGAAGCTGTAGTCTTACCCATGACCCACAAAGAGAAGTTTGTTAACCTCGGAATTCATCCGCCCAAAGGAGTTCTTCTGTATGGCCCACCCGGTACGGGCAAGACCTTGCTGGCGAGGGCTTGTGCTGCGCAAACCAAGTCCACATTCTTGAAGCTCGCTGGTCCTCAACTAGTGCAGATGTTTATTGGTAAGTTTTGACCTTTGGTAAGCATATAGCGGAGTGACAACAGGTGGAGTAAGGTACTGACTAAATGGTGACCAAGACAGGGCAAGCATAGCATTGGGAGTCCGGAAGCAAGATGGGTCAACGATATTGTAAAATCGCGGGCTGAACCTGGACATGAATGGCGCAGAGTCGAGGCGAATGGTGAGAGATGCATATACCCAGCAGTAGGATGTAAAGGGCTGTGGATGATGATGGTGAAGCATATGACAATCGAAGATTATTTGGGTAGCTCTTCTCTAGGCAATAAGACCATACATTTTGTTGAAAATTTCTCACTAACAATTGTCAACCTGATTATCATTTTCTGGAAAATTTTCTGGCTATGAACTAAAAAGCAATCTTTACTACAAATATGAAAAAGTGTAAAGACTTTCAACACTGCATTGATATAGACATACCAGCACCCGTGCTGCTCGTCTATCAACAAACAAATAAATAAATAATAAATCTCTTGCTTATTTTCAGGTGATGGTGCAAAGTTGGTGCGTGATGCCTTTGCACTTGCCAAAGAGAAGGCACCTGCCATCATCTTCATTGATGAGTTGGACGCCATCGGTACCAAGCGTTTTGACTCCGAGAAGGCTGGTGACCGTGAGGTGCAGAGAACCATGTTGGAGTTGCTGAATCAACTGGATGGTTTTAGCTCCACTTCTGATATTAAGGTAAACTCTTGGAGTATGCATTCTTTCCCAAATAGCATGTAATTTTTTATTTTATTTTTTTGTCTATGATCTAGACACTGTCATCCTCCAGGTAATATAACAATTTGAGTCACTGTTTGAAATGCTGAGCCAGCATATAATTTACCCTCTTATCAATAAGTTATCGACTTGATAAATTTTGTCAGTTTCTGACATATTGAAATGGTCAATGTAAGTTGAAGTGTTACAAAACAGATTAAACAATGTTTTAATGCAATAAGTATGACTGTGTAAGTTAGTGGGCTTTCTGAGAGGCTCACACATGGGTCACACTCACATTCGCACCAATTTTAAAATATTGCGCATATTGTTTTAAAATGGTTCATTATATATGAACAGGTGATTGCAGCCACGAACAGAGTGGATATCCTGGACCCTGCTCTCCTCCGTTCTGGCCGTCTTGACAGGAAGATTGAGTTCCCACACCCTAATGAGGAAGCCAGGGCCAGGATCATGCAGATCCACTCACGGTAAGTGTGACTTAGCAAAGAAAATAATAGTAAATTATTATTGACCCTATTTTCTTTTTATTTTATAAAACAAAACTTCAACTAAATTAAAGCTAGACAATTAGGAAATTCTTCTAAACTATATCTGTCAGAAATTCGATCTCACCGCTGGATTTAGCCCTGAATACCTTAAAATGATCTTTACTTGAAAAATCAATACCTTTAATTCTATTTTCTGCTATCATATTCAACAGTTTTATGAATGTTTTAAAACTGCATAATAAATGTAACATTCAGGTGGAAAACTGTCTGTATCCTATAATGTCTAGCTTTTTAAATACTCCAGGTCTCTACCAGTCGCAATAAGTCTATTGTCCTGAAAAGTCCATCATATTTGTAATTTTCTATATTTCAGTAAAATGAACGTGAGCCCCGACGTAAATTTCGAGGAGCTTTCTCGTTCCACCGATGACTTTAACGGAGCGCAGTGTAAGGCGGTCTGCGTTGAGGCCGGCATGATAGCACTAAGGAGGTCTGCCAACGCAGTCACGCATGAAGATTTTATGGACGCTATTCTCGAGGTGCAAGCCAAGAAGAAGGCTAACCTCAGCTACTATGCTTAGTGAATTGTATTTGCGTTATTTTTAAGAAATTAAAATTATAATAGACTAAACTTGTAAATATTTTATTTATTTTCGAATCCAAGTAAAATTGGGCAGAACCAAGCACAACACTTGGCACAAATCTATAATCCCCTAAAATAAAATACCTACTATACGTTATATGTACTACCATAGTCCATTTAACGAGCTTAGCACTATTTAGAAACGATGTAATAAGCTGTGTATATATGTGGATGATAGACATATTATTTAATAAACACAGGCGTACGTTTTAATTTATTTTATTTGTGGTTCACTATAGTCAACTGTGCCGTACATACGTAAAATCTACGGCACACTTGTGTTTTTCTTCGTAAATACAAGTGTGCCGTAGATTTAAAATGATTTAATTCACACAGACTAGTAAGAGATGGATTCATCAAAAAAATCAATCACACTGCACTGCACTCTCTACACACCTTTAAGAAATCATAGTGGGTGGAAAAACCTCGGAGAAACTAGGCCCCACAGGCAGAGTCACAGATGGGTCACACTCGCATATTTTTATTTTTATGTAACTGAATGACGAAACGAGCTGGTAGTTTTCCTGATGGTAAGCAATACGCCAGCCCATAACAATAACAGCACTACCCAGAACTTTGTTTTACAAAATCCTGCGCGGCGCTGCACTGCGCTCGTCACCCTGAGACAATTAGCTGTTGAGTCTCATAATGAATGCCCAATAATTTTGTTGGCTACAATGCCCTTCAAACCGGAAGACAGTAATGCTCGCGCACTACTGCTTAGCGGCTGAATAGTGAATAACTGGCATCACACCCTTAAAAAATGTTTAATCTGTGTAACACAGGTTTTACTTGCATTTCCGGTGACCTTCAGTATTTATTTCGAACGCATCCTTAAAAAATATGACAGCTTGACAGCTGCATTGCGCATGCGTGTGCGAAAATTTGAAACATGAAAGAATGAATTTGTCAAAATTTTCGTAATTTGTCAGAGTAGATAGCAAAATTTTAAATAAATCGGGTAAAAATCAGAAATGTGAAATTCTTTGTGTTATTCAAAATTTTGCTTCTGCCGCAATAACACCGGCGAAGCCGAATCTTCCGATAGTCGTAAGTACCTAACCTTAAGTTCGGTAAATAGCAAGAACATTTCTTGCGAATATTTATGTTGTGATTTCGAAAATACCGCATTGTTATCGATTTCTGAATGTTGCGATGTTTTTACAGTATGCGGTGTGTTTGTGTTAAAGCTTTGGGCTTGTGTACTTAACGCTTTCAATAATTAATATCCCCATAAAATTTATTTAATTCAGTAATTCTTAAAAATAATAAGTTTAAAAATATTTATATAGTACATAACTATGTACCTATTTAATTTTTCACAATAGTAATATATGTAATTTCTGTATCCTATTTATTTATCAATCCTACTTTAATAAGTAGATACTTATCTACTTGATACCTTAATATCATAGTAATATGTACCTAAAAATAAATAAGCATTAGTATGTGTAAAACCTTTTTTTTATCCTCGCCTAGTAAAATGGACCTGGAAGACGAGAGCAACTCTCGTACAAAGATATCCACCGATATCCCCAAAGTACACACAAAATGCAACCAGAACCGTCCACACACAAGGTCTAATTAGAAACTGTATTTTATTATATTTAATGTACCTTCGTATGTATTTATTTTATTACGCTCTTGAAATCCAAAACTACAACAGCAAAAGGTATAGTTTTTAATGAAATAATTAATCCAAAAATGGATGTATGTTTCCAAAAATGGATTTCTTAACGGACATGAGAATATTAATCACATATTTTGCAATTAAAATTTAAAGTAGAGTCACGCATTACATTATGAACTTTTTTAGAAACCACTCTGTATCTTCATTTGTTTTTTGTATAAATTAATAAACAGTTAGCTACACCCACACAAGTCCTACTAATTAAATTGGGCATAAAAAGTGATGGTTTGTTGTAAATAAAATATTTTAAAATATTCACTCTGGTCTATGGTTGGCTAAGTTGGTTTTTGGTTTTCAAGATACCTTCTTTCAGATAATATTTTACGTTCCATCTCACTTCTCTTTCACTATGTAGTATATTGTTTTATGTATGTAAGCAATTTTTTAACACATCTCAATGTTAGAATAAAAACTCATACTAATTACCACCTGACAAGCTTTGCAATCAATAATT
This sequence comes from Petrophora chlorosata, assembly GCA_951640565.1. Classification (NCBI taxonomy): domain Eukaryota; kingdom Metazoa; phylum Arthropoda; class Insecta; order Lepidoptera; family Geometridae; genus Petrophora; species Petrophora chlorosata. The sequence goes on along the minus strand of OX621207.1, from coordinate 14,569,604 downwards.
CCAAAACACCTACACATAATATAACTTCCATACGTAGGTACGCAAGAAAAATAGCAAACACATGCTTTTATTAATTTAGATTAGTTTTAAGCACATTCATAACCAAAAAGACAATTTCATGGAAGCTTTTTTTAATGGATCTGAGTGAGACGAGCCGGTCGTTCGCCTGATGGTAAGCGCCACGCCTGCCCATAACAGTTGCAGTGCCACCTGTGAATTTTTAATACTGTAAAACATACTGCATAGCACTGCTGCGCTCATCACCCTGAGACATCAGATATTAAGTCTCATATGCCCAGAACACAGTAATAGCGCACTACTGCTTGGCGGCAGAACAACAGGCAAAGGTGTGGTACCTACCCAGATGGCCTCTCTCTCTCTCTCGCATACGAGAGACCTACCTCGAGTACTGCTACTGCAAATCATAAAACTTGTCACTTTTATTAACAACATCAAAACATATACAACAATTTAGATTTGCTTCATTCAATTCAACTTGTTACGACCCTCAACAGTCATTACATTTTAATCAATACACAATAGTTTCCCAAGGTGTGTCCTACTCATACCACAGTCACCTGTGTGCGCTGATCCATTGAGCCCTGACAAATATTCTGATTGTGCATTGTTGCCATGGTTAGGCAACATAAACTGCCTGATGTGCTGCTGGCTTGTCTGTGCGTCTGTTTGTTTGTAAGAAACAAATGGACACTTGTCAGTTTGAAGTCAAGGGACAATGGTAGAAAGCTATTTTATAACTCTGTAATTACCTACTTGTTTACATGTTTCTGTATGTAACATTAGTATTTTATGTATGTATCTTTTTTTTTTTTTTTTGAGAAAAACGAAATGTTTTTTATTATATCTACGGGACAAATGTTTGTGCACAGAAAAAAAGCGCAAGCGATTGTTTCGTATTTGGGTGTTGTGGGACCATGGTCCTCATAGTTCATGGTTCCCTAGATACAGGGAATCCTAGCTAGGGGCCAAGATCTATGTATGTGATCGTTAGGCGTTATCTATTTGATATTTGTTATTTATTTGAAAAGAATCCCGCGATGTTTCGCACTTTTATATATTGTGCACTAATCATCATCATCATTATCAGCCCATTACGTTCCCACTGCTGGGACTTGGGCCTTCCCTCGTATGGGCCATAATCCACCACGCTGGCCCAGTGCGAGTTGGTGGAGGTCACATGTCCTTGAATTTTTGTTATAAATTCTTGGACATGCCGGTTTCCTCACGATGTTTTTCCTTCACCGTTTTTTAGAGCGAGTGTTAAATCCGCACATAACTGCGGGGCCAGCGGGATGCGAACTCTGGTGCCTCAGATTGAAAGTCGCACGTTCTCCCACTGAGCCACACTCGCTTTAGAGAACCATATAACTCTTTAATTCCCTAGTTACGTTCTTCTTCGTATGTGATATTAGTATTCCAAAAGAACCTGCGGTATTTCGCACTTCATATATTGTGCACTAATAATGTAATACATAAAATATGTACAGAATTATTAATAGTACAAGTACTAATTAGCTACATGGAAATCTGGATTGCTGCCAAATTTCTTGAAGGATTCTAAGTGAAGTAAAGCATTACCGAAAGCGTAATGGCAAATGTCCAGTCATAGGAGCTAGCCCAGCAATCCAAGCGGTGCTCTTGATCTGGGAATTACCACAGAAGCATTACGCGCATGTTTGCCGTCAGCTGCTACGATTCAAATATTCCCTCGCCTGTGACGACCGAACTTCATGTAGTGCTACACCACACTACAATCGGTATCACACCCTACATGCAAAAGGCCAGCTGAGCCAGGCAGTCGGTCGGTCGCAAACCGCAGTCATGAGTCAGTCACTCGCCAGTTCCCGGCCGTGACGGACGTGTGTTCACAATCGCTCCAAAGTGTCGCGATCGTGCCGTATTGTTTATTTACATCGATACCGGTGACTCAGCCGCGAACTCGCACGTGCTGCGACTTCCGAGGTTTCTGCTCGCTATGGGGAAGATTTTTGTGTGAGTACAAACTTGCTGCGCTATGTAGAAAAATCCAGCTAGGTATTGGACCTAATCTTACAAAGAGTAAAACACGTAGAAGTGCTGAAAAGTTTGCTCTTATCGGAACCGCGCTATTACATCACGTTTAAATAATTACTTGACACTAACACTATTGTTGACAACAAAGCAAACTTCCAATTAGCTGGCCAGCATAATGATTAGGTTACACACGATTTGCCGCTGTGGGTACCTATTATTTACCTATCGACCTACTTTTCTAGTCTTAGAAGTTTTTTTTCATCGATCGATTTTAGACCTCTATCGTAATGAATGCAATGGAAACCTCCATCCTCATGAACCTCCATCGTCATGATTTAAAACGACATGGCCTAATGACTGTTGTCCAAAGACAACAACCGGGACCGACGTGCCCTCTGACGCACGGTAGCGCTCTGATTTAAATACCACACAAATGGTCATCCATCTTAGTTGTGACCGCTGCGAAAGTTGCAGATTTACGAACGGCTAGGCGAGCTGCACTACGAGCACTTTCCCATTATGCACAACCGATAAAGACATCTCTATAAAAACGAATATGACTTCTTCTTATTGTGTCGACAATTCAGTATCTCTATCAGTTCCTGTAAACTAATCTTTTGATCCAGATTAAATACCGTTTAGGATTTCAAGCTGGGCTAATTCAGAGTTCAGCTTCTAATAAGCTAATTGAAGTACCAACCTTTTGAAAAATCTAACTCGGAACTAACTCTATTTTAGATAAACAGATACCTTGATGGTAATCCCTAAATCTGCAACATCTCCAGAACTGATTCTCCCATAGTGTTTCAATTCTTTTATCATATCTCTAATCTTTATCTATCTGTTCGGATATCTGTTCTTTTGCTATATTGTCAACTCCATCTCATTGTCTTTACCATAATTACCCATTCGTTGATTGATGTATGCAACCCAATTTGTTCATATCGCATGTGCATGTCGATCGATCGATGACGGTGATGGAGCTTGCATCGTGCTATCAGTGCTCGCTGCAAGGGTTATGACGATAGGCACGCACGGAAGGGTTACCTGGGTAAACCCTTTGCAGTTCTACCGACGCGACAGTAAACACCATCCCTTGGTTCTACATGAAAACCAAACTTATAAAAACGCATTGCGTACGCCACTCTAAAACGAAAACCTTGAAAGTGAACCAGCAAAATTACCTTCTTCCGCAATAGCAAAATGTCGATTCTCTACTGAATTTACTCCACATTTCCTTCATCCCATAAACTTACCATGTTTACCCGAACCTGTCGTGCTTTTGCCACGCAAACCTGCTAAGCTCCGCTTTCTGGGTGATTTATGTACGTAACCCAATTTGTTCGCATCGCATGTGCATGTCGCTTGATCGACGTAGATAACGTCTTGCATCGCGCTTTCAGTACTCGCTGCAAGAGTAGTGGCAAATAGCACGGAGAGACTAACTAGAGGCACGGAAACTCTCTTTGAAAAATTTTTGGATGGCGATTATATTTTGCTACCTAGATACATTTATCTGATAGAGTTAAGGGCCTTGAATTAAGGCAAGAGTATTAACTCCCACTCTTCTAATCTGACTGCAACTGACTCTATTCATCAGGAATCAGGATATCCTTAATCTAGTGTATGCACCGAAAAGCGTAGCGAATTGTTCGAATTGTTTGTTCGTACTGACACCTATGAACCTCTTACGCGAACTACATATATACACAATTATGTACCCATAATTACACTATTGATCTCTTTTTCTTAAAAGACTCACGGCCCTAAATTCAGTGGAAAAGTATGGAGCCACCTCTTTCCACAACAATAATAATTATTAAACTCTTTATTTCAGGCAATATTAAAGTACAACAAAGTAAAATTAACAGAGGCCCATAGAATATATACCTTACAGACATACATACATACAAAAATATAACATTACATTAAATAAACCACACACACTACTTCACAGAGTTCAAAAATTTCGCTCCTTCCCTGTATCTCCGGTATACTACCCCTTGAGGCCAAAAGGCCCAATACAAATAAAACAAGGCGTGATATCTAAAACGAAAAACTTTGACACCTAATTCAATTATAGTTTTGGTAACAGGATTACCAGACACGCCCGCCCTGCCTCGTTCCAATTTCCATTACTCACTTCTGTTATTTGTCGTGATCCCTCCATCATTGGCAAAAAGAAACATCCAACCGTCCATCCCGTAGAGGCGTAGACAGTCACTACAGGATCACGCCCTCGGTCGTCACCAGACACCGTTTTAGTTGCAGTTCTATTACCGTCCCAAGACTGCCAAGTTCACCGCCAGATATAGCTTGATTCCAGATCATTGGCAGAGCTAATTTTACAAACGTTTTAGCGCACAGTTTAACAGCAAAACGTTTGGCATAGCTGGAATCTTAAAGGAAGTTCCGAAATAGCTTAGGAATAAACAGATTTACACGTTTTGTTATATATACCTACTTATGTGTAGTTGAATTTCTATATATTTCCCTGTATCTAAAGAACTACGACGTCCTTGGTCGCACAACACCCATAAACGAAACAAATTCTTGCTCTTCTGAAAATTTGTCCCGTAGCGAGAATCGAACTCGCAACCTCCGCGGTTTATGAGATTTGAGCTAAACCCAACCTATACCACAAAAGCTATCAATATTGTGCACACGTTATGAGTGGTATACTGTTCGTTAGGTACTTGAAATAAAGAAATATTTCGTTTATTTTATTTGTTGCAAAATTTTCTTTCAAAACAACATACCTACATAATGATTTATTACACTGTTCACTACAGCACAAATCATGCTAAAATATGTTATACTAACTAGACGAAACTATTTAAACATTCTTATACATACCTACATCGGTAGGTATTAATCTTTAATTACGAAACTTAAATAGAACTATACAAACTTTACATGTGGACAACGCTACCACACGCTTCTGTATTAGAACTTTCTAATCAATAACTTACATTACTTGTATGTCCACCACAATCGATTTAATAGTTCCTAATTGCCTTTATCTACGTGGAAATAATCGAGGTCTTATGAATTATTTAACAAACCATACATCAGTAATTTACCAACTGACTTAAAGACACGCCGGCAAATAGGACAAGTATTCATCGGCATTAAATAATTTTTATTCAACCGTATGATTAAAATAATGGTAAAGTCAAAGAAAATGGCTCTTATTACCCATTAATCAAAGTTAAAAATTCCTTTATCTTCCAACTTTTTTATTATTTCGTCATGCAACAGACATTAAAAGAAAAGTCCCGGAAACCATCCCCAATTCCAAATTAACCCGGTTAGCGATATTACAATAGTAATAAAGATTCCGGAGGAAATTGTTCGTGCGCTACAGCCCTACCACGCGCGACGTCTTTACCGCTTAGGGTAAATTCACACAAGCGGCGGGCGGCGCCGAAGGGCAGCGACGTATTAACTTTGCCTTTTTGTCTTATGTCTATGTTTGCTACAATCTTGCCTCATATTAAGCGACGATTTGTTGTGGCCGAAAATGGAACATATCAGCAATTCAGCACCGAACATAATACCGAAACACGACTCTGGGTCACGTGTCGGCATCGGCATGGCTTTGTTCGGTAGGTATTACTACGGTGCGGGGGGCCCACCACCCCAAAAAAATGCCCTAGGTCTTAGTCACAGCTCAGGCTATGCTAGGCTAAGTCAAGGTCACAGCTTCTTCCCAATTTTGAAAATCCGTTCCAATTTCAAGGGTACCTGCTACAACTATGACAAAGTCATAGCAGTACGATGATGATTAAAAAAAACTTAGCAGAAACTGCAAATCAAATCATTTTAATGCGTTTTACGAGGAAAGTGACATGTTATGATACATTATTTTATATTACAGTCCCAATTTGTTCTCTTAGGTTTCCTTAGGCAGTTTTTCAAATGTTACACGTGTCTTCTTGTTGAATTAAAAAGGTAAGAGCATACTACAATGAAACTGTAGTACGCCTAACTGGGTGTAAGTGTGTAGGGGTGCCTCCCTCCGGCGTGCAGGGATCGATATCAGCACGCACGTCGTCAAGGATACCAGCACATCCCCTTATTATTGTGCTCCCACTTTATTGGGATATGGTCAAAGGGTAGGCTGAGTTTTATAACTTCTCGGATTAGCTTAGGACTTGTTTGTTGACTTAGCGAGTTGAAAAAGTCGACCCACTAAGTTTTGTAGATCAGAATCTTTAATCGAACTGTTGCAAATTTTTGTAATATTTTTTTTATCTAACTATTACGTGTTTGCACCAAAGCCTAGATAATTTTGAACTTGTAGTTAAGACATTATAATTTATTTTTAGAAAAAAACAAAAACCGACTTCAATGTATCTTCGAAGTCCAAGGTCAAATATCGATGAAATTTATATGGGACCACTTCGTAGCTATACTGAACCCAACCCAACGCAAAAAGAATTTTTCAAATCGTTTCATAAATGACGGAGTTCTGAACAAACATAAAAATAATAAAAAAAATACAATCTGATAGAGAACCTTCTCTTTTTTTGAAGTCTGTTAATTAAGATTACATGTTACAAGTAAAGATAGGAAAAACTCGTTAGCATATAACAGAAGTAAGAAACTTTGAGTTTTCTTCAAACACCAACAATTTTAGACGAATAGTTCTCCAAGGTAACCCGCAAATACTTGACTAGATTTTCCTTCTTAGCCGTCGCTTCATGACCTTCATGTTTCCGTGGGAATTTTTCGTTTTCCGGGACAGGGTTATATTCTGCCCATAAGTTGTTCCGCAGATTACCAAGAAAGCCCTTTTGTTTAATAGCCTCATCAACGAAACAAATGGTTTGAGGGACTTAAACATCAATATAAAACAAAACAGTTAACCATCTAAATTGTACATCATAATCATCATCATCAGTAAACTTTAGTAATATTTTAGCCATAAGGTATCCTTCCTCATCATTACTATAATATCCTATGTTTTACGCAGTTAAAATTAAATTCAAGACTGCCAGCGTCTAATGACACAATCAGACGCAAATGGAAGCATCAGGTCGTTAAATATTATAGTTTTTTAATCTACATTAACGACTTGCCAAAAATAATAGATGTCCCAAGTGTCCTATTTGCAGACGATGTCTCACTACTCTTTAGCAGCAATTCAAAACTTGACTACAATGCATTTAAACCCTTTTCTGACACAAAGCAATGGCTTGAGGACAATAATTTAGAAATAAATCTGAAAAAAACAAAATTTTTACAGTTCCGAACCCACCAACGAAAGCCCTTAGATCTAAACACTATAAACCACAACTTAAAAATACAAGAAACAAAAGAATTCACATTATTAGGACTAACACTAGATACAAACTTGAATTGGAAAAAACATGTCGAGAACATTAAAACGAAACTTGCAAGATTTACCTATGCATTGAGTGTTCTCAAGTCAAATACCAATTACGAAACCGCATTATCATCTTACTACGCCTATGCATACTCTTGGTTAAATTACGGTATAATCCTCTGGGGTGAAAGTACAGATTTTACGGATCTATTTATAATGCAAAAGAAATGTATACGGATTTTAGTTAATATTAAGCCGCGAGAAAGTTGTAAACCACATTTTATAGACAAAAAAATACTAACCCTACCATGTCTGTACATCCTACAGATATGTCTATTCGTACGGAAATATCGTACTTTCTTTAAATCAAATAGTGAAATTAATGAAAATTATAATAGAAGAAATCGCAACAAACTAAAGTTACCTACAACAAATTTACAAATATTAGGAAAAAGTCCAAATTTTAGATTAGTATCAATATACAACAAAATCCCTGAATACCTAAAAAACGAAACTAGATACAACGTATTCTGCAGAAAACTTAAATCTTATCTAATTAAAAAATGTTATTATTCCGTAGATGAATTCAAAACTGACAAGCATGTGGAAAAAAATGACTCAATTCCGTGACACTATACTGACATATAAAATATACTGACTTTAATAAAATATAAATCAATATAAATTAAAATGACTAAATGTACTCTCGCACTGACTTGCAAACGCCCTTACAGGGCTCATGTACCAACATAAGATGTAATTTAAGACCTACATGATAAATATATGTACATGAATGCAATTAATAATAAATAATAAATAATAAATAATAAATAAATAATAATAAATATTAAAGACTGGCCATATCTCTCATCATAATTTGGACTCTATTCCGCTGATTGCAGAGAGTTCAATAAACCCTGTTTGCTCAATTTCTCCAGACTTCCTCCCACGTTCGAATTGGGAAAGCACGGTGGCGGAATACTTGATTAACTTTTTGCTGTCAAGGCCGCCGTTCGTTGGTCCGCGATTGTATAAGAAGTACCAGAAAAAAGTACGGCTTCCTGTTTTTTCGCATTTTTTAGGGTTCTTTTTGCCTAGGCGATAGAGTCGTATCTTCAACGGGTTCTACGAAAAGAACCGTGTTAAATTGATTTACTAAAGTGATTAAAATTTTCTAACCTAATCTGTCAACTAAATAGTTTGGGCAATTTAGTTCAAACTTGAGCTGTATTCCTTATTCCTATTTCTTGTTGTCTTATTCCTTATTCCTATTTGTTGTTTGTGTTTCTTCCTTACATATTCTGTATTGATTGAATGTCGTCATGACAGCATTCGCAGCGAGTGAGCCTTTTTACAGGAGTTCGTCTGGTTAAAACGACCTACCCTTCTTCTTGAGATGCCATCTCAATCCATGATGTCTAACCCGACCTCCGGTTCCTGCCGGAATCATGAATGAATCATTAGGGCTATCCTTATTTTAGATGCTGCTGCCCGGGACAGAGATCTTTGAACCATTACTAACCTTGGTCAGCATTATTCTTCCGTAAAACCATTTGTCCATACGTTACGTGTTTTAGTTTGAACACACTGTCGCCAGCGAAATTACTGGGCATCAGAGAGATGTCTCAGGATGACAATCGTCTAGTTACATAGAACGTTCTATATGCTGTAGGTACTCTAGATATATGTACATTATGTACATGTGTTCGTAGAGTGCTACGCTACCCTTATTTTTGGCCCTTTTACAGCTTCATCCATTATTCTGGTCTTATTCCGGGCATATTGGGGGATTGAATTATTTTTATGTATTCATCCCTTGGAGTCGTAATTCACTCACATTACGCCGGCTTTCTGTGACAGAAGTGAATTTTTAGCACGGATCAATTTTCACATTTTTTTTTCTCTTAGATCTCAATATCATTTACGCGCCTTGAACGTTGTCGTGTACTAGTATCGTTTAATGTCTCACTCTCTTTAGCATTTACACCCTCATCATCGTTTGGAGTAGCGAACCTCGAACCTGCTAATTCCATGTTATCAGTCGGCCGGCCAATCACTACGCTACAAAGATTCGAAATAAAATAAAGCCAATAATTCACAATTATTACTCGTTGTTCATGAGAAATCGAGCAGAAATAAGTACTTTGCCTCTGATCTGTGGCATTAGGTCAGTGCTAAGCTATGTCGTCACGCTAAATAAATCTTCCAGTAAGTCTGTTCAAACATTAATCTATCGTGAAACGTAAAGCGTGTATGGAGTTTTGTATGGCGGGGATTTGTAAGAATGCGGTAATTGTCTATCTAGATCTATGTGCCATCTTAGGCCACATGATCGCTTCACATCAGGCGAGATAGTGGCCAAACATAGATCTATTAAGCGTAAAAAAAAAATTGTATTGTGTGGTTTACCAGCTATTTGTGTAATGAAAAAGGCCTCGTGTGTTTTGTTTTTCATCGTGATATGATTATTTGGGCAATTATAGGCCTCGAGGCATTTATAGGTATTTAATGTTGCATTCTGGGTTAACATTTATATCGCGTATTGCTCTCTATCTAATGATTGTTTTTAAGTGGTTCTTTAGATTACATTGAGTAAATTAATTTTTTGAATAAATTATTTGTTTCATCATCACTATTATACCTATTACCGGTGCTATTACTAAACGTCTCTTGGTATCCGCACATAACTTTAGAAAGTCAGTGGTGCGGGGCCAGTGGGATTCGAACTCGGGTGCGTCGGATCAAAAGTCGCACATGCTACCACTGAGCCACACTTGCTCTTCGTAACCGTACACTAAAACTTATTTGCTTAAGTGACAGATCTCTTTCCTCAAGGGTTTGCTGGAAGAAAACTCTTTTTAGGGTTAAGCTCGCCTTTGTACATGTACTTTATAGTTCGCGATGTAAATGTTCTGACAGTGTACAATAAAGAATATAAGAAGAGTTATACCAGAAGTTTGAACATTTTTAACTTACCAAGGATTTTATAAAGACGCGCCAAATTTTATGTTGTGGGATTTAATGTTTTGAAGATTTTATAATGAGTTAGTAATGGTAGGCCTAGCGCACTCCGCACTGTAGGTACGAAGCTACAAGTACATAGCCGGACACCGACGGCGGGTCGCGCGTCGTTACACGTGCCGCTTCAGAAGAGATAAGAGCGGCGCGATAGAAAGGGAGGCGCTCTGTAGGTTAATATGACTGGTAGGTATGCAGCGCTACGCGAGCTGAATTGAATTTTATTGCGTCATAGCAAGAGTCGCTATTTGTTTAAATTTCTTTGCGGAGTGATGCTTCTGTCCCTTAGTATTCTGTGGTAATGGTATTAAAAATATTAACATACCTAGACTAGAACTTGCGCCTAATTCCCCAGCAACCAAATAATCGCCACAAATGCAATTTTACCGTATGTTAAAGTGATTGTAACAGCCTTTGAACAAGACAATAACTATTGTTTTTAGTGGAAAAGTGGTCGACTGTCATGGTCACTCGCTACCATCGCCCATTGCCTGAATTAATTATTTTACGAAAATAACTGTTTAACCAAACTCAAATGCTTTCGCGCATGGCTGGTTACCGTGGTAAAAAGTGGCAAAATGTTTATATGTAAATTATATTAAAATTAAACCCTAGTATTTATTTTAAGCTATGATGTGATTAAACTGTTGCTTAAGATATTTTGTTTGAACAAAAACCATTAGTGCTTCTAGTTACACATGAAGTTAAAGAATCCACAGACACAGTGAGCATAACCAACCAGCCAGCGAAATGGGCATATGAGACTTAATATCTGATGTCTCGGGGTGATCGCAATGCAGTGCCACGCTGTTCTTACGGTATTTAAAGTTCTGGGTGGTACTGCAATTGTTATGGGCAGGAGTGGCGCTTACCATCAGGCGGATGACTTGCTCTTTTCGTAACTAAATTATACTTCATAATCATTATTATAAATCACATCATAATCACAATACCATAAATAAAACATAATTATTCTGTGGCATAATTAGAAGCCTATTTTCAATCCCCAGAAAAACAAACAGATACTTACTGTAATTTTTTTTTTACACATTTTACCCTTTCCTGCACCTCGTTTGTACAGTTCGAAGTGAAATTCCACCATCGGACAGAAATGATAGAGATCCCACCTATCCGTAATACAAAACGGTTTGGCTCAGCCTTCCGGACCGTCAGTGAATTCTCCCGTCGCGTCGACTGTATTTCCTTATAAATACAGCATAGGTGTTTATTTATTTATTTATTTATTTATTTATTAATTTATTTATTTAATGCATTCCTTAATGTAGGTACAAATCAAAGGTGTGTTCAAATCTTGAGTGAATAGACACTTACTTGGCAAGCACGACACATTCTTAATACTTAGCCGCATCGTCATTTCCCAATTCCCATGAAGATCGTAGGTAAACGCTGACCTAGGCGATTTTTTTTAACCGACTTCAAAAAAGGAGAAGGTTCTCTATTCGATTGTATTTTTTTAATGTTTGTTACCTCAGAACTCCGTCATTCATGAACCGGTTTGGAAAATTCTTTTTGCGTTGTGTTCAGTATAGCTACGAAGTGGTCCCATATAATTCATCGATATTTGACCTTGGACTCGAAGATACATTGAAGTCGGTTTTTTTGTTTGATAAAACGTACATACTTGTTGTTATATTCGACTTTTTTCAAGAATGAAAAATCAGCCTTAAGTTTTTAAAGTTCATTTTAATCTTTTACCACAGAATACTGAGGGACAGAAGCATCACTCCGCAAAGAAATTTAAACAAATAGCGACTCTTGCTATGACGCAATAAAATTCGCAGCTCGCGTAGCGCTGCATTCATATTAACCTACAGAGCGCCTCTCTTTCTATCGCATAGCTCTTATCTCTTCTGACGCGGCACGTGTAACGACGCGCGACCCGTAGTCGGTGTCCGGCTATGTACTTGTAGCTTCGTACCTACAGTGCGGAGTGCGCTAGGCCTGCTATTACTATGACAAGGTTCTTCTAGGTTCTCAAACTGTCGTACGACTAGGTATTAAATAAATTCGATTAGGCTCACGCCTTTTTACACTGGTAGCCTTGAACCTATTTCCCAAACTTATCAACTAGTACCTACTACTACGGACACGACCTCTGTTCTATAGTTTGTTAGCGAGTAATAGAACAACCACCTGTTTGTTAAATTCGTTATAAAAATGGGTTTGGCGAGACTATAATCAGTAAGACAACTTTACACAAACTCCTGAAGATTTTTCCTGAATAATAAAAACGCTAAAGCAATACATGTGCATTGAAGTTCTAGGAGCATTATATTTCACCATGTAGGTAATCTTGTACATCTTGGCGTACCTTTATTACATACAGCCATAAAAGCAACTAAACATTTTAAATTCACTATGACAACTTGGCGAAATCACATCGATTCCTTGCTTCGAAATCACGTCGATTCCTTCATTAATAAACGACATCTCTATGACGCATTCATATATTCATATATATGACGCGTCATAGAGAATACAAATTTCGCATATGTCGTTTACTAATGAAGGAATCGACGTTTCCTTGAAGCAAGAAATCGCCAACTTGTCATAGTGAACTTGGGCCCAGGACGTGGACGAAGTCGCGAGAAAAAGTTAGTAAGAGGAATACATTTGAACGTCGAAGTAACAGTTTAGCTAAATAGAAAACCATAGTAACGTAATCGTAAACATAAATATTTCGGATCGGAATGTCGGCGTTGCGCCACCCTCCAGTTTCCAGTCAAGGGAACCAATCCAAACGGAACCATGGCTTAAAAACCTTGGGGTAAAATTGGGTATAACTCTGTCTACATACTTCGGTTCGAGCTACACTTTCAACATAATAAAACTTCGGTGCGTTACCAACTGGCGCGATATCGTGGTTTTGCGTAAGTCCAGACGGCAGTTGGTTCAAACTGTTTTACTACTTCCATTTTATAGCGTGCTAAACCGCACTATTTGAATGTTTTTGAACCCTATCTCTATTAGCATAAGGTTATTTGCCGTCTACCAGGTATTTCCACATTACCATTTCGCGTGTCTACGACACCGCATGGTAATACGGTTTCGGAGTTTCAGACACGACCATCGTTCAATCCGTTTAATAGTTCTGAAGTAGTTACTCGGCGTATAAGAACTTTGGGTCACGAAATCATGTTCACACTGATAGTGATTTAATATCATTTTCATGGGTTCTGCTGTTTAAGGAACTTTGGGGTAGTTTACTGTAGTTTGGATTCGAGGATTGGAGGATTCGATGGTAGACCACGCAGCAGGTAGTAAAGTGATTGGCATGGTTGGTTTGCATGTTTGGTCTGGTCGTAAACGATTGTGCATGCGTTTGTGTTATCAGTTTTATATTAATCTAACGTTTTGACTTCTTTATGAATATTTGATTAACCATAAAATTGCGATAAGTGCGGCCTATATTAATCACCCTTAAGCTGAACACATGTAGGTATAAATAGATACATTAATAGCAAAACTTTAACAACTCGTTAATAGAATGTAATAAGGTACAACTACCCTCTGAATTTATTGATTCTGTCAAACATTTGTTTCGCTCTGACCATGAGTATTGGCTTGACAATATCACGCTATAACCCCCCAAGTAACCATGGCACCATGGACACCCGATTTAAGCGGAACCACAAGGTCGCAAAACTCAACACTGCACGATCAGACACATCATGCCCATGTCCATTGGCGTCCATATATGGCGTGCCACAATCGTCCTATTCACCGGCCATATGCTCGCTTCATGTGTAATGCATCTGTATTAGTTATTTGCCTGTTTGTAGAGCTTGTAGAAATAGAAACCTGAGATTTGGTGCGAGGTTAATCGAGTTTAGAGATAGGGAATTATGGATCTAGACACGCAAGCGAACTGCCTACATGATACCATCAGGCGAACTACTTGCCAGTTTTAGGTTTAGTTCAGTTATAGACTTTTACTGTTGAAATTAATAAGCACAGCTTGTAACTTTTACTAAAACACGGTTTTCAACTTTCAACCCTTAACACACCTTACAACCTTTTCAGCCTTCTCATTTCGCCTTTCGTATTTTTACTCTCAATTCAGCTTTTAACCAGTATCGAAGCAACGGGAAAGATATTAACTTAATATGTGAAAAAGGATCAAATAAGTTTTCGCATTTCTTTTCTTTAATAAAACCTAATGCAATTTGTCATCTTTACAATATCACCTCTCTTGCTTTTGTTTTTACTAACACGTACATTCGTCAGATAATTAGCGTTTAGTTTCAATTTCCAGTCCACATGTATCACCAGAAACCTCGAATCCGTCTACCTCGGGCCTTCAGACCGCGGACACGCAAGACAAAGACAGCATGAGAAAAAATGACGACGAACCAAGAGATAAAGATGCCGAGGGCTCTATCACGGACTGGCTCTCTGGCGGGCCGATGGGCTCCAAAGGAACCGTCCTAGTATTCCGATCCTGCGTCCTCGCCAGTAGAACACCTTCAATGGAATCCACGATGAAAACGATTGGCAACAATACAGGGACGACGATTCTATTAAACAAAGCGAAGAACATGGCTCGAAGATTGGTCGCTGAGCCTCATTCTTTTAGCGTGAGACCGAAGAATATTATGCACGATGTGATGGAAACATTTGGAACAGGTCAAAAGATGTCAGGCCAAGCTTATGTAGTCAGACACGTTAGTGAGGCAGAAATTCCAGAGACGGTTTCCGTAGAGGAACAGGGCCATGAACGAGCGGAACATAAGAGGGATATAGAAGATGTATTAAATGACCTAAACAAGATCACGTTGAAGAAAAATCTAAATATTGAGAACACAACAGCTAATATTAAACCGCCTGAAGATCCGCCTCCTCATAAAGGTAAGATGACTTTTTGAAATAAAGTCACATAATTAATACAAATGTCCAGTAAGTTCGTATCTAAAGTAATACCAAATGTAAAACAATTCTTCTCTATCTTATTTTTGTTTAAGACCCCAAAGAAGATAAGAAGCCCAAAAAGGCTAAATGCAAGAACAAAAAGAAAATCTTAGGACTTAGAACATCGCCCGTGGTTGACAGTGACGATTCCGAGCATCTCTTGATTAAGGATGTCGATAGTATTAAGGTACGTCAATCAACCTTTTTAAATAAATATAAGTATAAGACGTATTCTCGAACTTTACGAAAATTTCAACATGATAATATTTTGGGCAGATATTAGCTTGAAAATATCTTTATTGCTGTCACTATTCACGCCTCTATAATTCTCAATCCACTTTTCAAGCAGACCGTTTTTTGAGAAACCTCATCGCGTGCGCCTTATCATGACAAAATTGTTAATGTCTCTGTTTGTTTGTATGTCACTTTGTGTCTAACGTAATTTCTTTGATCATGGGGTGTTATTTATTTATTTCGTTTTGCAGGTGTTAGATAGTAATCACATGCCAGCACGTCTGCTGAAGATAACGTACAAACTAGTCAATACGGAGACCAAGCTCCTCAATCGACTACTTCAAGCTCATGGCCTCATAGAATCAGTTCCCGACTCCAAGGACTTCAACCTAATGTGGTCTGGACTCCATCCGAAGCCTGATGTCTTGAGATCTTTGTCGCAGTACCAAAGGGTCAACCACTTTCCAAGGTAAGTTTTCAATAAGGCTCCTTTTTAACCACTTCTTCATATCCTTCGTCTTTTGTTGAGGCTGTTCCGGATTCTAAAGAGTTTGTACATTTTTGGCTACATCCATGGCTTTATATTTTGAAACTCTTGTCACAATATTACCTTCTTTTCTGGCATGGGTAAGTTTCTGTAGATTTTGTCAAGTTCAGGCTAACAAAAGGATTAAAACAAACGTTTGCTTGAACAAATGTACATCGTTGTCGTTCTCATATTTGGAAACGGGCAAACGCTCGCACAGAACTGCTCTGGCCATAGGGTGAGAATGCGGTTTCAGGCGTCTTATTTGTACTAGGCAAAGCACCTACTGCAACTGCTGCTCGATGCCCACGGTCTCAAGAAGTTCACCTGCATTGTAGGAGATTCACCCCGCTCTGGTCTGCGCTGCTCAAGCTCGATTTATTGCGGGCCGTTGCATTTTCAAAGAGTAAACCATTTTCCTAGGTGATTCTCTTAAATTTCTTCCAAAGGAGCCAAGGTTTGAAGAGCTCTTCCGAAACCCAAGGTCGTTTCTGTTAGGATATCATCATAAATACATAGTATCATAAACTTGACCACATTCCTAGGTGTAGTGATGGAGTCCTATATTCAGGCGTTGTCGTTTTCTGCTAGGCTCATCAAAGTGCTACTGGACGCCCATGGTCTTAAGGAAAGCGAAGATAATGACTTCTACTTACTGTGGACCGAACAACATCCAAAACCTGAGGTGCTGCAAGCTCTTAGGCCGCATCAAAGGGTCTGCCATTTTCCTCGGTGAGACTCTTATGTTCTTAAAATGCTGGTTAATTCTAGCCTTGGGCAAATGGTCTTATAGACCTGTTCCGGATTCTCTACGTATTTGACCAAGGTAAAATCTGATAAAATTGACAATCTTCTGAAAGGTGAGTATTTACTCTTAGCTTATTGAGGTTCTCTTCTCGGTTCCTGAAGCTCACGCAAGCACCTCCGGCCTTTAACTCATACCCCTGCAGTAGACCAGACCTTAAAACCAGATTAGTTGCGATATCTAGCTGTCGCAGGGTCATAAGGCAACCGTTTTCTTGTAATCAAGTCTCATGTCTCAAGTCCGTAGTCTAATATATTCTTCAGTCTGGGTTTCTCGCAGAGATTTCTATCAAAATATAACTTGCTTTTATTCCTATCACAGCACAGCAGGCCTTAAGACTAAACTTTTTTTAATGTAATTGAGTGACGAGATGAGCATGTGGTTTGCCTGATGGTAAGCATCACGCCTGCCCATAACAGTTGCAGTACTACCCAGAAATCCTGCGCGACACGCACTGCGCTCGTCACCCTAAGATAATAGCTTTGAAGTCTCATAATGCCCAGTAAATTCGCTGGCTACAATCCCCTTCAACCCGAACACAGTAATGCTTGCGCACTACTGCATGGCGACACACGAATAACAGCTCTCGCATACGAGAAACCTACCACTTAGTAAATTACTACACCTAGGAACTTGTGTATAAAGTTTGTTATGACAATATTAAATGTCTTGGCCTATTTTAGACTTTTATAGTAGGTATCAGCACAACATTCAGCCCGTTCAATGTCGTTTATTAATGGCGGAATCGACGTGATTTCGAAGCAAGGAATCGCCAAGTTGTCATAGTGAATTGGGGCCCTGATGGCCAATAAGTTTGTGGCTAAGAATAAAATTTAGAATGTATTTTCCCAACACTTCAGTTCACTTTCAGTTTGCGCGATTTGCTTCAGATTGATCCCGCGTCATCCAAGTTTTTGAAGTATACCCCTAATAGCAGTAGATACAGCACACCATCACTTCTACAGATCCTACGAGCTGACCCGGAAAGACAAGCTGTTCAAGAACATCGAGAAGATGCAGTACTTCCGCGGCCTCAAGCACTTTGACTTCATCCCTACGACCTTCCTAATGCCGGCCGAGTATAAGGAACTCTGTTCTACCCACTACAGGACTAAAGGACCGTGGATTGTGAAGCCGGCAGCTTCCAGTAGAGGAAGGGGGATTTATATAGTTAATGCTGTGAGTGTGTTCATTTGCTACGCTTTGGTTTTGTTGTGGTCTATGACCTCTGACCTGTCTTTCCCTGAATAGGTTCCCAGATTCAAGTTCCAATGGGATCGTAACAGAATGATAATGATTAAGAATAACGTTCAGTTTTTTATGTATAGTTTACTAATGGGTATCTGTACCTGAAAAACCCTGTAAAAAGCATATCCAATGATCTATCAGGAGTTATGTCAGGGCCCACGCTTCAGCAGGGAAACTTAATGAGCTGATGATGACGATGATGACCTCCTGAATATCTATGCTTCTTTCATATACCCCATATTATCTGCTTAACAATTATCTCCTACGTCGTTCCAGCCAGAACAGATCCCCAAAGGCGAGAGCGTTGTAGTAGCCAAGTATATCGACAAACCCCTCCTGATTGGCGGTCACAAGTGCGATCTACGCCTTTACGTGTGCGTGACTTCAATAGACCCACTGCTGGTCTACTTGTATGAAGAGGGTCTGGTGCGGTTCGCCACGGTGAAGTACGATACGACCAACAAGAACCTCTGGAACCCGTGCATGCATCTCTGCAACTATAGCATTAACAAGTATCACACGGATTATATCAAGTGAGTGTTTTCTAAATTTTTTCAATAGTGGAGGATTTTTTAAGTGTAGCCTTGCTTGTCTCGGTACGTCATACTACAGATAGAAATATTCGGAAATGATGGAGAATATTTTAAGTGTAGCCTTGTCTCGTTACGTCATACTACAGATAAAAAATAACATTATAGATTGCAGTGATCAAATGGTTGCTAAGAACGAAAGGTTATATATTTTATTCGTTAACACTAATTGATAGATTTTTTTTTCAAATGAATTTTTTTTTATGCAATTTTCGATCAGGTTGTTCACTTGATAAGCAACACTCGATAACAGTCACCCTGAGACAATCTTCAGTCTCAAATGCCCAGTGACTTCGCTGGCTACAATGCCCTTCAGACCGGAACACAGTATAGGTCGCGCACTACTGTTTGGCGGCAAAACAAGTGGCAAATCCGTGGTACTCACCCAGATGACCTATGAGAGACTTATCATCTAGTAACTCTGCAATAGTCGGCTAGGTATATTATCGAGAAAAAGATTATAAAAAGGCTTCCATACTAAGGTCACGGCAGAGGCCATGAAAAACTTTTGTTGTCGCCAAAAATGTTGATATATCTCGTGACTCAAGGGTTGTATCTCCAAGTGTTCTATATAATCTGAAAATAGACTGTACGTTGCCTGTTAGTGCACTTCGATATCGTGCGCCTACGTCATTGAGCGGGGCGGGACGGTTGAAAAGAGCCTCGAAATTCAATCTGCTCGACCAAGGAATTATTCATAACTCCACAACGAAGTTTCGAGTTATATTTGCACCGTCGTATGGATATTGAGGTACTCTAAAAGGTTGGCTTTAAAGTTAAAGCCAAGATTCAGGTTTGCACGAGAAAAAAATTACGGTAGTGTCGCATACTACCCACACCAAATTTTTTGTTTGTCGTATAATACAATAGTGCAATAACCGGGTTCCAGATGTGACGACCCTAACGCGGGTAACATCGGTCACAAGTGGACGCTGTCGGCGCTGCTGCGGCACCTGCGCAAGGCCGGCCGCAACACGACGGCGCTGATGGCCGGCATCGAGGACCTGGTGGTGAAGAGCATCCTCAGCTCGGCGCAGACCATTGCCGCCGCCGCCAGGGTCTTCGTGCCCAACTTCTTCAACTGCTTCGGTGAGTGTGTAACATTTGCTACAGGGATAACATAAGCCACACGTGTAACATTGGCCACGCGAGGATCATTGGCCAAATGGGTAACATCCGCCACTCGGGTACCTAATACTGGTGTAAGGGTGGATTAAACAAAACGTTCACTTTAATTGTCTTTTATTTTTTATCTTGCTTACACCTAGGCCAAAAGTATCATTCTATTCCTTTCACACGCTACGATCATTTATTCATTGTAAATATGGGTACAATTGTTCTTGTTGTCAAAATATTTGCAGCAGTGCTCCATATCTAGCCATATTACGGCGTGCATACTTACACTATTTCACATCTATGCATCTCTTTCACACTTTTCGTGATGTTCCGTTACAATCAATCTTATCACTCTTTCTAACCTATGCGTAACTCTTTCATTCCTTCTCTTTCGCACATCTTATTGTAGCATTATACGTAATGCTAAAGATATTGTTTACACCGGCTTACGGGTCAACCGCTAGTGTAACTTCGTCGCGAGGATAAATACGTTCATTGGGGTAACATCGGTCGGAAAACGACGGCCTTCCGAGTGACGTCTTTCTTATTGGGTCATATCGATCATTCGGGTGACATTGACCACGCCAGCAATATCGGTCCCACGGATAACATCAAACATTAATAAGAAAACCACAAAAATATGAATAACACATATAAAATAAAAAAATTGCTTATAATGAACTTTGAAATGCTAATAGTATGCACGTGTTGTCGAATAATCTGGAAAATAATTTTTAAGATAGGTTACTCCTGTAAACAAACTGTAAACATCAATAAGAATTATATCACTTCTAATATAATTGTTATTATTAATTACGTAGTTTATTTGTATTTCAATGTTTCTTTTTCTCATTTTTGGAGAATCGGAACGTTTTTTTTTTTATATGACTAATAGGCAAACAAGCAGACGGCCCGCCTGGATGGTAAGCGGTTACCGTCGCCTATGGACACCTGCAACACTCGAGGCATTACTCGTGCGTTGCCTACCTTTAAGGACCCTTTTCACTCTTCTTTTAAAGTGCCCCATGTAATCGCAAAACGCTTGAGTACGTGCAACTACTATCTGACGTCACGCGCCTCGCTGCTTTTGGTAATTTTTTTACACGTGTAGCATAGATGGACCAATGAGGAGATCCTAGGTCCCCGCGTTTTGACGTCACACTCAAATGGCGCGTTTATGTTAATTTAAATTGATTCAAATTTCATTTAGTTATTTAATTGATAAATGATGCCGTAAAATTTTTAAACTTTTTTTTCATTAATGAATCGAATCATGCATTAAAAAAATACATGCATATTCCCTATTGCGTCCTCTTTACTGATTTTGCTGTGCCCGACGGGGTCCATATAAGACTTTGTACGTTTACCTAATTAAACCTTGTCATCATCATCATCATCAGCCCATTACGTTCCCACTGCTGGGACTCAGGCCTTCCCTCGTAGAGAGAGTGTGGGCCATAATCCACCACGCTGGCCCAGTGCGGGTTGGTGGATGTCACATGTCCTTGAATTTTTGTGATAAATTCTTGGACATGCCGGTTTCCTCACGATGTTTTCCTTCACCGTTTTTAGAACGAGTGTTAAATCCGCACATAACTTAAGAAAGTCAGTGGTGCGGGGCCAGTGGGATTCGAACTCGGGTGCTTCGGACTGAAAGTCGCACGTACTCCCACTGAGCCACACTCGCTCGCAAATAAACCTTGTACTACCTATGAAATCAATAAACGATCTGGATCTGAATTTGAATCTGAATCTAGTGTTCCATTTACATTTGCCTACTACGACATTTTTCCCGCACTAGCAAAAACATTGACAAAATTAATATTACCTTGTTTCAGAATTATTCGGCTACGATATCCTCATAGACGACATGCTGAAGCCGTGGCTACTAGAAATCAATCTGTCTCCGAGGTTGGTCATATTATGTTTTTCTATCTTAATATAACTATAAATTAAAAGTTATAAAAAACCCCGACGCAATTAAACATGTGTAAGAATATAAACTCAAATTATGAAGGATGAAACCCGCTCACGCGCTTTGGAGTGGTAGGCTCTGGCCGTGGTTGTAATACCACCCACCGAACAAAGCCATGCCGTCAAGCGACCTAGTCGTGTTTCGGGATGATGTTCGGTGAACCATCGGGGAGACGGGTCTGAGCAGCCGCTCAACTGACGTCTCTCTCTAGATCTATGTGCTCCATCTTAAGCTACATCATTGCTTCACATCAGGCGAGATAGTGGCCAAACATAGCTCTATTAAGGGTAAACAACTTTAATAAGTCAACTTTAATAATTAATTTGAATTCTAGGCAAATAGATATTCAAATGCCGAAAGTTTCAACGCCCATGTTAATTTTGGGAGTGTATAGCTGTATTGTCTGGTTAGGACTCAACAGGTGCGGTAACTGCCACACGACAGCCAGACTACTGTCTGAAGAAGGTCTAACGTCCGAGATGTGTCACTTTGGAACCCTAGCATTTAGTTACCCTTTGGGAATAAAATAAAATCCCTATCACTTCCAGCTTAGCATGCGACAGCCCGCTAGACGCGCGAGTGAAGTCTGCCCTCGTGGCTGACACCTTGACCCTGGTGGGGCTGCCAGCCATACCGATGTGCAAGACTGAACTTGCCATGCAGAATAACACGTCGCTGAAGATGCGGATCGGCGCGGTAAGTGATAGTCCAACACAATCAAGTACTCAAAAATATGAGAAGGCATAAATAGAGTAGACAAAAATAGAGTAAAAAAATAGAGTAGACATAAACAGTAGACAAAAATAGAGTAAAAAAATAAAGTAACATAAATGGAGTAGACAAAAACAGTAGACAAAAATAGAGTAAAAAAATAGAGTAGACAAAAACAGTAAACAAAAATAGAATAAAAAAAAATAGAGTAAAAAATAGAGTAGACAAAAATAGAGTAAAAAAATAGAGTAAAAAAAAAGAGTAAAAAAGATAGAGTAAAAAAATAGAGTAAAAAAAATAGAGTAGACAAAAACAGTAGACAAAAATAGAGTAAAAAATAGAGTAGACAAAAATTGAGTAGACATAAAAATAGAGTAGACTCGTTCTACTCGTGGTAACTCTCGTATGCGAGAGGCCGTCTGGGTACGTAGTAACGTACCACAGCTTTGCCAGTTATTCTGTCGCCAAGACTAGAAGACGAAGTATGAGACTTAATATCTAATGTCTCGGGGTGATGCAATACAATGCTTTATAATGTGCTTTTTAATTAAAAGTTCTGGATGGCTCTGCAATTGTTATGGCCAGGCGTGGCGATTATTAGGCGAACGATTTGCTCGTCTTATCATTTAGTAACAAAAAAAGTAGTTAAAATAGAGTAAACAAAACTAGCGTATACAAAAATAGGGTATACTAAAATGTAGTAGACAAAAATAGAGGAGACAAAAAAGAGAAGAGAGAGACAAAAATTGAGGGCGCCACTTGCCGCATTTATAGCAAAGAAAATCAGTTTTGGTAGTCCCCACATTTTACTTTACTGCCTTTCACAGTTAATATTTACCGATATTATTATTACATTTTCATGTAATGTTTTTAATGTTACATTTTGGAAGATTTTTTTAATTCATAGTATTCAATAATATCGATTCATGCATTAAAAATACATGCATATTCCCTTTTACATAAACTTTTCAGAAGAGTCAAATAGCCTATTAAGCGCTCAAATCTCGCCGTATGCTTCCCAGTGCCGGCGCGTCCACTCCGCCGAGAACGTGTGTCGTAACAAGGGCTCTAACCCGCAGGGCGCGGGGGGCGGCGGCTCGCCCCCGCTCGCGCTCACCGGCGAGGAGCTCCGGCTGGTGCGCGCGGTGCGGGCGCAGTACGCGCGCCGCGGCGGATTCGTCAGGATCTTCCCCAGCCAGAACTCTTGGCAGAAGTACTCTCAGTATCTAGGTCAGTGGAACAGTACCCTAACCCAGTGCATAGTCCCTTCACTTAACCTTTTCCCTCTCCCCCTGACGTAGTACCTCGTAGTACCTTGGTTAGTGCAACAATACCCCAACTCAATACATGATTTTCTTACACAATCTTTTCTCCCTTCCCTCTGACGAAGTATCTAGGTTAGTGCAACAATACCCCAACCCAATACATGATTCTTTTACTCAACCTTTTCCCTCTCCCCCTGACGTAGCACCTCGTACTACCTAGGTTAGTGCAACGATACCCCAACTCAATACATGATTCTTTTACTCAACCTTTTCCCCCTTCCCTCTGACGAAGTATCTAGGTTAGTGCAACAATACCCCAACCCAATGCACGATTCTTTTACTCAAACTTTTCCCTCTCCCCCTGACGAAGCACCTACCTAGGTTAGTTCAATAATACCGCATTTTTTATGGGTGTAAAATGCTATCGCAATCAAATACTTCACCCCAATGCATGGTTCCTTTCCTCAACATTTTCCCCCTCCCCCTAACGTAGTAATTCAGTTAGTACAGCAACACCTAATCCTGTGACCTATGTATAGTATTAAGTCCAGAACTCTTGGCATATTCGCAGTATATATGCCAGTGCACCAAAATTTTAATCTTGCGTCCTATGTGGTATATAAGTCAGTTTTAGTTTAGTTTATAACCCAACCCTATGCCCTCTTCTATCATCATTTTCCTCTCCCCCAATCTTGTGCCTTCATTTCACTTTTCCCCCTCCTTCTGACGTAATATCTACGTTAGTGCAACACCACCCATATTCTGTGTCTTATACGGAAAGGTACATATTTGCCCTTTCTTAATATTGGATGTAAATGTTTATATTTTTTATTCTTTTCGCAATTTTGTTCCGCTCAACGACATAGTAGGGTAGGTAGGGTAATAAATTATTAATTACTTGTAGTGGGTCATCATCGCCCCTCAACTTGACCATTATTTTACACCTTGTTACAGATCCAGTATCGGGCATCCCAGTTTGTTCGACGTCGTTGAACAACAACATTCCCTACCAAGTAGTGTCGCACAACTACAACCTACTGATCCACTCGCACGTGTTGCCGCACTTCCAGCACGCCACCGTCGCCACCAGCCTCACCGACACCCCGCAGAGGTACGTACCTACCGAGTAGTGTCGCACAACTATACCTACTACAGGCACCGGGCGTACAACGCTGCTGAATAAGTAAGAGGTCTCAATAAAAATTGTTTACCCAACCTATCCGCACGGATTCTTGTTTCCCAACTGTATCCCTTACTGTCCCTCAGAGACATCCTGGGGTTATAAAGGTTCATCTAGGCCAATGGCGTAGCTGGGTAACCAAAGGCCCTGGGGCAAAAAATAAACTAGGGCCCCAACTAAACTATTTAAAATCGTTTGTTCAGTATTCGTCGTGTTCCAAATTCGTCGTACTCCAGATTCGTCGCGTTCCTGGAATCTGGTTTATTTATATTCCGAATGTGGGAGAAATTTTCACTAGTTCAATTCATAGTTTGTAAGTCAAAGTCCGAGGGGCCCCCTGAGCTTGGGGGGCACCGGGGCACTGCCCCGTCTAGCCCTCCGGTAGCTACGCCACTGATCTAGGCCTATGGTTTAAAAGTAACTTTAGTTAGCTTGTTCTACCTTCCAATTCGATGTCCAGTGGGTAAAAACGGCCAATTCGTGTAATGACTGATTCTCAAAATATCTTACATATACCCGCGGTTTCCCGGAAATAAAAATAGCCTATGTGCTATTCCAAGTCCTAAAGTACCTATATACCAAATGTATCAAAATATGTATCAAAATCGGTTCGATAGTTTTTGCGTGAAAGAGTAACAAAGATCCATACATACAAACTTTCGCGTTTATGATATTAGTAAGGAAGTAAGGATTATTATTGAATAGACATGATTAAATATGATACCTTTAGAAAGAGACGTGACTGTCTCTTTATGACATAGTTTTATAACATAGTCTGTAAGTTGGTACTAACGAAATAAATTATATTTATACCTGAAAATTAATAAATGAATGAATGAACGAATAAATTGCGAAAGTTTGTAAGTGTATTTATTCCCTCTTCATGCCGGAACGGCCGAACGGGTTTGAGTGAAACTTGGAATCCAGGCCTCGCTAGGCCTGGATAATAATAATCCGCACTGTAGGTACGAAGCTACAAGTACATAGCCGGACACCGACGGCGGGTCGCGCGTCGTTACACGTGCCGCGTCAGAAGAGATAAGAGCGGCGCGATAGAAAGAGAGGCGCTCAGTAGGTTAATATGACTGGTAGGTATGCAGCGCTACGCGAGCTGAATTGAATTTTATTGCGTCATAGCAAGAGTCGCTATTGTTTAAATTTCTTTGCGGAGTGATGCTTCTGTCCCTTAGTATTCTGTGCTTATACCCTTGATTAGCTAGGCTAGGATAGGCTTTTTATTCCGGGAAACCGTGAGTCGCAGCTAGTTTTTTAAATATTAGTCGTCTCTTGTCCCAGGCTGCAGCGCTACGAGGCGGTGACGATAACGTCGACCGCGCCCGCGATCTCCCTCGGCGAGCCGGCGCCGCAGCCGCGCCTCGACACGCGCCGCGCCAAGGAGCTAGTCAAGCGGCAGCTGTCCAACGGAATGCGGCTTACGTGAGTGCTTTCACCATACTTTCTTTATTTTTAACCGACTTTAAAAAACGGAGGAGGTAGTCTGTTCGATTGTATTCTTTTTAACTTTTTTTTATTTTTTTTTATGTTTGTTACCTCAGAACTCCGTTATTTATGAATCGATTTGGAAAATTCTGTTTGTGTTGGGTGAATTCACTCAAAGTGTATCCATATTTATGCACTAAACCGTGTATATATAGACTTGTTTACATTATTTTATTGAAAATGTATAGATGATGATGGCACAAAATGGTGGCTACATATTTTTGAGAATAAGTTTGTGTACATTTTTATGAAATTTAAGACTGTGACATCATTTTCGCAATTATGAAATGTATACATATTAGTGCAGGCGACTGCACCTATAAATTAAACATCAGTTTGATCTCTTTCACTCTGTAACTTCTTCATACAAAGGTTAAGACCTTTCTTAGAGTTCAATGCGTCACTTGTACTACTAAATTTTATTTACAAAACATTTGTTTTAGTATCTAGCATGTAACATTGTGTTGTTTGTCCACAGAATGGGTGAAGGGCGTCGCGCATTCGGCCTGTACCTAACGCACGTGCTCAAGCGCATTTCGTCTCCAAACAACGAGCTAGCAGTGTCCCATGCAGCCCTAGTGCTTCGCTTCCTCAAGCGAGCCTCAGCCTCGCTGCGCATGCCTTACAATGTAAAGGTGACACGTAATAGCACGCCGCTTTATGCTTCTTTTTGTTACACATCTTCTGTTACATGTTACTGACATCTGTCTGTTACACGCTACTGATTGATATTGTGACTTATATCTGTTACACGCTTGTAACTTCGGTCTGTTACACACTAGCGACTTCTGTCTGTTACACGCAAGGCACTTATGTCTGTTACACGCTAGTGACTTCTGTCTGTTACACGCAAGGGACTTATGTATGTTACACGCAAAGCACTTATATCTGTTACACGCAAGGGACTTATATCTGTTACACGCAAGGGACTTATGCCTGTTACACGCAAGGCACTTATGTCTGTAACACGCTAGTGACTTCTGTCTGTTACACGCAAGGCACTTATATCTGTAACACGCTAGTGACTTCTGTCTGTTACACGCAAGGCACTTATATCTGTAACACGCTAGTGACTTCTGTCTGTTACACGCAAGGGACTTATATCTGTAACACGCTAGTGACTTCTGTCTGTTAAACGCAAGGGACTTATATCTGTAACACGCTAGTGACTTCTGTCTGTTAAACGCAAGGTACTTATATCTGTAACACGCTAGTGACTTCTGTCTGTTAAACGCAAGGGACTTATATCTGTAACACGCTAGTGACTTCTGTCTGTTAATCGCAAGGGACTTATATCTGTAACACGCTAGTGACTTCTGTCTGTTACACGCAAGGGACTTTATCTGTAACACGCTAGTGACTTCTGTCTGTTACACGCAAGGGACTTATACCTGTTACACGCTAGTGACTTCTGTCTGTTACACGCAAGGGACTTATGTCTGTTACACGCAAGGCACTTATATCTGTTACACACTAGTGACTTCTGTCTATACACGCTTGGCAATGATACCTGTTAGTTGCGCGGGACTGCGATACGCTTATCACCCTGTAACAATATTTAAGCTGATAATGCCCCGCTGCACCATATAATTCATTGACATTTCGACCAAAATCACATTTCAAATAATACGCTAATCACCCACCATTACTCAATGTCTCAGGGTCCAACCGCGAAGATGTGTGACAAGGATCGCTGCGCCGTGATCGCGAAACAACTGAACGACTTCCTGTACATGTACTACCGGGAAACGGATCTGTACACCGACAGCGAAGACCGGGACGGATGCGTGTCTAATATACACTTCGCGCAGTTTTTGTATTCGGCCAGGTAAGAATTTAGAACGTACACTTTATTTCGCGTCCGTCACATAATTTCGTTTTCGACAAGTTACACTTTTGCCATATTCTTTTTTCGCATTTTTCAGAAAATTTATTTTTCAAATATATATAATTCAATTCAGCTCGCGTAGCGCTGCATACCTACCAGTCATATTAACCTACAGAGCGCCTCTCTTTCTATCGCGCCGCTCTTATCTCTTCTGACGCGGCACGTGTAACGACGCGCGACCCGCCGTCGGTGTCCGGCTATGTACTTGTAGCTTCGTACCTACAGTGCGGAGTGCGCTAGGCCTGATAATAGTTTAGCAATTCCTAATTCATATATTTCCCCCGTGTTCCAGCGAGGCCGACCTGGAAGACGTGCTGCTCCTGCTGCTCCGGATGGAGAACTGGCTGATCACGTTCCTCGGCGACACGCGCAACCCCTTCTGCGTGGACCTCCCCCCCACGCGCCTCACGCCCGACCCCCCCGCGCGGCACACGCTGCTCAAGCACCTCGCCTCGCTCGCGCCCGTCAACACCCGCCGCTACCGGTGAGACTATACCCGCCCACGTGGGCTGCGTGGGCCCACCTGTTATTTCGTCTACCAGAGGATCTCCTATTCGAGGATAAGTCGTTGTTCAACTAAAATGTTTAAAATTTATTTCCTCGTTGAGAGAGTTTCCTACAGGTTGAACAGCCTTGCTCAAAGTAAACTTACCTAAGAATCAGAGAGTTAGACGAAACAGCTAACATGTGCATGCATGTATGCACATGTTAATTTTGGGCGTTGAATCTTTTGGCATTTAAATATTTATTTGCCTAGAGTTCAAATTTCTAATTAGAGTTGTATTTATCTATTGTTTCATTGTTATCCTTCATAATTCGAAAGACTCATCTAACCTTACTTCTTTCCTTAGATTCTATCCAAAAATCGATCCGGGTATCAGGTACAGCCTTACTTAAGTAAAATGAACCTTATTTCACCTGCAGAGGGTCGGCGGAGTCGTCATCAAGTAGCCAGCCGAGCTCGGAGACAAGCGCGGCGGAGTACCCGCGCGTCCCGCGGCCCGCGCTCCGGCCCTACCCCTCGGACGTCGTGCTTAAAGACTCCATGAAGGAAGAGAAGCCGCTCAACCAGGCGCTCAAGTACGCCAGGTCTTAATGACAGAGCAAAGAAATCACCGGCTGTTATGGTCTGATAACAAGAACGCATTCACCAGATACTTTCTTTTCCGCATTCGTCAGATAATAATTTCCTTTTCGTCCAGGTTACGCAATCGCCTGATACTTTTTTCCGCACTCGTCAGATTTTTTTTTCCGCATTCTTTGATTTTTTTACCATGTTACGCA
Source organism: Petrophora chlorosata (assembly GCA_951640565.1). Taxonomy (NCBI): domain Eukaryota; kingdom Metazoa; phylum Arthropoda; class Insecta; order Lepidoptera; family Geometridae; genus Petrophora; species Petrophora chlorosata. Next base: position 14,539,969 of record OX621207.1, on the reverse strand, counting down.
TTCGTCAGATACTTCCTTTTCCGCATTCGTCAGATAATTTATTTTTCGACCAGGTTTACGCATTCGCCAGATACTTTCTTTGCGCATTCGTCAGATAATTTTTTAAATCTTTAGGAGCTATTGTCTTAGGTTGACGAGCGCAGTGCCGCGCAGGATTTTGCAAAACAAAGACGTGTTGCTTACCATCAAGTGAACGTCCTGCTCGTCTCATTCAATTACATTATACAATACAATACAATACAAAATGCTTAATTGTACACCAAACAAAAATAATCAGTAGGTACATGAAAACAACTTACAAACTAAAGTACAATGGGCGGACTTATCGCTAAGAGCGATCTCTTCCAGTCAACCTTTGTAGACGGTAAGATGATCGGAAGAATTCTGTCTTTGTCCATTCGGTCAATTTCGGTCAATCGACGAAGACGGAACAAACGCTTCGGGTGTTTCCGCCGTTTGGTGATGGCGTGAACTTGGTATATCTTCCGATCATCCTATAATACGCGTCATACTTAATGGCGGCTGACAGACGCACCACGTGACCTGCGCAGTAACAAAATCGCATACGAAATTGTATCTGCGCAGATCACGTGATGCGCCAGTCAGCCGCCATCAAGTTTGGCGCGAGGTATACCACGTGTCACCCGGTTAGTTCGTTTAACAGGGAGAGAAGGTGGGAAAGGGATGAAAAGATTTGTAGGTTTTTATAATAAACAAGCAATAGCTATCATTAAATAAGATTTGATAAACGTTGATTCCTTCAATGGAAACTCAGAACCTAAATTATATCTTATAATATATAAAATTCTCGTGTCACAGTTTTCGTTGCCATACTCCTCCGAAATGGCTTGACCGATTTTGATGAAATTTTTTGTGCTTATCCGGTATGTATGAGAATCGGCCAACATCTATTTTTCATCCCCCTAAATGTTAGGGGTAGTCCACCCCTAAATATTTTTTTTAAATTTATATGGCAATACAACGTTTGCCGGGTCAGCTAGTTATTAATAAAATTGAAGAATATGCTTAGTGAAAGGGGGTAATTAGAAAATTGAAACGCGATCAACTCAACAGCTAATTGTCTCAGGGTGACGAGCACAGTGCAGCGCCGCGCAGGATTTTGCAAAACAAAGTTCCGGGTGGTGCTGTTATTGTTATGGGCTGGCGTATTGCTTACCATCAGGCAAACGACCAGCTCGTCTCGTCATACAGTTCCATAAAAACAGAATGTTATTCGCTGATTATTCAGCGAGATTACACTGCATATTTCCATTGCGTTTCAGTTTTGAGATGAATTTCCGCAACGTCACGCCTGATTCCATTGCAGTAATTAGAAAATTTGTTTGAGCTATTGTACCGTACTGGCGAAAGCCGTACGACAAAATGGACTCCTGAGAGGTGTGAACAAGCCCTACAGAATCGGCAACTTATAGGCGATGCCTCCAAATCGGTCGAGTTACTTAGAATAGTTAGATATGTGTTCAAAGATCTTAAAATCTTAATTCTTTCTTAATAGATATATTAGGAGCAATATTTTGACAAATTCGACTTAAGGTGGTACATTGATTTTACCATTAATGGTACAATTTATATCAGAAACCTGATATAAGTTGTACCATTTCATTAATTTTGCGTAAATAACCCGTAAATAGTTTACCACGCATATATTTAGGCATTTCTACTATTCATTTAACAAGTTAATTTGGATATTGAATGCATTAGCGAATGCTAGGCAAAAATCTGAAGAAGAATAATTAGGATGAAAAAAATTATATTGCTCGAGCAGGGATCGAACCTGCATCTTCGGAATAACTGTTCCGACGTCTTAACCACCGGGCCACCGAACCGTAAAACGATAGAAGAATTTTGGTTGCTCGAGCAGTTGACTCGGTGGTCCTGTGGTTAAAGCGTAGGGACGGTATTCCGAAGACGCAGATTCGATCCTTGCCCGAGCAATATCATTTTTCTTCTTATTGTTTAAAATCTTAAGTTAATAATGGTTGAATTCGTACGCGTAGCGTACCGTACCGTACTACGTTAATATCAAAATTCTTCATACAAAATACACCTTACACTTAACCTTTGTGAATTAATTACTTTTAATTTTAATGTACATAAGGGTACATTCACGCTTTGCCTTGTACTGTAGCATAGATTAAATATTGGCAAGTTGTGCCCTTACAGTTAGTTTACACTTTAAACGGATACGGAACAGTTTAAAACAACAAAAAAACAGTTTAGGAACATGTTTACGTTAGCGTAAATATTTTCTTTGACTATTTTGTTCCGCTGAAAGTATCAGTCTGATTTTAAATCTAATGAGCGGTAGGATAGTGGTGTAACCCACTAAAGCCCAAATAGGGAATATGCATGTTGTTGAAAAATCCGGAAATTACTTGCCATGATGGATTACTCCTGTAAACATTTACTAGTGATATAATTATTATTATTAATTGCGTAGTTTTTTTGTATTTTTAAAAACCGGAACGTAATCGCAAATATTTTTTTTTACGCTTGAGTATTGCAACCACATGTTGACGTCACGCGGCTCGCTGCTTATTAGCACAGAATACAAACTGAGAGAAGCATCACTCCGCAAAGACATTGAAACAAATAGCGACTCTTGCTATGACGCAATAAAATTCATTTCAGCTCGCGTAGCGCTGCATACCTACCAGTCATATTAACCTACAGAGCGCCTCTCTTTCTATCGCGCCGCTCTTATCTCTTCTGACGCGGCACGTGTAACGACGCGCGACCCGCCGTCGGTGTCCGGCTATGTACTTGTAGCTTCGTACCTACAGTGCGGAGTGCGCTAGGCCTGTTATTAGTCAGTTTTTGACACAGAGCCCGCCCTATTGGTAGATTATTTACACGCACACATGTAGCCTAGGATGACCAATAAGGACATCCTAGGTCCCCACATTTTGACGTCACACGCAAATGGCGCGTTTACGTTGAGTTAAATTGATTAAAATTTGTAATGATGCCGCATAACTTTAAAACATTTTTTTTAAATAATAGTAGTCAATAATGACTTAATTCATGCAATAAAAAAATACATGCATATTACCTATTTTGCGAGCGAGATGCAGCATTCAACATGCGAGAGAACAAAATATATTTGACATTTTATCTGGGCATTCCCCTAGCTTGATTGCAAAATCAACCCTATATGTGTCGTAGATGTAATCAAAGTTCGTTTGGTTTTGAACCACGTAATCTCTATAGTTGTGACAAACAATTTGCCTTCTCTAGAATACTTAGCAATAAATTCCATTTAGTTCAATTGTTATTATCACCAAACACATTGCACTTCCATTAACTTTTAAAATAAATATCATTATATATCTCAATGCAAATTATTAATTAATAAATAATTATAGCAACGATCACATACATAGATCCTGATCCTATCTAGGATTCCCTGTATCTAGGGAACTAGAAACAATGAGGACCATGGTCCCACAACACCCAGACACGAAACAAATGCTTGCGCTTTTTTCTGTTCACAAATATTTGTCCCGTCGCGGGAATTGAACCTCAGTGGTGTAAGAGATTTGAGCCAACCTGCCCAACCACTACAACACCACATAGACTGTCTCAATAAATTGTCGTGTTGTGAATAAACCACTATTTAAAATCGCTCGAAATTTTTCCGTCGGAATCGTCGGTTTTTGATACCGGAATTGTATAACTATATAAGCATATATTCTGTTAACTATCGACAAAATACCACCCAAGTAAGACGTTTACGATTTGGCAGTCATTGGTGCCCAAATAGGCATTTTAGCATGAAAGTTTCCGTAAGTTTGATGCATTATAAATTTTAATAAAACGGCTATGACTCATCCATCATAACATAAACACTAGAAATAAGGATAGGATTGTTGTACCTAGGTATAGACTGACTAAAACGAATAAGTCCTTTATGGGCAACTGCGTACGTTTTTATAATAAAATTCCAAAATTTTTAACAGAGCTCACAGAAAGTAAATTCAAATTACGCGTAAAGACTATTCTAATGAGAAAAACATACTATACTGTACGTAATTATATAGAAGACAAAGATGCTTGGAACATTCCACTTCTGCAAAGTAACCAACTGGTACATAAGAAACATAACATTGTAGAAAACCAAAAAATTGTAACAAAATCTCAGAAAAGAAATGCGTCAGTTTCTTGCCGTATCTTATGAGTAGTGGTTCTTTTTCCGATACGGTGGTAGAGTTATTGTAATAATTGACGTTCATAAATGCGTCTGTGATGCCAAAACTGAATAGATTTTGATTGACTCGGTAAACTCTGCGATCTCGCAGCAACTCGCCCTGATAAAGAGCATCGGACTTGCTCGCAACCTAGGTCGACTAATTCGACAAACTACGTGAGTCCTAGCCGTTTTGTTCAATATTTAAAATTGGTATTCTGTGAACTCAAGTTGTACGCATCGCAATTGTTCCGAAATCGTGTTGAAAAGAAAGAAAGAAGAAAGAAAATACATTTATTCGGGACATCACACAACATTACACTGAACATAATAGTAAGGACAAAACAAAAATAAATAAACACAACACAGTGAAATGTTTCGCGATGTACCATACCTACCATGATTTCCTGTGTATTATTATTGGTAAATAAACTAAACTAATAAAACAAATAAAAATAAATTAAATACCTACTATAAATAGATAACATAAAATTAATACATAAATAAAATAAAAAATAAAATAAAAATACCATCAGGTGAGATAGTGGTCAAACGCAAGCAAATAATGTATTAAAAAAAAAATGTCAGGAAAAGGTTTTGACCCAGCACACGCTAAGGTATTTTTAAGTACCTTAGCACTGATTTTCAGTCGGAACCCTGACCATGACAGACAGACAGACATGACTGTTGCAGTTGCATAGTTTCTGAAAATTTAGGTGTTGCCATAGCAAAACTCTGCTTTCTCTTTCTCTCTTTCGTGCGGGTGTGGCCAACCCTGGTGTCGGGAGTTTTTAAACCGTCCGAAGGCCTCTAACGTGGGCTAATGATTGTTGCTGACAGCAACCGAGACCGACGGCTTAATGTGCCCTCCGAAGGACGGTAGCGCTCAGATGTAAATACCACACAAACGGTCACCCATCCACGTTGTGACCGCAGCGACGTTGGTTAACTTAGCAGATCTGTTGACGCCTAGGCGAGTTGCGATATGTTACAATATATAGCAACACTAGAACACGATAGTTCACAGAATACCAATTTAGTCAAAATAGCTTGATAGCATGTTGAAATTATATCGCAGTGGAGAGCGAGTGTGGCTCAGTGGGAGCACGTGCGACTTTCGATCCGACGTATCCGAGTTCGAATCCCGCTGGCTGACTTTTTTAAGTTATGTGTGGATTTTAACACTCGCTCTAAAAACGGTGACGGAAAACATTGTGAGAAAACCGGTCCAAAAATGTATCACAAAAATTCAAGGACATGTGACATCCACTAACCCGCACTGAGACAGCGTAGTGGATTATGGCCCATACTCTCTTTAGGAGGGAAGGCCCGACTCCCAGCAGTGGGAACGTGATGAGTTATGTTAGTAATTAATTTATTATTTTAGAGCGAGTGTGGCTCAGCGGGAACTCGTCCGCCTTTCGATCCGACGCACCTGGGTTCGAATCCCGACTCGGCCCTGCACCAATGACTTATAGTTAAGTGCAGATTTTGCACGCTCGCTCTAAAACGGTGAAGGAAAACATCGTGATGAAACCCGCTTACGCGCTTTGGAGTGGTAGGCTCTAGCCGTGGTTGTAATACCACCCACCGAACAAAGACATACCGTCAAGCGACCTAGTCGTGTTTCGGGATGATGTTTGGTGAACCATCGGGGAGACGGGTCTGAACAGCTGCTCAACTGCCGTCTCTCTCTAGATCTATGTGCTCCATCTTAGGCCACATCATCGCTTCACATCAGGCGAGATAGTGGCCAAACATAGATCTATAAAGTGTAAAAAAGAAAAAATATATATTATTTTACTCAACTGTGGTGTCAAAGGAGTCCTGTATCTTAAAACGTCTTTGTAATCTCGATTCTTAACTGGCTGAAACTGTTTGTGTACACTCCACAGTTACTGTTATAAGCTTATGTTGTACTAGCTGCGCCCTGCGGTTTCACCCGCGGTTTCCCGGGATAAAAAGTAGTCTATGTGTTATTCTGATGTGTAAGCTATATTATTGTAAAGTTTCATCAAAATCCATTCAGTAGTTTTTGCGTGAAAGAGTAACAAACATACATCCATAAATTTTTACAAACTTTCGAGTTTATAATATTTGTAGGACTTGCCGAAACTTAGTCTAGAAAGGCCTTAATATATATTTTTTATTCCACGTTTTTTAAACGACTTTAAAAAGGTAAGAGGTTCTCAATTCGACGCTTATATCATGATATCATTATATATTGTATTGTCATTCCCCGGGGGTAGATGGCCCCGCGAGTTTTAGCCTGGGCAATGGGATCCACCCCGAGGCCCACCCCTACCAACCCCCAGAGGAGGTGGAAGAACGACTGAATGAATGAAATTGCATTGTCATCCAGTTCTGTTATTTTCAAGTCTTAAGCTCATTGCGGAAGTTGAAAATAGATTTCAAAATATGTAACGAACAGACAAACAAACATATGTACAGACAAGCGACACAGACAGAGATACAGACTTCTAGGCGAGCGTGCTACATCTTCGACCGCATCGTCACTTAACAATAGGTAAGATAGTGGTCAAACGCAAGCCTATAAATAATAATAAAAAATAAAAAAACAAGCGAGTTAATTGTAACGAGGTAAAATACATATTTTTAATGAAAATAGAATAAAATGTGTAATTGTTTTAGGTAAAAAATTAATATTCTTGGAAAATAAAAAAGTATTACGAATTAATATCAGCACTTCTGTATTTATTAGATGTAAAATTAAATTGAAAGTTGTATAAATGAAGTCGTTGCTTGTGAGAGCGTATCGTATTTTTGATACAACGTATCTTTTAGAATACGTACCTTCGGCTTATCAAGGTACCTACTAGCTGCGCCACGCGGTTTTACCCGCAGATTTCTGAATAAAAACCTCTCTATGTCGTACGTACTACATACCAAATTTCATAAAAATACGTTTAGAAAGTCGTGGAGCTAAGTAGTAACAAAAAAACACACACACACACAAACGCGCGCACGCATACACACTTTCGCGTTTATAATATTAGTTATTAATTATATTCAGTAATATTATCTCTGATAGATAATACAATTTTAGCGAAATTGACTGTTTTGAAATGACGTATTGAAAAAACGATACGCGACGCTCCGTATGAAAATACGACAATATGTAAAAGTAAACTAAACCTTTGTTTCGGCATAAGGTTTGATTTGCTTCCACTACTGTATTTCTTATATATGCAAATTATAGTGTAGGTATGTATGTGCTGCTATCTGAACTGCGAGCGTATTCAGGATTGTTTTGGAGTGGGGATTCCCTTGAAAGATACGCAGATAAAAAATGTACGATTCTAAATATACCGAAAGAAAAATGAAATTGTTTGGGCAGGAATCGTACCTGTGTCTTCGGAATACCGTCCCGACGCCTTAACCACTGGGTTACCGAGCAGATGGCCGCGTGCGGGGACACCCCTCACCGCTCGGAGTGGGGGTGTCCCCCGCACGCAATTTTCATACGTTTTAGTCGGCTTAAGCCGACCTCGGCGTCGAGAGCACTTTTTCGTATGTCGAGTATAGCCGACTTTGGCGGTCAAAGGGGTTATTAAACTTATTATCATCATCAGCCCATTACGTTCCCACTGCTGGGACTCGGGCCCACCCTCGTAGAAAGAGTATGGGCCACCACGCTTGCCCAGTGCGGGTTGGTGGATGTCACATGTCCTTGAATTTTTGTGATAAATTCTTGGACATGCTGGTTTCCTCTCGATGTATTCCTTTACCGTTTTTAGAGCGACTGTCCGCACATAACTTAAGAATGTCAGTGGTGCGGGGCCAGCGGGATTCGAAATCGGGTGCGTCATCGAAAGTCGCACGTGCTCCCACTGAGCCACACTCGCTCCATTAAACCTATAGTTCCTGAATACGCCCATGTTCTCTGCAAGTTTAAATTAAAGCCGCCAGTATTATGAAATCTTATGTACTTAAAATAATAGTTATTAAATATTTATGCTAAATTATTTATAATAGTCAGCTTTAGTACCGAATCTAGTCGATATAGGTCACAAGTGTGGGCTGACAGCGCCAGAGTGTAGGTTTTTCCCAGTTTTGAACTTGAATTTCTCCGAGTTGATTTTACAGTGCGAGTTAGGGGTTAATCTCTAGTATGTACAAAACGAATGGACATTCTGGCAACTTATGCCTGTGCTGCAGTAGTGCGCAAACATATGTGCCGGTTTGAAGGGCATTGTAGCCAGCGATGTTATTGGGCATGTGATGATGTCTCAGAGTGATGAGCGCAATGCCGTCCTACTTTGCTTAAAAGTTTTGAGTGGCAATGCAATTGTGCCAATTGTTATGTAGCGCTTATCATCAGGCGAACGACTTGCTGGTCTCTTGCTGAGTTCCATAAAAAGCGGCGTCTATTCGTTCTGTAAATACTTTATTTATCTTATCTGTGACGCAACGGTGCTTTGAAACTAGAAGTCATTGCAATGACCGTGCCAACTTAATTTCTAAGCCACGAGAGGCCAAATCGCTAAGTGCCTGGGTCCTTACTCAGAAGGCCTACTCCGAGTTGCTTCGTTCGTTCGTTCGTGCGTACTAAAAGAGACACTGTTATGTCTATTGCATAGCGTTGTCTCTTTCATCCGACGCGACGTAACGAAAATCGTAATTACGAATCAGAGTAAGGCCCCTTATTAGTAATTACTAATTACGATTTACGTTCCGTTGGCTGAAAGTGACAGCGCTATGCAACAGGCATAAGAGTGTCTCTTTTCTCCATACAAACGAAGGAACGAAAGCAACTCTTAAATAGGCCCTTATGTTCTATTGGTCGTATTGTAACATCAACAACGAGTATGGGTGCGTTCAGAATTGGGCGTTAGTCATATTTATTAAATAACATGTATTTAATATAATTTAAGTTGCATTTATAATCTGAATTATTGGATTGTTAAAAAATCTCACACGTTTAGTGAACAGTTGGTTAGAATCACATTAAAAATCATTAGTTTTATTAAAAGAGCGGATCAATTTAAATTTAAATTTTATCGACCTACCGTCCATTATTGGCTTTTGGGAGCGGAATCTCTTTCTTTAGCTTTTAGAGGTCTTAAGCGCTTCATTGCGCGACACGGCCTCCGGCAACGACACCCGACATTAGTAGGTACCTAGATAAACACAAGTACGTGTTGGTTCCACGTTTATAGTGCGCACTGCTAAGGAATGGAACTCTTTGCCGTCTTCTGTTTCCTGATAACTATAATTTGGGTCTCTTCAAGGCTAGAGTGAATAGGTATCTCCTAAATCTACGTGCTCCATCTTCGGCCGCGTCCTTGCTTAACATTAGGCGAGATGGTGCTCAAACGTAGATTTATCATTAACAACAAAGATAATTTTATGAAATTGTATTGCACTTGCTGATGCTGGTGCTGACTGGCCGCGCCTGACAGCGACATGTCAGCGCTGTTGCCGGCATGTCGTGGGCAGCAAGTCTCCTAATGGTGTCGGTTCGTTATGTATTTATGTATGTGTTGTATACACATGCAAGTTTCCATGTAGTGCTCGTAGCGTAGCTAGCCTAGTCGTTTGTAACAGATCTGCTAGGTTAAGCAACGTTCGTTGTGGTCACCACTTGGATGGGTGACCGTTTGTGTGGTATTTACATATGAGCGCTACCGTGCTTCGGAGGGGACATTGAGCCGTTGTTCCCGGTAGGTTGTCATGATAACAATCGTTATGCCATGTCGGATGCCTTCGGGTGGTCTAAAAGCTCCGACATCAGGGTCAGCCACACTCCCACACGAGAGAAGAGAAGCTTCGATGTGGACGTGCGGTGGCGTAACCCCATCCGCACCCCCGCAGCTCCCACTCTATCTCTCACACACACGCCGTATCGGGTCGGAGCGTGCCAGTGTCGGTCAAATGAAAAATGTAATCTTTAGTGTCGTTGCCGGGCCAGAGCCGTGTCGTCCAATGAAGAAGCGGGATTCATACTTTGCCTTTGTATATAAAAGTACCGTATGTCCAAACACCGATATGCGGTATTTTTATTTAGTGCGGCAACACTGTTTTGCTAATCTTAGCTCTAGTATGTCTCAAAGCAAGGCGCCAATCCCACAGCAGTGCTCAGTTCCGCGGTGACTGTAATCTATGCGACGCTAGTTTTCACCCGCAGTTTCCTGGGCTGAAAAGCAACATTTGTTAATCCAGAGAATACGCTATGTCCATTTCAAATTTCACTCAAATCTGTTGAGCCGTTACAACTTGAAGAAGTAACAAACATACCTAACCTCAAACTTTCGCATTTATAATATTAATGTGACTCTGTAGTGACGCCTTGAACTGCCACGAGAACCGCTGCCAAGCAGTAGTGCGCAAGCATTACTGTGTTGAAGGGCATTGTAGCCATCAAAATTACTGGGCATATAAGACTTAATTTGGTGTCTTGGGGTGATGAGCGCAATGCAGCGCTACACAGTACTTTTTATGGTGTTAAAAGTTGTAGGTGGCACTGCAATTGTTATAGGCAAGCGTGGCGCTTACCATCGGGCGAACAAATCGCTCGGCTCATCACTCAGTTCCATAAAAAAAAACTCCGGAACTCGATAGTCTTGCTGTGGGATCGACGCATAATATTATATCAAATATATTCACTAGAATAATATTTTATTACCATTAGTTTTAAGAGAACAAGTGATTGTGAAAATGATCCCAAAGAGGGCGCTATAAAGTGCTACTATGCGCAATAATAGTTCAGTAGCAACTATTCAATAAATAAATAATATAGTACGGTCTATTCTGTGTTGCATTCTCTAAACCTAAATATTACGTTCTCTAAATTTAAATCACGTTTGACAGCGGTTAAATTAAGTATTTTTACCTAAACTTACGTCAAAGTGACAGATAGTCGCGCAGATTACGGATTCTCAAAAAATAAGTGAAGTTTAGAGATAGCGTGCGCGGCAGGATACGAACTTGTGTTTGTCACATCTAACTCTTAGTGCTAATTAGGCTTAAAGAATGCAGCGTAGAATTAGGGCCACTGAGTAACTAAATAATATAGAATGTAACTTGTGAACCTAGATAAAGAAAGGTTGCTGGCAATGAATATTTTATGGGGAAAATAACATGAACCGGCTTCAAAAAAGTGACGCAAGCAATGCCGCGGGTAAATGCATGTATCATCCAGAAAGAGTACAAATTAAATTACTTACGTCTTTTACTTTCAATTACTGTAAAAAATATGTGTAAATTGACATATTTCTGGTTGAGTCAGCTGCTTTCATGCGCTTTATCTCGATTTCATGATAAAATTCATTTTTCATTTACTCGAACATGTAGCGCTCGAGGCGTAGCTTGGGTGACCGTTTGTGTGGTATTTACATCGGAGTGCTGCCGTGCTTCGAAGGGCACGTCAAGCCATCGATCCCGTTTGTTGTTTAGGACATCAGTCGTTAGGACACGCGAGAGAAGAAAAAGACATGTGAACAAAGCGAGGAATTCATGAATGTGAATGTAAATATTGGGAGGCAGAATAAAAAGCACAATGTGACGTTTCCTTGTACTCGTATTCCGACAAGTGGCGCCCTCAATCTGTCACCATTTCTTGTTAGGAAAAAATGTAAACCAGTGCCCTAATTCACTATGACAACTTGGTGATTCCTTGCTTCGAGGAAACGTCGATTCCTTCATTAATAAACGACATCTGCAAAATGTGTATTCTCTATGACGCGTCGTATATATGAATATATGAATGCGTCATAGAGATGTCGTTTATTAATGAAGGAATCGACGTGATTTCGCCAAGTTGTCATAGTGAATTGGGGCCCTGGGTGCTTAGTGCAAATCGCGAGGGAGTCAAAAATTACTTACGTCCTTTTTTTGAAGTCTTGTCTACAAATAGTTTCATATTCTGATATTGATAGGTTAATAACTACTGTTTGTCAATTTGATGCATGTGGAGACTAGGAATGCAAAATAATACAATTATATTCCATAGAAATGATCTCTGATTGTTTGCAATATGTTTATTTTTTAATACATTTTGTGGCAGCTGAGCTACCTTTTTGTTTTTCAACATAACTTTGAGTTCTCATACATATAGTTAGTTTTTATTATTTTTGATATTGTATGTATTCAGTGCCATAAAGCAATATTATTAGAATAAAATAGTGTCCAATTTGGGTAATTATTAAAATATTGTATGTCAGAAAAAGTGAAGCTTCGCTTGAGTACAAAATGTGAAGAAGAAAATAGTATAATTATCAACTGGCAAGATTTTAACTCGTACTGTTAAAATATATTTTGAATACGCTAAATAAATATTTAAACATTCAACTTGTTTTTTTCTAGCTTATTAACACGTTTATAGAATTTGGGACCACTGGGCTTTCAGAGAGACAGAGAGAGAGAGAGAGAATATGGACAATAATTCACCATACGACCCCGTGACGCAAGGGCACCGGGTCTGTCCTTCATCTGCGCAAGCCTAAAAAAATATCGTTAAGCGTGACATAATAATTTATACTATATTCCACGCAAATAAACAATTTTCATTTTGGCAGCAGTACTAATAAAACAAAAATTCTTATCAATTCATTTATTAAAACTAAATTAAATTACTATTTACAGTCTTTTTCAGTTAGATCCTAAAAGATCACATCAATCGTCAATGCTAAAACAGCGGTCAATGTATACAATATAACTTTTTAATACTAATATTGTATATATTATTAACGGGATATTTATCATATTTATTATGCAGTGTGAGAGGCAGTGAAAACGAAAGCAATGGTACTGGTGTGGCGCGTAATAAACGAGTCCGAAAGAGAGTAGTTCGTTTTGTTTGCCCTTAGAAAAAACCATCCACCCGCAAATATTTCATATAGTTCATTCTATATATGGTTCATTCTAGTTCCAGAGCCTATAGATTCACTACTACCACAGAATACTAAGGGACAGAAGCATCACTCTGCAAAGAAATTTAAACAAATAGCGACTCTTGCTATGACGCAATAAAATTCAATTCAGCTCGCGTAGCGCTGCATACCTACCAGACATATTAACCTACAGAGCGCCTCTCTTTCTATCGCGCCGCTCTTATCTCTTCTGACGCGGCACGTGTAACGACGCGCGACCCGCCGTCGGTGTCCGGCTATGTACTTGTAGCTTCGTACCTACAGTGCGGAGTGCGCTAGGCCTGGTACTACTCTGTAAAAATATCTATTATGTCACAATAAATTATTATTATTCGTGAACATGGCGCTTTTCGATATTTGAAATATCGAAAACTTAAAACAAATAATAAACATGGTAAATAATCCGTTAATAATACATACAATGTATACAATGTACAGCATTGAGATGATTTCATCATCACCACGCCCGCCCGTCGGACCGAGTGTTACAAATTCATTCTGAAGTACACTCCACCCAGATCCGATAGCATGTTTGTAAAAAAACTGCCCATACTTAAATCACGGACAAAATTCAAATTCTTTTGATTATTGTTACTTTGTACTATATTAATTGCTCTGTACATTGAAATCTTAAAGAAGATTGTCACGTTAAACATGCACCGTCTTATTAACGTTCGTGGTCTAAACCTGCGATCATCTAGGTTTTACCACAGATTACTAAGTGACAGAAGCATCACTCCGCAAAGAAATTTAAACAAATAGCGACTCTTGCTATGACGCAATAAAATTCAATTCCGCTCGCGTAGCGCTGCATACCTACCAGTCATATTAACCTACAGAGCGCCTCTCTATCTATCGCATAGCTCTTATCTCTTCTGACGCGGCACGTGTAACGGAACTTTATAAAACCAGGCTAGCTACGCGCGACCCGCCGTCGGTGTCCGGCTATGTACTAGCCGGACGAAGTCTTACAAGGTTTAGACCACATCATTATTCGATTAGACCATACTGTAGCTAGTTTATAAATATATCAAATTTAGCTGGAGTAAAGATAAAAGAGTGCTGCGTATCCTACGCGCTTGAGATATACAGTCCTTGGATGGCAGCAATTTTTGCAACATTCATGCATCAATGCTTAATCATGGAGTCCGAACATTTAAAATTACTTTGGAAAGGTGTGGCCTGGCCTGGTCTGGCCTGGCTTGGTCTGGTCTGGACAGGCCTGGCTTGAGTTGGCTTGAGGTCGGACGCTAGTGGTTGTCCATGTACTGCATTTCGGAAAGAAGTAGCACGGTGTTAGGAAGCGGCCGCGGCTGCGGGGAGAGGATCGTCAGTTTCTGACTCTCCAAGTCCACGTTTGTTCTGTGGAGGATAATTATTAGGTAAGTCATAAGGTCATTAGGTGAAACCGTTTTGGGGATTGCACTTGATAACTGCGGTGCCACCGAATTGTGTGTTTAGGCGGAATTCCAAATGTATAGCTCAACCATGCTAGTGGACTGGATAGGTTAACTGCCTGAAGAAAATAATAGTCAACCATCACGGATTAGCTTTTTGACAAAACAACTTTTAAATGGGTTTATTTTAATGTCAGGCAATATTAAGGTACAACAAAGTAATATTAACAAATGCCTATAAAATATATACCTTACAGACTATAACGTATATACAGATATATAACTTAAAATTAGACACAGGCCTCTCCTAGTGAACGCCACTGAGCCCGGTCTTCGGGTCTTCTCATCCAGTTTCTTTCGCAGGTCGTGGCTCCATCTAGCCGCTGGGCGTCCTACACGTTTGCCGATTCGCGGTCTCCACTGAAGGACACGTGTACTCCACCTACACTAGCGACGTTAGTAGAGTGCAGTACTCACACGCAGACGAACCCGGCCAGGTTGCAGTGCAGCGCGGCGTCGTCCGGGCCGGCCGCGAAGCTCACGGCGAGCAGCCGGTGGTGCAGCGCCGCGGAGGGCCACACCGCCACCAGCTTCGTGAGCGCGTCCTCCGCGCGCATCCCCAGCGGCATGCACGAGTCGGGCAGCGACGGCGCGCCCACCTGCAACACAACACTACGTGAGCGCGACCTCCGCGCGCATCCCCAGCGGCATGCACGAGTCGGGCAGCGACGGCGCGCCCACCTGCAACACAACACTACGTGAGCGCGACCTCCGCGCGCATCCCCAGCGGCATGCACGAGTCGGGCAGCGACGGCGCGCCCACCTGCAACACAACACTACGTGAGCGCGTCCTCCGCGCGCATCCCCAGCGGCATGCACGAGTCGGGCAGCGACGGCGCGCCCACCTGCAACACAACACTACGTGAGCGCGACCTCCGCGCGCATCCCCAGCGGCATGCACGAGTCGGGCAGCGACGGCGCGCCCACCTGCAACACAACACTACGTGAGCGCGTCCTCCGCGCGCATCCCCAGCGGCATGCACGAGTCGGGCAGCGACGGCGCGCCCACCTGCAACACAACACTACGTGAGCGCGACCTCCGCGCGCATCCCCAGCGGCATGCACGAGTCGGGCAGCGACGGCGCGCCCACCTGCAACACAACACTACGTGAGCGCGACCTCCGCGCGCATCCCCAGCGGCATGCACGAGTCGGGCAGCGACGGCGCGCCCACCTGCAACACAACACTACGTGAGCGCGACCTCCGCGCGCATCCCCAGCGGCATGCACGAGTCGGGCAGCGACGGCGCGCCCACCTGCAACACAACACTACGTGAGCGCGACCTCCGCGCGCATCCCCAGCGGCATGCACGAGTCGGGCAGCGACGGCGCGCCCACCTGCAACACAACACTACGTGAGCGCGACCTCCGCGCGCATCCCCAGCGGCATGCACGAGTCGGGCAGCGACGGCGCGCCCACCTGCAACACAACACTACGTGAGCGCGACCTCCGCGCGCATCCCCAGCGGCATGCACGAGTCGGGCAGCGACGGCGCGCCCACCTGCAACACAACACTACGTGAGCGCGACCTCCGCGCGCATCCCCAGCGGCATGCACGAGTCGGGCAGCGACGGCGCGCCCACCTGCAACACAACACTACGTGAGCGCGACCTCCGCGCGCATCCCCAGCGGCATGCACGAGTCGGGCAGCGACGGCGCGCCCACCTGCAACACAACACTACGTGAGCGCGACCTCCGCGCGCATCCCCAGCGGCATGCACGAGTCGGGCAGCGACGGCGCGCCCACCTGCAACACAACACTACGTGAGCGCGACCTCCGCGCGCATCCCCAGCGGCATGCACGAGTCGGGCAGCGACGGCGCGCCCACCTGCAACACAACACTACGTGAGCGCGACCTCCGCGCGCATCCCCAGCGGCATGCACGAGTCGGGCAGCGACGGGACGAAACCATGGAACTAACACCTCTAAAAATCACAAACAGATCGAAAACACCAGAAATATAAAAACCTCTTTTTTTAAAGGTTGATAATGTCTCAATTTTTAAGATTGATTAAAAAATGTAAAACGAACCTTGTAAATCTTCAAATCCGAGAACTTGACGTCGAACGAGTGCGGGTAGTAGGGCGTCCTCTTCCCGTAGAAGTACTCGCGGATCCTGGCGTCGCGCACGTCGGCGCGCTGCGCGCTCGAGCGCTCCACGACGCCGCCCGACTTGGGAAGGTACACCACCTTCACGAACTTGGGCATGTCTCGCTTGAGCTCGTTGTAGAGACGCTCGTTGTCTAACACTAGAATCACATCCACCTGGGGAAATAAATAATGAGCTTGGAAAGTACTTTCATTATTTTTTTCATAATTAATTTTTAGAAAATAACAAGAACCGACTTCAAGACAAAGACAAGATAAAGATAAAGTTTAAGGAGCTGACTGCCAACCTTCAGTGATGGAGCGGCACTTGAAGAAGAAGAAGGCTTCAAGACTAAACTTTTATTTTTTGTTTTTGTTATTTTTTTAAAAGTGCTGAATCAATTTCGTTAAAATTTATGAAATCGGTTGAAAATTACAAGGTTTAAAGGTAGTATGTTTTTTTTTTAATGTATCATCTGCGATCCGCCATTTGGCTATAAGCAAATTCGTTGGTGTCGCTCTCGTGTATGGTGTAGCTCCAGTGAGCTTAACACAAAAAGACATTGCGCCTCTTCAGGCGGTTGCTGAGACTCAGCTGTAGCAGCTGCGTGGCCAGCTGGTTCGGGTGAACTGACAGTCTGTGTTTATATGTGGTGTTTATAATCCTGATAGTATCTTCAACTGTGTCTACTTTTAAGTGCTCATGTAATTCTACATTGGTGATAAACCAGGGGGCGCTTGAAAGTGACTTTAGTATGGAATTTTGTAGTCTTTGCACTATGTTGATATTTGAGTCAGAGGCGCAACCCCAGAGTTGTATTCCATAATTATGTCCATATTGGCTTCACAGCTTTGTATACCAGCAGTTTATTTTCCAGTGTCATTTTAGATTTTCGACCCAGTATCCAGTACAAATTTCAAAGGAGGTATGTTGTTCATACAAAATTCAATCATTATTAACTTGTTCACTGAACAGTAGAAATACCAAAATTATGCGTGGTATGTAATTTATGCGTGGTGGACTATTTACGGGCGGTTATTAATGCAAAATTAATAAAATAAATGGTAAAATTAATAAATTCGTTTAGATCGTTAGGTGTCTCTCCACACGGCTTTGCCCGTGATGCTTGTATTTACAGATTTCCCGTGGCTTCTGCTATCTTTTACAAATTTTTTCTAGAGATAACAAAGATAAAGTCAGTATTTGTTTTAATATCATTTAAATTTGTTGATTTACCTCAAAAGCTTGAGCAGCATGCGTTAAAGTTTTGTATCCAGCACCTTTGATCCAACCGCATGTGTTAATTATTACTCCTGACGCTGAGGCTGCAAAAATTAACATTCAATATGGTATAAATAATGAACGAGAAACCCAGCACCTTTGGTAGATGTAGTAAGTATTTTATGAAGAATAAAGATAAAGATAAAGATAAATTTATTTAAATTTTAACAAACATGGCATAAGAATATCATATACATTTAGAAGTGATTGGCACAAGTTTTCATTCCTGGGCCACAATTAACTGACAACTTGGCGATTCCTTACTTCGAAATCATGTCGATTTCTTCATTAATAAACATCTCTATGACGCATTCATATATTTATATGTATGACGCGTCATAGAGAATACAAATTTCGCAGATGTCGTTTATTAATGAAGGAATTGACGTTTTCTCGAAGCAAGGAATCGCCAAGTTGTCATAGTGAATTGAGGCCCTGGTTGGAGAACATGGGTACCGAAACTAGAAGACCTGTGTTTTGGCATACCAATAATTCGTTTTATAACAAAAACAAAGACTTCATTTCTGATGTATCTTCAAAGTCCAAGTTTGAATATCAATGAAATTTATATGGGACCACCTTGTTACTATACTGAACCCAACATAGAATTTTCTAAATCGGTTTATAAATGATGGAGGTCTGAGGTAAAAAAATATTATTGAACTGAGAACCTTCTCCTTTTTTTAAGGCGGTTAAAAGATGCTAAGATTTCATGTTGTGTTTACCTTTTTTGTTAGTGTCACATCTCTCCGTAATAACCTCAGCGAGCCGTGACACTATCGTGTTATAGAGCTCCAGGTTGTCTCCGGGGGATTTGTGTCCAAAATGGTAGACCAGCGGTGCTTGCTGACTGAACCCTTCTTCTATTGACGCCGGTCGCTCTACTAGAAGGGCACCTGTTGAAGAAACACTGTGTGATTACTTAACAGATTTATTTTCTAGCATTTAATGTCCCACAGTTGGGAAAAAGATTCCTGCCCACAGAAAAATTATGAAATACCTCAAAATCTAATTATTTTTCTTAAAATGTTGGCAAACATGCAGACTGCCCACCTGATGGTAAGTGATTACCGTCGCATATGGACATCTGCAACACCAGAGGCATTGCTGATGCGTTGCCGACCCTTAAGGACTCTATTAATACACCTTTTAAATATGGACATATGAGACTTAATATCTGATATATCAGGGTAATGAGCGCAATCCAGTGTTATGCAGTGCTTTTTATGGTATTAAAAGTTCTGGGTGCACTGCAATTGTTATGGGCAGACGTATCGCTTACCATCAGGCGAAGGACTTGCTCGTCTCATCAGTCAGTAACATAAAAAAAAAACTGGCAAAACTACAAAAAACTTATTTTATATCTAGGTAGTTGTATTTACCAATAGTTCCAGGTACACTGATCTGTCCTTGCCCAACATCCAAATCAACATAAATAGGTCTTCTGCCCATTCTCACAGCGTAATTTAGCAGCAGCTTCGTCAATGTTGACTTGCCAACGTCTCCGGGGCCTACGATCATTGTGACTGGTCCTCTGGTGTTGTCTTGCTCGGCTGCTACTCGTTGCTGCTCTAGTGCAGCATGAACGTTGAGGTATACCACCTGGAATTAAATTTTATACTTCTGTACATGTCACAATAAGTTCTGTACTGAAGTCCTGCATAGGCATATCAACACAACCATCAACCAACCCAACTCCTTTATATTATAGGTTTGCAACTTTGGGTGATAGCATAACTGCTCCAGTGGCATTTGATGCTAAAGATGAAGATAAGATGTGCCTAGTTTTAAGTTGTTCTTTGAATTAAAAGTTAAATTGACGATATGATATTTAACTAAAGACATTTGGGCTATGTAATAGGCATGAGGCCTACAATGGTTTTCTTTTTGCTTTACTTTCAAGTAGTGTACAGCATATTAATTAGTGAAATGTCTTAGGTACATGTTACAAAAATCTAAATTATATATTAACATGGACTGTAAAGTTAGTCCCGGAGTTGAGAAAATTTCAATATTGTCACAACATTGTGCAATGTTGCACATCATGTTTTTCTTTTTCTTAAAATAATAACATCAACACATTGTTCCTCAACATCATATTGGTAACATTTACTTATAGTAACAAACTCTTGATAAAACAAGGGGCAAGGAAATAGAATAACTAAACAGCTGTTACCATAGGAGTTTCCTTCGCCACATAGCTGACTTCAGTCTTTCCTCTAAGCTCCACTGTACAGCCATGCCAAGTAAACACCGCTACTTTAGCACCCGTATGGAACTCGTAGGGCTTCCCTTTGACTAGCTCCGTACCAAACAGCTCCGCATAACCACTTTTGACCTAGAAAAATATTACGTTAATAATATAACCTCGCAAAATATCCTTGAAGAGTAACAACTATTTCTGACATAGAAATTAAACAATTATATATTTTATGGTTATAAGAGTAATAAATAAAGTATTTTATACCTCTAGAACTACTTTTTCATTCTTGGATTCGACTTCAAATCGAAGTTCTGAGTCGGGTTCTAACTTGAATTCCTGTAACTGAACCTCAGTCATCTTGTTCGGGAAGAGCGTTGTTTTATTAATAAACTAAAAAGTGGTGTCTCAAATTTTGGTATTATTTGAAACCCTAGATAAAAATTGTGTTTGAAACTGATATTGGATTTGGAAACGCAATTTTTTTTGTTTTCGTGCGTAAACTTTTTTTTTAAAGTTCGCCCGTTAGATCAGGCTAAAGTCTCTAGAACCATACCGCCATGTCTTACGTAGTTTTTATTTGATAGTTTAATATTTCATTTATTACATATACTTTTGTTGAGAATGAGGATCAACAGCAATAAGCAGGACCGTCTCCTAGTGCTTCAATAAAGTGGTGGAACTTTATTCAAGCTTTCCATGGACTCTTTGGGAGAACATAAAATGCAATATTTTCTTTAATTTGTTTCATTTGCCTACACTCGTGCACGTTTACGAACACATAATGGTTAATATTCCATCGATATTACACATCATAACTCGAAATAACACTTGTTTGGAAAATAAAACAAAATCGAACTGTATCACTTTTCACTTCCCGCTAAAAAGTCTCGCGCATACGTAGTATCTCTTACTAGTCTGTGTCTCGCGCGTAAACGTGAACCCGTGAACCACAGACCCAAATGACTTTTGAGCATTGAGGTCTATTTCTCAATGCTTTTGAGTTTTGTTTGCTCTGAGGTTTTGACACCATTGTTTGACACTGATTTAACTCAGTGACACTGACATTGACATTCCTTGACAACAGAAATTGTTCCATGAGCTAATTGAAATTGAACATAGCTTCGAAGTTTGTCTGGATTTTTCTAAGAGGATGATAGAGACAGCATATCTTATGCTGTAAGTAAGTACATATCCCTGTTATTTCCTCTGGCAGTGCGTTTAGTTAAGTTACAGAGCATCAGACAAACAATAATTAAATAGCACATCTACTTATTCTTTATTGTTAATTGCCACAAAATGTCAAATAATATTTTGAAAAAACTTTTTTAGAGTCCTTGGAAAACTATTGCATTATTTTATTTTTGCTACCTTACTATTTCTATTTCCTTCCGTTTCGCTCGAACTAAAAACAAAGGAACCTTAACTTAATTTTATCAATATGTTGAGCAAAACGCAACAAACGACAATCACTTTTCAAAATTTGTTTCATTTCTCCCAGTAGGTACATAGTACCAGTTTGTTTCAGTTTGTTTTGAATAGATAAAAAGAGACACTTTAACTTGAAAAGTGTAGTTTATTTACACATTATCATGGAGAATTCATTTTTTGAATATCGTGATAAGACGGGAGTGGATAGTGGCTCCGACTCCGAAGTTATTGACGGCAGTATAGTTGAGGAAGTACCTTATTCTTCGAAAAAGAAGAATCGTACAGTTTTTGTAGCTGAATCTGACGAATCTACTTCAAATGGTAAGAAAAGATCCAGTATTTTATAACACACCATATGCTATATAGTCAACATCATTCAAAAATCTCAATTATTGGTCAATGAACAGAAAGCAAAATCGTGTGGAACCTTGTTGATATTGTCCGTATTTTTATTGTAGATGAAAGTATGCAGGAAGAAGATATTATGAAAGAAAATGTTTCTAAATCTGTGGTCCGACGTAGCAGTGTTGTTGAAACACAAGTTATTTCCAGTAGTGAAGATGGTAAGGAATTTTTTTTTTTGTATCAGGTGGACAGCATAACATTGTCTCAATTTTTACTTGTTCCATATTTATGCAAAAACTATCAAGAGTATTAGGTACCTATATTCTCTGTAAATAGCTGTAAACTGTCCTATATGAATATATTTTATTCATTTTGGATTAAGCACTCGCACACATTAAGTTAAATAATAGCCTTACACACACTGTATGTGTGTAACATGCTTGTCGGGCTATTAAATAAATATAAATAACGCCCAACGATCACATACCTAGATCCTGGCCTAGGGAACCAGGAACTATCAGGACCATGATCCCACAACACCCAGACACGAAACGAATGCTTGTGCTTTTTTTTTCTGTGCATAAACATTTGTCCCGTCGCGGGAATCGAACCCGCAACCTCAGTGATGTATGAGATTTGAGCCAACCTGCCCAACCACTACACCACAGAGGCTGTAAAAAATTAATCATTGCTTATATCTCATACCCCTTATCTGCACAGACGGAAGCAGAAGAGGCAGCATTCGGAGACCTTCAGAATCTCAGAATAATGTGGTTGTGACTTCTTCAGATGAAGAAGGTAAGACTAAGTAAACAAAAAGTTTACTTCACACACTCTTATTTTTAAATATATCTAAATTCTATCGAAATATTTACCAAATTCCAAATTCCAAAATATTTATGTATTTGCTTTAAACATGGTACATTAAATGACACAGGTCTTAAATGTTTAAATGTTTAGTCATTACACATGTTTTATTACTTAATGTTTATTTTATTCTCAATGGGTAACTAACAGCTAGGATCTTAAATAATAGAATTTAGATAGCTAATTATAAGTTACCTAATAATTATTTTTTAGAAAAAAACAAAAACCGGAATATAAACCGGAATGTAAATTTCATGGATATAAGTCCAAGGTCATATATCCATGAAATTTATATGGGACCACTTCGTAGCTATACTGAACCCAACGCAAATGTTGAATTTTGAAGATTTGCAAATCGGTTCTTAAATGACAGAGTTCTGAAGTAACAAACATTAAAAAAAATGATTAAAAAATACAATTGAATAGAGAACCTTCTCCTTTTTTGAAGTCGGTTAAAAATCATTATTTTTACAAGTATAAATAAATCTATTCCATTGACAGCAGATGTATCACCAGAACTTGTGCCAAAACGGCGTCCTCCACCGCAACGGAAATCAGTAGACTCCAATGAATCCATAATTCTACGCCGAACTAAAAAACGGATGCTATTCCTCGACTCTGACACAGAAAATTCCATAGTCTTAGAACATGACAAGAACAATAAACATGTTTGCCGAAAAGAAACTCCTTTAAAAGTTAAAATTAATCATAAAACTAGTGAAGTAAACCAAAGTATGGATTATGATGAAGAAAGTTGTGACGGTGATGATGACGAAAATGATGATGATGATGATGATGACGAAAATGATGATGATGATGACGATGACGAAAATAATGATGATGATGATGATAAAAGTGACAACGATGACAGTAATATTGACAATAGCAAAGCAAGTAATACTGAACAAAGAAGTAAATTAAAAAAAAATGTTATTAAAAGTGATGAAAGTTCAGATGAGAATGAGAAGCCTTCGAAAAAGTTAGAAATGTCTAACAGTCAAAATAAGAGTCACGGAGATGATCATGACTTTTGTAGTAAATCTAAGAATGATGATGACCAAAGCAATGGTCAGAAAACTGATAATGATGTCAGATGGCAAACAGATGATGATGACGATGGGCCTGATGAAGACATGATGGCAATGTCACGGGCTACACGCATGAGTATCATGGGGGTGATGCCTAAGGACAATGATAGTGATGAATCTGACTTTCTGCAGTCAGATTCGGTGAGTAATTACTTCCTAACTGTTACATACATTGTAATTTTGTATGTATGTAATTTTTAAGTATTTGCACAGAGTACTAAGGGACAGAAGCATCACTCCGCAAAGAAATTTAAACAAATAGCAAATCTTGCTTTGACGCAATAAAATTCAATTCAGCTCGCGTAGCGCTGCATACCTACCAGTCATATTAACCTACAGAGCGCCTCTCTTTCTATCGCATAGCTCTTATCTCTTCTGACGCGGCACGTGTAACGATGCGAGACCCGCCGTCGGTGTCCGGCTATGTACTTGTAGCTTCGTACCTACAGTGCGGAGTGCGCTAGGCCTGGTATTTCATCATCAACTTTATTCCATAAGTAATTATTAATATTTACTTACAGAGTTCCCACAAAACAGGGGAAAGTATAGCAGACAGCCTGGAAAATCTATATGAAGTATCTATTCACAAAACCCCAGAGACGTTGGTAGAATCTGATGATGACTTACCGGCAGTCACCGTACACGAAACACCAGAAAAGACTACAGAATCTAGAGATGACATGCCCGAAGCATCTACACATAAAACCCCTAATAAATCTTTAGAATCAGATGATGAATTACCAGAAGTCACTATTCATCAAACGCCTGAAAAGACTAATGAATATGCAAATGACTTACCTGAAGTATCAATAAACAGAACCCCGGTAAAATCTACAGAATCTTCCAAAGATGATTCTAGAATTTCATGTTCTCCTTTCTCCAGCCCTTTGCATGATATAACAAGTGAAATCACAAATTCACCTAGAATTAACTTAAAGGAATTTAAGAGGAAATCTAAAGCATTAAATGCTAATGCAAAGGTGTCCGGCTTCATGGATTTAACAACAATCTCGCACAACTCTAAGCCTAATGATTTGAGTAAAGTTGGAGTTATAGATTTAAGCAATATTAGAAGTTATGGTGCTAAGAATAAAGATCTAGATAAGTCTGCAAGTGTTTTGACGGGGAAGAAGCCTTCTTTTGACGATGATGAGGTGACAATAATTGACTCGAAACCGGAGATCATTGCACTGAGCAGCGATGATGAAGACGAGGTAAGCATTTTGTTAGCAATTGTCTTTTATTTTATCGCTTATAGATTTTTGGCCACTGTCTCGCCTGATGTAAAGCCACGATAAGGCCGAAGATTAAGCACTGATGTTTAAGAAGATGGCAGTCCTTAATTGTTTACCACACACCATTCTGAAACACTACTTGATTGCTTGACGCTGGTTGGTTTAACAACCGCGCGAGCCTACCAAAGCGCGCAAGCTGGCTTATTTACATGTGACAGCCTATGTGGTATAGTGGTTGAGCAGGTTGGTTCAAATGTCATACACCACTAAGGTTGCGGGTTCGATTCCCGCGACGGGACAAAGTTAATAAACAGTGGGTACAATGGGCGGCCTTATTGCTATGTATTATGTAGTTATTTATATATATATATAATATATATATATATATAATATATATATATATATAATATATATATAATATATATAATATATATATAATATATATAATATATATATAATATATATATATATATATATGCATGTATATTTATATTGTAATATTATTATGTATTTGTACTTTTATTTAGGATAAGACCACATAATTTATTATCATTTTATATATACCGTGGACCTCTCTGACTCCGCTATTTATCCAAATGTTGACTGGAAGAGATCGCTTTTAGCGATAAGCCCGCCCATTGTACTTTAGTTTTAAGTTGTTTTCATGTACCTACTGATTATTTTTGTTTGGTGTACAATAAAGCATTTTGTAGTGTAGTTAATACAGACAGATTGATATATAAATATTGGAAATCTTTTGTCGCAAGCAAACTGGTAGTGCCGTTATGCCGTGCCGTGCCAAGGGGTTTAAACTCATAAAGTAATATGGTTTAACTCTAGCCTTATGTTATAGAGGCTCAGTCTCGTTGCCAATTCGAAATTTTCTTCTAGCATAGGCGTCAGTTCGGAAAATAAATTTATTTAAAAAAAAAACATTTAAAACTGACGCTAAAATAATAATTTAAACAAAAAAAAGCTTGACTTCAAATTGAGATGGGACAAATCTGGAAGTATATTCTATCAAATAAAAAAAAAACCAAAGTCGATGAATACATGACGGAGTACTGAGGTAACAAAATATAATGAATTTTTTCAATACTCTTATGAATAAATGAACCATTATAATTTTTTTTATTTAAAAAAAAAGTACAATCAAATTGAGAACCTCCTCCTATTTTTGAAGTCGGTTGATCGTTTACGATATCCTAAAGGCCCATAGAGTTGCAAACTTTACATTTATAAATGAGGGTAGATTCAAAACACTCTCGCAACGGTATTCGAACAGTTGTTGAAAATATGAAAAAAGTATGTGATAAAATAATCCTGTGTTCCATTTCTGTGTTTAAGTTATAATTGCATTGTTTGTTAATAGCAAAGTGTATCGTAGTTAGTTTCCGAAGAAAGAGCAATGTCGGCGAAAAGTCCAAAGCCCGTAAGTTTTTGACCATTTTCTAGACCTATATATCGCGTTGATCACTAATTAGATTAATTAGGTTATGTTCTATCCAGTACGTTAAATAACGAATCCCCTCACGGCTGGAACTTTGATTGTTCATTGATATGATCGTTATTTTTATTATTTTATACACTAGCACAGGGCTTCCCTAACTGTGCGTCGCGACATTATCTCAAGGGGGTCGATTCAACAAAGTAAAATAAATATTTATGTTTTGTTTTTGTGAGTTATTTGGAATTTTTCTGATAACTTGTTACTAGGCTAGGACTACAACTGGTATGGTAGGTAGTTTTTGATCAGAGGGCAACGTCGCAAAAAAATGGCAAATGCCCAAGGGCGTCACAGTAAAAAAAAGTTTGGGATGCCCTGCACTAGTAGCAGCTTTAGAGCTGATACGTGGATGTCACATACTTAGATAGATAGGTAGATGAACGCTTTATTGAAAACATTAAAAAGACATTACATTAAAAACAAAAGACTATTGACAAGTTATGCTTAACAGTTTCACGAGACGATAGATTATTAACTTAATACTCGCACTTTATTGAGCTAACCCCTCCGGCCCCTTAGCACGGACCGGAGACAAAACAATTTATCTCCTGTTTTATCCACTTTCGTCAAACAAATAATTAATTTTTAGAAAAAACAAACCGACTTCAATGTATCTTCGAAGTCCAAGGTCAAATATCGATGAAATTTATATGGGACCACTTCGTAGCTATACTGAACCCAACGCAAATTTTACAAATCGGTTCATAAATGACGGAGTTCTGAGGTAACAAATATAAAAAAAAGAAATACAATCGAACAGATAATCTCAGTCAGTCGAAAGTCAGTTAAAAAGAGGATATAATGATATAAAGAGGGAATAAAATTGTTGTCTCCGGTCCATGCTAAGGGTGCTGGCCGACGACATTAGGAACACTGTCTAGCAAGACACAGGTTACGAACTAATTAGTGAGACAGAGGTCCAAAAAAATTTTTAAATCTAGCCTAGTCTAGCGTTGTAATGAAAAGTGTTACAATGGGCGGACTTATCATTAAAAGGCACTCTTCCAGGAACTTTTTAGGTGCACTTGTCCAATGTTTTACGAGGCTATTTTTAAAAGGGTCTGTAGGAGCACTTCTTACTGTCTCTGGAAGCTTGTTCCACGCACTCACTACGCGGTTCGGCATTACCAGTTTCAGCGAGTGCCCTCTCAGTGCCTTATTGTTATTTAGTTTATACTATTTTTATCTTATAAGTATACCCAGTTATATATATCCAGATTATATATCGCTTGCTTGTTACGACTGCACTTAACTGTTTTAATGAGTATTTACCTCCGTTTAAACGAGTCCCAGCAGTGGGAACATCACAATGTGATGACAATCGGATTTCACCCCAATTTATCGATTTCAGGTGAAAGCCGACAAGAAGTCCAAGTCCCCTCGAGTCCCCAAGTCCCCTCGAGTCCCAAAGTCCCCCATACCGAAGTCTCCGCGACCCAAGGACGAGGATTCCAAGCATGGCGCTGACAATACCATCAAGAGTTACCTGGTGCCGCCCAGCTACCCTAACCAGGTGGTGTACGTCAAAAAACACGTTAGGGAGAACGAGCTCAATAAATTGACGAGGCTGCAGGACGACCTTAAAAGTGTCAGGGTAAGTTGGTTTAACTTTTGTTTTATTAAGCCCCGACGGAAGAGGGTGTTATAATTTTGACCACTATGTGTCTGTCTGTGGCACCGTAGCTATTAAACGGGTGAACCGATTTGGAAGCGGCTTTTTTTATTTGAAAGCAGGTTTTCTAGTGGTGGTTCTTAATAATAATATAGTTTATTTGCCACAAAATTAAAGAACATTTTTAGCCACATACTGGCCTCAATAGTTATACAAACACAACAGTTACACTAGCCGTTGTTGAGTCTCAGATGCCTAGGCTAGGCGTATACCTGTAATGTAGGCATCTGCGCTTCCCCATGTATTTACACATTATTATCAAAATGTGTCGGTTTTTTTATAGTTCCCAAAGGGTGAAACGGGACCCTATTACTAAGACCCCGCTGTCCGTCCGTCTGTCTGTCTGTCTGTCAGTCTGTCACCCGGCTGTATCTCATGAACCGTGACAGTTAGACAGTTGAAATTTTAACAGTTGATGTATTTCGATTGCCGCTATAACGACAAATACTAAAAAACAGAATAAAAAAATATTAAAGTGGGACTCCCATACAACAGACATGATTTTTTAGCCTTTTTTATACATAGTCGTACGGAACCCTTCGTGCGCGAGTCCGACTCGCACTTGGTCGGTTTTTTATTGCCCTACCTAATGTAACACTAAGTACCTACTTCTCACTAGTTCTCACTGATCTAACGCAAGTACGCATCATTTGTTATTGTTCCTCATAATTCATTAATACGAAATATTTTAATATACTTCTAGATCTTAAAAGGTTACACAAATAAGTGAAGGCATTAAAAATAGATTAGGTATATTATTTGAATGATAACAAACTATGCCATAACAAAATTAAACATACAAATCACAATTACAAAACTGTTACAATATGAATATTATATATTACATATGTTTTACTGAGATTACATTTTATTTACAAATGATTCAATCTATCATAGTATATGTAAAAAATAAATATAATTCTTAAAAATATTTATCACATTAGCTAAATGTTATATACAGTATAAAAAGGATTATGTGCTGTGAGGCTGATGATAGCCCCATGCTAATGTGTGAACATGATGATGATGATGAATAATTTCCTCTTGACTATTCATTAACGGCAAACCTTGTCACCTTCGGTGAGAACGTATGTGGCTAGCAAACCCTAAATTGGTTTTGAATGTCCTATTGCAAGGCGCACAATGCAACTGACCGGACGTGTTATAGGTATAGGTACAGGAAGGTTTTAGACGGTTTTGAAGGCCTGCACTAATATGAGAACAGTCATGCTCCTGGTGGTTAGACAATCTGTCTTCAGTAGGAAAGTCAAGTAAACATCCGTCACATATGTGAACCGCGTGTTGCTGATGAGAAATTTGTTTGCTGATCAATCGCGAAAAGTTTTTAATATAACAATAGTGATGATTCGATCCGTTATGGATGTATAACAAATTAATGTGTTTATTTTTACGACGTTCCGTAAAGTAGAGCGGACCTGTAACGATATGTTTCTTTGATTCGTCGTTGAATTCTAAACCGAAAACACTTATGCTTACATCATTCAATTGTTCAACTTTAGGTATATCGGTGAATTTGACCGGGAAGGATATACCTTCAAAGTTGAGTTTATTTGAATGCACGCTGTAAGAGGATGTCCGGTCTGAGTTTTTGCTAACGGGATATAGCGCCGAAAGCAACGCCCATTTAAAACATAAATTATCTGCATTTTTTACGTTTATTACGGCTTTTTTGGCTTTGATGTCCTCTGGCAGATCAATGTACGAAGTACCACATAACGTATTAACTTTTTTTACGTTTATAATCATATAATTGATATGTTGAAGACTCCATCCACTGTCTTTGTTCTCGAAGGCCCTTATGTTATTCGTTAAACTGTCGCGCATAGATGAGAAGAAAGTGTTCAAGTCGACCTCTCGAATAATTGTGTAGTCACAAGTTTGAAAATTGAATGAATCTGAAATATTTTTAGATGGCTGTACGAAATCGGCATGTAAAACAAAGCAGACCTTAATCACGGTATGTTGCTTAATAGTTTCGTTAATTAGAAGTAATATATCATCTTTGATTGAATTTAAAAATGATTCTGGTGTTTGATAAGCTAATTCAGATTGTGTTGCTTTGGTCTTGATTCTATAGGATTCTAGAATTAATTGACGTTGATCACACGCAGGTTTTATTACAGAGATATTGCCTTCACTTCCTAGATATCCGTGTGATTTTAATGCATTGTATGTGTGTATTTTACATATACTGCGATTTACCGCATCTTTATCGAAGATAGATTTACACGACGAAGTTGATGGTTGTTCAAGTCTTGGCCGCTTTGCATTGGTAGTGTCACACAACTGGCACGAGGAAGTTGATGGTTGTTCAAGTCTTGGCCGCTTTGAATTGGTAGTGTCATTTTCCCTCTCGATATCCTTTTCTTGTTCTAAGTTTTCTTCGATACGTAGTTCTCTGTAATACAAGAAACACCTTTTAATTTTGCTAAGTAGGGGCTTACAATCAGTCTGTGGAGTAGTGGTTGGCTTAAATCGCATATACTACTGCGGTTGCGGGTTTGTTTCCCACGGCGGGACAAATGTTTGTGCACAGGAGAAAAGCGCAATTATTTGTTTTGTGTCTGGGTATTGTGGGACCATGGCCCTCATAGTTCCTGGATCTTTAGATAAAGGAAATCCTAGTTAGGGACCAGGATCTATGTATGTGATCGTTGGGCGTAGTGGTTTATTTATTTTTATTTAATAAAAACATGTTGCTTCATTAATTCCTACGGCATAAAAAATTGAACGTGTTGGTTTCTATTGCGTAGTTTATCAAAAAAGGAAATGCAAAGTAAACCTTCTAATGTAGGGTCTCTCGTGGTTTAGTGGTCAAGACACTAACCAGCTAGTAGACAAAAGGTTACGGGTTCAATTCGGACCTGTCATATTTTGCGCTGCCTAAAAGTATCTATCAATATAAATAAAAATTAAATGCTGTCCGTTGGTAAGCTCATCACTTGAGAAAGACTGGACCGATTTGGGTAATTAATGTTTTAATAATCTAAATAGTTTTATTCTTTATATTGGAAAAGTTTCCCGAAAAATTGAGAAATTCGGGAAAATCTGAAAGCGCGTTCTCGCACCGGTGACCCCGCGGGGCGCAACTAGTATAATGATATTCAAATTTTTAGCGAGGTTTACCTATACTATCTACCAAGGTATTATAAACATTCTTATTCCTAATTATTTTCTCATTTTTAATTTGTAATTGTTAATTTTTAGTTTGTAAATATGGAGCTTTAATTGACCGAAATAAACAATTTTTATTTTTATTTATTTTATTTTATGTGCTTCTATGATAAATAAATAAAAAATATATAAAGTCAAATTTCAAGTACTTACTTGACGTTTTTCTCGACCTCTGCACAAATATTGTACAGCTCCTCATCATCGGCAGAATCAAACGCACTAAAGCGTTCTGCTTCTTCACAGACCTCACATATTTCAACGTCTTCACATATCTCACAGAGTTGCGTGTTACATTCCAGAAAAGCACTGTCACACACGTCGTTATTGTTAACCATTTTGCACAGTAACCAGGCCTAGCGCACTCCACACTGTAGGTACGAAGTTACAAGTACATAGCCGGACACCGACGGCGGGTCGCGCGTCGTTACACGTGCCGCGTCAGAAGAGATAAGAGATGCGATAGAAAGAGAGGCGCTCTGTAGGTTAATATGACTGGTAGGTATGCAGCGCTACGCGAGCTGAATTGAATTTTATTGCGTCATAGCCACAGTCGCTATTTGTTTAAATTTCTTTGCGGGGTGATGCTTCTGTCCCTTAGTATTCTGTGCAGTAACAGAACTCCAATGATTTATAAAAACAACTGATGCTCGTAAGAGCTTACTGTGACTATTTATACTGCTACAGGTAAAAATGGTACATCCTCTTCTGCAATTACTAGTTTAGCATAGAAACAATTATTAGTCATTAAGTAATGATCGTAACAGTGATTACTTATTGTCATTAAGTAAGGGTGATCCGCTACATAGATTACCTATTGTCAAAACGGAATGTTTTGCTCGAATCCCGTTAAGCAAAGATAATGGTAAGGATAAGTAATTAGTTAAGTCTTAACCTACTAATTAGACAATCAAAAGTAATGATATCAAAAAAAACTGCATTCCATCATATTTGCTTAATGCTAAGCCGCCAAGCAGTAGTGCGCAAGCATTACTGTGTTCCGGTTTGAAGGGCATTGTAGCCAGCGAAATTACTGGGCATTATGAGACTCAACAGCTAATTGTCTCAGGGTGAGCGCAGTGCAGCGCCGCGCAGGATTTTGCAAAACAAAGTTCTGGGTGGTGCTGTTATTGTTAAGGGCTGGCGTAGTGCTTACTATCAGGCAAACGACCAGCTCGTCTCGTCATTCAGTTACATAAACAAAAATATCCTTACGAAGGTACAAACTCTTTCGTAATCTGTATGTGTAACTTTTAAGTATGTCCGGCGGGGGTATGAGTATGCCAAAACACGGGTCTCCAGGATGGACAGGAATTTTGATAGAAATATTGCGGTCATTGTGGTGTCCATTATAAAACAATCCAATTATATGTAAATATGATATACTATTAAAAATAAAACAAATATAAATATTTTAATACCTACTTTATTTTTTTAACCTATTTGATCCCACTGCCGGGCAAATAGGTTAAAAAATACTCCATCTCCCTCCCTCATGGATGGATCCCTCTACATTTCGACCTCAGGCCAGTCACTCCGGAAATAAAAGACATATTTTTTTTTTAAGACCTCTGTCGCCATCTTGCTTCCTTTTCCCCACGATCCACTACTTGTTGTCAACACAAAAACTCATTACTATAGTAGGTACTTATAATATTAATGAATAATGAAAATGAATAAATAAAAACATTGTATATATACATACATATCTATATTCTGATGAATCTATACTTATAATAAAACTGTAACGAAGCGGTTACTGTACATTTAAGATATATTTGAAAATCTATTTTTTTAGGAGTATATGGTAGCAACAGAAGCCAAAAATACAATTTTTAAAATTTTTGTCTGTCTGTCTGTCTGTCCGGGATAAACTCAGAAACTAGGGTACTAATTTGAATGCAGTTTTTTGAAATATGTTCTGTGGAGTCTGGCGCTACACATAGGCTTTGTTTCATCAAAATCGGTCCAGTAATATTGAAGTTATGACGCAATTTTGGAAAATATATACATGTCCACTATAAGTTGAACCACGGAACATACCGGATCCTTTGTGCACAAGGCTCAGCTTAAACTGGTTTATTCATGGGTTGACATGATGGTATTCTAAAAAATGGTTTGTAGAGTTCTAGGCCACGTAACAAACTTCCTAATCCTAATCTATGTCTATACATATAATAAAATCGTAGAACCCAAAAAATCTGTACTTGGAAGATATTCGAAAAAAAACCAGCCAGGGCGATATAAAATGAGTAACTAAACAAAATAAAACAGTTTTTAAAATGTTTGTTTGTTTGTTTGTTTGTTTGGACATCTATAACTTAAAAACAAATGACGGGATTTTAATGGCGTTTCCACGAATATGTTTAATTAAATTCTGATTTTAATATAGGCTATCGACATTTTGAAATATCTACTTATGGGGGGTTAAATGGGGGCCACGTTAGTATGGAAAAAAGTAAGTAGATTATCCTAAAATCTTGAAACTCCGAATCTATACTATTATAAAAAAGGAAAAAAACCAATTCTGTACATTGAAGATAATTTTGTAAAACTAACTGGGATGGACTATTTAGAGGGTACTGCATCCGAATCTATGGTTTTTTAGAATATTTTTCTGTTTGTTTGTTTGTGTGTTTGTTATCTATAGACTCGAAAACTACCGAACGGATCCTAATGCGGTTTTTAGTGTTTAATAGCCTACCTCTTAACTTAAAATCTGGTGTATGTTTCATAGCGCTGTGACACCGCAATGCAGAGATATCTTACCATAAGCGTACCAAGTCATGAAGAAAAAGCAAGTTCCCACATGTTTAGCTTCTATAGACTCAAAAACTACCAAACTGATTTTAATGCAATGTTCAATGTTTGATAGCCTATATCTTAACTTAAAATTTGGTGTATATTTCATAGCGCTATGACATCGCAATGCTGAGATATCTTTACATAAGCATACGAAGTCATGCAGAATCTATCCTTATATAATATTATAAATGCGAAAGTTTGTTACCACGTATCACCGTAACTACTGAACTGATTTTGATGAAATTTGGCATAAAGATAGTTTAAGTACTAAATTGAAACAAAGACTATGTTAACTTTTAAAAATCAACCTCCAAAGGGGTGAAAATGGGTGGCAAAGTTTGTATGGAAAATTTTTATTCCTTGGTTCAATTAGCTCAAAACTTGGTACAAATAAACTTTAACATAAATAATCAAACATGTATTTTTTATTTTATCAAAACTATTCCTAGGAAGGGTGCATGGGAGTTTCAAACTTTATATGGTTTTTTTCACTGTATACCTTATTCCGTGGTTCAATTCACTCACAACTCAGAATAAATAAACTTTAACATAAATTTTAAAATATGTATTCTTATTTACACGGTTTAAATCCTAATATAGTATGCTATAATATAGAACGTAATATAATATATAATATATTACATAATGTAATTTATAATGTAATACATAATGTACATAATGTAATATATAATATACAAAAAAAATTTTTTTCGCCGCTTGCCTCATGGCCAGCACAACGCTTGACCACAACAATTGTTGCAATGCCACCCAGAACCCGAATACCATAAAAATCAATGCGTAGCGTAGAGACATCAGATAGTTAGTCTCATTTATGCCCAGTAATTTAACTGGCTACAATGTCCTTTAAACTGGAACATAGTAACGCTTTCGCACTATTGCTTGGGGACAGAATAATTGGCAAAGCTATAGTAAAGTTTGTATGATATTTTTTTTATTTTAGTTCGATTCAATCAAAACTTTGTACAAATAAACTTTAAAATAAATTATAAAACACATGATTTTCAAAATAATTATAAAATAAAAAATATTTTTTCAATACTACCCTTAGGAAAGGTGCAAAGGAGTTATAAAATTTGTATGTATTTTATTTTATTTTGGTTCGATTCACTCATAACTCAGTTCAAATATGTAATAAAATATAATTTATAAAAATAATGTAATTTATAAAAAAATGTTCGCTCGCCTAATAGCAAGCACAACGCCTGACCTCAACAAATAAACTTATTACCATTAAAATCACTGCGTAGCGCTGCACCCCGGGACATCATATATTAAGTCTCATATGCCCAGTATTTTTTCTGACCACAATGCCTTCAAACCGGAACACAGTAAAGCTTGCGCACTACACACTTGCGCTTGGCGGCAGAATAACTGGCAAATCTGTGGTAACTACCCAGACGGCCTGCCGCACACGAGAGACCTAACTCGGTTTAAATCCTAATCCTAATAATATTATAAATGCGACAGTTTGTGTGTATGATGTTTTCATTCACTCAGATCTTGGTACAAATAAACTACAAAATAAATAGTCAAATACTTCTTTTTCTAAACTTCCATGATTTTCAAAATAATAAAAAAATAAAAAAATATGTTTTTAATACAACCCTTAGGAAAGGTGCAAATGAGTTCTAAAGTTTTTATGGAAAATTTTATTTTTTGGTTTGATGCACTAAAAACTCGGTTTAAATAAACTATAAAGTAAATACTGAATTATGTACTTTTTATTTTTACAATATTATCACTATGGGGTATAGAATAGAGTTCTAAGCTTTGTATGAAAAATTGTATTCCATGGTTTGAATAAAATAGAGAGTTTAGACGTAAGAGACGTAGGTAATAGTGCAATTCACCGTCGTCGTTTATAATCGGTGATGGGGCATGCCTGTTTAGGCAATTTCGTATATTTTATACGGGATCCCATGTTTGGCACGGGAAATACGAGAACAAATCGTCGAAAACGTGCTTAACAATTGAAGCGAGTTCGCAAATACAGAATCATGATATATTCGGAAATAATCGTAACAGCGCAGCCGAGCAGCTGACTACTTTTCTTACTTGCGACACATTAATCTCCGCGCGGGTGAAGCCGCGGGGCGCAGCTAGTAAAATATAATTATACAATTTCAATATCTTTATCTTGTAAAGTTGTCGGATTGTCGGAATTCAAGTCAAGTCAAAGGATATTAATTAAAAAGGCATAAAATGCAAATCAAATTGTTTATTGCTAGAATGTTGTATACAAAGATGACAAATAAAGATAATTCCTAACATTGTAATAATAACAGTGGCGTGCAGTATTAACATAATTTCAAAAAATATAATTATATTAAATTCAAATTGAGAACGAGTGTGGCTCAATGGGAGCACGTGCGTCTTTCGATCGGACGCACCCGAGTTCGAATCCCACTGGCCCCGCACTACTGACTTTCTTAAGTTATGTGCGGATTTAACACTGGCTCTAAAAACGGTGAAGGAAAACAACGTGAGAAAACCGGCATGTCCAAGAATTTATCACAAAAAGTCAAGGGCATGTGACATTCACCGACCCGCACTGGGCCAGCGTGGTGGATTATGCCCAAACTCTTTCTATGAGAGAAGGCCCGTATCCCAGCAGTGGGAACGTGATGGGCTGATGATGATGATGATGAAATTCAAATTGTCAGATTATCAGAACTAGTGAATTAATAAATGCACTTTTGAACTAGTGAATTAATAGAGTTAGTGATCTTTATCAATAAGTAATATAAACAACTTTCTTTATAGAGAAATAACAGCGTTGACAAACAAGTGATGAAGAAAAACATCGCGTGCCATTTCTATTCTATGTTATTGAATGATGAGACGAGAAATTCGTTCACTAGATGCCAACCAACACGCCTGCCTGTAACAGTTGCAACACCACCCATTGTTATACAAAATAATAATTACAAATTTAATAAAACCCTGACACAATGAAACATGTCTAAGAACCACCGCTAGAAAACCGGCTTTCAATTTTAAAAAACCGCATCCACATCGGTTCCCCGTTTAAGAGCTACGGTGCCACAGACACACACATAGTGCTCAAACTAATAACGCACTTAAGTTTTCTTATTCGAAACATTATAAAAGTTGCCCGGGAACTTCTAGACAGAACATTGATACTCATTGAAAGCGTTACTTCTAGCTACTTCTAGACGAGATGGACATGGCCACGCTGCCCGACGGCGGCTCCCGGCTGATCATGAGGCTCAGCGCACTGGAGGCGGAAGTACGTCGCCAGGGGGACAAAGTGGCCAATATGGTGGTGGAACCAGGTAACATACTAATAGAATAGGGGATCGGACTGTGTAGGACTGTGTTATTGTCTATTTCTTTCAATTAGTATACAATAAAGAGTTTTTCTATTCTATCGGACAGTAATCGGGAAAATATCTAAAATGTAGTTAGAACGAATGTTCGTCGAACCAGAAAGAACATTCAATCAATATTTTTGTGAAATAATAATGATTTATATTTTTAAATCAACAAGTAAAATTTAATAATTCTGACATTTTTAATCTGTTCTTCATTTCAAACGAAACAACAATCACAGCGCATCATTTGAAGGCTAATGCCGTGAGTCAAGCTTGTGTTTATTTTACGTGTTTGCTTTTCATGAAATGTATTTTTGCTAATTTTTTCGTTCCATTACTACAATGTAGTCCCCAAACTTCACAAAACGTATTTAAATCTCTTTACAAGTTTTATTTCGAAGAATTTGTCGTTTTCTACCTACATATGATGATTATGATATTCATATGTCGATCCCCTATTGATTGACGAGACAACAAGGTCGTTTACATTATTTCAATTTATGAAACAGTTATGAAACGAGCAACTCGTTCGCCTGAATGTACCACGCCTGCCCATAACAATTGAACTTTTAATACCATAAAAGGCACTCTAAATTGTACCGAGTGCAACTCTGTGGAAGACGTGTACCATATACTGGTGGAGTGTGTGCGGAACGAAGTTGAAAGGACAATGTTAAGTTGTGAGACAGGAATTGATTTAAAGGAACTGGCCAAATTTAATAGCATCCTGGCTTATCCTTAATTGGAGGAGGCCAGAATGGCGTAGAGTTTAAGATGAAGTGAGCCTATGAGTGTGACATGATCATGTCTGATCAAACCCTCTATAAATATCAATAAAGATGTAAAAAAAGCACTCTGTAGAACTGCATTGCTATCATCACCCCGAGACTTCAGATATTAAGTGTCATATGCCCAGTAATTTATTTGGCTACAATGCCCTTTAAACAGGAACACAGTAATGCTTGCTCACTACTGCTTGGCGGCAGAATAACTTGCAAAGCTGTGGTACCAACCCAGACGGCCTCCCGAATACGCCGCATACGAGAGACCTACAAGAGGATTCACGCGTGGTTTCCCGGTATAAAAAGTAGCCTATAGTGTTCACTCAAATCTGTTGAGCCGTTTCAGCGCCAGCGTGCAGAAGTAACAAACACATTAACAAACATACAAACAATCGCATTTATAATATGGATAATTTTTAACCGTTACCAAAAATACTGATTGTGCACCAAATTTGGTCTGTTTTTAGCACTCAAACGTATAAGGGGCAGCCCTTGGCCCTTGGGCCACCCCAACGGTATAAGGGGCAGCCCTCGGTAGGTTAGGGTGCGGCGGGGTGGCCCTTGGGCCACCCTAACGCCGTGAAACACACGTAACGTAACGTGTGATTCATAAAATAGGTTAGGAAATATTTTAATGAACAAATTTTGGTTCACAATCAGTATATTTGGCGGAAAAACGGGAATAAATTGTGGTACAGTTAAATACGATCCTTATTATATAAGTGTGATTATTCTATGTACAGATCAGCCTTCCGCAGCGGACATAGCCAAGGATGGGTTCGACAAGGGACTCTCTTGGGAGGATATACAGAAGGCCAGTAATGCCGTGCAGCCGAGAATGTTTGGCAGGCAAGGTGAGTACATTCATTTTCTCTTTCATTTTTAACCTAATTGAGTGACCAGACAAGCAGATCCTTCACTTGATGGTAAGCAACACGCTTGACTGTAACAGTTGCAGCACTCCCGAACTTTTTTATGTAAAATCGCGGCACTGCACTGCGCTCCTCAAGACAATAGCTCTTAAGTTTCATAATGCCCAGTAAGTTCGCTACTGCTCTTAAAGAAAGTAGTAAGTAGTTAAAATTACCTTAAGCAATTTGATTGCGTTAGTAAAAATGTGGTCAATTGCGCTTCTGACTTTTAAGATTTACAGTAAGTATATTCCCGCGTTTTCAGAAATTATAAGAACTAGCACTGTAGTTGACGTATTTGCGGACCCATTGCGAGGGTTTCGTAAAAACACATTAGATTTTTTAATAGTTCCAATATCCCGTGAGTATTGAGACGAGAACTCTATTCTAATCTACATAGGTGAAATGAAGCATTACCTTTATAAGTACTTTTTATGTTATTCCATTTTAGTTTACTTTTGCATGCGGTGTTTACCTATAAAATATTATGCGTTTAGCAATTATATTTATCGAATATTTATTTAAGCATGTACTGATGTAATAATTGTTGGTAAACCATAAATAAACAAAATAAAAAAAATCTACGACTCGCCAAACTATCGCTCTCTGCACCGTTGCACCTCGTGACCTGCATGCACAGTAGCAAACGTAATAGATTAAAAAAAATATCTAAATCTCACGTTTTCATGGATTTAGAATGCATTGTCATCGAGTTGTGAGCTACCCTGAAAGTTTCAGCCGGATAGCTAATCGAGAAGTGCTCGAAATTTAAGTTGCAAGATTCCACCCGGAACGACAGACAGACAGACAAGAAAGTGACTTAATAAAAACGAGGTAATAAAATGGATACCAAAGTGTATACTGCGCAAGTCACGTGGTTCGCCGGTGAGATAAAGCTTGGCGTGAGGCATACTTGCTTAAAACAATGCTTATTCGCAGCGATGGCGACGCACATGGCCGAGCGCAACCTGATCCTGGAGCGGCTGCGCGACCTGCACGAGTCGCTGGCGTCGCGCCCCTCCGAGGCGACCGTTGCCCCCGCCCCGCGCCTGCTGCGCTCCCCCCTCATGCCGCACCAGCTGCACGCGCTGGCGTGGCTGCAGTGGCGCGAGACGCAGCGGCCCAGCGCCGGCATCCTGGGTAACGTACCGCCCCCGCGCTCCCCCCTCATGCCGCGCCGGCTGCACGCGCTGACGTGGCTGCAGTGGCGCGAGACGCAGCGGCCCAGCGCCGGCATCCTGGGTAACGTACCGCCCCCGCGCTCCCCCCTCATGCCGCGCCGGCTGCACGCGCTGACGTGGCTGCAGTGGCGCGAGACGCAGCGGCCCAGCGCCGGCATCCTGGGTAACGTACCGCCCCCGCGCTCCCCCCTCATGCCGCGCCAGCTGCACGCGCTGACGTGGCTGCAGTGGCGCGAGACGCAGCGGCCCAGCGCCGGCATCCTGGGTAACGTACCGCCCCCGCGCTCCCCCCTCATGCCGCGCCGGCTGCACGCGCTGACGTGGCTGCAGTGGCGCGAGACGCAGCGGCCCAGCGCCGGCATCCTGGGTAACGTACCGCCCCCGCGCTCCCCCCTCATGCCGCGCCAGCTGCACGCGCTGACGTGGCTGCAGTGGCGCGAGACGCAGCGGCCCAGCGCCGGCATCCTGGGTAACGTACCGCCCCCGCGCTCCCCCCTCATGCCGCGCCGGCTGCACGCGCTGACGTGGCTGCAGTGGCGCGAGACGCAGCGGCCCAGCGCCGGCATCCTGGGTAACGTACCGCCCCCGCG
Organism: Petrophora chlorosata; assembly: GCA_951640565.1. Classification (NCBI taxonomy): domain Eukaryota; kingdom Metazoa; phylum Arthropoda; class Insecta; order Lepidoptera; family Geometridae; genus Petrophora; species Petrophora chlorosata. The sequence continues at coordinate 14,498,881 of OX621207.1, read as the reverse complement.
CTCCCCCCTCATGCCGCGCCGGCTGCACGCGCTGACGTGGCTGCAGTGGCGCGAGACGCAGCGGCCCAGCGCCGGCATCCTGGGTAACGTACCGCCCCCGCGCTCCCCCCTCATGCCGCGCCAGCTGCACGCGCTGACGTGGCTGCAGTGGCGCGAGACGCAGCGGCCCAGCGCCGGCATCCTGGGTAACGTACCGCCCCCGCGCTCCCCCCTCATGCCGCGCCGGCTGCACGCGCTGACGTGGCTGCAGTGGCGCGAGACGCAGCGGCCCAGCGCCGGCATCCTGGGTAACGTACCGCCCCCGCGCTCCCCCCTCATGCCGCGCCGGCTGCACGCGCTGACGTGGCTGCAGTGGCGCGAGACGCAGCGGCCCAGCGCCGGCATCCTGGGTAACGTACCGCCCCCGCGCTCCCCCCTCATGCCGCGCCGGCTGCACGCGCTGACGTGGCTACAGTGGCGCGAGACGCAGCGGCCCAGCGCCGGCATCCTGGGTAACGTACCGCCCCCGCGCTCCCCCCTCATGCCGCGCCGGCTGCACGCGCTGACGTGGCTGCAGTGGCGCGAGACGCAGCGGCCCAGCGCCGGCATCCTGGGTAACGTACCGCCCCCGCGCTCCCCCCTCATGCCGCGCCAGCTGCACGCGCTGACGTGGCTGCAGTGGCGCGAGACGCAGCGGCCCAGCGCCGGCATCCTGGGTAACGTACCGCCCCCGCGCTCCCCCCTCATGCCGCGCCGGCTGCACGCGCTGACGTGGCTGCAGTGGCGCGAGACGCAGCGGCCCAGCGCCGGCATCCTGGGTAACGTACCGCCCCCGCGCTCCCCCCTCATGCCGCGCCGGCTGCACGCGCTGACGTGGCTGCAGTGGCGCGAGACGCAGCGGCCCAGCGCCGGCATCCTGGGTAACGTACCGCCCCCGCGCTCCCCCCTCATGCCGCGCCGGCTGCACGCGCTGACGTGGCTACAGTGGCGCGAGACGCAGCGGCCCAGCGCCGGCATCCTGGGTAACGTACCGCCCCCGCGCTCCCCCCTCATGCCGCGCCAGCTGCACGCGCTGACGTGGCTGCAGTGGCGCGAGACGCAGCGGCCCAGCGCCGGCATCCTGGGTAACGTACCGCCCCCGCGCTCCCCCCTCATGCCGCGCCGGCTGCACGCGCTGACGTGGCTGCAGTGGCGCGAGACGCAGCGGCCCAGCGCCGGCATCCTGGGTAACGTACCGCCCCCGCGCTCCCCCCTCATGCCGCGCCAGCTGCACGCGCTGACGTGGCTGCAGTGGCGCGAGACGCAGCGGCCCAGCGCCGGCATCCTGGGTAACGTACCGCCCCCGCGCTCCCCCCTCATGCCGCGCCGGCTGCACGCGCTGACGTGGCTGCAGTGGCGCGAGACGCAGCGGCCCAGCGCCGGCATCCTGGGTAACGTACCGCCCCCGCGCTCCCCCCTCATGCCGCGCCGGCTGCACGCGCTGACGTGGCTGCAGTGGCGCGAGACGCAGCGGCCCAGCGCCGGCATCCTGGGTAACGTACCGCCCCCGCGCTCCCCCCTCATGCCGCGCCAGCTGCACGCGCTGACGTGGCTGCAGTGGCGCGAGACGCAGCGGCCCAGCGCCGGCATCCTGGGTAACGTACCGCCCCCGCGCTCCCCCCTCATGCCGCGCCGGCTGCACGCGCTGACGTGGCTGCAGTGGCGCGAGACGCAGCGGCCCAGCGCCGGCATCCTGGGTAACGTACCGCCCCCGCGCTCCCCCCTCATGCCGCGCCGGCTGCACGCGCTGACGTGGCTACAGTGGCGCGAGACGCAGCGGCCCAGCGCCGGCATCCTGGGTAACGTACCGCCCCCGCGCTCCCCCCTCATGCCGCGCCGGCTGCACGCGCTGACGTGGCTACAGTGGCGCGAGACGCAGCGGCCCAGCGCCGGCATCCTGGGTAACGTACCGCCCCCGCGCTCCCCCCTCATGCCGCGCCGGCTGCACGCGCTGACGTGGCTGCAGTGGCGCGAGACGCAGCGGCCCAGCGCCGGCATCCTGGGTAACGTACCGCCCCCGCGCTCCCCCCTCATGCCGCGCCGGCTGCACGCGCTGACGTGGCTACAGTGGCGCGAGACGCAGCGGCCCAGCGCCGGCATCCTGGGTAACGTACCGGCCCCGCGCGTATTGTGACAGATAACAACATAGAATAACATATGTTTCCCTCTCCAGCGGACGACATGGGTCTCGGAAAGACGATCACAATGCTGTCCCTGGTGGCCAGCGACAAGCAGGGCAAGGACAACGAGGACGATGAAGACGAAGGCACCGGCAAGGGGAAAAGTGAGTTACACTGTTAATTAATTAGTAAAAGTAGACATAATATTAGGCGTCTCGGCATTTTCCATTAATCCATATTGTATTGTTTCATGTTGTTATTATTTATTTGTTATTATTTATTTATGTGTTATTTATTATTATTTCTTCTTCTTCTTTTTCATTCTTGTCTTTCTTTTCTTTCTTGTCTTTATTATCCCACTGTTGAGTATAGGCCTCCTCTCCATCACGTCATCCTTTCCGGTCTTGTGCCTTTCTTATCCACATCTTCCCAATTATTATTCTGGTCTATTATTATTTAGTAATATATTATTACTATTTAACTATATAAATAAAAATGAATCGCCGAAATGTTTGTACGTGCATAACTTCTGAACGACTGCACTAAATTTGATAATTATTTTTTTGTGTTCGTTATTGTCAGGACTAGGTATGTATAAAAAAAATTAAAATATCGATTCATAAAAAAATGGCAGTACGAAGGTCGCCGGGTCAGCTAGTTTATTATATTATTATATTTTTTTTTTTATGTAACTGAATGGCGAGACGAGCTGGTCGTTTGCCTGATGGTAAGCAATACGCCAACCCATAACAAAACAGCACCACCCAGAACTTTGTTTTGCAAAATCCTGCGCGGTGCTGCACTGCGCTCGTCACCCTGAGACAATTAGCTGTTGAGTCTCATAATGCTCAGTAATTTCGTTGGCTACAATGCCCTTCACGCCGGAACACAGTTATGCTTGCGCACTACTGCTTGGCGGCTGAATAACTGGCACGCACTGGTGGTACGCACCCAGACGGCCTCTCGCATACGAGAAACCTACCACCAGTAGTCATTAATATTTGAAATGTGTGGTTTGTTCACCGCTCCCCAGTGGTCCGCGGCGGCACGCTGGTGGTGTGCCCCGCGTCTCTCCTCCAGCAGTGGGCCGGCGAGGTGACGAAGCACTGCTCGTCGCACGCGCTGTCCGTGTGCCTGCACCACGGCGCCGCTCGCGCGGTGCAGCCGCACCGACTCGCCACCTACGACATAGTCGCGACCACTTACAATATACTGCAGAGGGATAATGAGAAGGTATGTTTTACAAGCTTTTATTTAACTTGCAATGTTTATTTATTTTTTCAACTGACTTCAAAAAAGGAAGAGGTTCTCAATACGACGGTATGCTTTCTTCTATTTTTTGTATGTTTGTTACGCAATTACTCCGCCAATTTTGAATTTATTTTGACGATTCTTTTTTTGTTTGGTAGGTCATACTTCAGAGGTGGTCCCATATACATTTTATCGAAATTCATTAAGCACTATTTGAAAAAAAAAATTTAGTCTTAAAGTCGGTTCTTGTTTTTTTCTAAAAATGTACTATTGTTTGGGTCAATTCAAACTAGGAATTAATAGGACTTGGTGCAATATTGCAGAACGGCATCCTGATGCGCATCCAATGGCGGCGCGTGATTTTGGACGAGGCTCACATCGTCCGCAACCACAAGTCGTCCACGTCGGCCGCCGTCTGCAACCTGAAGGGGCGGCGCCGCTGGTGCCTCACCGGCACGCCCGTGCAGAATAAGGACCTGGATCTGTTCGCGCTCCTTAAGTTCCTCCGGTGTTCGCCGTTCGATGACCTGCAAGTGAGTGTTAGCCGTTCGATGTTCCATTATTATTTCGTTCGATGTTTATTAATGAAGGAATCGACGTGATTTCGGAGCAAGGAATCGCCAAGTTGTCATAGTGAATTGGGGCCCTGCAAGTGAGTGTTAGCCGTTTAATGATTTGCAAGTGAGTGTTAGCTGTTCGATGATCTGTAAGTGAGTGTTAGCCGTTCAATGATCTGCAAGTGAGTGTTAGCCGTTCGATGATCTGCACGTGAGTGTAAGGCGTTCGACGATCTGCAAGTGAGTGTTAGGCGTTCGATGATCTGCAAGTGAGTGTAAGGCGTTCGATGATCTGCAAGTGAGTGTTGGGCGTTCGACGATCTGCAAGTGAGTGTTGGGCGTTCGATGATCTGCAAGTGAGTGTTAGGCGTTCGATGATCTGCAAGTGAGTGTTAGCCGTTCGATGATCTGCAAGTGAGTGTAAGCCGTTCGATGATCTGCGAGTGAGTGTTAGCCGTTCGATTATCTGCAAGTGAGTGTTAGCCGTTCAATGATCTGCAAGTGATTGTTAGCCTCGATTATCTGCGAGTGAGTTGTAGCCGTTCGAAGATCTGCAAGTGAGTGTTAGACGTTCGATGATCTGCAAGTGAGTGTAAGCCGTTCGATGATCTGCGAGTGAGTGTTAGCCGTTCGATTATCTGCAAGTGAGTGTTAGCCGTTCAATGATCTGCAAGTGATTGTTAGCCGTTCGATTATCTGCGAGTGAGTTGTAGCCGTTCGAAGATCTGCAAGTGAGTGTTAGACGTTCGAAGATCTGCAAGTGAGTGTTAGACGTTCGAAGATCTGCAAGTGAGTGTTAACAGTTTCATTGTGCAAGCAAGTGAGCATGTGAGTATTCGTATTTTCAACCGATTTCAAAAAAGGAGGCGATTCACAATTCGGTTGTTTTTTTTTTTCTTTTTTGTTTGTTACTTCAGAACTCCGTCAATCATAAACTAATTTAGTTTTTTTTTGCGTTGGGTGTAGTATAGTTTCAACATGGTCCCTTATAAATTTCATCGATATTCGACCTTGGACTTCGAAGATGTATCAGTAGATATAGAAGTCGGTTTTATTTTGTTATAATAATATATACCTACTTGTCTTTAAGTTTGTCAGGTTAAGTTTCTCTTTTCACAGATGTGGAAGAAATGGATCGACAACAAATCGCTCGGCGGCCAGGAGCGGCTCAGTACGATAATGCGCTGCATCCTGCTCCGCCGCACTAAAGTGCAGCTGCAGCAGAAGGGACAGCTGGCGTGCCTGCCGTCACGCACGCCGCACGTCACGCACGTCACGCTCACTAAGGAAGAGATGAATGTGTATCAGAAGGTGCGTGACGTCAAATAATTACTGACCATTTGAGACTTAATATCTGATGTCTCGGGGTGATGAGCGCAATGCAGAGCTACACAGTACTTTTACGGTATTTTAAGTTCTACGTGGCACTGTAATTGCTATGAACAGGCGTGGCGCTTTCCATCAGGCGAACGACTTGCTCATCTCAATATTCAGGTCCAGACAAAAAAAATATGGTCATATATGAAAACAGAATAAAAATTTGTCTTTATACGATTATAAAAATGTAACGGTGAATTCTTTTTTTTTTATTTTTTTTTTATCTGTTTTATTTTGGGGGCTTTTATACATTGGTACATGTCAGCCCCATCGTATATGCCAATACTATAGTGAAAGGTCTTTATAGACAGCCATATGTAGACCTATTTATTTATGGAGACCCATAATTTTGAACAGGTCTCTCTAGTAGGGGAGCCCAAGCGGGGATTTCGGGATTTACTAAAGCGCGGCAGATTAATATACAGGGGGATACCTTGTACCCGGTTAAGTACCTCCACAAAACATGAGGCCCATATATAAGGCCGCCCGTGAAGGATACAGGATCAGATTAGTAAAAAAAAATTGACCATCAGAAATTCTCGAGCGCGTCAGATTAAGGTAGGGTGAGTTAATTACATCCTAAAAAGTGTATATTCCACTAATCTGACAATTTGAGAGTGACGTAAAAAAAGGGGAGGGCAACAAAGTTGTAAAAAAAAAACGTCATCTCGACATTCTCGAGCGTAGCTAAATTTTTTTTTATTTTGAAGGAAATAATTCAAGAATAATGAAAAATATATAATCTGACGATTTCCGCAAGCCGAAATAACAAAAATTCGTCGATAAAGTTAAATGCGTGCAGCTGCGTGATGCCTACATTTCCTTCTCCGCGTTTCTATTCCTCTCTCACTCTTTCTCTATCTAATACTCTCTCACTCCGTCCCCACTCTGGTTTCTTCGTGTTTCTAATTTTTTTTTGTCAGATCAGGCGAATCCCTCTAGATAATCGTCAGATTATGAGACAGTACGTTTAGAACATAAAGATGAACCATATATATCTTAATCTGACGCGCTTGAGTATTTCAAAATGGCGATTTTTTTTGCACATTATGAAAATGGCCGCGAGTTTGGGTCCCATCGAAATCGTCAGATTAGTGAATGAGAGATTTTTTTTGGTGTACTTAACACTCCCTTAGAAAATCTGACGCGCTCGATTAAATTTTTTTTTTTTCATTTTCAACCCTTAAATACAACCACCCGCATCATGCAAACGATCAGATTAACATACGTACATTATTAAAAATACGTAGGGCATTGATGCTATCAATATCTGATGCGCTCGAGGATGTCCATGCAACAGTTTTTTTTTACATATTTAAAAATCTATAGCCGCTTCCCCCACCGATGTAAAGGTATATATCATATAACATTTATTTCTTCTTATCATCTAAGCTTTGCATCCCAATAGGTCTCTACGACGCTCGAGTAAATCCCCATTTAGCCTCGTGGGCTCCCCTACCACTCGCTGCATTCTTTACATTGAAGTTTTTTTTTTTACCGACTTCAAAAAGGAGAACGTTCTCTATGTCGATTAGATTAGATTAGATTAGATAACGCTTTATTGTCGCACAACAACATGAAATAAATACAAAACAATACTCGATACAACAACTACAATAGTCGATTGTATTTTTTTTAAATCTTTGTTACCTCTGAACTCCGTCATTTATGAACCGATTTGGAAAATTCTTTTTGCGTCGGGTTCAGTATAGCTACGAAGTGGTCACATATAAATTTCATCGATATTTGACCTTGGACTTTTTTTATAAAATGTATATATGTTGAAAAATCAACTGCAGTCGACTATTTAGTTTTTTATTTACTGAACACGAATCGACGGTTTTTAGAATTTTTGTCTGTTTACAATTACAATTACAAAACTCTTTATTGCATACTAGATACAAAACAATAAAAATAATAACATCATAAAATTCCTTACAATGGTAGTACACTGGGCGGTCTTATCGCTTAAAGCGATCTCTTCCAGACAACCTTTGGATGGACTGTATCGAAAGAAATTTTGTTTGTTACTAACCACTCGTAAATAATTCACCACGCATAAAATTTAGACATTGCTACTATTCAGTGAACAAGTTAATAGTGGTTGAATTTTGTTTGAAAAACGTACCGTAACGTACCTTAATTTTATTTTATTTATTTATTTATTCATTTATTTCAGGCAATATTAAAGTACAACAAAGTAAAATTAACAGAGGCCCATAGAAATCTCACAAACTAACATATCATCCCTTACAGCAAAAACCAGCTAAGTGCGCTTTTTGACAAAAATGAGTTACAAATACCATTAGAATCTCCTCTTCAAGATCTACATACTAATGTTAAAATGTTAAAAAGCGCACTTAGTTGGTTTTTGCATTAAGGGGACGATATATACAAACATATAACTCAACAACTATAGTACATTGTACACCGAGGGGAGAAAACGATCTATTTCTGTTCGAGAGTATGTTTAAGCCCGACGCGCAGCGGAGAGCTTAAAGGAAACTCCAGAACAGAAATAGAACTTTCTCCCGAGTGATACATAGTGCTTTATACTACACCTACGAGGAAAATGCATGCCTGCTGGTAGAATATGGCTGAACTTATAAATTTGTAACATCATGTGTATTTACCCATATTCGCAATAAATTAATTTGAATTTGAATTTGAATTTGAAAAAAATAAACAAAATTTAACGCAACGAAATAAATTGCCGCGCTTTTTTTTTCGTATTGCAGAATAAGGTTGCCTCATTTCATTAAAATAGAAAACAAAAAAAAAACCGCCTCTTCTCTAATTATTTGATATAAAACCTTTTTGAGATTTGAGGTTTGTATGTTTCCCGCCTCTTTTTTCTAATTATTTCATACAAGACCTTTTTGAGGTTTGACGTTTGTGTTTTTTTATTTATGTTCGCTGCTAAAAAACAAAAGAAAGCTAGCCGGGCAGTAATGGATTTTCATACAACATTCCTGCCCTGCTTCGGAGGGCAGTAATGAAATTCCATATAACTTTCCCGCCGCACATTTTTAAGGGAGAAATTACGAACTTTGTAACCCGTTTATGAACGAGTAATAAGACACTTTCCGAGTGAGTGTGGTATAAAGTATATTATTACGCTACTACAAAACATAAGGAATTATTGTTTTTGCCTATATTACCTATAACGGCGGTAGACTACCCCTGTAGGCCAGAAGGTAAGGTAAGGAACATCTTCGCATGTTCCGCTGGAACCTGGAGCGCGTAGGACTTGAAGTCAGTGGTCCTAGTCTGCTCCAGCCGCGACAAACTCACGTTGATGGCTCCTCACGCGAATTCCGGTACATCCCTATTCTCTTCCGGACTTATCGAAGGTCTTCTTCACCCTTCGTCTTCTTGTCCAGGCGAGAGAGGTTAATATCATTACCCTTCTTCTCCAAGGCTGTTCTTGTGCTGGTTCGCCTAGGTGCTGGTTCACTCCAAGACGCTGTTCGCGCAGTTCCTCCACCAGCGCGCGGAGAAGAACTCCGACTCCACATCTTTCGCAGCAGCCGGGAAGGACTCCGAGTACGCCAAGATGCATAAGAAGATGGTAGCTTTACAAGGTAATGTGTTAGTTATCAACATCATCAGCCCATCATTTTCCCACTGCTGGGACACGGGCCTTCTCTCATAGAGAATGAGCCATGATCCACCACGCGGACCCAGAGCAGGTTGGTGGATGTCACATGTCCTTGAATTTTTGTGATTCATTCTTGGACATGCCGGTTTCCTCACGATGTTTTTCTTCACTGATTTTAGAGCGAGTGTTAAATCCGCGCATAACATAAGAAAGTCAGTGGCCAGCGGGATTCGAACCCGGATGCGTCGGATCGAAAGTAGCACATGCTCCCACTGAGCCACACTCGCTCTACTGATATATTATAATTATGTTTATTTATAACATTAAGCTTACACTGTAATTTTCGTATTTTGAAAATAAATATCTTATCTTAGATGTAGTCCAACCCTTACGTGTGAGTGCAAGAGTAGGTGCAAATAAAAAGTTGCTCGTTATCCACAGGGGTGAAGCCGGTGAAGTCGCACGAGATCCTGGTGCTGCTGCTGCGGCTGCGGCAGGTGTGCTGCCACTGCGGGCTCATCGCCGGCATGCTGGATGCGGGGGCGGGCGCCGGGGCGGGCGCGGGGGCGGACCCGGCCGGCTCCGACCTACTCTTCGAGCTCGATAAACTTTCGCTCGAGGATAAAGACAGGAGGAAGGTAGGGGTGAAGCTATCGCAGCCTTAAGCCCTTGTGGCGAGGCCCTGGATAAGTCTAAAAAGATCTTTGTGAAGTTTCACGAGGCCCTGGTGAAATTTCAAGAGATCCTAGTAAAGTCTCACGAGGCCCCGGTGAAGTCTCAAAGATCGTAGTGAAAAGTCTCAACTTGGAACTTCACCAGGGCCTCGGGCCTCGTGAGACTACCAGGATCTCTTGAGAGTCTCGAGAGATCCTAGTGAAGTTCCACGAGGCCCTGATGAAGTCTCAGAGATCCTAGTGAAGTCTCACGAGGCCCTGATGAAGTCTCAGAGATCCTAGTGAAGTCTCACGAGGCCCTGATGAAGTCTCAGAGATCCTAGTGAAGTCTCACGAGGCCCTGATGAAGTCTCAGAGATCCTAGTGAAGTCTCACGAGGCCCTGATGAAGTCTCAGAGATCCTAGTGAAGTCTCACGAGGCCCTGATGAAGTCTCAGAGATCCTAGTGAAGTCTCACGAGGCCCTGATGAAGTCTCAGAGATCCTAGTGAAGTCTCACGAGGCCCTGATGAAGTCTCAGAGATCCTAGTGAAGTCTCACGAGGCCCTGATGAAGTCTCAGAGATCCTAGTGAAGTCTCACGAGGCCCTGATGAAGTCTTAAGAGATCCTAAACAAGTCTCAAAAAATCACAGTGAAGTCTCACTAAGTCCTAGTGAAGTCTCACTGGGGAGTGAAGTCCCACAAGCCCTGGTTAAGTCTCACGAGACCTTTGTGAACTCGACAAAGTTTCATACTTTATATTTATTTATTTGCCAAACTAAGTGTATTCTATTATAGTGCATGGACTTAAAACTTGGTTGCCTTTTTCAGACATCGCAAATTGGGCGGGCGCTGTACTTGCAAAATATTAAACATTATTGACAAAAGTATCTATAAGTATCTATATAACTACGTTTTATATTGTATTAAGCTGATAGATAGGGATGTACATTTTATTTACCAATTTCAAAATATGAAAAATGAAAAAAATGAAAAAATGTTTATTAGGTAAATATAGAGTATAATATATAAGTTCGAAAGACATTGGCCCTGAAATTCACTATAGACAGATGTCCATAATTTTGATTAATTCATCATTCTTCTCTTCTCAGAGCAAGAACCCGGAAGAAGAAGAAGAAGGCCTGCCAGAAGAGACGACTACAGCGGACGAGGCGATCCGCGCCGTCCTCTCCCCGAATAACCCCGTATTCCAGCTCAAACGACCTTCGTCCAAGATAACAGCGGTCATGGAGTGCTTGAACAAGAACGTGTTTAGTAATAAAGGTAAACAAGGAACTCAGTGATGAGACGAGTAAGTCGTTCGCCTGATGGTAAGCGCCACGCCGGCCCATAACACTTGTAGTGCCACCCAAAACTTTACCATAAAAAGCACTGCATTGAGCTCGCCCGAGACATTTTTTTTTTTATCACCTTATAGGCTAGCATTTGACCACATTCTCACCTGATGGAAAGTGACGACGCGGTCGGCGATGGATCATGCTTGCCTAGAAGATACCGATTCACTCGGGACTTGAAGACACCTAAATTATAAGAATTATAAGAATCGGGAAACAGAGACGCTGGTAAGGTGTTCCATTCCTTAGCTGTTCGCATTATGAAAGTTGAAGCGAAACGGTTTGTTCTGGCAGGAGGAATGTCAACCATAAACGGATGCCCAGTTTCCGTACGTCTTGTTGTCCGATGGTAGAAAGGAGATGGAGGAATTAACTCGTGTAATTCCGTCGCACACTCTCCGTGATGTATCCTGTAAAAAACCGACAGGCTGGCAACTTTACGTCGATGTTCGAGACTCTGTAGCTTAGTTTCGACCAACGTATTGTTACCAATAAGTTTTTTCGCCCGCCTTTCTATGGAGTCCAAGGCCTCTAGTTGATACTTAGCCGAGCCGTCCCGTCATCAGATATTAAGTCTCATATGGCCAGTTATTTCGCTGGCTACAATGCCCTTCAAACCGTAACACAATGCATGCGCACTACTGCTTGGCGGTTGAATAACTGGCAAAGTTGTGGTACCTACCTAGACGGCCTCCCGGATACGAGAGACCTACCACAAGTATAAGTTTTTATGTAATTGAGTGACGGGACGAACAGGTCGTTCATCTGAAGATAAGCAGCACTACCAATAATGCTTGCGCACTACTGATTGGTGGCAGAATAACTGACTCTCCCATACCTATGTTGTAGTGGTAGGGCATCTTCAAGAGTCCGCCTTAGGAAGTACCACATCTTTGCCAGATATTCAACCGCCAAGCAGTAGTGTGCAAACGTTACGTTTTGAAGGACATTGTTTCAAGCGAAATTACATGGCATTATGAGTACTTTGTCAAGCCTCGTCGCCAGGTTATATTAAAAAAAATATTTAAAAGTGTATCCTGGAGAAGGATTATGGCCTTGAGGCCTACTCCGAGCTACTTTCGTTCGTTCGTTCGTGCGGACTAAAAGAGACCCTCTTATGCCTGTTGCATAGCGCTGTCCCTTTCATCCGACAGAACGACGATCATAATTACTTTTTTAGAGTAATGCCCCTTGAACGAATAAAAAAACCAGGCTTGTTGTCAAATTCAGAAGTGAAGAACTGGTACACAAACCTCACGCACACATTTACACCATGCTATGCCGATCTGCCGTCGCATCGGCTTGACATCGGCTCCGTTCACTCAAACAAACTTACGCCACCCGCCATTTTTTTTTTATTGGTAAATAAAAAAAAAATGGCGGTACGGTAATGGCGGTGGGCATACGTTTGACGACATCTCACCTGATGGAAAGCGAAGATGCGGCATGAGATGCCTATTCACTCTAGACTTAAAGAGACACAAGTTGTAGCTGTTTGCCATTGGTATTCTTTAATTATTGCTTAGCGAGATTCCGTCCGTCTTTTTTAATAACCGTCTTCAAAAAAGACGGAGGCGCTTTTACAGAGCTCCGTCATTTATAAACCGATTTGGAATTTATTCTGCGTTGGGTTCAGTATAGCTACGAGTGGTCCCTTATAAATTTCATCGATATTCGACCTTGGACTTCGAAGATACATCAGAATTAAAGTTATTTTTTAATATCAGGTCGTGCACTCAATAACAAAACCAATGTATGTTTTATATTTTTGTAAGTTAAGAGTGTCGTCCAGTTTTGTGAACCTAAATAAATAAAAATGTATACCTGTTCGTTTAAGGATATGGCTAAAATTCATCCCAATATATCTTTAGGGTACCACGTTTTACACGTGGTACCCTAAAGATATATACACGCACGTCGCGGGCTCGAGCTAGTCGAGCTAGTCAATAGTCATTTATTCATAATAAAATATACGTCAAAAATTATATAATAAAATTAAAATTAAAATAAATAAAATTAAAATTAGAATTAGAATTAGAAATAAAATTAAAATAAATTAAATTAAAATTAAAATTAAAACTAAAATTAAAATTAAAATTAAAATAAATAAAATTAAAATAATCCATAAGCTAGTAATTCATAAAAAAAATATTTGTCGGTTTATAAATAAGGTTGTTTGTTTTCAGGCGATAAAGCAGTAGTAGTGTCCCAGTGGACGTCAGTGTTGCGCCTGGTGGAGCACGAGCTGAGCGCGCGACACGTCCGCAGCGTCACGCTGAGCGGCGGCGTGCCGGTGCCGGCGCGGCCGCAGCTCATCGGCAAACTTAACGACCCCACCAGCGACGTCAGGGTAACTTGTGATATAATTTCGATCGTGTTTTACCTAATATAACTGTAGCTAATAAACAAATAGGAAGAAAGAAAGAAAATATATTTATTCCAAAAATCACACAACATTACACTCAATATATACATACTTAAATAAAGACAAAACAAAAACAATAAAAACTATACAGTGAAATGTTGCGCGATGTCAGGAAAAGGCTCCGACTCAGCAAACGCTAAGGTATCTTAAGTAGGTACCTTAGCACTGAGTTTCAGTCGGAACCCTTCCCATGATATCACGAACAATCAGACGAAGATAAAAAACAAACATTAACATTCAATAAGAAACAAACATTAAAATTCAATAAGAAACAAACATTAAAATTCAATAAGTAACAAACATTAAAATTCAATAAGTAACAAACATTAAAATTCAATAAGTAACAAACATTAAAATTCAATAAGTAACAAACATTAAAATTCAATAAGTAACAAACATTAAAATTCAATAAGAAACAAACATTAAAATTCAATAAGAAACAAACATTAAAATTCAATAAGAAACAAACATTAAAATTCAATAAGAAACAAACATTAAAATTCAATAAGAAACAAACATTATTCAATAAGAAACAAACATTAAAATTAAATAAAAAACAAACATAAAACACAACAAAAAAAAAAAACATATATACAGACAAATAACAGCTAGGTAATAGTAATGAGTAAAATGTCAATTGTCTCCATGTGAGTGGTAACCCGTCAGGTGATGTTACTGTCTCTGTGCGCGGGCGGCGTCGGCATCAACCTGTGCGGCGCCAACCACCTGCTGCTCCTCGACCCGCACTGGAACCCGCAGCTGGAGGAGCAGGCGCAGGACCGTATCTACCGCGTCGGACAACACAAGGACGTGCACGTATACAGGTATGCACACTACTGTACGCACCTACTGGTATAATATTGAGGACGCTTTCAAAAACTTGTACATGAGTTCAATAGCCGCGTACACCGGCCGGTCTACTTTCCTGCGAGCTAATTACCAATGTAGTGTGTGAATTTTATTAAGACTAGATAACAAAACAATGTTCTCTACTAATACATTTCTAATTCTAAACTAAAATAGCTTAAATAACTTAAATGTATACACAAAATATAATAAAATTATTCTAAAAGGCCTATGGTGGAAGGTAAAGTGCCCAGAACGCTGGCCGCATTGCCACGCTGAATGGCAATGCTGATTTTTTACTAAAATATGAGACGAAAAACGAGAAAGATGAGACGGAGCTAGGGTATCTAGCGGCCGTCCCGTCTTCCAAGGAATGAGTGTCATTCCATCGGGCCTCTTATATGTGAAGGCCTTCTATTTTCTCTTCTATACAAAAACATCATTAGAATGTATATTACGATAGTGTTAATAATAATAACTTTTCATAAAAAATCGCTACAGTGAAAACCGTATCAAAATCGTTTGCGTGGTTTAGAATAAATGACTGGAGAAACAGAAATGAGGACGTGGATAGCGACTTCCTTTTTAACCCCCGACGCAAAAAGGAGGGGTGTTATAAGTTTGACCACTTTGTGTGTCTGTCTGTGGCACCGTAGCTATTAAACGGGTGAACCGATTTGGATGCGGTTTTTTTATTTGAAAGCAGGTGGTGGTGGTTCTTAGAAATGACATTTTAAAAGAGTTGGAAAGACATTTCCGCAGAGTTTCTTGGTGCTATCTTCTCAAGGGGGCGTATTTCTGAAGCACTGGTAGTCAGTTTTCGCATTTCTATTCTGCACATGGACTTCAGTTACAATATAAAAAAGAAATCGGTAAAAAATTACTTACCTTTTTTCAAAGTCATGGTAACTTAAGTAACAATTTTTGAACTTATTTTTAATTTTATATGTATTGTGTTTATGACATTTAAAATGCACTTTTGTGCCTATTTAATAAACGATATTTGACTTTGACTTTTATGTTTTATTGTGCCGGGGGCTTGAATTTTTTTTATTTATAGTTATATACTATTTAGAGATGTTTTAAACGTGGGTGTTCTTCCCAGGTTCATGTGTGTTGACACAGTGGAACAAACCATCAGGAAGCTGCAGGAGGCCAAGTTGCAGCTCGCCGAGAACGTGTTAACTGGAGCTCGCAACACGGCCGCCTCCACGCTGTCTATTGAAGACCTCAAGATGCTGTTCAATATGGGACAGTAAACTGTACTCTGTGAGGTTCTTACTACAAACGCTACAGCATCGGCGATCGACGATTGGATCGCTTATTGCGGTGTCCCTCTGAACTTCAACATTCCTTTATTCGACACGACACTTCAAAAAAATATAGTTCGACAAGTCCTTGTTTCGAGTAAACATAATTCGACAAGTATTAGTTCGACAGAAAATATTTCGACAACACAAACGGCCTCAAAGACTAGGTTATGTTAGGTTATGTTAGAGCAGTGACCACACGTCGCATCGGCAGGCCGGCGAAGCGCAAGAAAGTAAATTGAATGTTTGTGCTGTCGAAGTATTTTCTGTTGAAGTGATACTTGACGAAATATGTTCAGTCAAAACATTGACTTGTCGAAGTATATTTTTTCGACATGTGTCGTGTCGAAATAAAGATCTGTTGAAGTTCAGAGGGACACCCCGCTTATTGGAAGGTAGATGCAGCGACTGGACGCTTCACTGTTCGCGCTACCAATCGCCAACCGCAGGGATTTTGGTTTCAGACGATTTAGTTGAGCAACGAAAAACTGTCTGTCGTGTATTCTAAAAGTATCAATCGCTAAAACGCGCGACTTTGTAACTCGGTCGTAAAAGCGCCGGTCGCGAATGCTTAAAGTTGATGGATGCTAAACATATCGTGTGGTTCGGCCTAAAGCCTAACCAAGTTACTGATGGATGGCTAAAAGTTCGTCTTCCTGACCTGGGCGGCCAGGAAGACGAACTTTTAGCCTTGCCTAATACAAGTAATTTAAAACTGTAATTTTTGAAGCACTTTTATTTGAAAATCCTATCATTATTGTGGGTAAAAGAGTATAAGATTTATGTTAAATGCAATAATTATGTACGAATTTTTTTAATTGTCTATGCCATTATCTCGTGCGTAACGTTCGCTAAAATGAAAGCATACGGTTCAGTTTGTCTAAAGTATGTGCAAAATTCTCCGTGTGAATGAATTAAGATTAGATAACTAAAGTATGTTATATTATGTTCAATTATGCTAATTGTTATTCAGGTAATTTCGAGAATTCTTAATTATTATCATTGTGCCATATTTCCATAACTTGACATGACTGTAATTATGTTTCTTTATAACAATGGTATTTTACTAATGACATAATTTGATGAATGTTGGGACCAAAAAAAACGTTCAAAAATTCATGAATCATTCATTAATTAGTGTAAATATATTCCAATGTCCAATAATTGATTTTTGTTAATGTGATTTGAAATAGTGTTCGGTATCCTTATAATGATTTTAGATATATAATATTTTATAAGAAATGTTTACATTATAATAATTGTTAAATATATTGGGCTGCTTTCATTTAATCCCACTGAATTTACGAGATTTATTCACATGTAAACGAATTCCGTTGATGTAGGAAATATCTTGGTCATGAAATCTCCATTGGGAACTTTCAAGTCTAGACCAATATACTATGTATGTATATATGGGATACATTCCAAATTCAACGTTTCAGTTTTGAACTTCCCTCGCTACAAACAGTCTATATTCATGATATTATATTTAGCAAAGATTTAAATACTTTTTCTTTGATATTTAGCAACTCTCATGTCATCGGTGTAAAACGGCGCCGGCGTAGTCTAGCAATATTTAGGCAACATAAAAAGAAAATACATTTTATAACTCGCTTTTTCGTCAAAAATCGTAACGGACAGCATCACCGGCAGGTATTCCGCGAGAATTGCGGTACATAGCAAGCCCTTACGAATTTGTGAACTTGTGGATCTAGAGGTAATTTAGGGCGGTAAGATAAATAATTTTATAGGGCTACTACAAAACTACTTATAGACAGATTGATATTATATGTATATATATTAGGTTTTAAAAAGCAGATCGCATGTCAATATAGTCGTGTTTCGAGATGATGTTCAGTGCAGCAGCGTCATTATTACCAAAGACGTATTATATAATAAATCTTTGATTATTACTTTCGTTTTGTTAAATGTTTTCAGAATAAATAAATCATTTTTTAATTATCGCGCCAGTTTGGCATGACAGTAGCCGGAAAAAGCAAAACAACATAGCATTTCCATTCGTTTAAAAACTGATTTTTACATGTTTTTTTTACTAACATCACAGTTGACATGAATACTTCGAGGATCTAAAATCTAAATACTGAGTAGTGGTACATAGTGCATGGAAATCTATATCTATGACAATTAGTGTAAAAATTTAGACTTTACAGCATAGATGCACTAGACTAGTCCACCACGATTAAATTTTTACTTTATAACATAACGTAAAAATTTCATCCCGTCTTTGTGTACATTTAGAAACGAAATGTGTTTAAATATTTGGTGGGAAATATCAACCAATCAGAAGCCGTAAAGAAAAAGCCACCGATCTGTCACTTGCGAAGGGACGCATGACATTTATTTCGTTTCCGGTTTGCTCCGCACCTCTCAATTTTGACCGCCATTTTGTTGCATTGAATTGAGGTTGTTTGTGGCGAGAAAGGGAAGTGATAATTTTCACCTCGGCTCGTGTTTAATTCTATGTTAATAGTTGCAAAATATATATAAAATGGTGCCGGTAAGTGATAATCTTATATTCGTAGACATCACTTCGCAAAACGAGCCCGGTTCAAGTAATTTTACACCTCCGCAGCAAACAAAAGTGTTCGTCGGCAGCCTGCCGCAGGGCTCCAAGCCGGAGGAGCTGCGGAAACTGTTCGAACGCTTCGGCGTAGTGACAGAATGCGATATCATGAACCGCTGCGGGTTCGTGCACATGCAGACGGAGGAGCAGGCGTCCACCGCCATCCGCAGCCTCCACAACTCCACGTTCAACGGCGCCGTCATCTCCGTGGAGCGCGGCCGCATTAAGGAGCGTGGGCAGCGCGGCGGGCCGGGTGGCGGCCGTGGCGGGCGCGGTGCGGGCCGCGGCGGCCTGGACCGGCGCGGCGGCGGGCCCATGCGCGGCCCGCCCGGCGGCCGCGACGCGCCCTACATGCGCGAGGCGCGGCCCATGGGCCATCTGCGCCAGATCCCGGGCGCCGGCGGCGGCATGCACTCACAGGGTATGCGCAACGGCGGCATGGGCGGCGGCTACGACCGCAGCATGGAGCGCCCCATGGCCGGCGCCGGGTACGACGACCGCTACGGCGGCTACGGCGGCGAGGACCGGCGCGGCTTCGCGCTCATGGACTCGCGGGATCCCTATGCCGCGCCGCCGCCCATGTACGCGGACGATCGCCGCGGCGGGTACGGCGCCGCGCCCATGGACGACATGGGTGGCATGTATCCCGAGGAGCGGCGCGCGCCGATGTACCCCGACGAGATGGACATGATGGATCGCCGCCCGATGGGACGCGCGCCCATGCCCATGGCCGGAGGGTACGACCGCGGCGCGGCGCCCAGACCTGCACCCATGGGCAACGGAGATATGTTCAGCAGAAGATCACCGATGTAAGTTGTGTACAAACATTCTCAACAGGGTAACTTCAACAGAACTGCACAATTACAAAGTAGTTGCAGTTGGATGAACTATGTTACCTGTCATTTATATAATATCCAACAAATTGTATGAGCGATCTTATTGATTTCTCATCAATAATTTTTAATTTCAGGCGAGGAGGTTCTGCGGCTCCGGGTGGCTATGAGAGAGACCCATACGCCCAACAGTACCCACCGATGGGACGGTAAGACCTCTTCCCCGCTCCTTTGCAAACATAATATCGGCTATCAGAGGCTAAACAAGTAAATATAGTAGGTATTAAATGCATCAGTACTTTGTAGTATTTATATTAGTAATTTTCCTGTTGCATTAATATAGTATACTGTTAAACATTGTAATGCAATTGCACAGTGTTGATTATATAATACTTTGAGTGATAATAAGAGATTGACCAATGGCCAATGGGTGCACGGTCATATAAATAGAAATTAGCAGTAAAACTAAAAAGAAGTCTCTCACCAGTATTTTTTCTGTAATTTTACTACCTCACGTAGTGGTTGTATAATTTCAAATACTTGTTTACTCTCTGAAGCTGGATTTTGTAGGATCTTGATGACACAGAGTCATTTAGCACCTTGATGTCAAAATTTCAAACCAAATATTTTTGCTCATAACATCATTTGCAAGTCTTTCAACTGCAAACAACTTGTCTGATCTGTAAACTTATAAGCATAAACTTTTGTAAATGCAGCTAATGTGCTATTGGAATCACAAACAAGGTGATGAATCCTCCTTACTGTATCATAAAATTTTGGACTCTGTCTTACGTAGTTAACTGTGGGGACGCCTCTTAGGTTGTAGTGACTTTACGTTTGCGCAATCTACGAAATGCGGAATTGAGCGGAATGACCAAACGTAGACGTTGAAATACGGAGAAGCGTTTGAATTTAGTGACGCGGCTGAACTATGAGCTAAGTTGGTGTCGACCCTGGTTGACTACGCGGGGCGCAGTCCGCGAGCGAGTGGTGCGTGTCTGAGCGTTGTGTTTTGTATGTAGCGGAGGCGGCGCGCCGGCGCGGTCGGGCGGCATGGGCCCGCGCCGCTACTAGCCGCGCTGCCACAACGACTAGCAATAAGAACGTAGTCTAATCCACGACTCGAACAAATACACACCCGTTACGTCTTCCCGATCGGAATATTCGTCACAAAGCGAGAGGCGTCGCGTACCGAATGCGTCGAGAATGCACGGACTTAGTGACAGTGAGGGCTTGCTAGACTTAAGACTATTCGAGTGAAATAGAATTATGTGAATCAATTTATAATTTAATAAACGAGGATAACTTCTACGGACACGTTTTCATTTATACCTGCATATATCCGACGATATTGCCACGTTAGTAATCGAATTGCTATGCTAGATTTGTATAATGATTTTCTCAGAAATATGATTGTAATATAAGATATTTTTGTTAAGCTGTATATTTTTCTTTTAGATTAAACATCTTTCATTATGTAGAACATTTTTGATTTGATCCTTTTCGACACTAAAATTCATTGCATGAAATACTTTAGTCTCAAATTTGGCTTTGTATTGCTTCCAAGGTTGCGGTACTTCTCTAAACTATCGTTTCATTACAGGACTTCTATCTTTAACGCGGTCGTCAATATCTGACCGAAATACCCATACACGAGCGTTTGAAAAGCGTTACCTTTATGCATGTAGGCAGTAGCCGCCACAGGAGTGCGTTCACAAGTTGCAATCGCTGGTAGTAATCTTCTAAATCTAACATGAATGCCGAAACGGCCTTGCATCTTGCCCCGAGCCAAAACTACAATAAAAAGTAGAATCGTCCCAAAACTGCTTCCATTACGTAGAACGCACTCCATCTCCAGTACTACTGAGCGGCTGACGCTGCGTAGATTACAGAGCACTTGATCTGAACATCACCGCTGCCGACGCAGCGCGCGTACAACGTGTACCAAATGCGTAAGCACTCACGTGTTTCGACTCTGTATTTACCATCATCTTGCCTGAGGTCGTCGGCACGTCGGCTCTCATACAGAAGTGCGTGCGAGTATTTCAGATAGTTAGGAGCGGCGTGAGGGCGCGGCCACGATGCGTTCTCGGTGCTAAAGAGCGACGTTACGCTGTATGCGTTAGGCGATCACCGCAGCAAGACACCGGATACGAAAATCGACAATCGTAAGTACGGCAATAGGCAGTTGGTGGCGCGCGATCGCCTTGCCCCCCACGATTTGTACCTCGTAACGTTGGAATTGCCGCAAGTTTAGGCGCAAGAACGTACGCTGGAAAGCATTGCAATGTTGCATGCGGTATTATCAAAAGCGCTGCTTTTCTAACTTGCATTACGGCAACCTCGAAAATCGAAGTCTCAAGTAGAAATTCAGCATAAAAATAAACGCGGATTTTTTTATACATCGCAATTTATATTCCGCTCTAAAACTACAGTCAATTTCGAAACGATACTTTGTCTGGCTACAATTCGTTTAATAACTAACTACAGCCACTTAGCAGCCAGTCAATTCGAGTCAACGCGAATCTCTTCAATGTTTGTAAATTATTAACATTGAAATGTGTTTTTCAGGATTTTGGCGCCTGGATGAAGTTCCGAAACAAATCTAGGAGTCTGATCTCCGAGAAACTGAAATTGTAAGATTGTCCCTAACTGTAGGCTAGGGCATTTTACGGGTCGGCTTCCATGAAAGTTGATGAAATAAACCTGATTGTTGTTATTTATATTGAATTTTATTTGTACCCTTATATTAAAATCAATGTAGGTACTAGAACATTGCCAAAGTGCTATTAACTATAATTGACCTGCATTTAGTCGCAGTAGGATACAAAGGGAATTTATGTAATTACCTACCTAGCTACCTTGTAACATGGGAGGTATAAATTACAGAAATAAAAATCTAGATTTCCACTTTGTAGGTTTATATTATAAAAATAAATTGGCAATATATTTACATACAAGGAAGACTAAATAATTACCAAATATCCAATACTAAAACAATACATTAGGTAATAATACATAGCATTTACAAATGAGCTGCTATAAAACTAATACCACAGAAATTTAAACTAACTGTAGGGTAGATTTTTTGTTGCATTCTCTAATCCAATCAACAAAGTATTTGTTGTTCTAGTTTCCGCGTTCTCTAAATTTAAATAACGTTTGACAACGCTAAAACTAATTATTTTTACCTAAACTAACGTCAAAAGTGACATAGTTGCGCAGGATTCTATAAGTGAAGGTTAGAGATCGCGTGCACGTAAAAATACGAAATTGTGATTGAAACATCTAACTCTAACTTAGTGCAAATTAAGTTTAGAGAATGCAGCATAGAGTAAGGGCCTGTATAGATTTTTTTTAAAGATTTTAGAATTCAGTATGACTATAAACTTAATAAAAAAATTGTTAATGAAACAGAGTATGTAAGTTGCTATAAAAATATGTGCAGAGGATTTCTACACTGGCTATAAAAATAGCATCTTGTTCTTGCTGAAACTATTTGACAGCAAAATTTAAGAAAAAACAGGTTGCGGCAAGAGTGGCAGAGTTGCAGAAAATGCCAGAATTCTACGGCCCAATCGTAGCAATATCTACAAACTAGCCCGAATACGAGCGCCTGACCGATAATAAAAACATCACAGTGCTAAATTTGTGGAACTTTGCAAAATTCAATTCTAAACTTGATTCGAACCCGTTACTTGCCGAGGAATAAGTGTCTCTGGTGCCGCAAGCTAGTGGCAGTATGCATGGCAGGTCCCAGGTTCGATTCTGTAGTATTTTTCAAGAATGTATGTTCTCGGTAGGTACTGCTATCGAAAATAAGTAAAACGGAGTTAAAATAAAGGCAATATTATGCTACGCCTAGTGAGGTCCAAGGACCGAATCTTCAATTCTTCTATATACGCAGATATGTAGTAAAAACGTAAAAATAAAGGCAAACACATTGTCCTTTCCTCGCATGATACATCAGCGCGCGTGCACAGTTTGGAGTAACTTATTCAGCAACATTTCTATTGGTGAACCATAAAGGAGACGGGGTCTGAGGAGTCTTCCTTCCACTGGATGATGAGACGATAACAGCACCATCCAGAACTTTATTTACGTCTACGTCCCCCATCTTCGGTCACACCAGAGCGAGATAGCGGTAAAAGAGATCTAAAAACGAAAGTCTTCTCGTATTCGAGGATTGTCAATTCAGTCTCAGTTGTGTTGTCTAGTTTCCGTAGGCCTCTCCCCGGCGGCGGCGGCGCGGCGCACGCGGCTCTTGGCAAACTGGACGGCGACGCGCATCGCGTCTTGTACTAACTGCTCGCAGTTTATTAGGCTAACCTGGAATACAGATGAATAACATCAGATTTACATGTCAACAGTAAGGAATATGCATGTTTTTTAATGAATGTATCGATTAATTATTAAATACCATTAATAAAAAAAAATGTTATAAAATTTTACGGCACTAATTGTCAATAAAATAATTAAATGAAAATGAATCAAATTAAATTAACATAAACGCGCCATTTGTGTGTGACGTCAAAATGTAGGGACCTAGGATCTCCTCATTGGTGTGTTTATGCTACATGTGTGTGTGTGTGTGTGTGTGTGTGTGTCAATAATCTACATAATCATAATAATAGAGATTTTTTAGTGGATGAGAACCGGTTCTAAATTCACCTCAATAGCCCAATCATAAGTAATTTCCATAACTCCAATAATAGTCCTCGCACTTATCGGGGGCTGTCTTTGATTGTATCTTCTAATGATGCACTTAGAGACAGTCCCCGATAAGTGTTGCCCATTACATATCTAAATTAAATGCTCTAAGAGGCCTCTACGTGTTGGACTCATGTCCCCCGCACAAGCCTTCCAAAGAACCGGGTGTAACCCGTGAGAAAGAGCGACATAATAATAATAACGTTTATTGAGAAATAAATTGGGCACAAAACATAGTCTATTGGTCCCCAAACGGTTAACCTTTATCATCGGGACCTCATTCCTTATTGATATCTATTATTTCATGATTAAATAAACATCAGTTTTTAATAAGGATGTTGTAGCAAAATATAAAATTATCTTAAGGCGAAACATAAAAACATGAGTTTGTGTATGAGTGAGAGGGTATGTGTCATGTGTTGTGTAGTCCGTGAGTATGTGTGGGTGGGGGCGGGGAGAGGTGTGAGGGTGAAAGGGTGTGTGTGTGTATATTAAGTTATTAGAATAACTACGGTATATGTAGTGACCTTAGTGGGCGTCATCTCGGCGTAGAGGCGCGGCGAGAGGCCGGGCGCGGGCGGCGAGAGGCCGGCGCGCAGCACGCCCAGCACGCACGACAGCCATTGCGACGCGGAGAACTCGGGGTGAACGTACTCCTGGAAATACATGCCTTAGTTTCACTAGCGCTTGCAGTAGGGAGAGCCAAGAACTATTGAATGGGATTTAAGCCAACCTGCCCGACCGTTACACCACAGAGGCTGACAATAGTACATTGTACATCGAGGGGAGAAAACGATCTCGAGTTTCCTTTAAGCCCTCCGCTGCGCGTCGGGCTTAAACATACTCTCGAACAGAAATAGAACTTTCTCCCGAGTGATACATAGTGCTTTATACTACACCTACGAGGAAAATTTTAGAAAATTAAAAGCTAGGTACTGTTAAATTATCAATTTAGTTAAAACAAACTTTAACGCAACGAAATAAATTGCCGCGCTTTTTTTTTTCGTATTGCAGAATAAGGTTGCCATCCTCATTTCATTAAAAATAGAAAACAAAAAAAAACCGCCTCTTTTCTCTAATTATTTGATATAAAACCTATTTGAGGTTTGTATGTTTCCCGCCTCTTTTTTCTAATTATTTCATACAAGACCTTTTTGAGGTTTGACGCATGTGTTTTTTTTTTATGTTCGCTGCTAAAAAACAAAAGAAAGCTAGCCGGGCAGTAATGGATTTTCATACAACATTCCTGCCCTGCTTCGGAGGGCAGTAATGAAATTCCATATAACTTTTCCCGCCGCACATTTTTAAGGGAGAAATTACGAACTTTGTAACCCGTTTATGAACGAGTAATAAGACACTTTCCGAGTGGGTGTGGTATAAAATAATAAAAACTCTTGGCACGCGACACGAAAAAATTAGGGACGAAAACTGCACGGACGTCTGGTTTGTGGACAGGCAGAACAGACGGGGGTTTTAGTCAATAAGTGGCTTAGGTTAGTGCCCGACTCCGCACGAGGTAGGACAGTGCGCACTCACCGCGGGCACGCGGCACGCGGCCAGCAGCACGCCGCCCGCGCAGCCCAGCACCAGCGACGGCGCGCGCGGCGAGCACGCCGCCAGCGCGCGCGACACGCCCGACTCCGCCATCAGGTAGGAACAGCGCAGGAAGTGCACGACGAACGCGCGCCCGCAGCGGGACGCCTCCTCGACCGCCTCGCGGACTTCCGTCTCGGCAACGGACCTGGCAACGGGAAACATTACTATAGTAATGCTTGCCATTTCATCATGGTACTGGTGGACGATGGTAATACTGCAGAACGAATGATCCTATGACGATATCGACACCCAGGTGACCCAAAATTATCGCTTATATATTGCCATGTGTCCGAATCAAACATTATGAGCACACTCAAGCTGCTTAATAACAACAAAGGTCTGGGTCCGGACTCTATTCCTCCGTCAATGTTTAAGTCCTGTTAAGTCATAACATGTGGAATTATTCCTTCTAAATGGAAGCTAGCACATGCCACTCTAATCAAAAAAGGATATCTGGGAGATATTTCAAACTATAGACCGATTTCTTTATTATTGAATCATTAATTCAAAAAAAATTTTTCTTAAGCCATTATTCATCCTACATCGCATAGAGAGCCATGCGGTGTGGGATGAATAATGGCTTAAGAAAAATCTTTAGCAGGAAGGTCGACTGCATCAAACTACCTTGGTTTTGCCAGTGACATCTATGCAGTATTCGAAAAGAAACATGAAGTTCACGCAATTTACACTGACTTTTGTAAGGCGTTCGATGTGGTCGACCATCGACTATTAATAGCAAAATCTCAGATCACGCTGGAATTTGTGGATCCTTGTTGAGATGGTGCGAGTCGTAGCTCCACAACCACTCCCAATTTGTGATGGTTCGAGGATTTGAATCCCCTCCAAGATTAGTATATGTTATACACTACAAGCCCAGCTTACTGAAGATAAAAGAAAACTATGATATGTTATATCGTCGAGTGTGCCACAGGGCTCTCATCTTGGACCTCTGTTCTTTCTTGTTTTTGTAAACGATTTGTGCACAAATTTAACATCTAAATATCAAATGTTTGCAGATGCCTTTAAACTTTACAGAGAAATTTATACTCATATCGATATAATTCTTCTTCATAGAGATGCATGATTAATGACTGATCTTGTACGAGGACTATACATAGAACGTCGACGACGAACGTACGTACGTAAATCTGCAAGAAATTGGTACTTAACTCATCGAAATATTTTTACTTAATTTACTACGAATGGAGATAGCTTATACCCTGGTTTCACACGAAGGCTACTTTTTATCTCGGTAAAGCGCTAATAATAATTGCGTAGTTTTTTTTGTAAATCAATGTTTCTTTTTCTTATTTTTGAAGAAACGGAACGTAATCGCTAAACGCTCGAGTATGTGCAACCACATTTTGACGTCACGCGCCTCGCTGCTTATTGGTCAATTTTTTAAAACAGAGTACGCCCTGTTGATAAATTATTGACACACACACACACACGTAGCATAGATGGACCAATGAGGAGATGCTAGGTACCCACATTTTGACGTCACACGCAAATGGCGCGTTTATGTTGATATAAATTAAATCAAATTTTAATTTAATTTATTTTAATTTTAATTGACGAATGATGCCGTAAAGTTTTTAAACATAATAATGATAAATAATTATTTTTTAGCAAGAAACAAAAACAGACTTCCATGTATCTTCGAAGTTCAAGGTCAAATATCGATGAAATTTATATGGGACCACTTCGTAGCTATACTGAACCCAACGCAAAAATAATTTTGCAAATCGTCATAAATGACGGAGTTCTGAGGTAAGAAACATAAAAAAAAACTATAAAAAATACACTTCTCCTTTTTTGAAGTCGGTTACAAATACATGCATATTCCCTATTTTACAGACTTTTTTATCTGTCACTTATGACGCAAGTTTAGGTAAAAATACTTGATTTTCGCGCTTTCAAAAATAATGTTTAATTTAGTGAACGCAGAAACTAGAATACCATATACATTAATTTTAGATAATTTATAGTTAAATTAAGGTTCATAGAAGGCAGCACAGAATCGACCGAACTATTTTTTTAACGCCTGACGCAAAAAGTATGTATATAAATAAATAAATAAATAGTAAATGATAAGTTTGACAACTTTGTGTGACTGTCCGTCTGTGGCACCGTAGCTCTTAAACGGGTGAACCGATTTGAATGCAGTTTTTTTTATTTGAAAGCAAGTTTTCTAGCGGTGCTTCTTAGATATGTTTTATCAAAATCGGTTCAGCCGTTTTTTACTATTAATAGGGTTTTTGTCGGTGGTTATTTAAATTTCTGAAATTAGCTTGTTAGTAATTAATTTTGACTCACTGTAAGATGGCAACATCATGAGTGCCGGCACTAGACTTCTGCAGCGTGTCCAGCAACTGTATGCAGTTAGCGTATTCCCCGTAGGGCGCGCCGCCGGCGCCACACACGTGTTCGAGCGCGCGCTTCATGGCGCTGACCTCTTCCTTGCACCGCGACGGCTCCACTAAGTGTATCACTTGTTGCAACTTCTCGGCTCGACAGAACAGTTCACGCGCCTGGAATACACGTGTCGTTTAACCTTTAGACTTTAGATAGATAGATAACACTTTATTGCACTTAAAAGAAAACAGAATTACAGTTGGTAACACATAATCAATAAGCACAATAGGCGGTCTTATCGCTAAGCAGCGATCTCTTCCAGACAACCATAGGGTAAGAATAACAACACTTAAAAGAGGATAGTGTGCAGTAGATAATAAGTAGAAAATGATAAATGATTTTAAACTGAAATAGTTAAAATATGATTCCATTTCTTTATTCCATTGATTTAGATTTTTAACAAGTTCCTCTGGTCCTTTAATTCTGATGTATCTTCGAAAGCCAAGGTCGAATATCGATAAAATACAGCATCGATTTTTGAGACAGAACAGTAAGGGCAGGTAAAATTTTATTTTGGTATTTTAGCTTTATTTTTCGTTCATTTTTTCCTAAATCTGTGAGTAGTTCAGAATATCTCAAAAGTTATGGATGGTCTCCTAGGAACGTTTTCTTATAACTAGGTATGATGGTTAAGGTACCTTTACTGTCCCGTCTCAAAAATCCACCCTGTATACAGGGAATAACATTAATGTGTAGTAATACTGAGAGGTGTGTATGGGTATCTAGTCATGAATCATCGGGCAGAATATACAACCAAAAAAACACTATTATATTTTCCATACAAAGTTTAAAAATTATTTATTTGAATTATTTTGGACAATCCTAACAAGCTGTGGCCTAGTCGCGGTAGTACGGGTCATTGACCGAGCTACTTTGTGCCTAGGCACAAAACAGATTAGTACAGAAATCTACATACAAAGTGCGCTCGAGCAACGCACACATAGACACCGCTCACAGACACGATATCTGGGCACAGTTGGGATGCGAGCGCGAGTGCTATCCGCTTGAGACACGCGTCTGTGAACTTTTTTGTGCAAAAATGGAGCAACGAAAAATAGGTTATTATAACTGTTTGGTGGACGGTTGTTTAAATTCAACATTAAACGGTGAATTGTCGTTTTTTAACCGACTTCAAAAAAGGAGGAGGTTCTCTATTCGGTTGTATTTTTTTTTTTTTTTTATTTTTTATTAAGCTACCAGTTGTTTCAGAGAGGTAAGTAGGTATTTGCTTGTATTTTGATGGTTCGTTTTCACGTAACACAAAATAGTTAGGTAGGTAGGTAAGCGCCCCAGCCCCCGGCCCTGCGCCGAACAAGCGAACATGACTTTGTGGCCTTGTCATATTTTTACAATTTAAAATTAGATATTTATTGTAGTATAAGCTGTGTTAGCCTTGTGTTCAATAATCTAATGAGGAAGATGTTAATGTAAACTAATCGCATTTGTTTTGTCTTCAAAAAAACTTTATTCAGTTATAATAGTAACTGCGAAAAAATTATGTCGATATCGTGTACAGTTATTTTTTTTAAATCAATCAATTTTTCTCCCAAAAACTTCCTGCGCCGTCCGGTATGAAATGTATGAAAAGTACATACATGAGATTAACTTCTGTATTTATCTGTTTTGTGGCCTAGGCGCTCTGTCTTTGAAAACGCCGAACATTTTACAAGGGCTTGATTTCGAGTCTCAAATACCGGAATTTCATACTGAATGGATCTTCGGACTCGGTCGGTTCCGTTCCGGAACCCACCCGTAAAAAAGGGTATTTCCACATTTTTACACGACTGCCCAAAAAGGAGTATTTCAGGGTTTACGTATTTATTCCACTATTACTTCTTATTGCCTGGACAGATTTGAATGCATTAAAACCATAATAAAAACATAGGTTTAAGTTTTTTTTACCATAGTTTTTTTTGCATGTTCCGGAACCGGTATACAAAAAAATTTCCGCGAACGTACCCGACTTAGCCTTGCCTTGATCAGTTTCAACTTTTTATCCAACTTGACGTCTTAGAATTCATGTTCAGAAATAACCTAAAAAGAATTTCCGAAACGAAAACGGTCCTTTTCGGTGGAGTTTTATAGGGCGGCGTTAGAAGGTAACTTTGTTTGTGCCGCTCGACCAATGAGGAGCAGCGGCTATTATTTATTAGGATTACATCTTTATGATTGGTGCAATACGAAACAATGCTAGCGAATCATGAAGCGGCGGCGAATGTTTGATAGCTTTAGTGTTTGCCGCGTTTTGTCAAAGATTAAACAGGTTTATTTCTGAAAACTGACTAAGTAAAGACGCTTTATTGATTACTGACTTACGAACACTCTTTTACTATGCAATGAAATCAAATGTTGGAAATGTCTTAACCATCATTATCAGCCTATTACATTCCTACTGTTGAAATTCATGCATGATGTTTTTTACATCCTATTCCTACGGTGGTTGGTGACCTCACGTATTTTTTAAGATCATCAGCCATGCTCGCTCTTATTAGGCGTTTACACTGATTAGATCCTTATTCCTGAATGTTAATTGGAGCGATGATGTTTAATGCTGTAATTAATAAGTAAGCATTAATAAAAATAAAAAAAATACCCTGCCAAAAACATTATAGCCTATGTCACTTGGGATGATTTAAGGATTCCGAGGATACCCCATACATCCAAATCTGTTGAGGCATTTATCTATATAATAAAAGAACAGGGTTTTTTTCTACAATCATCGCACAGCCGAAACCGCTTAACATAGAAA
Source organism: Petrophora chlorosata (assembly GCA_951640565.1). Classification (NCBI taxonomy): domain Eukaryota; kingdom Metazoa; phylum Arthropoda; class Insecta; order Lepidoptera; family Geometridae; genus Petrophora; species Petrophora chlorosata. Next base: position 14,468,481 of record OX621207.1, on the reverse strand, counting down.
CCTGAAATTTGGACCACGTATTCTACAAGTAGTGAAGGCGTCATTTAAGAACGGATTTTTCGAAATTGATCTTTAAGTGGGTCAAATGGGGTCATAAAGGATGTATGGGTAAAAAAAAATCTTTTGTCGCACGGTCACGAAACTTTGGCAGTATACTATGCAAAAGAAATAAAAGAATACGTGTATCACAGTTTTTAGAAATTCAACCCTTAAGGGGGTTTTAATGCGGTTTTTTAGATTGGAATGCGGAAACTACAATGTATGCTACGGTGATTGTTTCTTGACCCATAGATATCAAACTTTGCGTGAGCATTAAGCATGTAAATACTAGGAATTTGTTTTCAGAATTTTGCGAAATTCGACCCCTAAGGTCATTTATTGGGGTCGCAAAATTTCCATGTTGTAGGTTTTTTTAGTAAAGTTATGAAACTTAGTAAATTGACTAAACATAAGAATATAAAAATATCATTTCAGTAACTTTTCAAAAATCAACCCCCAAGGTCATTAAATAGGACCGCAAAGTTTGTATGGAGTAGGTTTTTTTATTAATGCGACACTGTAGTTACAGTTAAGAAACAGGGTAAATAAATTAAGTTTGATCAAGCTTAATAATAAGTTTTCAGCATTTTTTAAAAATCAACCCCTAACAGGGTTAAACGAGGTGGTAAAGTTTACTTAAAAAATCTTTGTTTATTGCGATGAAACTAAGTACCTCAGGAACATTATTAGAACGTGATTTAAAATTTTAGAAAATCATCCCTTAAAAGGGTTAAACAGGGTGGAAAGTGAAGATTATTATTTTTAAGCTACAGCGATGAAATTTTGTACACGTGCTAAGCCAATGAAATTATAGATGTGTATTTCACCATTTTTTGAAAATCATCCCCTAACAAGCCAAAACGGGGTGGTAAAATTTGTATAGAAAATCTTTGTTTATGAAGTTTTGGGGCTATGATAAAACTTGGTAAAAGAAGATAATTAAAACGTAATTTACAATTTTTGAAAATCATCCCTTATCAGGGTTAAACAGGGTGCACAGTGAAGATTATTATTTTCAAGCTACAACGATGAAATGTGCTATACGTGCTTAGCCAATGATATTATAGATATGTATTTTACATTTTTTAAATCATCCCCCAACAAGCGGGGTGGTAAAGTTTGTATAAAAAATCTTTTTTATTTATGAAGTTTGTGGTTATGATGAAACTTGGTTACACAAACTAAGAAAAGGAGATAATTAAAACGTGATTCACATACTTTTTTAATCTACCCCTAACCAAGTTTAATAAGGGTGGAATGAAGTTACATTTTTTGAAGCTACGATGATGAAATTCGGTTCATATACTCAGACAGATAAACTTTAAGCAGCTGTTTCACCATTTTGCTGGAATCATCCCTAAACCGGTTCAAACGGGGCGGTTAAGTTTATATGGAGAATTTTTGTTCATGAAGTTATCAATTAAATTTGGTACCAAGAGTAATCAAAAGAAATAAATTGAAACGTAAGTCGCCATTTTCCGAATTTCACCCTCTAACAAGGTTAAACAGGGTGGAAAGTATCAAATATTTTTTAATGCTACGATGTTGAAATTTGTTATAAATATTCAGCCAATAAAATTCTAAACAAAAAGTATTCCATCATGTTTAGAAATCATCCCCATAACAGGGTTATACAGGTTGGTAAAGTTTGTATGGATAATTTTTGTTTATGAAGTTGTAGCAATGAAATTTCGTATACAGACCAAACAAAAGTAATAAATTAAAAACTCACATTATTAATTAACCTCTAAAAACGTTAAATAAGGTAGAATATAACATTTTTTCTAAACCTACGACGGTAAAATTTGGTACATTTACTAATCGAAGATACTGTACGCACATGTTTTACCACTTTTTAAACATCTTAAAAGGTCTAAACGGGATGGCAAACATTTGTGTGGAAAACCTTTGTTTATAAGGTGAAAGCAAAACTTGGTATATAGACTAGGCAAAAGAAATGAATCCTAACGTAATGTATTTTTTTACAATCTCCTTATTCGTACAAGACTTTAATTGACTTTTAAATGCAACATTCAGAAAAATAAGAAATTCTAAGGGTGTAATCAATCAAAGATTTACAAATATTCAACAACTTTTGTAGTTGACCGTACTTGTCGCAGGGAAATGAGGATATCTGAGATTTTGCGAAATTCCTAGAGATATTACGAAATCATGGTATAATCATATATGGGAAGGACCACTTCTCCGCGGTGCGACTAGCTTTTACCCCTAGAGTGTAAATAAAGAGCGCGGAGCCAGAAGCATGCGAGGAGTTCCTGAGCAAAACGAGTGCGCAACGCCAGAATGAAGCGAGGGGGAGAGGTGGCGAGCGTAGCGAGCCGGCGACCTCCCGAGTGGAGTGATGGTCGAATGCGCGAGTGGAGCGAAGGGAAGACGAAGCGAGAGTTCTGGCGAGAGCCTATTTATCAAAACTGGACGTCGTATCCCTAGGGATTTCGTGAAATCCCTGGTATCCTCATGTCCCTACGACATAGAATATTTTTTCTGGAGCTACGATGATTGACCATTGGCCAAAATACTTACACATACTTAGCCAAAAAAAACTGTTGATACTTGTATTATTACCATTGTTTTGAAAACCATCCCCTGACAGGTTTAAACGGGTGGTAAAATTTGTATAGAAAATTTATTTTTATAATGTAAGTATTATGTCTATTTAAAACAAGATAAGAGCTGGAAGAAATTGGAATAGAAACGAGACGAATTCGAGATAGGATTGGGATAGAAGCAGGACAAAATCGGCATAGAAGCGAGAGCTGCTGGAAATAGCCGGGAGCAAAATGCATTATTTCACTAAGCTTACAAAGTCACAGGCAACAGCTATGTAAATAGGATATTTTGGTTTCGAACATGGCGCCGGACACATACCGGAGCCGGACCGCGGTTTTGATCATTCACATGACTTTGCGCTGCCGCCGCACAGCAGAGTCATGTAATGATCAAAAACCGGAACCGATTAGGATCGGAATAGGATGGGGAGCAGAGCGGGATGATAACGGAATAAGAAAGGGACTGTAACAGGATAGAAGTGGGAAGGGAACTGGAACGCAAATATGGTGGGACGGAAAATGGTCGGAAGCAAGATGAATACTTCACTACGCGTACGAAGTCGCGGGCATCAGCTAGTTGTGTAATAAAAAAACGCACATACATTAACCCCGAAAACATTACATTCCTTTTTTGGGGAGTCGCGTAAAAAGCAGTTTGCTTGAAAGTTAGTTGTAAAGTAAGGTTGGTAGGACTTTGCTAACTGAAGATAAAATTTGTTTGTCAGATCTGTACACGCGGCGCACTAATATTCTTTGACACAAGTTCATTGCTCTTTATCAGCTGATTGTTAGGGTTGAAATGAACTTGATTACCAGAAATGTTTAAATTATCATATCTTGTGATTTCAAAAAAATTTTGGTGATTTGCACTTGGACTTGAATTATTAAAAAGCTTCTATATGCGTGGTTTAATTATTACTACACATTTATGTTACACGTTGTATATGGTACCACATTGTAGCTATACTGAACCCAACGCAAAAATAATTTTCCAAATTAGTTCATAAATGACGGAGTTCTGAAGTAACAAACACAAAAAAGCAATCGAATTGAGAACCTCCTTCTTAACCGATTTAAAAAAAAGGAGGAGGTTCTCAATTCGATTGTGTTTTTTAAGATACATTGACGTCGGTTTATTTTATTATCATATATATAAAATTCTCGTGTCACAATGTTAGTTACCTTACTCCTCCGAAACGGCTTTACTGATTTTTACCAAATTTTATATGCATATTCAGTAGGTCTGAGAATCGGCTACTATCTGTTTTTCATACCCCTAAGTGATAAGGGTTGTTCACCCTTAACAATTTTTTTTAATTTATATGGCAAAACAACGTTAGCCGGGTCAGCTAGTTAAATATATTATTTGAAATCGGTTAAAAAAATGGTCAGAAGGATGACATCAGCACAGGATGCAACCTGGTTTATTCCGATCAAACTCCTTATTAATAAATAAAGATTAAAAAAACCTGGTTTATCGCCCACCTGTTCTGCGGCGGAGCCCGTGACGGCGTGCACAGTGGGCGCGTGTCCCGCCGCGTGGCTCACGCGCGTGACGCACACCTCCTGCAGGAGGCCGGTGGCGGGCGCGTGGCTGCCGCAGCACAGCTCCCTGGGGGACCACTGATATTGCGTTACGCTACTTGAAACTATATGTATTTCTGGCTGATTAACGGGACGTGATAAGCCAAAACACTTCAAAAGAAAAAGAAAAACTAATTAAGTTATTTGTTATTTTATTGTGTGTGTATTGTAGCGTTATAATAACGAGTTATTCAATTCTATTCTAATATCATTTGCAGATGCACATTAAATTAAATTATGTGCCAGAACAGTTTCCTTATACATGAAAAGAATATATATCGCACCTTCGGTGCTACAAAGTCACAACAGCTCAGTTTTGAATTTTACAGGAGAGGACTTTGAAGATTTTTTTTGCATTTATTGCCTTATTACTGGATGTCTAATTGTAGTAGGTTTAAAATCTTTATAAAATTGATGCTTTATTGTGTTTTCTATAGTTTCATGTCAAAAGTTTAATTCAAATTACTAAAATTATTCTATTAAAACGCAAAACAAAAAAAGTGTCCTGAATTGTGACTTTGTTGCACCAGGAATTATTTAGTTAAATGAGTTATACCTTATTATTTAGGCATTTCAGTCTGGCTTTTTGCACTCGTCTACATCATTTGTGTCGCTTTGGCTCCAACGCACGTCATAATCTCGCAGGCGCGGGGGCACAACTGTCTAATCAAACTTTGTTGGCCCAAAACGAATGGAAAAATGCACCAATAACCACAAAGACACTCGCGCCATTTAGTAGATTTTTGCGATACTTTCGCGGGTGTTTTTGTTGCCCCGATATAGGCATGGCTCTAAGACAATTTGGCATACTTAACTCAATTTTGCAGTTTTGGCTATTTGTGACTTTGTTGCACCGAAGGTGCGATATATATCATCATCATCATCAGCCAATTACGTTCCCACTGCTGGGACACGGGCCTTCTCTCATAGAGAGAGTATGGGCCATAATCCACCACGGTGGCCCGGTGCGGGTTGGTAGATGTCACATGTCCTTGAATTTATGTGATAAATTCTTGGACATGCCGGTTTCCTCACGATGTTTTCCTTCACCGTTTTTAGAGCAAATGTTAAATCCGCACATAACTTAAGAAAGTCAGTGCAGCAATAAACAATTTGAATTCAATTGACATATGACATCCACCAATCCAGCGTGGTGGATTATGGCTCATACTCTCTCTATGAAAGAAGGCCCGTGTCCCAGCAGTGGGAACATTGTGGGCTGACGATGGTGATTAAATAATATTTTTTAACTACGGGCCCGTCAGCTGGTTAATGTCAAATTAACTTGTACGGCTGAAAAACTACAACTTCAGAAAAACCAATCATTTTCTTGAGTCAAGAAGCCAAGACTCAACGGGCAAATGTCTGAATACTCACTTGGACGGCAGCGGTGGAGGCACCGTGACCACCCTGAGTCCGCTCTCAGGGTACGTCTCCCCCGGCACGGTGAGTATCGACCCGTCCAGCGGCAGTTGCACGCTGTCCACCACTTCAGTTGCTATAGGTACGTCGAATTTTATTGAATCCCTGTGGGAAGCACAGAATCAGTAACCAGCTGTGTTCGTTTTTTTACCACTATTGTATATTTTTATGGAACCAATTAATGAGACGAAGAATTCGTTCGCCTGATGGTGAGCGCCACGCCAGAATTACAGGCAAAGCGGTGGTACCTACCCAGACGGCCCTCCGCATAAGAGAAATCTACCAAGTATGACCCCTATCTCGCCTGATGTTAAGCGAATATGGGGTACATAGATCTATGGAAAGACGGCCGTTGAGCGACTGCTCAGATTCGTCTCCCTGATGGTACACCGAACATACCAAATTTAAACAAAATCCGTACATGAAGTGGTAACAAACATACACACAGACACTTTCGCGTTTATAATACTAGTTGCGTCTCGCGGCTTTACCCGCGGTATCCCGGGATAAAAGTTTACCTATGTCCTATTGCAGGACCAGTACTTATATACCGAATTTCATCAAAATCCAATCAGTAGTTTTAACGTGATTGAGTAACATGTTTGTTAATATTCGTCCATCCATCCATCCACCCATACAAACTTTCGCATTTATAATATTAATAGGTATATCATATATATAAAATTCTCGTGTCACAATGTTAGTTACCTTACTCCTCCGAAACGGCTTTACTGATTTTTACCAAATTTTATATGCATATTCAGTAGGTCTGAGAATCGGCTACTATCTATTTTTCATACCCCTAAGTGTTTTTTTTTATTTATATGGCAAAACGTTGCCGGGTCAGCTAGTAAAATATAAATAATAGTACATTGTACACCGAGGGGAGAAAACGATCTATTTCTGTTCGAGAGTATGTTTAAGCCCGACGCGCAGCGGAGGGCTTAAAGGAAACTCGAGAACAGAAATAGAACTTTCTCCCGAGTGATACATAGTGCTTTATACTACACCTACGAGGAAAATAAAATACAATTTAGTTAAAACAAAATTTAACGCAACGAAATAAATTGCCGCGCTTTTTTTTTCGTATTGCAGAATAAGGTTGCCATCCTCATTTCATTAAAAATAGAAAACAAAAACAAAACCGCCTCTTTTCTCTAATTATTTGATATAAAACCTTTTTGAGATTTGAGGTTTGTATGTTTCCCGCCTCTTTTTTCTAATTATTTCATACAAGACCTTTTTGAGGTTTGACGTTTGTGTTTTTTTTTTATGTTCGCTGCTAAAAAACAAAAGAAAGCTAGCCGGGCAGTAATGGATTTTCATACAACATTCCTGCCCTGCTTCGGAGGGCAGTAATGAAATTCCATATAACTTTTCCCGCCGCACATTTTTAAGGGAGAAATTACGAACTTTGTAACCCGTTTATGAACGAGTAATAAGACACTTTCCGAGTGGGTGTGGTATAAAATAATATACGATATTGCGTCATAAAACGCAAATCCTAGATATATCCCAGAAAGCCGCCCAGCTCAAATGGGCCTGGGCTGGACACGCATGTCGTATGCCAAACCAGCTGTGGGCAAAAGTCCTTACTGACTGGGTTCCAGCCGGAGCAACACGACCGCGGGGCCCCGCCGTAGGTGGCGCGACGACCTAGACGCCTACGACAAGGAATGGCCCTTAACAGCAATTTACCTTTAATATTTTTTATTTCTAAACAATAGTTTGTATTTCTTAAATAAACAAGATAAATTAAGTCTCTCAAAATTACACTACATATTTTCATTGCGCTTCAATTCTCATAAAAAAGGATATATAAATAGGATACAAAATATATATATTTACCTAATAAGATCTTGTGCTTCCAGAATGAGTTTCTGCGACAGTTTCTCCCCGTACACCGCCAAGCTCAAGCTGAGCCCCGTGTCGGTGACCTTTGACCCTATCTGACACACCACACTGTTCGGAAGCACTCTCCTTATCGCTGCGTTCAGAAGATGCACCCCCGTATGGTTCCGCATTATATTCAGTCTCTTTTCACTATCTATTTTCAATATAACTTCACTATTATTATTAACAAAGTTGAAATCACACAATTTGTTCAACGAGAACAAACCTTTGTGAAAAACAAAGTCTCTAATCTTGAAAACGCTATCTACTTTAAATTTAACACTTTCTTTGACCTTTATGAGGCCCGTGTCGGCGATTTGGCCACCCTCTTCACAGAAGAAATTCGTGTCTTTAGTCACAAGGTAATAAGGGCTATTTTCGCATGGTTCGGAGAAATCTATCCATTCGCAGTCCTCGTTCAGTATCGCTACTAATTTCGTCTTCAACGGTTCGAATTTGATGTTATTGTCTATGATTTTGTACGCGTATTTGTGTTGATCGTTGGTTCGTTTCTCGCCGTTTTTTATAAGCGTTTCTATAGCTTGGTTGAATAGCACTCCTTTCTTAGAAGCTTGTTCTTTCAAAGCCGTTTTGTGCCTAGATTTGTGCTGAGTGAGAAGCTTCCAGAACCCTGTCTTGTCTATGGTCATGTTGTTTAATTCTGCTACTCTGTTTATGACGTCTTCTTGGAAGCCGTGCGTGTCGTACAGTTTGAAAACGACCTCTCCCGGGATTACTGTAGATTTATGCTTTGCCATTGCCTGAAAATAAGCAGAGGTGTTCAAGGATTCTGCTCTTTAGCACAGAATACTAAGGGACAGAAGCATCACTCCGCAAAGAATTTAAATAAATAGCGACTCTTGCAATGACGCAATAAAATTCAATTCAGCTCGCGTAGCGCTGCATACCTACCAGTCATATTAACCTACAGAGCGCCTCTCTTTCTATCGCGACGCACTTATCTCTTCTGACGCGGCACGTGTAACGACGGGCGACCCGCCGTCGGTGTCCGGCTATGTACTTGTAGCTTCGTACCTACAGTGCGGAGTGCGCTAGACCTGTCTTTAGCTTTCAAAACGTAAGAAAACTGCTTTTACTCTTGTCTTAAAGACATCCAGATTATAGCTATCCAGAAACACAGAAGTTGGCTCAAACTGAGGTTGTGGGTTCGATTCCCGCGACGGGACAAAAGTTTGAACAGATAAACTAAAATTTAAATGGCCCGACACAAAAACGGCTGAACCGATTTTTAACCGACTTCAAAAAAGGAGGTTTTCTATTCGATTGTTTTTTTTTATGTTGGTTACCTCAGAACTCCCGATTTGGAAAATTCTGTTTGTGTTGGGTTCAGTATAGCTACGAAGTGGTCACATATATATTTTATCGATATTTGACCTTGGACTTCTGTTTTTTGTTTGATAAAACGTAAACTTGTGATAAAACACTTCTAAGTCTAAAAACCACCGCTAGAAAACCTGCTTTCAAATTAAAATAACCGCATCCAAATCGGTTCACCCGTTTAGGAGCTACGGTGCCACAGACAGACACACATAGTGGTCAAAATTATAACACCCGTCCTTTTTGCGTCGGTGTTCAAAATGGAACTGAGCCAATACTGTAATTGAAGATATTTTTTAAAAACCAACTGGGATCAACTATTTAGTACTGAACACGAATCTACGGTTTTTTGAATTTTTGTGTGTTTGTTATCTATAGACTCGGAAACTGCTAAACGGATAATTTGGATTTCAGGGTTTGGTAAGTAGCGTTATTTCCAACTTAGAATATATTATTAGAATTTTCTTAAGTTTCAATGATTTCGAATTTTAGAAAACTGTCTCAGCCTCGCTAGTTATTCGTGTAAAAGAAACAACTTGTAACGATGTATCCGTCAACAGCTATAAGATACTCTACCTCTTTGAACTCCGTATACCCCTGCGCGAACCCCGCCAGTTCGGTTCCCGCCATGGGAGCCACTTCCGGGTATCGCGCGACCAGCTCCCGCCATTTCTTCCCCATCCGCGCGCGGAGCGCCTCGTACGACTGTTCCTCATGCTCGATCACTAACTTTGCATCTTTCTCCTGAAAGAAATATATGCAATATTCATAAATTTCCAAAAATATACAAAATAATTTATTTACTCTTTGTTATTTAATTTCATTACATTAACTATTATTTAATTACACAAATATTATAGTGCTAAATATACACTTAGAAATGTCGTTAGTAGCCGTACTAGGATACCCTATGATTCCTTTTGGACTAAAGGAAAAATAATAAAAAACTTATAATGTATTGTTTTTTTAAGTCTACGTCTCTTGGATGAAAGGTTGTAGGTTATAATACACTATCCGATACCCGCGAGTCCGTCTGCGCAGAATTTGGTTTATAGTTGTTCCCTAAGAAACTGTTCGTTTTTTCGTTTTATTGTAGCCTATGTCTTATTCCAGGACTTAACTATCTACATACCGGTCGGTACGGAGTGGTCACAAACATAAAACAAACAAACATACACACACACACACCCTTACATTTCTAATATTGTTATGCCGATCCACACGTGCGTGCTAGATTGTGCCTTATGGCTGGATGCGAGAGAAGCTTTTAATATTGATTTATATTGGAGTGTCTTGACGGAGTTGTGCGAGTAAACTTGGGAATAACGGCTTTCCGTTGGCAACGTCGGCAACGTTGCGCGATCCAAAAAAAGCAGACTTTTTTAAAAGCTGTCGTTGTCAGCTTTTTTTCGTTGTCCGCGGTTTTACTTGCTTACTGCTTATGTTACGTTTTCGTTGTTTTAGACGCTTTCGTTGTTTTGCTTTCTGCTTCTTTTTTGTTGCCTGCCGCTTATGTTGCCGCTTACGTTATGTTTTCGTTGTGTTTTTCTTCGTTGTAATCGTTGTTTACTGTTTTTTACTCCAGGTGCCATTGTGTGAGCATTGACGTTTAATTTTTCGTACTTTACTTATATGAGTATTAAAATTTGTCTTAATTTTGTATTTTACCTAAATATTTTACGTGAAGTTAGTAGCGCGTAGTTAAAGCGTAGAAATTAAATATCTAAATAATAAAAAATAATCAGTGAACTTCCTTTCATACCTTAACACAGGTTTTGTTTTATATGATAGTTTTTTTACAATATAATTATGCACTCTGCACTTTTATTGGTAGGGTTCTGAATGAAATAGTTCCACACATCGGCGTTATTGTAACGAGGTATTTTTACAGATAAGATATTTATAAATTTACACAATTAATTACTTTATGTCAATAAATGTAAGTCATAAAAGTTAATGTTTACGCAAGGTTTACGTATAACTATAACTTCAAAAGCAAATCAAATAGAGATCGACGGTGACGCGGTGACGCGTATTTGAAAACATAAACAAAACTAAAAGCAAAAAGCTTTTTTCATTCGTTGTCCAATACGAATAAATTACAATGACTACTATATAAAAGGTAACACGACCGTATGACAAGTTTTTAATTTAATCGGGTGTCTTCTCGTTGCATTATTTTTAATACGATCGAATCACGAAAATAAAAAGTTCAAAGATAATACGACCAAATAACATATTTTTGAATAAGCCGGTTAGCACCAACGTTTTGTACTGTAAATACGAAGAAACTGGCGCCATCTCTGTAACCGTCGCCACTTTACTAAAGTCCATTGTTATAAAATCAATCATCCATTCTATTGTCTTTTGAATAGGTCAGGTCATGATAGTTTCCTAAAATTCCGCTAGATGGCATTAATAATTTATTTTCAACCGATTTGAATGCAAGTTACGCGACAACGGCAACGAAAAGAGCTTTTTTGTAACAACACGCTTTTGAGCTTTTCTACAAAAGCCTGCTTATTTCTAGAGCTTTTGTTATAACGCCCACCACTATGTGCGAGCTAGATTGTGCCTTATCGCTGGGTGCGAGAGAAGCGATCTATATTGATTTATATTGGGGTGTCTTGACGGAGACATGCGAGCTAGATTGTGCCTTATCGCTGGGTGCGAGAGAAGCGATCTATATTGATTTATATTGGGGTGTCTTGACGGAGACATGCGAGCTAGATTGTGCCTTATCGCTGGGTGCGAGAGAAGCGATCTATATTGATTTATATTGGGGTGTCTTGACGGAGACATGCGAGCTAGATTGTGCCTTATCGCTGGGTGCGAGAGAAGCGATCTATATTGATTTATATTGGGGTGTCTTGACGGAGACATGCGAGCTAGATTGTGCCTTATCGCTGGGTGCGAGAGAAGCGATCTATATTGATTTATATTGGGGTGTCTTGACGGAGACATGCGAGCTAGATTGTGCCTTATCGCTGGGTGCGAGAGAAGCGATCTATATTGATTTATATTGGGGTGTCTTGACGGAGACATGCAAGCTAGATTGTGCCTTATCGCTGGGTGCAAGAGTAGCTATTTATATTTATTTATATTGGGGTGTCTTGACGGAGACGTGCGAGCTAGATTGTGCCTTATCGCTGGGTGCAAGAGAAGCTATTTATATTGGACTGTCTTGACGGAGACGTGCGAGCTAGATTGTGCCTTATCGCTGGGTGCAAGAGTAGCTATTTATATTTATTTATATTGGGGTGTCTTGACGGAGACGTGCGAGCTAGATTGTGCCTTATCGCTGGGTGCAAGAGAAGCTATTTATATTGGACTGTCTTGACGGAGACGTGCGAGCTAGATTGTGCCTTATCGCTGGGTGCAAGAGAAGCTATTTATATTGGACTGTCTTGACGGAGACGTGCGAGCTAGATTGTGCCTTATCGCTGGGTGCGAGAGAAGCTATTTATATTGGACTGTCTTGACGGAGACGTGCGAGCTAGATTGTGCCTTATCGCTGGGTGCGAGAGAAGCTATTTATATTGGACTGTCTTGACGGAGACGTGCGAGCTAGATTGTGCCTTATCGCTGGGTGCAAGAGTAGCTATTTATATTTATTTATATTGGGGTGTCTTGACGGAGACGTGCGAGCTAGATTGTGCCTTATCGCTGGGTGCAAGAGTAGCTATTTATATTTATTTATATTGGGGTGTCTTGACGGAGACGTGCGAGCTAGATTGTGCCTTATCGCTGAGTGCGAGAGAAGCTATTTATATTGATTTATATTGGAGTGTCTTGATGGAAACATGCGAGCTAGATTGTGCCTTATCGCTGGGTGTAAGAGTAGTTATTTATATTGATTTACATTGGGGTGTCTCGACGGAAACATGCGAGCTAGATTGTGCCTTATCGCTGGGTGCAAGAGAAGCTTTTAATATTGATTTATATTGGAGTGTCATGACGGAGTTGTGCGAGCTAGATTGTGCCTTATCGCTGAGTGCGAGAGAAGCTATTTATATTGATTTATATTGGAGTGTCTTGATGGAAACATGCGAGCTAGATTGTGCCTTATCGCTGGGTGCAAGAGAAGCTTTTAATATTGATTTATATTGGGGTTTCTTGACGGAGACGTTCGAGCTAGATTGTGCCTTATCGCTGGGTGCTAGAAGAGATTTTTATTGGGGTATTTTGACGGAGTCTTCTGTACGTAGTATCTATCCTATTCAAGTAAATCAATCAGAAGGGTACTACAGCTATGTCACCTTAGAGATCAGCTCAGGGTAGGTGTCGCCGAGGGTGGCGGCTACTTCCAGGTACAGTTGTGTAAGGAGGCGCGGGTTGCCGAACGTCTCCGTACACATATTGAACGATTTGCGCATTATTTGTTTCAGATTCAGGCTGGAATAGGAAAAAAATGTTTTAGACTTTAGTCATTAGACGGAGGTCGGCTGTCTATAAACACTAGGGTTGCCCACGACAAGTTAGTACGAAATTAGTATCAATTTGTCAAATTACGCGTAAAGATTATTCTAATGGGAAAAGCATACTATACTGTGCGTAATAATATGGTAGACAAAGATGCTTGGAACATTCCACTTCTGCAAAGTCGCCAACTGGTACATTAGAAACATAACATTGTAGAAAACCAAAACATTGTATCAAAATCTCTAAATAATGCCCATCAGTTTCTTGTCGTATCTTTTGAATAGTGATTCTTTTTCCGATACGTTGGTATAGTATAGCTTCAAGGTGGTCCCATATAAACATAAATAACCTTGAACTTCGAAGAAACATCAGAATTGAAGTCGGGTTTTTTTTTTAATAAACAAATATCTGTTTCTATACAAATAAGAAAAATGTTTATATTGAAATTACTGGACATATGAGACTTAATATCTGCAGGGCTATCATGTATCTTTTATTTCAATCAATTTCAATAAGAAACCAGTTTCGATGATGGTTTTGCGATCACGTTTTGTTGCAATCAAACGTCAACGAAAGCTCAATTGAAATAAAAATAAGTTTTGACAAACAAAGTTTATATCGATATATAAACCATAGACAAGAGCCGTATTACACAGTAAAATTGAATAGATTGGGCGTATACATACTGATCCATAGCACAATCTCGCTTTGTAAATTTGTCGGGTAATCGATAGGAGCACATTGAAATCGAAACATAAAAAGTTACATGATCGCATTTTATCGATTGAAATAAATTTCTGTTGCACGTTAGTCCGCAACATGCGATGTTCGCAACAGACTTACGAGATCGCCCTGCTGGGGGTGATGAGCGCAATGCAGTGCTACACAATGCTTTTTAAGGTATTAAAAGTTCTGGGTGGCACTGCAATTGTTATGGGCAGGCGTGGCGATCAGGCGAACGCCGTGATCGTCTCATCACTCAGTTCCATAAAAAAAAGGAAAACTCACTTAGCGGCCGGAAACGCACTGTCCGCTAAACAGACGCTTATCATCCGCGCGTGGTCGGCGAGCCTGCGGTACGCGCTGTCGAGGTGAGCCTCTTTAGCGTAGCTGCCTCCGTACGGGGCCACGCCTTTACTGTTCTGTCATGTGAAACAAACAACTTATTAGTGACTAGCTTTCCTTCCTCGCACTTGTAAGATGTGGAACGACCTACCTTCGTCGGTATTACCTTTGAGCTACAACATGGAGCCCTTTAAAAGGGGAATTAAGGCGACGGTAACCGCTTACCATCAGGCGGGCCGTCTGCTTGTTTGCCGACACATTAAATAAATTAAAAAAAAAATTGCTGCGCTACACGGTTTCACTCGCGGATTCCCATGATAAAAAGTAGCCTATATATATAAAATATATAATATATATATATATTTACGCTTTGTAGATCTATGTTTGGCCACTATCTCGCCTGATGTGAAGCAATGATGTGGCCTAAGATGGAGCACATAGATCTAGAGAGAGACGGCAGTTGAGTGGCTACTCAGACCTGTATCCCAGATGGTTCATCGCACATCATCCCGAAACACGACTAGGTCGCTTGACGGCATGGCTTTGTTCGGTGGGTTGTATTACAATCACGGCAGCCTACCACTCCAAAGCGCGGAAGCGGGTTTCATCACGATGTTTTCCTTCACCGTTTTAGAGCGAAATGAATGAAGCTTACCCTCTCAATAGCCTTGATGATCGGCAGGAACAAGTCAGTGTCGTAGTTGGACCGCTTCCCTTGCAGCAGCGCCGCCGCGCGCTCCAACCCCAGCCCCGTGTCCACGTGCAGCCGGCCGAGCGGCTTCACCGAGCCGTCCGCTTCTCTGTTGGACGGTGGGACCATTAGAAAGAAAGAAATAAAAAAACGTATATCACTAACATAAATTTAAAAAACCCTCCGACACAAAAAACCTATAAAATGTAAAAAACGGCTGAACCAATTTAGATAAAACATACCAATCTATATAAATAAAAATGAATCACCGAAATGTTTATACGCGCATAACTTTCAAGCGACTGTACCGAATTGGATAAATGTCTCTTTTGTGTTTGTTTTTGTCATGAGAAGGTTTGCATAAAAGAAAATTAAAAAAAAAAACAAAAAAAAATATGGCGGTACGAGGTTCGTTGGGTCAGCTAGTATAAGAATATAAGAACTACCGCAAACAAACCTGCTTTCAAATAAAAAAAAACGCATCCAAATCGGTTCACCCATTTAAGAGGTACGGTGCCACAGACAGACACACATAGTGGTCAAAATTATAACACTCTTAATTCGTTTTTTTATGTTTGTTACCTCAGAACTCCGTCATTTAAAAACCGTCAGTGGTCTCCGCGATCTCGCAGCGTAAGCTCGCCCTGAAAAAGAGCATCGAACATGCTCGAAACCTAGGTCGACTAATTCGACAAACTACGTGAGTCCTAGCCGTTTTATGAAATATTTATAATGAATCACACGAAAACTTTTAAACCGATTTGGATACAAAAATTTATAAACCGATTTGGAAAATTATTTTTGCGTTGGGTTCAGTATAGCTACAAGGTGGTCCCATATAAATGTCATCGATATTTGACCTCGGACTTAGAAGATACATTGAAGTCGGTTTACTTTTTGATAAAATGTATACTTGTATAAATTAAAGAGACAGACTTACCTGTTACACTGTATGAAGACAAGGTTCCATATCTCCGTAAGGGACCCGTCCGGGTTGACGTGGTGTATTTCGGTGCACGGCCCGCATGGCCCGGTCTGACCCATCTCCCAGAAGTTTTCTTTCGAACCTAGCGCCTTCAGTCTGCCCTGAGGGACCCTAGAAATAAGAAACGTGTGTATTCTATCATCATCAGCCTATCACGTTCCCACTGCTGGGACACGAGCCTTCTCTCATAGAGTGAGTATGAGCCATAATCCACCACGGTGGCCCAGTGCGGGTTGGTGGATGTCACATGTCCTTGAATTTGTGTCATAAATTCTTGGACATGCCGGTTTCCTCACGATGATTTCCTTCACCGTTTTTAGAGCGAGTGTTAAATCCGCACATATCTTAAGTATGCCAGTGGTGCGAGGCCAGCGGGATTCGAACTCGGGTGCATCGGATCGAAAGTCGCACTGAGCCACACTCACTCTTCTAAACCTCGCGCCAAACTTGATGGCGGCTGACTGGCGCATCACGTGATCTGCACAGATACAATTTTGTATGCGATTTTGTTACTGCGCAGGTCACGTGGTGCGTCCGTCAGCCGCCATTAAGTTTGACTACAGTCCCATAGGTAAGGGTGACGAATTGGTTATACCTTGTACTGTTAATTATTCTGTGATTATACAAAGGATTGCGGCACTCTTACTTACAAATACAAAGATCATTTATTAAATAGGCACAAAAATGCATTTTTCTTTTAGCGTCATAAACACATAACAAAATCATATTTAAAATATGTTAAAAATTTTAACCTAAGTTAATACGACTTTCGAAATAATTTTTTTTTGTTGATAAATATATTTTTCAAGACAAGCTTTTAACAAATTCGTAATCGGAACCGCGAGCAAATTAAAATGAGCCCAAACACCAGTAGTTTACGATTATCCGTCAGAGTTCCATTGTCTCCATCGTCAGATCATCTGGCTGTTTCCATAATATTGCAATGTCATCGGACTTTGACTAACAACAAAATTTCAACTGCGTAGGATAAGATGAAGTGGTTATGATTCAACTTGCAAGATTTGACCCAAACATTGTAAGTAAAACGCTCGCTCTAAAACGGTGAAGGAAAACATCGTGATGAAACCCGCTTACGCGCTTTGGAGTGGTAGGCTCTGGCCGTGGTTGTAATACCACCCACCGAACAAAGCCATGCCGTCAAGCGACCTAGTCGTGTTTCGGGATGATGTTTGGTGAACCATCGGGGAGACGGGTCTGAGCAGCCGCTCAACTGCCGTCTCTCTCTAGATCTATGTGCTTCATCTTAGGTCACATCATCGCTTCACATCAGGCGAGATAGTGGCCAAACATTGACCTATTAAGCGTAAAAAAAAAAGTTAAATAAAAGCTTGTAAAATAAATATTCGACATACCCAATATCCTTCCAAATGTCCCTGCACTCCCGATCCTCGAGAATGCCCACAGCGGCGTCCCCTGCGAAATAGGTCACCACGAGGTTCTCGGGCTTCAGTCGGTACGGACCTAGGAGCAGGTCCCACGCCATTTGACATGCTTCTTTCTGTCAGACACAATGTTTACTGTTGGAGTTCTTTTTATACATGTTAGATCTACGTTTGGCCACCATCTCGCCTGATGTTAAGCGAGGATAAGGCCGAAGATGGAACTCGTAGATCTAGAATATACCTATTCACTCTAACCTTGAAGATTCCCAAATAGGGAATGCATGTATTTTTTTTAATGCATGGATCGATTTATTATTGAATACTATTAATGAAAAATATGTTTAAAAATTTTACGCCATCATTCGTCAATAAAATAATTACATGAATATGTGAATCAATTTAAATCAATATAAACGCGCCATTTGCGTGTGACGTCAAAATGTGGGGACCTAGGATCTCTTCATTGGTCCACCTATGCTACATGTGTGTGTGTGTGTGTGTCAATAATTTACCAATAGAGCGGACTCTATGTCAAAAATTGACCAATAAGCAGCGAGGCGCGTGACGTCAGATAGTGGTTGCACGACTCAAGCGTTTTGCGATTACGTTCCGTTTCTTCAAAGATAAGAAAACGAAACATTGAAATAAAAAACAAACTACGCAATTAATAATAATAATTATATCACTACTAAATGTTTACAGGAGTAATCTATCGTAAAAAGTAATTTCCAGATTTTTTGACAACACATGCATATTCCCTATTATCAATACAATAAATATACATAGTAATGAAAATAACAATCGGCGAGATAAAAGCGCACAAGTTCCTTTGCTTCGGCCACCTTGAAATAATGGGGGAAGATCGAGCTGTTAAGCGAGCATACTTGGGACGTCCTAGGTATCGCTGGAAGGATGAGGTCGAAAGCGACTTGTGCGAACTCCACGTCAAGGAATGGAAGGAGGTGGCGCCAGACAGATCCAAGTGGAGACTCTTATTATCAGAGGCCAAGACTCACTTTGGGTCGCTTGCGCCATCCTAGTAAGTAACTAGGTACAATGAAATGTTGCGCGATGTCAGGAAAAGGTTCCGACTCAGCATAAACAAAGGTTTCGATTGACGTTCATAAGCGCGCTTGTGTTGCCCAAATTATTATTGATATTATTTATAATGCACTAGCAGCTTGTTGAGCTGATGCGTGCATATCGTTGCACTTGTGATTTAATTTAAATGTTTGTCAAGTCTGTTTTTAAAACTGTTCACTGAGAGCGCACTGATCTCTGACTGGTAGGTTATTCCAGTGGTTAACTACGCGACTTGGTAAAATGTGTGTCCGGGTTGCTAGTACTAGGAGGCTTGGTAAGTTGCAGTGAGTGTCCTCTTAAGTGTGTATTTGGATTCATACTGTATAGCTTTTCAAAATCTCTAACGTTGTAGTGTCCATTTAGTATCTTGTGTGTTTCAATTAAATCTCCCCTTTGTCTCCGCTGTTCTAATGTAGACAAGTAAAGTTCAGAAAGATTAAATAACTTAGAACTTTTTGGTCTGGTTTGAAAGGCCCAAAATCACTGGGCATTATTTAAACTCACCTTATAGTAATCTCCAAAGGACCAGTTACCGAGCATCTCAAAGAACGTGTGGTGTGTTCCATCTGTCCCTACTAGATCTAAGTCGTTATGCTTGCCGCCGACTCGTATGCACTTCTGAGAGTTCACCGCACGGGGGCAGGGGGGCTCAACAGTACCGAGAAACACTCCTTTGAACTGGAAAGAAGAAGAAAATAAAGTAAAATACAATGCTTTATTGTACACCAAAACAAATCAATCTAATAAATAAATAAATAACGCCCAACGATCACATACTCACATCCTGACCCTAACTAGGATTCCCTGTATCAAGGGAACCAGGAACTATGAGGACCATGGTCCCACAACATCCAGACAAATACTTGCGGTTTTTTTTTCTGTGCACAAACATTTGTCCCGTCGCGGGAATCGAACCCGCAACCTCAGTGGTGTATAAGATTTGAGCCAACCTGCCCAACCACTACACCACAGAGGCTGTCAAATATCAAGGAACAGGAATTATTACAAAAATTATAAATGTGAAAGTTTGTGAGGGTGCACAGATGGATGTAAAAATGTTTGATACTGTCATGCCAAAACTACTAAATGGATCTTAAATAGATTTTAAAGTATGTCATTGATATTTCAGGAATCTAATGTGATGAAACCCGCTTATGCCCTTTGGAGTGGTAGGCTCTGGCCGTGGTTGTAATACCACCCACTGAACAAAGTCATGCCGTCAAGCGACCTAGTCGTGTTTCGGGATGATGTTCGGTGAACCATCGGGGAGACGGGTCTGAGCAGCCGCTCAACTTTCATCTCTATCTAGATCTATGTGCTCCATCTTAGGCTACATCATCGCTTCACATCAGGCGGAATAGTGGCCAAACATATTAAGCATAAAAAAAATATTCGGTGGAATTACACTACCATATTACTATTTTCATTGCATTTCAGTTTTTTATAGGATACTCCAATCGATCTCTTTTTTTTTGCGCGATCCACACGGCATTGGCGATATTATGGCAACTGTGGCCTTCAAAATGAGGTTGGAGTGGATAGCTTGTTCAACCGTCAGGTGTAGCGAGATCAAATTCACAACATAGATCCCAAGCAGTTAAAATATTATTACAGGTGGTATACAAGTGTTTCTGTATATTTAAATGTATGAAGTTTAAAATTCTTCAAAACAAGTGAACAAATTTGGGCAATAGGGGATCGCACAACTTTTCAGAAAGTGTTTTAAATTAACTACAATGAATATATATAGCCATGAAAAATACTATTTTAATTAAATAGGTGATCAGACAACATTTCAGAAAGTGTTTTAAATTAACTACAATGAATATATATAGCCATGAAAAATACTATTTTAATTAAATAGGGGATCAGACAACATTTCAGAAAGTGTTTTAAATTAACTACAATGAATATATATAGCCATGAAAAATACTATTTTAATTAAATAACGCTCTAAAAGTACCTAATACTATGCTTAAATATTATGTTTAAAATATTGCCGCGCAAAAGGTCACCTCAAAACTTGTGACGTCATATGTAGGTAGAAAACGACAAACTCTTCGAAATAAAACTTGCAAAGAGATTCTAATATGTTTTGTGAAGTTTGGGGACGATATTGTAGTAATGGAACGAGAAAAATAGCAAAAATACATTTTATGAAAAGCAAAAACGTAAAATAAACACAAGCTTGACTCACGGCATTTGCCTACAAATGACGTCATGTGCTGTGATTGTAGTTTCGTTTGACATGAAGAACAGATTAAAAATGTCAGTATTATTTATTGATTAAAAAATATAAATCATTATTATTTCACAAAAATATTGATTGAATTATCTTTCTGGTTCAACGAACATTCATTCTAACTACATTTTAGATTTTTTCTCGATTACTGTCCGATCCCGTATTTTATGTGGTGTCTTAATCTTATTGTAATAAATAATTAAATTCACTTATAAAACAAGTTCTGTAAGCCAAACATATTAATTTTGTCAAAATTAACTTTCAAACTTCAAGAAATTAACATCTACACATTTAACAGTGCTTACTAACCCAACTTATTAGTGTAACTGAATAACAAAAAATAAAATAAGAAGCTAACAACATTTTACTTCTGATTTAATTATCGTCCTTGGGCAATAATACTTGTGACCTTTAACTCTAACCTTAACAATTTATATCTTTTAATTTCAGGCAGTTTACCTTCTATTATTAATTAGCATACAATCAATTAGCCAACTATTCAATTAACATGTATTATTTTACAAGAGCTACTTCTTTTTCTCCTAAAATGAGGTACACCCAGAAAAGGATGAGGAAAGTTGAACTCCTTTTTTTTTATGTAACTGAATGACGAGACGACCTGGTCGTTTGCCTGATGGTAAGCAATACGCCAGCCCATAACAGTAACAGCACCACCCAGAACTTTGTTTTGCAAAATCCTGACGGCACTGCACTGCGCTCGTCACCCTGAGACAATTAGCTGTTGAGTCTCATAATGCCTAGTAATTTCGCTGGTTACAATGCCCTTCAAACCGGAACACAGTAATGCTTGCGCACTACTGCTTGGCGGTTGAATAACTGGCAAAGCGGTGGAAGTTCCTGGAAGCAAGAACTACACTTTCTCATATGTGGCACTGCACTGATAGTGCTATGCAAAACAAAACAGTCATTTAGGCATGGTGCCAAAACTAACTGGCAAGGTGGAGCTAATCTGACTTTCAGTTAATTTGGTTGACTTTCAAGAACTCTTCCATTATATACTATTATTATAACAAGTATCCATTTACACCAAAAACAAAACTGACTTGAATGTATCTTTGAAGTCCAAGGTCAAATAGCAATAAATTTTATATAGGACCACTTTATAGCTATACTGAACTGAACGCAAAAAGAATTTTTGAAATCAGTGAACATACATAAAATATATACATATATACAGTGGAACATAGAACCTCCTCCTTTTTTGAAGTCGGCAAAAATAAGAAGTTTGTTGTTTCGCCAACACTGTATAATGGATCAAGTAATCTACAACTTTTACTGTTCACATGTCAGATAACTGCGGTAAACAGCCCGCCTAACAAGTAACATGTCAGATAAGAACACACAAGGTCCCTATGTACATAATACAATAGACTTTAATAATGAGATAGGTATTGTAAGAGTAAGTCTAATTTTATAATCCAATCAAAACTAAAATTAAACTAGTAAAATATTAAACAACTCATTACAAACACTTAAATGAAATTAATTATAGCTTACCACAGAGCAAAATCTTATCAATAATAAAATCTTATCATAAAGTATGTATTTACAAATACATATATTATTATTATTAAAGCCCATTTATTCCTTAGAAATTAAACAATTAAATTAAAATTTAAAAATATGTTTAAGTAAGGACCCCTCTTAGGGTAAAGGCTTCCTCCATGTCGAACCATTTATCTCTATCTTGTGCCATTGTTAGCCAGTCTTTGCCCACCGCTCTGTCTATTTCATCTACCCATCTTTCTTGTGGTCGGCCTCGTCTTCTGTTACCATTTGGACCCGACCACAACACTACGCGTTTAGTCCATTTTTGATGGGTAGTGCGCGCTATATGGCCTGCCCATTTCCATTTAAGCCTTTGTGAGTATTTTAGTGCATACAATACATATTATACAGTTGATTATATATTATTTTACATATAATAACTCTGTATAACACAGTATAATATGTATGTATGTATGTATAAATATATACTTTTACTTTATTTCAAGATGATACCCAGAAATCTGGTAGGGCCGGCACCTATAATATAACACAACAATAAAAATAAACCTATCTGTTGCGAAATTTCAGTCATTATAAGATCTGTCTAAGTCTGCTGCTGTTACAAGAAAAACTTGGATAGTTGACTTGGATAGTGGAATAAGAGTTAATAATAAATTTATGGACAAGTAGTGTTTCATATGTATACGCCGTGGATGTCTAAGAGTTATTAAGAGAATAGCGTATTCATACCTGATTCATTCCAGCGTTCACAAAAGGCACCGTAGGGTCACACAACGGTACGACAGAGCTGGATTTCACGTGTTTATGACCATGATTCTTCACGAAATACTCAATGAAGGTGCGTCTGATGGAACTACTGGAAGACTTAGTACGTATCCAGGGGTTCTTGTAAAGTACACAGCTCCGAACCGGTATACGCAACATCTTGGCCTTGCAGGTTATCTGCAGGATATATCTTAAAAAAATGTGATGTAAATATTCCTTTCGTTATGTTTTCTGTGCTTAAAAAATTTGAAATCTCTAACAATTCGCTTACTTTCACCGAAACTATACGAAATTCCTCCACTCAACCTTAAACTCCAAATTGAAAATGATTGACATTACAATTGATATTGACAGATAACAGTTGACATTGACGCTTCTATGTTTTTATTTATTTTTCGTCACAGTTCTACCAACTCAAGTAATTAAATTTGGCTTTCACATTGGAGCTCAATCAATCACAACACAATTATTTTCATCAATCATCAAGCCAGCTTATGCTGACGACGGTACACTAGTGACATCCGGCAAGTTGTCAAAGTTATTTTCTGACAGCTCGAATGAAATTTGTCAAAATTCCAGTGAATGGGATTTGTTCACAAATTCTTCGAGAAAAATATTGAAAATGCTGTAATTCATTGTTTTATAATTTATACACGTGTTCCTTTGTTATCGGTGCTGGGAATCGTTTCACTATACACCGGTAAACTAAGTTTATTAAGTTGACGACTGACTTGTTTATAAGGACACGTAAGTGTTTAGTGTTTTTTATTCGATGAGCCAAATCTGAGCTAAAATGCGAAGGTTTGAAGTGTTTATATTATGCCTGTGCGTGGTATTATCCACCTCTGAGCTGATAGGACCAGACTCACGTAAGGAGAAGGAGAAAACTGATGAAGAAGATGATATACAGGATGTGGAAAGTAGGAATAAATTAGACCCAGAATACCTGAAAGATCTTGAAGAAGCCGTCAATAAAGAGCTGGACGAAGCTATGAATGAGGAGCTGCTGTCATTTAAGGAGTACGCAGACGCTGTGCGAAGCACTAAGGATATGAAAGGTAAGGTTACAAGTTCATTTTACACTGCAACCATTGTGTCCGAAAGTAAACACTTCAATAGTGTGCTGCCTGTTGCATGCCGACAGCTTTCGTAATGAACTATACAGAAATATAAGTAAATAACATGTATTGCAATTATTAAATATATTTTAATATATAGGTAAAACGGCTTGAAATGTCTAATTACAATTCTGTTTCAACCAAAACATTATTCCATTCATAAAAACCATATTTTTTCTTATAACTATAATATAACCAGCTCTTGAAACATGTTAAGATTAGATAGCATAAAAGCTAAGAATAGACAAATATTTGTTATACTGATAATGCAAATAAGCAGGGATATTTCGGTTAGGGTTAACAACCGTAATATAACTGTATTAATCGATTTGAGATAACGGTTAACAGAAACTTTCGGTAACAGAATGATTTCGGTTAACAGAAACCGCAATGATATAGGTTTTTTCTCGCGTGTACATTTTACCAAAGAAAACTAAATATTACTACATTTTACTAGCCACTGCCACAAACTGGCAAACGCACCGTACGCGCGGCGTTGTCCCGCTGGAATCGTGTATTTCTCGCTCGCTCATTCGCAACGTACAAGTGCCCTATGGCGAAAGAGATAGATAGATTTGTTGTTGACAGTGTTTATGTCGCCGATGCGCCACGCGCCGGCCGTTTTTTTTCGGTCTTGTTGACAAGTTTATTTAGGTACTTACTCTTTCGCTCGTAATTATAAATCACTCCCCGCCCAGTAGATAGTTATTGTCTGATATTGTGGTTATCTAACTTGCAATAAAATAAAGTGTACCTAACACTATAACGCTATACGTAAACTGGGCAATTTTTGAAAATTTGATAAAAAAGATGGCCGCCATATAAAAAAACATGGCCGCCATACAAAATAAAAATGTTAATATGGCGGCCATTTTGAAAGTTGCTCCGATCTGACTGAAGTTTTGCATAGGGGGGTTTTCTGGGTTGTAGATTACGATTATGAAAAAAATATTTGGATTCCGCCATTTTTCAAGATGGCTGCCATACAAACGTTTTTTTTTCATGACAAAATAGGTGAAAATAATATGCAAATAACTTTTAAACGGTTAGAGATAGGTATAGAGTGATCGACCAAATATCATAGAGGACCATAGGGGAAATTTGAAAAAGTAGGAAAATTAAAAAAAAAAGAAAAAAATTGGCGGCCATTTTGAAAGTTGCTCTGATCCGACTGAAATTTTGCATCGGGAAGTTTTTGGGGTTGTAGATTATGATTATGAAAAAATAATTTGGATGCCGCCATTTTTCAAGATGGCCGCCATACAAAAGTTTTTTTCCGAACAAAAAGAATAACTTTAAAACCGTAATCGATAGGGAGTTTCTATAAAAAAAGCAACACCCCCCCACGCGAGCTGCTTCAGCAGCTCGCGCACGCCACAAAATCACTTGGATTCCAGCAATTTTTAAGATGGCCGCCAAACAAAAGTTTGTATTCAGAACAAAAAGGATAAACAAAACTTTAGAATCATAATCGATAGGAAGCTTTTTAAAAAAAAAACAGCAACTACCCCCACACGCGAGCTGCTTTAGCAGCTCGCGCACGCGGCGAAATACTAGTAATATTATAAATGCGAAAGTTTGTGTGTGTGTGATGTTTGTTACCAGGTATCACCGTAACTACTGAACGGATTTTGATGAAATTTGGAATAAAGATAGTTTAAGCACTGAATTGAAACATAGGCTATGTTAATTTTTAAAACTCAACCCCCAACACACCCTGTGGAGGGAGGGTGGTAAAGTTTGTATGGAGCATTTTTATTCCTTGGTTCAATTCGGTCAAAACTCGGTACAAATAAACTTTAATATAAATAATGAAATACGTATTTTTTATTTTTTCAAAACTAACCCTAGGAAGGGTGCATGGGAGTTTTAAAGTTTGTACGGTTTTTTTCAGTGTATGCTTTATTCCGTGGTTGAATTCACTCACAACCCACAACAAATAAACTTTAACATAAATTTTAAAGCACGTGTTTTTTATTTTTTCGAAACTACCCCTAAAGAAAGCGTAACAGCGTTTTAAAGTTTGTATGTTTTTTTTTTAATTTTAGTTTTATTCATTCAAATTCGGTACAAATTAACTTTAAACTAAATAATGAAACACGTATTTTTTATTTTTTCAAAACTACCCCTAGGAAGGGTGCATGAGAGTTTTAAAGTTTGTACGGTTTTTTTCAGTGTATGCTTTATTCCAGGGTTGATTCACTGACAACTCAGAACAAATAAACTTTAACATAAATCTTAAAACACGTGTTTTTTATTTTTTCGAAACTACCCTTAATGAAGGTGTAAGGGCGTTTTAAAGTTTGTATGTTTTTTTTTAATTTTAGTTTTATTCATTCAAATTCGGTACAAATAAACTTTAATAATTAATTAGGCATTTTTTATTTTTTCAATACTACCCCTAGGAAGGGTGCATGAGAGTTTTAAAGTTTGTACGGTTTTTTCAGTGTTTGCTTTATTCCGTGGTTCGATTCACTCACAACTCAGAACAAATAAACTTTATTTTATTATTATTATTATTAACATTAAATTTGGATACATGTTTTTTATTAAACTACTCATAAAAATGTAATGGCGTTTTAAAGTTTGTATGGTTTTTTTTAAATTTCAGTTTTATTCATTCAGAACTTGGTACAAATAAACTTGAAACTAAATAATTAAACACGTATTTTTTATATTTTCAATACTACCCCTAGGGGGTGTGCAATAAAGTTCTAAACTTTTTACGGAACATTTTATTGCTTGGTTCAATTCACTCAAAACTTGGTTTAAATCCTAATCATAATATGGTTTCATATAATATAGAACGTATTATGTAATATATAATATAATACATAATGTACCTAATATATAATATACAAAAATTTTATTTTCGCCGCTCGCTTAATGGCTAGCACAACGCTTCAGCAGAACAATTATTGCAGTGCCACCCAGAACCTGAATACCATAAAAAGCAATGCGTAGCGTAGAGACATCAGATATTAAGTCTCATATGCCCAGTGATTTAACTGGCTACAATGTCCTTCAAACTGGAACATAGTAACGCTTGCGCACTATTGCTTGGCGACAGAATAATTGGCAAAGCTTTGGTAAAGTTTGTATGATATATTTTTATTTTAGGCTGATTCAATCAATACTTGGTACAAACAAACTTTAAAATAAGTAATAAAACATATTTTTATACCTACCTACCTTTAGAAAGTGTGCAAAGGAGTTATAAAGTTTGTATGTATTTCATTTTAGTTCGATTCACTCAAAACTCGGTTCCAAAATGTAATATAATTCATAATGTAAAAAATAATGTAATATTTGATATAATACATAATGTTATATATATAAAAAAAAATTCGCCGCTCGCCTGATGGCAAGCACAACGCCTGACCACAATAAACAAACTTAATACCATTAAAATCACTGCGGAGAGCTGCACCCCGAGACATCATATATTAAGTCTCATATACCCAGTAATTTTGCTGGCCACAATGCCTTTCAAACCGGAACGCAGTAATGCTTGCGCACTACTGCGTGGGAGGGTGGTTGCTGTTTATTTTTAAAAACTTCCTATCGATTACGGTTCTAAAGTTTTGTTTACCCTTTTTGTTCTGAAAACAAACTTTTGTATGGCGGCCATCTTGAAAAAAAGCTGGATTTCAAGTGATTGTGTGGCGTGCGCGAGCTGCTAAAGCAGCTCGCGTGAAGGGGTGTTGCTTTTTTTTATAAAAGCTTCCTATCGATTACGGTTCTAAAGTTATTTAAGTTCAGGTGTTCTGAAAAAAAGACTTTTGTATGGCGGCCATCTTGAAAAATGGCGGAATCCAAGTGATTTTGTGGCGTGCGCGATAATAATAATTAATAATTGTTATTATTATCTTATATCTTAATTGTTGTTGCTAAAGCAGTGGGGGGGTGTTGCTTTTTTTTCATAGATGCTTCCTATCGACTACGGTTCAAAAGTTTTGTTTGGCTTATTTGTCCGGAAAAAAAACTTTTGTATGGCAGCCATCTTGAAAAATGGCGGAATCCAAATTTTTTTATAATCGTAATCTACGACCTAGAAAACTCCCCGATGCAAAATTTCAGTCGGATCGGAGCAACTTTGAAAATGGCCGCCAATTTTTTTCTTTTTTTTTTAATTTTTCCAACTTTTCCGAATTTCCCCCGTTGCCCTCTATGACATTTGGTCGAGCACCTTATACCTATCCCTAACCATTCAAAAGTTATTTACATTTTTATTTTGTATGGCGGCCATCTTATTTTTCAAATTTTCAAAAATGGCCCAAGGTTTGCGGCCTATTTAGTTGAAGCCGTACCCCCATCCGATTTATAGTTTCCGAGATCCCCTGAGCAGTTCCATCTCTATGACACCTTTCCATGGATTTCGGATTTTTCTGGTTGGTTTCAAAACATCCTCTATCCAACGGTACCAAACACTACCCCCCACCATAACGGCAAGTGGGAGATCAATTCTGTCAATATGTCATATGCTTTATATTATATTAATTAATTAATTAATATCGAACAGCCAAGGTCATTCGAGATTAGGTCGCTACCATGTGCAGCGCATACACTGCAAATGTGTATTAAGGACGCTTTATAGAAAGATCGAGAATCGGAGTCCATTATTGAGACATGCCGCCAAGCGGTCAAGGTTTTACGTCGCCCCCTAATGAACCTAAAAATAAGAAAAGAAAATTAAAAAAAAGCAGTTCTGGACTGCCCAACTCGTTGGACTTCGACATATTACATGTTAAAAAGATTATTAGAACTAAAGAAAATTTGCAACGATTCCGTTGAAATAACTGCTATAATAGACGAGGATACGAGTAATTATACATAGGTTAGGTCAAGACGTAAAATGAATTTAACTCGTGATAAAAGATCGCACACTACCGATCTCTTTCTAAATCAAATAAATGCGTACACACGAGAAAATACCGTATAATATTGGTATTGTTTCGGTATACACTTTCATTTGGTAACCCTTTTATTTGGGTTTTTAACCGAAATAATTGTGTAACAGTTTTAATAGGTTATCGTTTCAATCGGTAATCGGTTCAAACGGTTAACCTTAATGAATAGGTTTTCCGATCCCTGCAAATAAGTGTTATACTGAGCAATGATTATAATATAAAATGTATTTATTTTCAGTTTTCACAGGTATTTATCCAGTTTACATGCTAAAATTAACATAAACGTCTTAAAAATAACATCATAGCTTTATTAGTTACACATATAAACATAACAATAACAACTAATAAAATAGCCTAATATTACGCATTATTGTAAGGAATTCATGCTTGCGATGTTGATGGGTAATGTTATTACAATTTGTTATTACTGGGGATTATTAATATTTTATTTCCATTTCATAGTTGTGTTATTCAGTTTTGACAGTTATTTAATAATACTCAAATTTCATTCTAAAATTTTCAGAAAATCAGCTGAAACAAATGGAGTTTACATTAAAACTTTTGAAGTCGAGCCTAATGAAGAACTCAAAGTTGAGTTATCAGGACCTCAAGATGACGGAAGAGCCAGGCGGTAATCAGGTGAGAATGAATTTAACTCTTTAGATAAAACAATTATATAAAAGAAAAGGTAAGGAGTAAAATAAAATGTATATGAAAAACGGATGTGAGTCTTAAACAAAGATCTAAAATCTAAAAATCACCAATCAAAAATCAGAGTTACTTACTTCACTGAAAACTGTTAACAAAATAGAAGCTTGATATTTTTTAGAAACTTGAAGAAGAAAATCCTCAGGACCTCCTGGACACATTGCCACCCTTGCCGGAAGATATAGAAGAGGAACTTACTCCAGAGTTAAAAGAAGGTATGTGTCTGTGACCTGACGATCTCACATGATGATCAATACAAATTATCACAAGAACATCCTGGCAATTGTTTTAAAATTAGTGTTTTGATATCTCAATGAATACCAAAGATATTGAATGGTAAAGGTCTTCTGCCACGCCAGTGGGTGGGTGTGTGGGGCTCGAACCCACTAAAAACCCCCCCGTGAGCAGTCTTCTGCCAAGGTGGGGCTAGTTGAGGTCACGCTAGCTTTCACCATCATCACTCATCATTCGCCCCGGCATCTGCACCTCCAACCCCGTCCAACCTTCCCTCTCCTGTGCATTTTTTCTAATTACTGAATTTTAAATGGCTGTCTATTTTCACATTTGACCACAATTTTATCCCTCTTTTTGATACATGCTTCTAAACTCCGTAGAAATTTATATTTTAGATATATAAGGAGTTTTAGAAGTACCTTCACATAGTAAACCAACAATAAACAATTCCAGCCAAAGAGCTCTACGACGAAGCTATCAAGAAGCTCCGCCGTCGAACCCCCGACCTGCAAGCCACGATTCAGCAAGTGAAGCAAGCAGCCGAGGCCGGCTACACGCCGGCGCGGATCAAACTAGCCTGGTCGCATGTGTTTGGAGAGGGAGTGGAACTAGATGTGGAGAAGGCAAAGGAGATATTTGAGACGCTGGCTGAGGAAGGGAACGCTGATGCTCATGCGGTGAGTTCGTACTAAAATATCCTAGGTGTTGTGGAATTGGATAGAGACCGAGGAAAGAGGCCTATATAAAAAAATGGATGAACAAAAGGCCTCTACGATGAAGATGATTGTAGAATACAGACTAACTTCGGCAGACGGTAATGGCAGCAGGTGGCCAAATGTAGTATTATCATATATTAAAAAAAAACAATAGTAGTGCCATCCAGAATTTTTAATACTATAAGAAGTACTACGTAGCATTGCATTGCGCTGATCACTCCAAGACATTAGATATTAAGTCATATGAGCCCAATAATTTGGCCCTTTAAACCGGAACCAGGCCTAGCGCACTCTGCACTGTAGGTACGAAGCTACAAATGCATAGCCGGACACCGACGGCGGGTCGCGCGTCGTTACACGTGCCGCGTCAGAAGAGATAAGAGCTATGCGATAGAAAGAGAGGCACTCTGTAGGTTAATATGACTGGTAGGTATGCAGCGCTACGCGAGCTGAATTGAATTTTATTGCGTCATAGCTAGAGTCGCTATTTGTTTAAATTTCTTTGCGGAGTGATGCTTCTGTCCCTTAGTATTCTTTGCCGGAACACAGTAATGCTTGCGCAATATTGCTCGGCGGCAGAATAACTGGCAAAGCTGTGGCACCTAGTCAGACGGCCTCCCGTATACAAGAGATCTACCACAAGTAAAACCTTTAGTAAACTCGTCATTGTTTATATTCCAGGGCATGGGATTCCTCTACGCCTCCGGTATAGCCGTCCCCGTGTCCCAAGCGAAAGCCCTAGTTCACTACACACTGGGCGCTCTGGGCGACAGTTCCTACGCCCAGATGGCACTGGGCTACCGGCACTGGGCGGGCGTCACAGTGCCCAGTTCCTGTCCGAAGGCTCTGGACCTGTATATGAAGGTGGCTTCTAAAGGTAACGAGATGTTTAAAGTTGTTTGTTTTCTGTCTCAGACGTAGTCTTACCTTATCTACCACACATATGATTTATATGATCCTAGGTATATATGTAATATTATATTTTTATTTATTTTTTAGCTATTTCTATTGTGATTTATTTGCACCGCAGACTTCTCTCACTCCGTTAGTTCTTTCCATCCAAAGGTTGACTGGAAGAGATCGCCTTTAGCGATAAGTCCGCCCATTGTACTGTAGTTTTAAGCCAATTTCTGTATCTTGTTATTCTTTGCTATGGTGTACAATAAAGCATTTTTGTATTGTATTGTATATTATAAATGCTAGAATTTGTATGTAAGTGTGTTTGTTTATTCTTCACGCCACAACAGCTAAACGCATTTGGATGAAGTTTGAAATGGAGATAGCTTATACGCTCGATAAATACATAGGCTTTTTAAAAAAACCCTGATAAACCGCGGGGCGCAGTTAGTTTTTAAAATAAAATCGCAACAAGCAATTAACGTCAGACCCCATCAATCAATCAATCAAAAGTTCTTTATTCAATTTTGTCGTCACAGACTCACTTATGAACGTCAATTATTACAATGACTCTACCACCGTATCGCTAAAAGAACCACTACTCAGAAGATACGGCAAGAAACTGAGGGACTTTTTTTTTGAACTTGGCACCACATCATACTTTTCTTCTCATTTATATGAGAAGAAAAGTATGATGAAGAAAAAATGTTAAAAAATGTGAAATGATGTTTAAAAAATGTTTCTTTTTTTCTTTTTGTGTTTTTTTTTGTAACTGCATGGCGAGAAGATCTGGTCGTTTGTCTGATGGTAAACAATACGCCAGCCCATAACAATAACAGCACCACCCAGAACTTTGTTTTGCAATATCCTGCGCGGCGCTGCACTGCGCTCGTCACCCTGATACAATTAGCTGTTGAGTCTCATAATGCCCAGTAATTTCGCTGGCTAAGATGCCCTTCATACCGGAACACAGTAATGCTTGCACACACCCAGGCGGCCTTTCGCATACGAGAAACCTACCACCAGTGGTGTTTCAAGTGCTGTATCTATTCTATGTCAGTGGCCAGCGAGGTGACATTCAGTGGAGGCCCGGCCGTGTTGCGGACGAGATTGATAGACGAAGCGGAAGGCGGCTCCGGCGGCGCGTTAGACACAGACCTCATTGAGTATTACCAACTGTTGGCCGAGAAAGGAGATGTGCAGGCTCAGGTTAGTTATTAACCGACTTCAAAAAAGGAGGAGGTTCTCTGTTCGATTGTTTTTTTTTTAATTTTTTTTTATGTTTGTTACCTCAGAAGTCTGTCATTTATGAACCGATTTGAAAAATTATTTTTGCGTCGGGTTCAGTATAGCTACGAAGTGGTCCCATATAAATTTCATCGATATGTGACCTTGGACTTCGAAGATACATTGAAGTTGGTTTTTGTTTTTTTCTAAAAATTAATTATAACTATTATTTTTTACGCTTAATAGATCTTTTGACCACTATCTCGTTTGTGATGTGGCCTAAGATGGAGCACATAGATCTAGAGAGAGACGGCAGTTGAGCAGCTGCTCAGACCCGTCTCCCCGATGGTTCACCGAACATCATCCCGAAACACGACTAGGTCGCTTGACGGCATGGCTTTGTTCGGTGGGTGGTATTACAACCACGGCCAGAGCCTATCACTCCAAAGCGCGTAAGCGGGTTTCATCACGATGTTTTCCTTCACCGTTTTAGAGCGAGCGTGCAAAATCTGCACTTAACTATAACTACTATAAGTCATTGGTGCAGGGCCGAGTCGGGATTCGAACCCAGGTGCGTCGGATCGAAAGGCGGACGAGTTCCCGCCGAGCCACACTCGCTCAAATATTTTTTTACCTACGATGTATTTTGTGACTTTTATTTTTTCATAATTCTGTCTATGTTATTTGGTGGGCAATAAAGTGTTATTGTATTGTATTGTATTGTAATCCTCGACGCAAAATACAGGGGTGTTTATAATTTTGACCACTATTTGTCTCTCTCTGTGGCACCTTAGCTCTTAAACGGGTGAACCGATTTGGGTGCGGTTATTTTTATTTGAAAGCAGGTTTTCTAGCTTTCGTTTTTAGACATATTTTATCAAAATCGGCTCAGCCGATTATATTTTTACCTTTTCAATTCATTTTATTTATTTTTTGTGTCATGGGTGTTTTAATTTTAGTTTATCTGTGCAAACTTTTGTTCCGACTCGGGAATCGAACCCGCAACCTCAGTTTGAGCCAATTTTCCCAACCACTGCAACACAGAGGCTGATATTTATTTATTTATTCAATTCAATTCATTTATTTCAGTCTTAAAAACTATATCACACATAATGATAATATTTTTACCTATCGATAGCTACAATGTAGGAATCTTCAAGTCTCGAGAGAACAGGGATCTTGGTAAGCGTGCTAGATCATCGACCGCATCGTCGCTTACCATCAGGTGACATAGCGGTCAAACGCAAGCCAAACCCCAATAAAAAAAAAGATTAAAATAAAATAACAAAAAATATTAAATTAAGTCAAACTTGTCCCATCAAAATCTACAGTACTATTATTTTATTATTTGTTATTTTAATTGTAATTTATAATTTTTATACTTAATGTTTTATTTATAAAAATATGGATGTGTATATTGTCCGAAATAAAGAATTTTTATTTATGATTTTATTTATTTATTTATTATCGGCTTTGGAAGGCCATGTATCCTGTATGTTTTTCTACACAGGTTGGTCTAGGCCAACTGCACTTCCAAGGCGGTCGGGGCGTCACTCTAGATTTGAACAAGGCGCTTCACTACTTCATGCAAGCTGCCAAAACTGGCAATGCCGTCGCTAATGCTTTCTTAGGAAAGGTATGTATTTACTGCAATGTTTTAATTTAATTACTAACAGTGAAATTATTGGGTGCAGAAAACTTAAAAGCTGATTTCTCAGTACAACACATAAATAGACGTGGTAGCATTTATTTTCTTATGGTTATCTTTGGATTTGGGGATTTATAACATGCAAATAGGGGATCGGACAGTAATCGAGAAAAAATCTAAAATGTAGTTAGAACGAATGTTCGTCGAACCAGAAAGATCATTCAATCAATATTTTTGTGAAATAATAATGATTTATATTTTTAAATCAATAAATAATTCTGACATTTTTAATCTGTTCTTCATCGCAAACGAAACAACAATCACAGCGCATGACGTCATTTGTAGGCAAATGCCGTGAGTCAAGCTTGTGTTTATTTTACGTTTTTGCTTTTCATAAAATGTATTTTTGCTAATTTTTTCGTTCCATTACTACAATATAGTCCCCAAACTTCACAAAACGTATTAGAATCTCTGCAAGTTTTATTTCGAAGAGTTTGTCGTTTTCTACCTACATATGACGTCACAAGTTTTGAGGTGACCTTTTGCGCGGCAATATTTGAGACATAATATTTAAACATAGTTTTAGGTACTTTAAGATCGTTATTTAATTGAAATAGTATTTTTCATGGCTATATATATTCATTGTAGTTAATTTAAAACACTTTCTGAAAAGTTGTCCGATCCCCTATTACAAAACAGCGAAGTTACTGGCATATGAGACTTAATATCTCATGTCCGGTGGTGATGAGTGCAATGCAGTGCTACGCAGTGCTGGCACTGAAATTGTTAAGCAGGCGGCAGGCGTGGCGCTTACCTTCAGTCGAACCATTTGCTCGTCTAATTACTCAGTTTTTTTTTTAACCCATAATAGATCTATGTTTGGCCACTATCTCGCCTGATGTGAAGCGATGATGTGGCCTAAGATGGAGCACATAGATCTAGAGAGAGACGGCAGTTGAGCGGCTGCTCAGACCCGTCTCCCCGATGGTTCACCGAACATCATCCCGAAACACGACTAGGTCGTTTGACGACATGGCTTTGTTCAGTGGGGTGGTATTACAACCACGGCCAGAGCCTACCACTCCAAAGCGCGTGAGCGGGTTTCATCACGATGTTTTCCTTCACCGTTTTTTCAGTTCCATAAAAACAATGTACGTTTCTTTACAGATATACTTAGAAGGTGGAGATGGTATCAAGCCTGACAACGACACCGCGCTCAGATATTTCAGAAAAGCAGCCGAACTCAACAACCCAGTGGGACAGAGTGGGCTGGGCCTTATGTATTTACAGGTATTTATACATAATTCATTACTCATTCATATATATATTTTTCATGTAACTGAATGACGAGACGAACTGGTCGTTTGCCTGATGGTAAGCAATACGCCAGCCCATAACAATAACAGCACCACCCAGAACTTTGTTTTGCAAAATCCTGCGCGGCGCTGCACTGCGCTCGTCACCTTGAGACAATTAGCTGTTGAGTCTCATAATGCCCAGTAATTTCGCTGGCTACAATGCCCTTCAAGCCGGAACACAGTAATGCTTGCGCACTACTGCTTGGCGGCTGAATAACTGGCAAAGCGATGGTACCTACCCAGACGGCCTCTCGCATACGAGAAACCTACCACCAGTAAGTATATTATCGTAAGTGTATATTATCCGCTTTGCCAGTTATTCAGCTGCTAAGCAGTAATGCGCAAGAATTACTGTGTTCCGGTTTGAAGGGCATTGTACCCAGCGAAATTACTGGGCATTATGAGACTCAACAGCTAATTGTCTCAGGGTGACGAGCGCAGTGCAGCGCCGCGCAGGATTTTGCAAAACAAAGTTCTGGGTGGTGCTGTTATTGTTATGGGTTGGCGTATTGCTTACCATCAGGCAAACGACCAGCTCGTCTCGTCATTCAGTATAAAAATATATATTAATTTTCCATTGGCAACATGTAGGGAAGTACGCACAATACGTTCGTATGAATCTACATGACCT
This sequence comes from Petrophora chlorosata, assembly GCA_951640565.1. Taxonomy (NCBI): domain Eukaryota; kingdom Metazoa; phylum Arthropoda; class Insecta; order Lepidoptera; family Geometridae; genus Petrophora; species Petrophora chlorosata. Next base: position 14,432,002 of record OX621207.1, on the reverse strand, counting down.
AGGCCCTAGGTCATGTAGATTCATACTAACCCCTAGTTCCTAGGAGATAGTCTTCACAAATCGGTCATATACTACTTACTACTGCAATTTTTGTTGAAAAATGAATATCAGCTTGTAAATTTCATAATTCCCTTTGAAACGTAGTTAGGAATGCAGGCAAAATAATGCACCGTTTATTTACAATTCATTTTTTAAGTTAACTGTTCATTCATTTTGGGCCAAACGATCAGCTGATCGTCTAACGGCGCCGAGCCCCAGTCACGTGATGCGTGCCATACGCAAACTTTCCAAATCACCGCAACAATATAACTCAGAGGAAAAAAATTTTTTTTTTCATCTTAATTATAATTTTTCCGATCCACGTGCAGCTTAAACATTTTGATATGATAATTATAGTCGTATTTTTAATTAGACGAAGTCAACTGACGTTTCCTGTGTTGTCAGTTTTTGATGAAATAAAAATAGTGTTGTGACAAAGTGAATGATTGAATGAAATTGCCTCGATTGTCTAGTGAATAGTTAATGTGCCGAACTGCCGATATCGGGTACGGGGTTCGTATTTTAGTCGTGCTTTGTACATACCAACGAGTTTTCTGAATACCGAGTGTTTAAACATTAAGGAAAACATTGCGAGGATACTTGTAAGACTGTCCTATTTTCAATACATCATGCACTTGAAACTATAGACGTATAAAATATAACAATTATAGGTAGGTAATGAAAATAAAAATCATCGTTTCTCGGTGTTGGCACTAGTCGCCGCGCCGCGCTTTGTAAGCCGTCAAAAAACTGATTGTAGTTACATAGTAACTTAAATCAGAGCACTTTTATACAATTTTATTGTAAAATAGAAATAACATTCTTGTATAGTTTGAAATAATTAACTATTCACACTCATTGTTCATTCATCTGATTGAACGAGAACTGAACGCATCACTATTACTTTAAATATGGCAACATTATTTTACAAAGTGACATTAGCTACTGTCAGTTGGCTTCGTTTAATTAAATATACGACTATAGAGGATTTTTCCCTAGACATTGGTATATTTTTCATCCGCTGCGGTCCAACTTGATATGACACATATAAATAAAGTCTAAATTGACGAGACTATATTCGTAGCTTTCCATATTTTTTGGTCAAACGGAGTAGCTTCACATTTCATCGTTGGCTTACTTGTACGTGTTGTTCAGCTATAAGTGATAGTTAATAATATTTTTTTTATTTTTTTATTAACTGTAAATAAATACAGAGTAGGAGGGTACATTTATACAACTTTAAAACAATCTTACTGCCTAAAAGTTAGCAACCCTATTGATATTTTTCATGATCATAACCCCATCTCGTTCCAAATGCTGGGACATGAGCCTTCTCTTATAGAGCATTGGCTATAAACCACCACGCTGGCCCAGTGCGGGTTGGTGGATGTCACATGTCCTTGGATTTGCGATTAATTTTTGGACATGCTGGTTTCCTCACGATGATTTCCTTCACCGTTTTTAGAGGGAGTGCTAAATCCGCACATAACCAGGCTTAGCGCACCCCGCACTGTAGGTACGAAGCTACAAGTACATAGCCGGACACCGACGGCGGGTCGCGCGTCGTTACACGTCGCCGTCAGAAGAGATAAGAGCTATGCGATAGAAAGAGAGGCGCTCTGTAGGTTAATATGACTGGTAGGTATGCAGCGCTACGCGAGCTGAATTGAATTTTATTGCGTCATAGCAAGAGTCGCTATTTGTTTAAATTTCTTTGCGGAGTGATGCTTCTGTCCCTTAGTATTCTGTGACATAACTTAAGAAAGTCAATGGTGCGGGGCCAGCGGGATTCGACCTCGGGTGCGTCGGATCGAAAGTCGTACGTACTCCCACTGAGCCACACTCGCTCATTCTATTAGTCGTCTATTAGACTATTAGTAGATATCCTTCAACTAAGTGAGTAGGTAATGTTCCCTGAATGTAGTTATTCGGCTCTTTTAAAGTTAAGGCTTCTAGCTAATTGTAAGTTGAACAATAAATTTGTTATAAGTTATATGTATGTTAGTTCTAAGGTATATATTTATATGGGCCGTAGAATAAGTAAATAACATCTGTAACTTATTTTAATGTTGCCTGAAATAAAGATTCAATATATAAAATGAAATTATTATAATTATTTTAGGGCCGTGGAGTGCCGAAAGACACGACAGCTGCGTTCAAGTACTTCACAATGGCTGCCAACCAGGGCTGGGTCGATGGACAGCTACACCTGGGCTTTATGTACTTCGGTGAGTACACTTAGGAATCGGATGATATTTTAAATCGTAGGCCGCTTCTTCATTGGGTCGACACGACACGATGTTAAAGAAAAAAGTTTATAAAAACGTTCATATAATTTTATGAGTTACTTTGAAGGTAACATTCCTAACAACATTTAATTTTTGAAGTGTTGTATTTACTACATTATGTCTTTTATATTAATTACTTCGTCCACCAACTGACCGCAATTTTTTACCATTTTATTCCTGTCCATCCAATGTAAGAAATTGCACATAGCGATAAGGCCGCCCATTGTTCTACCACTATTATTTGTAACTGTAAACTTTTGTTTCCTGTAATGGTGTTCAATAAAGTATGTATTTTTGTATTTTTTTGTTAGTACCTTTTGTAAATAATTTAGGTAGGGTTCTTTGGAAACACGGAGAATTTTCCACACGTTTATTACAGTCACCAATACACCGAATCACAGAATACAATTCACACAATAGGTAATCCACGAAGTAATTAAGGACAAACGAGCGCGAGTCGCGTGTGGTAAAAATGGGGCGTCGCGACGGAGCAGCGAGATGCATCCGTGGTTCTTTACGCTTTGTCGCACACCGACTGTCTATGCATGGTGCGGCCGGCGGCCGCGATCCGCGCGCGCGGTTGCAGCCCCGCGCGCCTACCCTGCCCCGCGTTGATCCTGGCGCGAGTCGCGCGCGCTTATTATTACATCAAATAATGCGTCGCGTTGCCTACATTCCACCCCTTTGTTTGAGGCTACGGTTAGCCGATAACACTTCCGTCGGTAGGCAACACGACCACTTTAACAACAGGTCGTTTAACAATGCCGTTGCAAGTTTTTACATCTACTACTCTAATTTGACCGTCTCGTCCAGGGTACACCTCGCTTATTACGCCTCTAGGCCAAGTATTCCGCGGTTGATTTTTATCAAAAATAAGTACTACGTCTCCTACTTTTACGGGACGTGACGCGTTCACCCATTTCTGGCGCTTCTGAAGCGTCGGCACATATTCTTTTGTCCAACGACCCCAGAACATGCCTGCCAGTGCCTGCGCTTTACGCCAAGACTTCCTAGCATCCAAATCTAACGCATCAAATGTTCCCAGTGTGGATACACCGGATGCCGTACCTAACAGTAAATGATTTGGCGTAAGTACTACTGGCGCGGTGGGATCCGTTGCCACATACGTAAGCGGCCTACTGTTTACCAACATTTCAACTTCTGCTAATAATGTATAGAGGACTTCTTCCCTAGGCGTACGTTCGGTAAGTGTGGCCTTTAATGCGGATTTTACGGACCTTACAAGTCGTTCCCAGCACCCACCCATGTGTGGAGCAGCTGGGGGGTTAAAGTGCCAGGTGATCCCTCGCATAATTGCATCTTCCTGCAACCTGTCGTGTTCTAAAGTACGTAACGCAGCTTTTAATTCAGCATTAGCGCCCACAAAGTTCGTACCCCGATCACTAAAAATCACCAACGGCTGCCCACGTCGAGCTATGAACCGGCGCAAAGCCATGATGGCTGAATCAGCAGAAAGAGAGGAAGCTAACTCCAAATGCACTGCCCGAGTAACAAGGCATGTAAAGAGTACGCCCCATCTCTTTTCTTTGCGCCTTCCAATTGCTACCTCCATTGGACCAAAGTAATCGATTCCACAGTGCACAAACGCTCGTCTGGTGTTTTCAAGTCTCGCCGGCGGTAAGTCACCCATTTTAGGTTCCGACGGCTGAGCATACTTTATACGACAGAACTGACATTTCAATGCTACAGATTTTACGGCTGCTCTAAGGTAAGTTACCCAAAATCGTTCTCGAATACAATTTATGACGGTATTAGTATTTGCATGCAAAGCTCTTATGTGGTAATGGTGTATCAACAGCTGCGTGGTGGAGTTATGCCCATCTAGAAGAACCGGGTGTTTCTCATCAAAGCTCAGATGCTCTGCTGCACTAAGTCGCCCTCTCACCCTAAGCAAGCCATCATTCTCATACACGAAAGGGTCAAGGTGACGTAACTTACTAGCAGACGGCAGCGGTTTCCCATTTGTCATCGCCTTAAGTTCGTTCGAAAATGACTCACCTTGAGCTTGCTTAATCAGCAACATTTCTGCTTCACGGAGAAGATCAGCAGACAAGGTTTGTTGTTTTCTCCGGCATATACGCACGAATAGAAGAACTCGAGCAATTGTTCTTACTGCACGCGTCCAGGAAGAAAACCTACTTACCTCTATCAATGGTGTGTAATGTTGAACTACACAAACTCGTTCAATTCGCTCTACATCAACACTCTCATCATCCTGGTACTCATTCACAGGCCATTTATCCTTTGGGCCTACCAGGAAAGCAGGTCCTTTGAACCATAGCTTGGGATCCGTTGGCCAGTGGAGTTTCGTTGCTTCATCCGCTGGATTTTCCGCTGACGGAACCCATCGCCAATCGTTCGTGTTTGATTTTCTATCAATCTCTGCCAGCCGATGCGACACGAACTTTTGGAAATCACGAGGATCTGACCGGATCCATTTCAGGACCGTCTTGGAATCAGTCCACAGATACTTACCTGTTATTCTCGAGCCGAGTTCTTCAATAACAGTGCACGCTAATCTACATGCTAGGACTGCGGCTTGCAGTTCCAGCCTCGGAATCGAAATCACCTTCAATGGTGCAACACGTGCCTTACCTACGATCATCGTCGCCTTCAGATGACCTTCTGCGTTCCGGCCCACCAGGTACGCAACTGCGGCATATGCCTGTTCACTGGCGTCCCCGAACACGTGGAGTTCTAGGTCACTAGGTGCGACCAAACCATACCAACGTGGCACTTGTACGACATCCAATCGACTTACCTCATGTAGCCAGCGCTGCCACTCACTCACCTCTGACTCCTGGAGCATTTCGTCCCAGCCAATACCTGATCTCCATATTCTTTGCAAAAGGATTTTAGACCTGATGGTATAAGGATACAGGAGTCCGAGGGGATCGAAGACGCTCATGATAAACTTAAGGTACTGTCGTTTCGTCGGTACAACCTTTCCATTAATGACATCACTTGTCAACTTCTTGAATGACAAGTCGAACTTTAGAACATCGTCCTCGGGTATCCAGATCATACCTAATGTTCGCTCCATGTCACATGGTGATCGGTCTAAGCTTACCTTACCCGGCACGACATTTGGTAGCTCGGCGCGTAGCTCAGGAGAATTCGTAATCCACCCCCTAATTACAAAACCACCGGCGGCGTGGATTGCAGATACATCATCAATCAGCTGACGCGCTTCCTCAACCGTCTGAACGCTGTCTAAATAATCATCTACATAATGATTTTCACGAATAGCCCGTACCGCATTGGGCTTCAGATGCTCAAATTCGCTCGCATTTTTATTTAATATAAATATAGCAGAGGTGGGTGACGACTTAGCACCAAATATCATTGAGCTCATGACGTAAACATCAGGGTCTTTTTCACGATTCTGCCCTCGCCACAAGAACAATTGGGCACCTTGGTCCTCTGCTCGAATTTTTACTCGCATAAACATGTCAGCAATGTCAGCTGTGTACGCTATAGGTCCCAACCTAAATTTAAACAGCACACCTAACAACGAATTCAATAAATCCGGGCCAGTCAACAAATTATCGTTCAACGATGTTCCACGATGCACTGCGGCAGCATCGTATACCAATCTCAATTTACCGGGTTTATTTGGGTTAGTTACCCCGAAGTGGGGTAGATACCACACGGGTTTATCGGGTATTCTTTCGACCAACCTAGCGTAATTTTCTTCTACAAGCCTATCAATCTGCTTAGTATACGCTGCTGCGAAATCCGCGTCCCGTTTCATCTTAGCCTCTATCCCTTGTAACCGTTTAAAAGCATGGCTATAATTGTCCGGCAAATTTATAGTGTCTCTCGCCCAGAGGAGGCCCACCTCCCAACCACCATGTATACGGCGGCTAGTGTTGTTCAGGATCTCTAGAGCCCGCTCAGTTTCGACGTTTTTCCTAGACACTTCTGTTATACCTATAGATTCTAGTTCAAATTGTTGTTTGACATAATCATGTAAATCATCACGCTCAGCAATAAAATTTACACACTCATTACCTAAACTGTCAACAGATCCCACCGGGCCGTGTACAACCCATCCTAACTTAGTATAAGATGCTACGGGTTGTCCGGATTTACCCTGTCGTATCTCGTGGTTCACTATGAGATGCCAATTATCCTGACCTATTAATAATATGGGCTTGGCGCAGTACATCTCACACGAGTCCATTAAATCTGCCAAATGTCTATTTCGCGCTAAGACACTAGCGGGTACGGTCTGGGGTGGCAAATCAATATTTTCTATTGTGCGCAACTTAATATCGTGACATACACCGTTAGGGCCACGAATAAGCGCGGTTACCCTACGCGACTTATTATCAGTAACAACATGTCCACGAGCACTAATTATTTTTAGTGGGGATATGGGGCCACTCAACTTAGAGCTAATATTACTGTCCACTAACGACACCGTGGCCCCATCATCCAATAGCGCAAAACAATTACATTCAACTTCATCAATTATCACTGTCACAGGCATAACTTTTAATAATGTTTTAGTAAATCGCTCACCAATGTTCGTAACGGACTCAGTGTCCATTACCCTTGCAGTAGAAGTACGCTCCCGTGCGCCCACCGGCGCCTGCGGTGGCGGCGGCGGCGGCGCGACCACGTCGCACGACGTGTGCGTGTCGCGCGACACGTGTACCAGCGTATGATGCGGCGCCCGGCATTTGTCGCAACGTTTTGCACGGCATTTGTAACGCGAATGTGTTTCGACCAAACACTTAAAACATAACTTATTGTCTTTAATGAAGTCCCACTTTTCATTACAACTTTTATTGCGAGACTTAACGCAGTCCGGTAGTTCGTGACTTTCCGCGCACAAAATACACTTATTTTCCGTCGGCGATTGTACCTCAACACTCGTATGTACCCGATCACGCTGCTTCATCGGCGGACGTTGGTGCCACTTAGGTGTCACCGCGGCGCTCGCAGGGTTAACTCGGCGAATGTTGGCGCTCGAAGTGTTAACATTACGCGATGTTGTCGTTGACGTTGTAGTCGACAGTGCAGTATTTATAGGGACGTAATATGAGGACGCTTTCGATAGGTAGCTGAGGAAGTCTACGAGCACGTCAAGATTAGGTGACACTCGTAAGTCGGCACTGTATTCACATTCCTGCTTCATAACATAATCCCCATATTGCGACCTCTGAATCGGTGTTAATTTACTCAACAGATCATTGACCAGTTGCGGATTATTTATATAGCCGTCAGCTTTTATATTTTTCAGAAGCGACACACTGTTTTTGACGACTGACGTGAACTTTGTTAGTTCCCGGCCACTTTCCGATAAACGAGGAAGACTATTTATTTTATTGACTGCACATTCCAATAATAAGTTCGGGTGGCCGAATTCCTCCTCCAGCGCGTTTATTATACTTCCTGGATCCGTCCCTGATCGCAGCAAGTCCTCCACAGCACATTTCGCTTCACCGTATAATGCTGCCTGAATACGAGCGATGTTTTCAAATTCACTGAATTGGTAGGTGGACGTAGTCAACTCGTACATTCGTTTAAATAGCAGCCAATCCGCTGGATTTCCGCCGAAAGATGGAAGTTCATAATTCCTCGGGGCGGCGATGAAGTGAGCGACCGGTGAGGGGCGTGCGGGGGGTGGCGGCGGCGGTGGCGAGGCGGTCACGCCACCCGCGGTCGCGGTCGCGGCCGGGTATTCGGTCGGTGCGGGAACCGCGCGGGGCGCGCGGGGTAAAGACGCTTGCAGCGGGAGATTGCTCGTCGGGTTTTCGGTGGATGTTTCTAGATCTTTCGGTTGCGGAATGTTCGATCTCACCCACTCCTCGACTATTCCTGTTCGTTCAACAGCAATCTCACCGGTCTCACCTAATAACTCATCACTTCCGTCTTCGATCACCGCTATGTCGAGTGCTAACTTTTTCTGTACCAGACTCGCTTTAATCTGGGCGAGTTGGACTTCGGCTTCGTATTCGGCTCTACATCGCAGTGTTTCCTTACTAGCACGGCTCGATCGTGATCGAGTTCCAGACGCGACGCTTTCGTTATCAGAACGGCGGCGGTGGTGGTTTTCATCGTCCAAACACACCGCGGCGGGTCCCGGCGTTGCTCCGGCTAGTACCTCCTGCTCACGTTTCGCCTGACCACGTGTCTCCGGCATCTCCAATCCGTGGAGAAGGACCAGTTTGTAAATAATTTAGGTAGGGTTCTTTGGAAACACGGAGAATTTTCCACACGTTTATTACAGTCACCAATACACCGAATCACAGAATACAATTCACACAATAGGTAATCCACGAAGTAATTAAGGACAAACGAGCGCGAGTCGCGTGTGGTAAAAATGGGGCGTCGCGACGGAGCAGCGAGATGCATCCGTGGTTCTTTACGCTTTGTCGCACACCGACTGTCTATGCATGGTGCGGCCGGCGGCCGCGATCCGCGCGCGCGGTTGCAGCCCCGCGCGCCTACCCTGCCCCGCGTTGATCCTGGCGCGAGTCGCGCGCGCTTATTATTACATCAAATAATGCGTCGCGTTGCCTACACCTTTACTGTACCTTTTTCAATGATTCAAAAGCGCCGTATATATTTTTCTGCACCGGATACTCCGGTGAATTTTGCTCTATGAACAAAACTTCCTCGCTGTCAAGGAAAGGTACCTGAAGGCAGGCCTAGCGCACTCCGCACTGTAGGTACGGAGCTACGAGTACATAGCCGGACACCGACGGCGGGTCGCGCGTCGTTACACGTGCCGCGTCAGGAGAGATAAGAGCGGCGCGATAGAAAGAGACGCGCTCTGTAGGTTAATATGACTGGTAGGTATGCAGCGCTACGCGAGCTGAATTGATTTTTATTGCGTCATCGCAAGAGTCGCTATGTTGAGTCTTATAATGCCCAGTAATTTCGCTACAATGCCCTTCAAACCGGAACACAATAATGCTCACGCTCTACTACTTGGCGGCAGAATAACTGGCAAAGCGGTGGTACCCACCCAGACGGCCTCTCGCATACGAGAAACCTACCACCAGTGTCTATAATAATTAATAAATTATATACCTATAGGGCTGAATAAATAGCGTGGTGCTTCAGTTATAATAATTGTTTTTATTATTTCCGTGACTAGGCGGCATCGGCGTGCGGCGCGACTTCAAACAAGCGAACAAATACTTCTCGCTCGCGTCACAAACCGGACACGTGCTGGCTCTGTACCACCTGGCGCACATGCACGCGCAGGGGCTCGGCGTGCTGCGCTCCTGCACTACTGCGGTCGAGGTCAGTACCACCGGACACCTGCTCGCGCATTACTGCGGTCGACGTCAGTACCAACCGGACACCTGCTCGCGCACTATTGCGGTCTAGATCAGTACCTACTGGACACCTGCTCGCGCACTACTGCGGTCGACGTCAGTACCAACCGGACACCTGCTCGCGCACTACTGCGGTCTAGATCAGTATCTACTGGACACCTGCTCGCGCACTACTGCGGTCGACGTCAGTACCAACCGGACACCTGCTCGCGCACTACTGCGGTCTAGATCAGTACCTACTGGACACCTGCTCGCGCACTACTGCGGTCTAGATCAGTATCTACTGGACACCTGCTCGCGCATTACTGCGGTCGACGTCAGTACCAACCGGACACCTGCTCGCGCACTATTGCGGTCTAGATCAGTACCTACTGGACACCTGCTCGCGCACTACTGCGGTCGACGTCAGTACCAACCGGACACCTGCTCGCGCACTACTGCGGTCTAGATCAGTATCTACTGGACACCTGCTCGCGCACTACTGCGGTCGACGTCAGTACCAACCGGACACCTGCTCGCGCACTACTGCGGTCTAGATCAGTACCTACTGGACACCTGCTCGCGCACTACTGCGGTCTAGGCCAGTACCTACCAGACACCTGCTCGCGCACTACTGCGGTCGACGTCCGTACTAACCGGACACCTGCTCGCGCACTACTGCGGTCGACGTCAGTACCTACCGGACACCTGCTCGCGTAAAGGAGGAGGTTCTCTGTTCGATTGTATTTTTATTATCTATTTATTTTATTTTATGTTTGTCACCTCAGAACTTCGTCATTTATGAACCGATTTGAAAAAATATTTTTGCGTTGGGTTCAGTATAGCTACGAAGTGGTCCCATATAGATTTGATCGATATTTGACCTTAGACTTCGAAGATACATTGAAGTCGGTTTTTGTTTTTTCTAAAAATTGTTTTTTAAATGATCCGGCAGCTGTTCAAGAACGTGTGCGAGCGCGGGCGCTGGGCGGCGCGGCTGATGTCGGCGCACGCGGCGTGGCGCGCGCGCGACACGGACTCCGCGTGGCTGCAGTACCGCGCGCTGGCCGAGCGGGGGTACGAGGTCGCGCAGACCAATGCCGCCTACCTGCTCGACATCGGTGACTTCATTATTATTAAATAAATTCAATTATTTCAGGCAATAATATAGTTAACAAATTAAAAGTACCAGAGGCCCATAAAATATATACCTTACAGACTAGCATATATACAATTCATAAACACTAAAGCTACGATAAGGGTATTCACTTCGGCTTCGCCTCCCTGTAGCGCCGGAATACTATGCCTTCGGGCCAAAACTCAGGAGCCAGGAACGTCTCTTTTAACTTTTTTTTAAATTATTGTTGTCAATCTATCGATTAAAAACTACGGAAGACAAGGCGGTATGGCCCTGGAGACTTTAGCCTGCACAAACGGGCGAATTAAAAAAAAACATTAGTGAGTAATCTCTGTCTGGCGTCATCTAACCCTAAGGATTAAAAATGTTGAACTTGAAGAACTGAAAATGTTGAACTCGAAGGGCCAAAAATGCTTAAATCAAATCAAATCAAAAGTTCTTTATTCAATTTTGTCGTCACAGACGCACTTATGAACGTCAATTATTACAATGACTCTACCACCGTATCGCTAAAGAACCACTACTCAGAAGATTAAATCGAAGGACCAAAAAAATATGATCCGCTTTTTATGTTATAAAATATATATGTCAAAAATAATGTGTATAATGTCCAAAGAATCCGTAATATATTAAAAAAGTAATTTAAAAGCCACGTTTTTATTGATTTAGAATGCATTGTCATCGAGTTGTGAGCTACCCTGGAAGTTTCAGCCGGGTAGCTAATCGGCAAGTGCTCGAAATTTCATTCAAATGTCATTCCATACGGAACGAAAGGCAAACAAGAAAGTGACTTTATCATCTTTGAGCTTGGAGAACTCAAAATGTTGGGCCCAAAGGACCAACATTGTTTTAAAAACGTTGAGCTCGATGGACAAAATATGATGAGATCAAAGGGCAAATAACTAAACATTTTAAGCTCGAAAGACCAAAAAATGTTACGCTCGAAGGACCAAAAATGTTGAGCTCAAAAAACCAAATGTGTTGAGCTCAAAGGATAACAAATGTTGAGATCGAAGGACCAAAATGGTGAGATCGAAGGACCAAAAATGTTCATTGTCTTAAAGAGTCGATAACTTCAGATTCCTATTATGTTTAGGAAGTTCCTTCCAGTTTTCTCAAAAGTGGAATCTAGTGAACCGTTCTTTATCAATCGAAAAGATCAGAAAAAAACACTCATTTAAACTTTATTTATTTTCGTTGCCAGGTGAAGTCCGCCTATTCCCCGAAAACGAGCGCTACCGACGGGCGCTCCAACTTTGGTCTAGGGCTGCGGCGCAGGGGTGCTCCGCGGCGCGCGTCAAGTTAGGAGACTACCACTACTATGGACACGGGACTCCTGTGGATCTGGAGGCAGCCGCGCATCATTACAGGTTAGTAACGCACATTACATGAATTTGTATGACATCTCATTTATTATTCCCTATAGTGTATGAATTTGTATGTCATCTAATTAATTATACCCTATAGTGTATGAATTTGTATGACATCTAATTAATTATTCCCTATAGTGTATGAATTTGTATGACATCTAATTAATTATTCCCTATAGTGTATGAATTTGTTTGACATCTAATTAATTATTCCCTATAGTGTATGAATTTGTATGACATCTAATTAATTATACCCTATAGTGTATGAATTTGTATGACATCTAATTAATTATTCCCTATAGTGTATGAATTTGTATGACATCTAATTAATTATTCCCTACAGTGTATGAATTTGTATGACATCTAATTAATTATTCCCTATAGTGTATGAATTTGTTTGACATCTAATTAATTATTCCCTATATAATTTGTATGACATCTAATTAATTCTAAGATTTTAAATAATTAGGTAGAAAAAAAATGATATTGCTCGGGCAGGGATCGAACCTGCGTCTTCGGAATACCGTCCCGACGTCTTAACCACTGGGCCACCGAGCCTACTGCTGGAGCAACCAAATTTCTTCTATCCTTCATATATCGTCTTACGGGGACGAAGAAAAACAGCGTATGATACACGTGTGTATTGATGATTACCGTCCTCGGCTCTTTTAAGACCCTCACCTAACGGCTCGGGTCTCAATGACGCCTCAGCGGTAATCACCAACATTACACACTAGTACCATAATGTACTATTTACATTTGTGTACTCTCTCCCATACAGGATAGCGTCGGAGCAACTCCACAGCGCGCAGGCTACGTTCAACCTGGGCTACATGCACGAGCGGGGGCTCGGGCTGGCGCGCGACTTGCACTTGGCCAAGCGTTGCTACGACCTGGCGGCGGACACGTCGCCGGACGCGCGGCTGCCGGCCGCGCTCGCGCTTGCCAAACTCAACGCGAATACGGCGCTTGAACAGTTAGCCTTCGTGAGTAATTGTTTGTTATGCTCCTTCATGTAGAAAAACACTTTCAAACTTACTTACACATAACTAACACTTCAATTTAAATTACACCGTCACACTTAAAATACACTTTCATTTCGGAGAGTGTGCGACGGAATTACATGAACTTATTCCGCCATCTCCATTCTATCACCGGACGACCAGACGTACGGCAAGCCGTCATCAATGTAAGGTTGACATCCCTCCTGCTCGCACCGAGCGCTTCGCTTCGACCTTCATAATGCGAACGGCCAAGGAGTGGAACTCTCTGCCGGCATCTGTGTTTCCGGATAGCTATAATCTGGGTGTCTTTAAGACAAGAGTGAACAGGTTTCTTCTAGGCGAGCGTGCTACATCTTCGACCGCATCGTCACTTAAGAGGGAACGGCACGCTGAAATTTTCATACAAAAAGAGAAAACATTTTTCTTCCCCTAAACAATAACCAAATTCGATGAAATTTGGACATGTAAGAGATGTTTGTAGGTTTTTAATTTTTTCGATAATTCCTATAAAGTTTGAATAAATGGACCCAAAAAACTCGATATTTACTCGAAAAATTTTTTTGAAGTTTGGAAGCTGTTAACTTTCAAAATAGACATAAACTTGGAAAAAGGAAAACCTATAAACCTAGTTTATTCTCCATTTAAGAAATTAAGAACAAAATTACTAAATTTGGTTGAGATTTAGTGTGGTAGAAACGTTTTCTCTCGTAACGCTAATTTTAACAAAAATCTGAAGTTGATACGAATTTAGTTAAATTATTGTTATTATTATCATTTAGTTAATTTATTGATTTTAATTTACGCATTTTCTGCGAGACATTAAACCATTATTCAAATACCTAGTGCTCGCTGGCCGCGGCTGTGCCATAACCTCTTAACAACAGGTGAGATAGCGGTCAAACGCAAGCTTATAGATAATAATAAAAAAAAACTTTCTCTCTCACTCTCAACACACACACCCTCACACACACACACATTCAATATGTAATTTAGTACTTTTGTAGGCCTTACCTTATAAATTTTAGCAAAACTTGTACAACCGAAAGATATAACCACCTACGACACAATAATGATTATTCTTAGTGTACGTTTTGCGCGTCTGTTCCGACGGGCTACTGCACTTTAAGTTGTTTTGTACCGATTAAATGTTACTATTTCTACCGACTTCAAAAAGGAGGTGGTTCTATGTTCCACTTTATATTTTTTTTGTTTTTTTTTTATGTTCACCGATTTTTCCGGCAACTGTTGACCGATTTCAAAAAATATTTTTGCGTCGGGTTCAGTATAGCTACGAAGTGGTCCCATATAAATTATATCGATATTTGACCTTGGCCTTCGAAGATACATTGAAGTCGGTTTTTTTTTGGTAAATTGTATACTTGTTTAGAAATAAAAATGTTGCATTATGTGCCTTCATTATCAGCCCATTACGTTCCCACGGACTCGGGTCTTCCCTCGTAGAGAGAGTATGGGCCATAATCCACCACGCTGGCCCAATGCGGGTTGGTGGATGTCACATGTCCTTTTGTAATAAATTCTTGGACATGCCGGTTTCCTCTCGATGTTTTCCTTCACCGTTTTTAGAGCGAGTTTTAACTCCACACATAACTTAAGAAAGTCAGTGGTGTGGGGCCAGCGGGATTCGAACTTGGGTGCGTCGGATCGAAAGTCGCACGTGCTCCCACTGAGCCACACTCACTCATTTATGTGCCTATTTAATCAATATTTTTTGACTTTTTAAAGTAAGTTACCATTCTCCAAGAATGCAAATCTCACTTGTCCGTATAAATCAGTCCTTCTTGCAGAGTCCGTTGGCGCTGATATTCCTCACGGGGGAGTCCACGATGCTATCCAACTGGGACCTGTACCTCATCACGGCGCTCCTCGCGGCTCTCGGCCTGGTCCTCTTCATCCGCAGGCCGGGCCACTGACGGAACCGGCGGGAACACGGGGGAAGCTAACGGAACATTTGGGAAGTTAACGGAACATTTGGGAAACTAACGGAACATCTGGGACGAGTCAAGTTTTATTTACTGTTAAACTAATCAAGCGAATTTCAGTAAAGTAAAATTTAAAATCGCCGACACACAAAACCTATAAAAAGTAAATAACGGCTGAACCGATTCTGATAAAAGGTCTAAGAACCACCGCTACAAAACATGCTTTCTAATAAAAAAAAAAGCATCTAAATCGGTTCACCCGTTTAAGAGCTACGGTGCCACTGACAGACACACATAGTGGTCAAATTTATAACAACCCTCCTTTTTGCGTTGGGGCTTTAAATAAGGAAACGATTTAACAAATAGACCAAAAAAATGCAGTTATTAAAAAACTCTGTCCAAAACAGTAGAAATTGAGGCGCCACTTCTTTATTTACATATTTCGAGTAAAGCCGACTTCAGCAGTCATTGTTAAAGTTATTTTTCGCATGACGCTTTGTTTCAAATTGTCTTACATCATGATTGGATACATTGGTATACCGCCACTGGTATTCCAAGTTTGGGATGTTGACACGACGTGTACTGTGTCATTTAAATAAAGGTGTAAATGTTATGTGATTCAAATGCCCTTAATTATTAATAAATAAATAACCTTAGATTATGTTTTCATTGCAATTGCTTTGATTGTAATAACAATATCTAAACAGTTTGCTTAAAAAAATTGATAGAAACAATGTTCACAAAACATTGTTTCTGTTAACAATGTTCGCAAAACATTGTTTGTGTCTGACAAACAATGGCAAAGAGACGCCCAACTTCACCATAATATAAATATTGTCATTTTTCATTGCAATTTCTTTGATTGTAAAAACAATTTCCATTTCTTTGTTTAAAAGTAACTACTTTAATGTTTACAAAAAAAATCTGTTAACAATGTTCACAAAACATTATTTCTGCTAACAATGTTCGCAAAATATTGTTTGTGTCTGACAAACAATGGCAAAAAGCCGCCCAACTTCACCATAATATAAAATTTTCATTTTTCATTGCAATTTCATTGATTGTAAAAACAATTTCCATTTCTTTGTTTAAAAATAACTGCTTTAATGTTTACATAAAAAATCTGTTAACAATGTTCACAAAACATTGATTGTCAGACTTAAACGATACAACGCTTGACTTCACCATAATAGAAAAATAATCATTTTTCATTGCAATTTTTTTGGAATAACAATTTGTAACACGTTTTTCAGAGCTTTAACTTAAAGCCAAAAAGACGTCCGATTTAACCATATTATTTGTTGTTTTTTTAATCGCATCAGTTTAACCCTTTGACTGCCGAAGTCGGTTATACGCGACATACGTTAGTGCTCGCCATGGTCGAGCCGACGAAAACGTACTGTACGTAGAGAGCACTTTTACCCATGTCGTCTATTGCCGACCTTGGCAGTTGAAGGGTTAAGAATTTGGTAGTGAATTGGGCACTAAGCACTTATGTTTTTTTTATACACCACTTGAGTGAGAGTTGTAATAATAATTCTGCATAGAAACTTCAAATAATGCAGTGAGTTTTTGAATTTTGCGCTCCGCGGTGGACAATTCCTCGGGATAAAAAGTATCCCATGTCCTAATCCAGGATCTTACTTACATCATCCAAACCCTTTCATTTTTGGCGTAATTGTGTAACATACATCCATCCTGACGAGCTTTCGCATTTATAATATTTTTAGGAAAGGATCGCATCAGTTTAACCCGTTGACCGCCATTGTCGGCTATACACGTCAAACGTTAGTGCTCTCACTGATGTCGGCTTGAGCAGACTAAAACGTATTGCGTAAGCATTTTACGTAGGTACCCAAGTCGTGTATAGCCGACTTTAGCGGTCAATGGGTTAAATAACTTTCAGAGTTTCATTCACGTGTGCATTTCATATTTATTAAACAGTGCCTGGTAATATATTTAGTGCGTCGTCGGTGATACTTTCCTATTTTGTTTCTTTCTCAATATCTCAGATGTGCTAGATTCTGTGCCGGGCACTGTTAGTCGTTAATTGTCTGCTCATGATTTCTATTGTAAATATTTCATTATAAATATAGATTTTATAGTGTTTACATGGTTGTTTTATTTCAAAATTCAGATGATATTAGTTTTTAATGCACTATGAAGAAACAAATCCTAGTGAGCCACAGTTTTATAATCAAGCTAGGTATATACTCCTACACAAAGCTGCTATTTTAAACACCTGCCGTATTGTACGTAAATTTTTAAGTATGTAGATGGCTTCAGCCCGTAATTTTTAGGTATGGCTTCAGCCCGTGCCTCATTTACCTCCTGTTGTGGGAGAAACGTAATTCGTAAAAACAAAAAATAAATAAATAATAATGTTTCTTTAATTTAGACAACAGTTTTAACAAATCAGCAGTCCCGCCTTTTAACAGATAAGTTTTTTTTATTATGAGCACCTAACTTTTGGGTCATCATCATCATCATCAGCCTATCACGTTCCCACTGCTGGGACTCGGGCCTTCTCTCATAGAGTATTGGCCATAATTCACCACGCTGGCCAAGTGCGGGTTGATGGATGTCACATGTCCTCGAGTTTTTGTGGTTTATTCTTGGACATGCCGGTTTCCTCACGATGTTTCCCTTCACCGTTTTGGAGCGAGTGTTAAATCCGCACATAAGTCAGTGGTGCGAGGCCAGCAGTATTCGAACTCGGGTGCATTGGATCGAAAGTCGCACGTGCTCTCACTGAGCCACACTCACTCTATTTGGGTAATTTTAATAAAAAAACTTTGTTTATGCTTAACCTATTTTAACCGACTTCAAAAAAAGGAGAAGGTTCTCTATTCGATTGTATTTTTTAATTTTTTTTATGTTTGTTACCTCAGAAATCTGTGATTTATGAACCGATTTGGAAAATTCTTTTTGCGTTTCAGCGGGTCGCACGTCGTTCAACGTGTCGCGCCACAAGAGATAATCGATAATAAAAGCTATGCGATAGAAAGAGAGGCGCTCTGTAGGTTAATATGACTGGTAGGTATGCAGCGCTACGCGAGCTGAATTCAATGTTAATGCGTCATAGCAAGAGTCGCTATTTGTTTAAATTTCTTTGCGGAGTGATGCTTCTGTCCCTTAGTATTCTGTAGTTTAGCTACGAAGTGGTCCTATATAAATGTCATCGACGTTTGACCTCGGACTTCGAAGATACATTGAAGTCGGTTTTTTGTTTGATAAAACGTATATTTGTTTATTAAAAAAGTATTAAAAATTCAAAGCACGTTCACACTGTCAGTCTGTTCACATGTTTATACTCTCGAGTTGTTCAATTTTCTTCGAGATGTCGTCGGCCGAGTACGTGTAATCCATGTTTTCTTGCTTCATATCTTCGGATTCACGGTTGCTTTTCTGTAAAAGTATGTAGTTTTTAATACACCAATGATACCTTACTAGCATTTCTTATGTCTAACGAAGAACTATGAGGACCATGGTTCTACAACACGTAGATTCGAGACAAACCGTTGCACCATTTTCAACTGACCTCAAAGGTGGAGGATCTCAATTCGACGCATGATTTTTTCTGTATGTTTGTTACGGGATTACTCCGCCAATTATGAATTGATTTTGATGATTCTTTTTTTGTTTGGCAGGTCATACTTCAGAGGTGGTCCCATATAAATTTTATCGAAATTGATTTAGCACTTGTTGAAAAAATTACACATACCAAAACTATAAATTTAGTCTTGAAGTCAGTTCCTGTTTCTTTTCTTAATATTTATTATTTCTGTGCAGTTTTTTTTTTAGAATTGAATAATGAGACGAGCAAGTCTTTCGCATAGTTATGTCTTGATCATAAAATATATACTTGAAAAAAAATTCTCTCGAGTGACGCGCGTACTGCATGAAGACTTGGCTATTCATAGTTCTGCAACTGATATAGGCTGACGTAGCGGTTACCATCAGGCACACGACAAAAAAAATTGTAATCAATACCATAAATAATTCTATAGTGTGGCATTGCGGAAATCCATGGTGGAAACTCATCTCAAAAACGAAATCCTATAATAATCTTGTGTTATTCCGTTTCGTCGTCATTATATGTTCCCACTGCTGGGACACGGGCCTTCTGTCATAGAGAGAGTATGGACCACAGTCCACCACGCTGGCCCAGGGCGGGTTGGTAGATGTCACAAAACTTGAGTTTTGTGATTTTTGGACAAGCCGATATCCTCGAAGTGTTAAATCCGCACATTTAAGAAAGAGCGCGTGTGGCTGAGTGGGAACACGTGTGACTTTCGATCCGACGCACCCGAGTTCGAATCCCACTGGCCCCGCACCACTGACTTTCTTAAGTTATGTGCGGATTAAACACTCGCTCTAAAAACGGTGAAAGAAAACATCGTGAGGAAACATGTCCAAGAATTTATCACAAAAATTCAAAGACATGTGACATCCCACCCGCATTGGGCCAGCGTGGTGGATTATGGCCCATACTCTCTGTACGAGGGAAGGCCCGAGTCCCAGCGGTGGGAACGTAACAGGCTGATAATGAAGAAGGCTAGGCTAAGGCTAAGGTTATTGCTTGACCAGCGGGATTCAAACTCCAGAGTGCGTAAGATCGAAAGTCGCACTGAACCCCACTCGCTCGCTATTCCGTTAATATGAAGGGAACAACACCAGACATTCTTTATGCATTTCGGAAACACCTATCTCACAGCAAAGCCCTTGACTTTTCTGAATTCTTACCCAGAACATAGCGTACTCCGGCGACACGGCTTGCAGGTACGCAATCTTGTCCTCCATGTCTTTCAACCGCTTGTAGATATCCTTTGGCACCGGACCTAAAAAGAACCTTATGAGAACTCGAACGAATAAAAAAAAATGGATAGAACCTCGTTTTTCAATCTTTTATACATATATAATAAAAACTATATAAAAGGGCGGTCAAATAACTGAAGAAAACATTCGACACCCGACTTGTCGACCACCTTAGCTCAATTGGCCTAGCCCGCGCCTAGGGAAGATCGTGATGCAGGTTAACTTCCGATCGGTGGATTTTTTTTTTCTGAAAAACCTTGTTTGGTTAGCATCTCTAAACAGTCGCTTCCCGCCTTCTGTACGCTTAGATCTTTTAAACTACGCAACTGATAATGCGGTTTTCGTCAATAGACAGAGTGATTCAAGAGGAATGTTTATATAGGAGGAAGGTATAATATGCATATAAACTTTCCTCTTCTTCCGCGTGAAGCCGGGGCGGGTCGCTAGTTACCTATATTCAGGTACTTCTCAATGTTCAGTACTCGCTCCGCGATAGATGAAGGGAGGCCGGTGTTGTCGGTAGTGTCTTGAGGCGCCAAGTTTTGCACTGTTTGCGGTCCCCACTCGTTGTTCACTTTGTGGACTGGAAAATAAACGGAAAATTAGCAGTTGTAGAACTTACAAAGGTGTTTTGCAGATTTCGTAACATTTTGTAATATTCACAAAGGGATTTTGCAAATTTTACAACAATTTTGTAGAATTCACAAAGATGTTTGGCAGATTTTAAATCGTTAACCGACTTCAAAAGGAGGAGGTTCTCCATTCGATTGTATTTTTTATGTTTGTTACCTCAGAACTCCGTCATTCATGAACCGATTCGGAAAAATCTTTTTGCTTTGGTTCAGTATAGCTACGAAGTGGTCCCATATAAATTTTATCGATATTTGATCTTGGACTTCGAAAATACATTGAAGTCGGTTTTTTGTTTGTTAAAACGTGTACTTGTTTTTGTAGAATCTACAGATGTGTTTTGCAAATTGTACAAAATTGTTGTACAGTTTGTGCGCTTTTATCTCGCCGATTATGTTCGGTTCAGCCACTAGTTCTTCTATTTCTGTTCTTTCTTCTTCTCCACGTGCCATCTTCTGCCTGAACTGGTCCTAAAATTTTCCTCAGTACCTTCCTTTCTGCTACTAGAAGTACTCCGTTGGCTCGGCCACCTTGAAAGAATGGTGGAAGACCGAGCTGTTAAGCGAGCATACTTGGGACAGGTATCGCTGGAAGGATGAGGTCGAAAGGGACTTGTGCGAACTCCACGTCGAGGAATGGAAGGAGGTGGCGCAAGACAGATCCAAGTGGAGACTCTTATTATGGGAGGCCAGGCCTCACTTTGGGTCGCTTGCGCCATCTAAATAGTAGTTGTACAGTTAACAGAGGAGTTTCGTGGAATTTTGTTTAAAGTACCGTCGTAGTATCAGTGAAATAGCTTACCCAGTGCATACTTTATTCAAGGCGAGTTCCGAGGAGAGTATTATAGATAACAATAACAACAGAAAATATAGAAAAATGCTCGTCACCCAGTTGTATATCTTTTTCAATACGACGCCTTTATTTGCTATGTGCAAGAGCGGCTTGGTTAGAGAAAAGACAGAAGGCCACCAAGACTGACGTTGGAAGACTTTAATAATTATGAATATCGCAACATACCTACTCCGAATTATGGACTTGACGAAACTCGAAATTGTCAAAAAAGAGGTCTTACTTGATAAAAAAGGGATTTGACGAAACACAAATTCGACGAAAAAGAAATTTGACGTAAGACAAACTTGAAGGAATAATGATCCTTTAACGTATACGGGGAGACGGGTCTGAGCAGCCGCTCAACTGCCGTCTCTCTCTAGATTTATGTGCTCCATCTTAGGCCACATCATCGCTTCACATTAGGCGAGATAGTGGCTAAACATAGACCTATTAGGCGTAAAAAAAAACTTACTTTTCAAATGTCCCTTGGAGTCGCTCCGTCTCACAAACTGCGTCCTCACTCTGGCACACGTCTCGGCATCTTCCGGCTCGTCGTCGCGCCGGCTCGGGATGAAGTCGGTAATGTTGCTCAAGTTCACTTGCTCGCGTTTCTTCTCTATGAAGTTCTGTATCCGCTGCTGTAACTCCTCGTTGGACACGTTGATTTGGACGAGGGACTTGTCGATTGGGACTACGGCCGTTAGTGACGGTTTGATGTCTTCACCTGTCAAAATAATACAATACAATACAATTACACATTATTGCACACCAAATAACATAAATTATACACAATTATGAAAAATAAAATACCTAGGTCACAAAATACATCGTAGTTTTGACGTACAATGGGCGGTCTTATCGTTTAGAGCGATTTCTTCCAGACAACCTTTGGCAGCACCCAACTAAGATTATAGGGTTTTTATATCAAAATCTGTGACTGCAAAGATACAGCGTGATGTATGCGCTCTCATATACTGGGGAGGTCTTAATTAAATGGAAAAAAGACTCTATAGACTCTATTGTCTGTGGACGAAGTCGCGGGAAAAGCTAGGAAGGAATATGATGTTGATTTATACCAAATAGTTGTTACAATAAATTTTATTAAAATACCCATTCATTCCCGTTGGTCCTACTAGCGTCACCCACCAGTGGGGCGAACGGGGATTTAATTATAATTCGTGGGTCGGACGGAATAAAGTATACCAAATTCTATCCTATCCTATGATCAAATATGGTTTCTCTTTACGTACCTACCTACTTATAATTTAACTTAAAATGTCAACTCTCACGTTTGCTTAAAATCTGGTCGGTTAAGCGAGAGTAGTTACTGGTCCTCGGTTTTATACTCAAAAGCGGAAAGAAAGAAGAAGAAAGAAAGTTGTGTAATCCTATTTTGGCCTTATAAACAAGAAATATTGTATTTATGTAAATTAGCTAAGTCGCTGTGTGGATTGCTAGAATAAATAAATAAAAAAATAAAAAAAGAAAACCATTCAGCACACAAAAACGACGAACAAAAAATAAAACTGAAATAATAAATATATATATGTGCCGAATGGCTCAGCTCAGCATAAAATGCCGAGAATCTTACACTACTCGGCGCTGATTTTCAGCCTACCCGTTTTGCTATAGGAACAGTGAAAGCGAAAAAGCGCAAACCATACTGTGAGCGAAGCTAATTGGACCAAGAGGGTATGATCCAGTTAGCTACGTTAGCTTCCTATTATACCTACAATTATAAAAATAGTAATAGTGCTTTCCACACTACATAATTTGATATTTGCAACGTTAAATACTCAAGTGTGACGATAAGAAATCAGTCATGAAATTATTGATAACCAATTATGTATATGGAGTTTATGGTTTACTGAGCAAATACTATTACCTACCTAAGTGTTTTATGAACTAACTATTCGATGTGGGTATAATAAATAAATCCATACGCTTGAATAATAACGTAACTTCTTTAAGATGCTTTGTACCTATCAATACTATGAATTTAAATATATTTTTTTAATATGAACTATCTGCGTCCTGCTTTTTCATCCGACAAGAAAGCGTTTTCAAATTTTTCCCGAAATTCCCATCTTTCCGGGCTATTTTTCTACTTTTTCTTGCCATAAAAAACAAAATCGGACTTTTACGAACATTTAGAAAACTACCTGATAGGTCCAGCCGTTCGCACGCTCATGATGCGCTTACCAAGGAACAGCATTTATTTATATAGATTCTAGATTAACATGTCAAAACTGGCCATGGCAAGCTTGAATTTTTCATATTGCTGTATACTATGCTACTGCTGTAGTCGTATTTCGGGATGATGTTCAGTGAACCATCGGGGAGACGGGTCTGAGCAGCCGCTCAACTGCCGTCTATCTCTGGATCTATGTGCTCCATCTTAGGCCACAGCATCGCTTCACATCAGGCTTTTTCTATAGTAAATAGCGAGTGTGGCTCAGTATGAATATAGAAAATATAATATATTATAAAGATATAGAATAGAAATAGATCATCGCTTTACTATTAAGCGTGAAAAAATCTTTAAAGTCTTAGATTAAAATCTGTTTGTTCTACACAGATTTGATAAATTAATTCAACAGTTGCTCATCTTACTACTGGGGTAAATAACGAAAACGCTTGCAAATAACAAAACATTTATTGCCAGCAACAACAATCACAATAAAATAAAACAAAATAACTCTAAATAAAAATAATCAACAGCACAACCGACCACCTGAATACAACACAATAAAATGTACTTATAAAGATAATATGTACTTAATATCTAGAGATCTGGGGGCATACTCTGAGTTGCTTCCGTTCGTTCGTCCGTGCGGACTAAAAGAGAACTCTTATGCCTGTTGTATAGAGGTGCTCTCAGATTTACATAGCAGATTAAAAAAGCCATTGAAAAAACAAAAACCGACTTCACTTATATTCATTGTTGATTTTTTCAAAAAGTGCCCAGTCAATTTTATAAAATTTATATGGGACCTTTGTATCTCTGAAGTATGACCTACCAAACAAGAAAATAACTATCAAAATCAATTCATAATTGACGGAATAATCGCGTAACAAACGCACAAAAGAAGCAAACAGTCCAATTGAGAACCTCCTCTTTTTTTTAATTGGTTTAAAAATATAGCAGAAGCAACCTGCTGTTTATCTGTTTGTTTACTGCGGTCTATCTACGCCTTCTGAGTTATTATTTATTATATTACACAGTGTTTCGTTAAAATACCGAACACAAACCACAGACTGCGAGTTATGACATTTGTTATGCTATAAAAAATATTCTGCGATTTTAATATAGCTCCTCGTTATAGCACATTTTTGGTTTATAGTCGTTGCGAAGACGATTACTGTTGTATAGCACTCTCTTTCATCCGACGGAACGAAGATCGTAACTACGTATCAGAGTAAGGCCCCTGTTCAAAGTTTTTTTAAATAATATCTACTTACAATATATTATATATTTATCTTTATAATATATTATTATATTTTCTATACTTAACTCACTCTTTATTGCCACATTCCATGGATATCACATCGTTTATAGCACACTTCTTACACTTTTCCAAATAATATGACTTACTAGGATTCGAAGCTCTATCTTTAAGCAATAAGGTTCATAATCGCTTGTTTGCGTAAGACATTTTGTAATTTAATATATACTTATATTAAATTACTATGTTTTTTACATATGTTTTTTCTGTATGTAAAAAACATATTTTCATATATTTTCTGTATCACCTCGCACGGATGCAATTTACTAATGGTGTCATTTTTTGACGACTGATTAAAAATCATTGAATTTTCTCTACTATACTAAACTTAATTAGAACGTATTGTACAGACTAACCTTCCGTAAAAACAACAGTGAAAACCGTATCAAAATCGGTTGCGCGGTTTAAAAGAAGTAACCGGAGAAACAGAAATGATCGTCGTCTGTGTTTCCACATATATACAATCTGGGTGTGTTCAAACAGAATACTAAGGGAAAGAGGCATCACTCTGCAAAAAAATTTAAACAAATATCGACATTATAAGTCGTGTTTCGGGATGATGTTCCGTGAACCATCGGGGAGACGGGTCTGAGCAGCCGCTCAACTGCCGTCTCTCTCTAGATCTACGTGCTCCATCTTAGGCCACATCATCGCTTCACATCAGGCCAGATAGTGGCCAAACATAGATCTATTAAGCGTAAAAAAAAAAAAATAGCGACTTGCGATGACGCAATAAAATTATATTCAGCTCGCGTAGCGCTGCATACCTACCAGCCATATTAACCTACAGAGCGCCTCTCTTTCTATCGCATAGCTCTTATCTCTTCTGACGCGACACGTGTAACGACGCGCGACCCGCCGTCGGTGTCCGGCTATGTACTTGTAGCTTCGTACCTACAGTGCGGAGTGCGCTAGGCCTGGTTCAAGAGTAAACAAGTACTTACTGGGTAAGCGTGCTACATCTTCGACCACATCGTCACTTCCCATCAGGTGAGACCGAGGTCAAACGCTGACCCAGTCAGATGTAAAAAAAAATGAGGACGCTTAGCGAGTTTGTTTTATACTAAGAGAAGAGATATGCATTGGAGCCTAATTTAGAATTTTTAACGGCAACTGCGTGCTCCAATATAAGCATTTAAATCCTAATAAATATATCAATTTATAAAGCTAAATTTGATTAATAAATATAATTAAACTAAAGTTCACGCTTTGCGTGAATATAACGTAAAAACATTATTAATAATAATTTACGGGTGACACTTACGTTTAAATTGGAGTAATCCAACTATAGTTTCGTCGCCGATACCCCAGTGCCTAAAGACGAAAGTCTTTAATCAGTGCGTCCTACCTGTTATGGCATACGGAGCCGAGACGTGGACACTCACGGTACGACTAGTCCACAAAATGAAAGTTGCTCAGCGAGCTATGGAAAAAGCTATGCTCGGTATTTCTCTAAGGGATCAAATCCCGAACGAAATTATTCGCCAGAGAACTAAAGTTATCGACATAGCTCAGCGGATTAGCAGGCTGAAGTGGCAGTGGGCTGGTCATATTTGCCGCAGAACCGATAACCGTTGGGGTAGACGTGTTCTAGAGTGGAGACCGCGAATCGGCAAACGTAGTGTAGGACGCCCTGCGACTAGATGGAGCGACGATATACGTAGGGTTGCTGGTAGCGACTAGAGAAGGAAAGCCGAAGATCGGGCTCAGTGGCGTACTATGGGAGAGGCCTATGTCCAGCAGTGGACTGATGTGGGCTGATGATGATGATGATGAATCCAACTATAGTTTCAACCACATCCGGTGGTCTTTTTCTAGGTGAGTGCGGTACGCTCGCGAACGCGTCACGCCGTACCACACGCACGCGCCTGCCCGCAGTGATTACTCCAATTTAAACGTGAGTGTCACCCGTAAATTATTATTAATAATGTATCCAAACCACGTTAATTTTCATAGTAAAACAACGTAAAAAAAGGTATAGACTATCTCCTACCTGTATTGTTCAACCATCTTGTTACTAAAGGATACCTGTAACTTGGGAGGACCTTATCGAACTAAAAAGCTACTAAACAACTAGGTATATGCATAATATTCACGTATTTCAATTTGCAAATTGTAAAAAATAAAAAAATCTCAACAGCACATCATCGTAGAAATCTCGGCAGAAATGCGAGAAAACAGAAAGAAACAGAAGATATG
Organism: Petrophora chlorosata; assembly: GCA_951640565.1. Taxonomy (NCBI): domain Eukaryota; kingdom Metazoa; phylum Arthropoda; class Insecta; order Lepidoptera; family Geometridae; genus Petrophora; species Petrophora chlorosata. Next base: position 14,404,941 of record OX621207.1, on the reverse strand, counting down.
ACATGACAGAAGAATGGCAGAAACAGAGGCGAACTGAGGTCGCGGGGCCCTGGGCCGCAATGCCACCGCAGGCCGCACCTGTCTGGGGGAAGCTGCGAAAGCCACGCTGGGGCGACCAGCGGGACCGGAAGGCGTGGAGACACTGCGGTCGCCTCACTATATATAGTATATACTATATGTAGTATATATATAAATATTTATATATATATATATATATATATGTAGTATGTATATACTATATGTAGTATCCGTCACGAGTCGTGAGCGCTGAGCGGTATAGAAACGCGCGGATAAATCAAAGAATGAGCGTTGAAAAAAAGGCAAAGTTAATAAAATATAGAATAGGCACCTCGTGCCAATCCCGTGACGTCACCCACCTCCTGCCCTCCCTAATTGTAAAAACAATGCGATACAGCGAGCTGAGTGAAGCGTCGGGAATACTGTGACGTCACGGCCTTGCATAGAAAAATACGCGCGCGATTTTATTATAAAACTATAAATAAATATTGTGGAGTTATTTTAAGTGTTAGAAAAAAAAAACATTTTAAAACAAAAACGAAACGGACGTCATTTTTTATGTATTTTCGAAGTCCAAGGTCGAATGTCAATGAAATTTATATGGGACCACCTTGAAGCTATACTGAACCCAACGTCAGAAATTTATAAATCAGTTAACAAATGAAAAAGTTTTGAGTTATATCAAAAAATACAATCGAATTGAGAATCTCCCTCTTTTTGAAGTCGCTAAAAATGTAAAAAAACCGTTCCCAAGCTCATTTTGTTAAATACACTGCGAAGACGTACTATCTCATCCGCTGACACCGGCCGCGACACTTTGGCACAAAATATAAACTAGTACAGAAATCAATCAACATAGTAAGTGCGCTCGAGCAACGCACACATAGACATCGCTCACGGACACGATATCTCGAACCAGTTGAGACCAGTGCGAGCGCGAGTGCCATCCGCTTGAGACACGCGACTGTGAACTTATAATAACTGCGAAAAAAATATGTCCATATCTTGTAAAGTTATGTTTTTAAATCAATCAATTTGGACTTTGAAAAAATTCCTGCGCCGTCCGAGTAACTGTCGTGACGTCACACCGCTGCGCCGCGCCGCCGAGTCGAAGACAGCGGACGCGCGCATTCAAATCAGTTTACAACCCTAGCGCAACTGCCGAGCGTAAGTTTGAAAAGTGAAGTACATACATGAGATTGCCTTCTGTACTAGTTTATATTTTGTGACTTTGGTACCATTGGTTCATGCGTTAAGTTTCTCTGTCCCGCTCATCGCAGACGCAAAACTCCAGCGTGGCTTTTAACTTTAGGTGGAACGTTACGGTACGTTGTTCATACAAAATTCAACCATTATTAACTTGTTCACTGAACAGTTGAAATGCCTAAATTTATGGTACAATTTATATCAGGTTTCTGATATTAATTGTACCATTTATTTATTTATTTATTAATAAAATGTTATTAATACCATTTTATTAATTATACCGTACCATTTTATTAATTTTGCGTAAATAACCACCCGTAAGTAGTTCACCACGTATAAATTTAGGCATTTCTACCATTCAGTGAACAAGTTAATAATGAAACGCAATGAAAATATGTAAAATCAACCATTATTAACTTATGTGTGAATGAAACATTCAGCGGAACTACACTCCATATTTTCATTGCGTTTCAGTTTTGAGATGAATTTCCGCAACGTCACGCCTGATCCCATTAGATAAGTTAATAATGGTTGAATTTTGAATGAAAAACGTACCGTGACACCTTAAACCTTCTGCGCATTAACCCTTTTACTACTCCACGCACATTCAGCGTTCTCCTTCCAGACCGGTGCGGCTGTCTCGTACACTTCCTTCTTCCAAATGGGCACGCTGGCCTTCAGCCGGTCGATGCAGTGCGAGACGGCCGCGAGGGAGTCGCCGCGGTGCGGGCTGCTCACCGCTATCACCACGGAGGCCTCCCGGCACGGGACGTTGCCGAGTCTGGAAGGACACATTGTTCCGTTACAGCCGATTATTTTTATTTATTATATAATTATATTAATTAATTAATAGTTTTTATTGCCGAATAGGCAAGCATTTGACCGCAGTCTCACCTGATAGAAAGTGACGACGCGGTCGACGATGGATCATGCTTGCCTAGATACCGATTCACTTGAGACTTGAAGACACCGATTATAAGAATCGGGAAACAGAGACGCTGGTAAGGTGTTCCATTCCTTAGCCGTTCGCATTAAAAAGGTCGAAGCTAAACGCTTTGTTCGGGCAGGAGGAATGTCAACTATGTACGGATGCCGAGTATCCGTGCGTATTGTTGTTCGATGGTAGAAAGGAGATAGACGAATTAATTGTTATTACTTATATTTTTAATTTAAAAACAGGCATAATTGACGTGGGTAGGAAGGCTGCCAGGCTCAAGTGGGATTGGGCAGGTCACAAAAGCCGTATGCATCCAGATCGGTGGAATGTTGCTATTGTATTGTAGTTTATTTTATTGACATTTTATGTTGTTATTATTATTGTAGACCTTACATCCCCGTCTTTAACATTTTGATAATTCCTCTCCATCCAAAGGTTGCCTGGAAGAGATCGCTTTTAGCGATAAGGCCGCCCATTGTAACACTTTCTTTAATTGTTTTTATGTAATGTCTATAATTTAATGTTTGCAATAAAGCGTTTATCTATCTATCTATCTATAATTTGAACTACCTCATTTATTACTGAACTAATTATTAAAACAATACTGTATTAAATTACATCTTTTGTTAAAATTATACCAAAATATAAAGAGTATACAACATTAGTAGTATATCAAAACATACTAATACAGTAGATAAAACTTGGTTTTAATTGTTCTGTTCATAGGTTACAAGCATTATACATAATGCCCGGGCATTATGAAAAATGCCCCTTTTAATTTATCACTGTCTATAACATATAATAATATATCCCGCGAATTTGATTATTTCTATAGTTGTTATCACATTGCCCTCTCATATTGGGCATTTTTCACACTGCGCGGGCATTTTTCATAATGCCCTATTAATCACTTCGTCTATAAAATATACACGTTATCAAAAATACGAATGTGACGACGATTTTAACCGCGAACATACAATTGTGTAACATTACGTAAAAATATGTCCGATAGAGAAGCCCGTGATAACCTTACACTAGTTCACCTCTTTATCATATAGGTCTATATACCTACACTACTCTACCTAAGTGTGTTAGTATGTTAGCAATTATGTAGTTATCATAAATGGACCTGACCATAGGTACTGTACAAGCGCTTAGCATATGCTTATTGCACACCTGGTTGTTATCTTGTACATACAAACGATATAAAGCGCATTATGACTTATGACTAATAATAAAATAATAAATGACGAAAGTGATAAATTTAATAACAAATTGACATGATTTTAACAATTCTATATTACTATTTTCTATTTATTTGATTTTTTTACTTGATCAATATAGAAGAATATTAATTGCGTTGTCTTCCTCTCTCCTACTTGCTACAACACCCAGACACGAAACAAATGCTTGCGCTTTTTTTTTCTATGCACAAACATTTGTCCCGTCGCGGGAATCGAACCCGCAACCTCAGTGATGTATAAGATTTGAGTCAACCTGTCTAACCACTACACCACAGAGGGTATCAACTTAGTAGCAGTCCTCTCCTCTAAATTTCGTGCATGACAGGGTCCTTAGTGAACTGTCTATATCTATCCTGGCCATCTATTGTAATTACGTACATTAAGAAGTGCAATAAGTTCCACTTTTTTATAATCTTTACTACTCTTAATGTTTTTTATTTTCTGATTTTTATTTAACTTTTTTAGAAAGATTAAGAAATGTTCTTAAGATTTTAAATAATAAGGATGAAAAAAGAAATATTTGAAAATGATGATGATGATCTTTAAGTTCTTAGCCTAGCATGCGCTAATGCATTCAATATAAAAAAATAAACGTTTCTTATTCTTATTCAATAAACGAATGAATTGAAATAACGGTGTACTAACGTGGCCCACCACGTTCTCTTTGATTGATTGATTGGAAAACGATTGATGAGAAACTTACTCCCATTACCGGGAGGTAATGAGGGCAAGTTTCTCATCAATCAATCAAAGGTCAACGAGAAAGGTCCATCGTTGTGAAAGCACCGTGATGAGTCAGCGTATTCCATGGCACTTTTTATTTGGATTGTTACTGAATGCTATTTTCTCAATAAAAGTTACATTTATTACACTTTAGTTTCATTTCCTTACTCTCCAAAAATGTTTGATCCGATTCGCTTCGGTCTACCCTAGTATAGTAAGATAAGACGTGTCTACTGCCCGGCGTTCAAATGCAAGTGTCAAAGAGTTCAATCATACATTATTGCACAACATGCACCCGTTTCTCCACACGATAAATAAGGAATCTGACCACTTATCTACATTAGCATGAATAAACAACTACTTGAGCCCGTCGAGTTGTTTACCGGTTGCGTCACTTTGTTTTTGTATCTGTTTTTAGTTCGTCAGCCTTGGTTCGAAGATACTGTAGCTTCAACTCATCAATTAAATCTTATAAATTCTGTTAGAGTCGGTTAAGATTTTTATTTTATTTTTAGAGCGAGTGTGGCTCAGTGGGAGAACGTGCGACTTTCGGTCCGACGCACCCGAGTTTTTTTTTTACGCTTAATAGATCTATATATAATCTATGTTTGGCCGCTATCTGGCCTGATGTGAAGCGATGATGAGTTCGAATCCCGCTGGCCCCACTACGAAATGGTACACTACGAAAAGAAGAAAGAAAGAAAGAACGATGAGAAAGAGGAAGAGATCGCTTTGAGCGATAAGACATTGTGACACTAGTATTAAGTTAATTGTTATTTTCGTTTTAATTGTTTCTGTATCATGGTGTTATAACAAAGAGTTATTCTATTCTACGAAAAAATTTTGCTGAGTCGTAACCTTTTCCTGACATCGCGCAACATTTCACTGTATTGTTTTTGTTTTGTCTTTATTTTAGTATATTCAGTGTAATGTTGTGTGATGTCCGGAATAAATGTATTTTCTTTCTTTAACGTAGCCTGTGTGTTAATCCAAGGTAAAATCTATTTCCATTCAGAATTTCACTCAAATCTGTTGAGCCGTTACAGCGTGAAGTAACAAACACACTTTCGCATTTATACCTAATATAAGTGTGATGGGAAAATCCAGTGTAGGCCCGTTGTCCCCGTATAGTAGGGGAGCCCAAGCGGGGATTTCGGGATTTACTAAAGCGCGGCAGATTAATATACAGGGGGATACCTTGTACCCGGTTAAGTACCTCCACAAAACATGAGGCCCATATATAAGGCCGCCCGTGAAGGATACAGGATCAGATTAGTAAAAAAAAATTGACCATCAGAAATTCTCGAGCGCGTCAGATTAAGGTAGGGTGAGTTAATTACATCCTAAAAAGTGTATATTCCACTAATCTGACAATTTGAGAGTGACGTAAAAAAAGGGGAGGGCAACAAAGTTGTAAAAAAAAAAGTCATCTCGACATTCTCGAGCGCAGCTAAATTTGTTTTTATTTTGAAGGAAATAATTCAAGAATAATGAAAAATATATAATCTGATGATTTTCGCAAGCCGAAATAACAAAAATTCGTCGATAAAGTTAAATGCGTGCAGCTGCGTGATGCCTACATGTCCTTCTCCGCGTTTCTATTCCTCTCTCACTCTTTCTCTATCTATTACTCTCTCACTCCGTCCCCACTCTGGTTTCTGTTGCGGGTCCGGTTAATGTTTTTTATAAATACATGTAATCTACTAAAAAAGCATACACTTATTTATTTGCATGCTATTTCCTGAGCTTTTTAATTAATTAAGTTCAATGATTTAAAAAAATAAGAAAAAAAATTTTTTTGAAATTGGTTTTTTTGGAATAACTTTTAACCGGCTTTATCGATTAACTTCAAAAACTAATCCGCTTTTGAGCTTGAAAAACCACGTCGATCGCCACCAAGCTGGTCAAAATCGGTTGATTCGTTCGAGAGATATCGTGAACGAAAGAAACCCGAAAAAGTGTTTTTTTCGGGATTACTCCGAAATTTGTGGTTCGATCAATTAAAATTGCAAAATTACTTATGAGGATGATAAAACTGCGTCGAATGGTGCCAACCGCGTGAAAATTGGTTGATCCATTCAAAAGTTATTGCGGTTTGAAAATTCCAAAAATAGTGTTCTATGAAACTTCTATCAGACTTTCGAGCTGGGAGAGCTCAAATGCATAGAAATATTATTTCTTTGAACTCAGCGAGCTCAAAATATCACATAAATTATATTTTGAGCTCAAAAATGTCATAAGTACAATTTCAAGCGCCCAGGAATGGAATTAGCGGGAAGTTGCAGGGATGGCCTTTAAAGTGAACCGTTTTTCTAATTATTTTTTTGTCAGATCAGGCGAAACCCTCTAGATAATCGTCAGATTATGAGACAGTACGTTTAGAACATAAAGATGAACCATATATATCTTAATCTGACGCGCTTGAGTATTTCAAAATGGCGAATTTTTTTTGCACATTATGAAAATGGCCGCGAGTTTGCGTCCCATCGAAATCGTCAGATTAGTGAATGAGAGCTTTTTTTTGGTGTACTTAACACTCCCTTAGAAAATCTGACGCGCTCGATTAATTTTTTTTTTTTTTCATTTTCAACCCTTATATACAACCACCCGCATCATGCAAACGATCAGATTAACATACGTACATTATTAAAAATACGTAGGGCATTGATGCGATCAATATCTGATGCGCTCGAGGATGTCCATGCAACAGTGTTTTTTTACATATTTAAAAATCTATAGCCGCTTCCCCCACCGATGTAAAGGTATATATCATATAACATTTTTTTCTTCTTATCATCTAAGCTTTGCATCCCAATAGGTCTCTACGACGCTCGAGTAAATCCCCATTTAGGCTCGTGGGCTCCCCTACTAGTAGGCCTTGTCCATACAACAGGACGTCATTAAATTTTCGTGCCATTGTCCCCTTTACCGAGATACAGTCACTAGGTTAGGTTATGTTAGAACTGACCACACAGCGCGAGCCGAGCGAGCGAAGCGAGCCGAGCGAGCGAAGCGAGCGTGCCGCGGCAGAGGCCGGCGAAGCGCCAGAAAGTAGTTTTCTCATATAAAGTTTACTTTACTATATCAACGGAGTAAGGGGACATCGGGACGTATTTTAAAATATTTTATTAGAGTACCATTGTCCCCGTTTAACAGAGACACGGCTTACGTAGATAACGGACCTACACAGAAATTCCGAGGTAGGTAGATGAGCAAAAAAGAAGTTGCGGAACTTCTATAAAAAACGGTCAGTCATGATGTATTAATTATCCACGCTTGCAACAATGAAAAGGATGTAGATACAGGATGCTGTCAATTTTGTACGAAACCTATATAAACGTTTTGAAATCATCGCTGTGGCGTGTTATATGTTGTTTTTTAAAATCATCAACAGCCCGTATTATAGATAGGTCTGCACTACACTGAGCCGATTTTCAGCTCACCGCACGTAGTTTTTACAAGCTTTTATTTAACTTTAAGTATGTACATATGTTTGTTAGGGTGGAATCTTGCAAGCTGAATTAGAACCACTTCCTCTTATCCTGCGGAGTTGTAATTTTGCATACTTGTCAAGGTCCGATGACAATGATATATTAGGTGACAGCCACCTGATCTGATGATGGAGACGGTAGGTGGGCAATGGAACTCCTTGGCGGATAATCGTAAAGTACTAATGTTTGGGCTCATTTTAATCGGCTCGCGGTTCCGATTACGAATTTGTTAAAACTTGTCTTGAAAAATATATTTTTCAACAAAAATGTTATTGTAAGAAAAAGTACATATTAGAATACAATTATTTATCTCTCTCTCTCCCTTTCCTGGCTAGGCATCCGAGGTGGTGGGGACAGCCTTCCTTAGTCTAAGTTCTAAACAGTAACCGCGTCAAGGACCGTCCACGGAGGTTGACTGTTGTGCATTCGGAATTCAAACAAAAGGTTTAGGATAACTCGATTTTTTGTATGAAAATTGACACCTAACCCGTGGGTCAATCACGATGTCACGATGGTGCAAATGGGCCTAAAGGCCATAACGTGTTTTTCGCTTGTTAGACGGAACGGGATAATTTCCTAATATCATTTCATATTAAAATATATGAAACAAAATATACGTGACGAACGAACGACGAAAAAGACAGACGGGACGGGACGGGACGGGACGGGTCGTGGCGATATTTATGAAGCACGCCACGTCCCTGTCCCGACCGAAGTAATATAACGTTACGTGTATATAATAATATGTAGTAGTGATTTTGTGGCGGGCGTTGTTTTGTTTTTTTTATAGAAGCTTCCTATCGATTACGGATCAAAAGTTGACATTTTGTATGGCGGCCATCTTGAAATACTCGTTGTATTTCAAGATGGCCGCCATACAAATTTTTTTACGGAGAAGCACAATATATTAGAAATTTTAAAAACCCCCGATACAATAAAACATGTCTAAGAACCACCGCTAGAAAACCTGCTTTCAAATAAAAAAACCGCATCCAAATCGGTTCACCCGTTTAAGAGCTACGGTGCCACCGACAGACACACATAGTGATCAAATTTATAACACCTTTTTGCGTCGGTGTTAAAAGTGTAGGGTTATGATATGCATACACTTTATTTGTGGTAGGTTTCTCGTATGCGAGAGGCCTTCTGGGTGGGTACCACCGCTTTGCCAATTATTCAGCCGCCAAGCAGTAGTGCGCAAGCATTACTGTGTTCCGGTTTCAAGGGCATTGTAGCCAGCGAAATTACTGGGCATTATGGGACTCAACAACTAATTGTCTTAGGGTGACGAGCGCAGTGCAGCGCCGCGCAGGATTTTGCAAAACAAAGTTCTGGGTGGTGCTGTTATTGTTATGGGCTGGCGTATTGCTTGCCATCAGGCAAACGACCAGCTCGTCCCGTCATTCAATTACATAAAAAAAATACCTGTGGTACATAGCTATGCTGTGGACCGCTGGCCACTTGTCTCTGACCTCTTCGCATATCGCCTTCATCGCTTTAACTGCCATGGGTTCGTACGCTTCATATTCTAGTCGGAGCACCTGCAACATAATGTATTGATAACAACTATAACTCATGGGAATAGAGTCGAAATTACTTTGACCAGGTTTCAAACATTTCTTCCTTCAAGATCTTCAGATCAATAAGTGTTCTTTTTTGATTTTTATGAAAACGAGAGATGAGACGAGCATGTCGTTCGCCTGAACGTAAGGCGCCACGCTTGCCCATAACAATTGTAGTACCACTCAGAACTTTTAATCTCATAAAAGGCACTGCGTAGGATTGCATTGCGCTCATCACCCCGAGACATCAGATATTAAATCTCATAACAGTAATGCTTGCGCACTACTGCTTGGCGGCAAAATTACTAGCAAAGCGGTAGTAGACCAGACGGCCTCCCACATACGAGAGACTATGAACATGTAACATGAATTGCGCGACTGCTCAGACCCCGTCTCCCTGATGGTTCACCGAACATTATCCCGAAACACGACTACATCGTTTGACGGCATGGCTTTATTCAGTATTCATTACTTTCATGATAAAATAGGTCTTTAGATATTCTATAATCACAAACATAAATTTATTTAATGCAGAAATTAAATAAAAAAAGTAATAAATTATATGCCCAATGATCACATACATAGATTTTTACCCCTAACTAGAATTCCCTGTATCTAGGGAACCAGGAACTACAAGGACCATGGTCCCACAACACCTCGACACAAAACAAATGTTTGCGCTTTTTTTTTCACAAACGTGTCCCGCCGCGAGAATCGAACCTGCAACCTCAGCGATGTATGAGATTTGAGACAACCTGCCTAACCACTACACCACAGATGCTGTCAAGAAGTTGTAATTTATATTTAAAATTATTTAAGATTGTGAGAATGGTTGTTTATTATATAATAAAGATGCATAGAACATTCCGCTTCTGCCAAGTAGCCAACTGGCACATAAGAAAAATAATATTGTCAAAAACAAACATAAAATATTGTAACAAAAGTTCTAAAAAATATATCCCCTCAGTTTCTTGCCGTATCTTCTGAGTAGTGGTTCTTTTTCCGATACTGTGGTAGAGTCATTGTAATAATTGACGTTCATAAGTGCGTCTGTGACGACAAAATTGAATAAAGAACTTTTGATTGATTGATTGATTATTTATTTATTTATTTTATTTATTGTCCACGCCTACGCCTGTAAAACGGCGTCGGCTATTACTCTTAAGACTTATTGTTATGAAATAGTATAGTGTAGAAGACTTCCCATTTATTGCTTTGACCTTACACGAACTAACAGTAAGTGATATTCTATCAGTTGTGCTTTTATCAGTGCCCAAATTCTAACAGGAATCAAATAAAGTTAATGATTTATCAGTCCTGAAGGGTCATCATAGTCCTGATACTGTAAGTGCCACAAAGTGCCAAATGAAGCCGAGCTCTACACATGGGTTAACGTTATGAGCCCGTGGATTGACCGCGATTTCACGTTAGCGCAGGTAGGCCTAAGAGTTTAAGTATAAATATTTCATGATATTTTTCTATTATGTCGTTTCTTTGGCCAGTCAAGTGTATTCAGAAAAAAGTTAGATACCTACCTACTATTCACATATTCTGTAATGATTTAAAAATATGAATGAAATTATGCCCTGTACTGTAATCTACAAAATGTACTCAGCCGAGGAAAATATTAAATTTATTATTCTGTTTCTACATAAAGTGGTTTGTTTGTAATGAAACAGCTGTACAAAATTTATTCTCTTGTCGTGATAATCATGAATAATTATCACCCACATGTTATCACTGTTTGTTTATTATTATGATTTATTTACTTTACTTAACATACTTGGGAAACGGTATCGTAAAGCAGTTACAGAAAAACTATGTATTATTGAAATCATAATTTAATTTGAAACCATATAATAACCAGTTTGAAGGGCATTTTTATTGTAGGCAGCAATATTTATTTATTTATTATATACTCAAAACAAACTAAACTCAATACAGAGTTATAGCTAAATATCATACAGTTTTGAGTCTAGATTGTAATCCAAAAATATGTGTAAGTAGGGTATTATTGGGCATTCTACCCCACCTTCCGATTCGCTTTGCTCACTTCGTTCGCGTCGCTCTCTCCAGGTTGGGTAGTATGCCCAATAATACGGTAGTACTCCAAAGTTGATAATTTACGATACCGATGAGCGCACTGTTACGTAAGAACATCAAAAAACATGAACGAGTGTGTTTCGTGCTTATATAAATTACTGAACTTGAATGAAAAAAATTTATTTATGTTCCATCTTTTGGGATGCAAACATGTTATTCGTAAAACAACCCAATTCATTAAGTTTTGATAACGTTTGTGCATCATTGAAGAAAGGTTCGAGTAAGCATGGAAAGCTTCTACCCAACAGTATCCGATGCGTTATTTGCGGTCCGTCTAATTGTGGTAAAACGAATCTGATACTTGGCCTTCTTTTGCATAAAGATGGTTTGCAATTCTTGAACGTTTATATTTATTCAAAAACTTTGTACCAACCAAAATATATTTATTTAGAACACGTTTTAAAAATGGTGCCTGAAATATATTTTTGCAAATATACTGATAATGAAAATGTTTTGAGCCCACAAGAAGCTAAACCCAATTCCATCATAGTTTTTGATGACGTAGCCTGCGAGAAACAAAATAATATACGTGATTATTTTGCTATGGGAAGGCATAAAAATATAGATTGCTTTTATTTAAATCAAACGTACAGCAAGATTCCAAAGCAGCTTATTAGAGACAATGCAAACCTTTTAATTATTTTCAAACAAGACGATGTTAATCTAAGACATGTTTATGATGAACACGTGACTTCGGATATGTCTTGGAAGCAGTTCCGAGATATGTGTGCAAAAATCTGGAGTGTTCCGTATGACTTTCTGGTAATAAATAAAGATTCCGAAAAAAATAATGGTCATTATAGAAAGAACTTTGATACATTCGTTGTATTTGAATAGAACGTTTGTTAGTACTAATAAAGAAGCAGGGTCTTTACATGATCATTTTTAATTCTGACATCAACGAGTACAGTCTTTAAAACAAAATGAGTACCGAAAAACAATTAAAAGAACAAATTATTAAATCTGCTGAATGCGTTAAAAGAAAAGTTAAGCAGATGCGAAATTTTGAAATGGATAACAACAATGCTATTGAAACAGTGTTGAAGCCGATTACAGAACCACTACAAAAAATGGTGTCAAGAAACGTTTCACTTCAACCCAATAATGAAATAAATCATAATCTACATGATAAGTATACAAAAGAAGTAAAAAAGGATGATGTCAACCTGCAGTCTTCAAATTATTTTGATATTAATGTTAAAACTAGCAAAAATAATGAATCTCCTAGCGTCTATGAGTCAGAAGAAAGTTCTGGAAGCTTGAAGAGCAGTAATGAAAATCTGGACGAGAGCGAAATGTCCTTTAAATCATTAGACTCTAATGATCTAAGTTCTTGGTCATTATCTTCGCAAGTTTTTAAAGATATTCCGTATGGTGCTAGATTAGATCGGGGGAAACTGAAAATTGGAAATACACGTATTGCTCTAACTTCTGATACAATTTCTATTGCTGGTTCCACGTACAATAAAACGATGGGATTAAACGAATTATTATTTAAAAAGATTCCAGATTTAAGTTTTATATCTGAAAGCGATTTAAATAATTATAAACAAATTTTATTAGATACTAATGCTCACCGACGAGAATTCAGTTCAAAAAAAGCTATAAAAAGTAATAAAGGTACAAAATACCTCAAAATTATTAAACCGTTATTTAAACATTGTAAAGAACATACCAGTACTGAAAGCCTAGTGCATGGTTCTGGATTGTCATTACTAAAACAAGTGAAACCTAACGTAGACTTTGTATATTGGGATGATCCAAATGAACTAGTTGAAAGACTGAAACTATTAATTGCCTCGCACGATGCTGGAAACACCGGGTTGGATAATGAAATAATTTCCATTATCGAAGAATTACGTGAAGCGGATGTAATTCATTAGATATAAATCAAGTAAAAGAAATATTTTCTCAGTTCTTTATAAGTGGTCAACTGATTAACACATTATGAATATTGACAAGTTTGGACATCACGTTCACAAGCGGATGCGTTCAACGGAAACGTCTGATTTGTTTGATAAAAAAATGGTAAAACTCTTGAATGGTGAATGCGATCTAAAATTGAATAGTCTTAAAGTTTCTAAAATACCATTTTCTAGTGATGATGTTATAAATAAACAGTACGTTGATAAGATAATTACAGATTTTTATACAAAACATGAAATAGATATGCAATTGGAAAATATAAAAAGTTTAATTCAAGGATTATTGCATCAGTCACCAAACACGGTTCACAAGAAACACGAGCAAATCTATACCGTTAACCAATTATAAAAAATGAGTAAAGAAGGAATAATAAATGAAATTCACAGACAAGCCCGAAAAAACTTTAAACGTTGTCATGTGGTACTAAAAGGAATTGATGATTTGTGGCAAGCGGATTTAATTGATATGCAAAACTTAAAGAAAATCAATGAGAATTATACGTTTGTTTTAGTTGTTATCGATACATTTTCTAAGTTTGCATGGACTATTCCAGTTAAAAGTAAGTCTAAAACTGAAATTTCAATAGCATTTGCAAACATATTAAGTACTGGTCGTAGACCAAAACATTTACAAACTGATTTAGGAAAAGAATTTTATAATGACTGTTTCAATAATTTAATGAAAAAATACAAAATTAATCATTATTCTACATATTCTGTAAAAAAGGCATCAATTGTGGAAAGATTAATCAGAACTTTGAAGAATAAATTATATAAATACTTTTATTTAATCGGAAATTATAAATGGGTAGGGAAGCCATTAAATAAAATAACAGATGAGTATAATGATACTGTGCATCGTATAACAAAATTTAAGCCTTTGAATGTTAATTCATCAAATGAAATGCAAGTTTTGAATAATATTATAAAAAGTCACAAGGTATCAAAACCTATGAAAGTTAAATTTAACGTGGGAGATCAAGTGAGAATAAGCAAATATAAGGGAATTTTTGAAAAAGGTTTTACTCCTAACTGGTCTACCGAACTTTTTACGATTGTCAAAGTAAATAATTCAAAACCTGTTACTTATCATATTCAAGATCAACGACAACAAAACATACTAGGAACGTTTTATGATCAGGAGCTAATGAAGACACAACACCCTGGTGTTTATTTAGTTGAAAAAGTCATAAGAAAAAACGGTAACAAGTTATTTGTTAAGTGGCTAGGTTTAAAGGACAGTGAAAATTCATGGATTGATAAAAAAGATCTTCTATAAAATTATATAAACAATGAAATGTTTAAGATTTTATTATTAGACTAATATCAATGGAAGGAGGTGGACTTGTGGATAAAATTATTAATAAGTTGCCGTTTGAGCTACATTTGCCTGGATATAATTATTGTGGACCTGGTACCAGGTTACGCGAACGTTTATTACGTGGTGACAAAGGAGTCAACGAATTAGACGAAGCTTGTAAGCAGCACGATATAGCTTACACCAATTATTCAAATCTAGAAGATCGTCATAAAGCTGATATAGAGCTTATGAATATGGCTAAGCGAAGGATGAAAGCAAAGAATGCTACAAAAGGGGAAAAGTTGGCTTCCTGGTTAGTCAACAAAGTAATGAAAACAAAAGTGAAAGTAGGTGCAGGGGTGAAAAAATTTAGTTCCGTGATTGGTAGAATAAGTAAGCATCTTAAGAAATTTAAACCGAAAAATAACAAATCAGCTATAAAAATGGCACATTTGGTAGCTAAGAAATTATTTTCTAATAAAAAGGTTATTTTACCTCGAGTTATACCAATCCCAAAAGTTGGTGGAATATTACCTTTAATACCCATATTCGCTGGTTTATCAGCATTAGGTGCCCTATCAGGTGGTGCAGCAGGTATAGCGAAAGCAGTTAATGATTACAAAGTTTCTCAAAAAGATTTACAGGAATGTGAACGTCATAACAGAACTATGGAAGCTATTGCTTTGGGTAAAGGCATGTACATTAAGCCATACAAAAAAGGAAACGGGTTGTTTTTAAACACTTCAAAAAACTAAATAAAAAGCTACCCAGACGAGCACTTACAGATTTAGATATCTTGCAACATGCGAGTAACATACCATATTTCAGAGGAGTTTACATGAGAGACAGGTTACCGAAATTTCCTAAAAATATTGAATGTGGTATAATCAATTTAGATAATAGTGACAATGAAGGAACTCACTGGGTAGCTTATGTAAAAGATAAAAAATATTGTGAATATTTCGATAGCTTCGGTGATCTAAAACCACCTTTAGAGTTAATTAATTATTTAAAAAATAAGACAATTTTATACAACTATACTAAATTTCAAAGTTTTGACACGGTTAATTGTGGACATTTATGTATAAAGTTTTTAAGACAATTTTGGAAAAACCGTATAAATATTGTAAAATATCAAAAGTAATTATTAGTAGCAACATGTCTTTCACACTGTCTATATCGAGCTGCACTTCAACATCAGTTACAAATTATTCACCTGCTCTTCAACTTGATGGTGAATATGAATGTGGATTGCTGTACTTCTCCACGTTTAACTCTATACCTAATATCGATAGTAAAAACAATAAATTTTACTATGGTAATGATCAAGTTGTAGAAATACCTGAAGGTTCATATGAGCTTAATGACATTAGTGATTATTTAAGGGAGAATGTTATAGATTGCAGTTTCAATTTGAGTTCTAACAATAACACCTTAAGAACTTCAATTATATGTTCTAAAGATATACATTTTGAAAAAAGTCCATCACTTGCAAAAATATTTGGATTCGGTGAAGAAACCTTGAAAGCTAATATATTAACAGAATCACGATTGCCCGTCAACATTCTATCGTCAACAGTGTTAAGGATCGAATGTGATATTATAAGAGGATCATATACAGACGGAAAACCTAGTCATATTATTCACGAATTTGCTCCAAATGTACCCCCAGGTTATAGAATTATTGAAATTCCCAAGAATATAATTTATTTTCCTGTTAATCAAAACTCTATCAGTTCTATATTGATCAGAATAGTAGATGCAAAAAATAATCTTGTAAATTTACGCGGTGAAGACATTCAGTTATATCTGCATCTCAAGAAAAAATGATCGATTTCAATAAAAACTCGGTTACTACAGCAAAACCAGTCACTTCTAGACACATTATCAAGAAAAACAGACCTAAAATTAAATTAACAAGAGAGAACAAAAAGTTTCTCAAATTAATTGGATTATTAAAATGAGTATATTAAATATAGTTGAACCTCTTGTTCAAGACAATTCTATTCAAAGTATTGAATATCACTCATATAAACCTTATGTAACTAGTTTTAATGAAAACGATGAGATACGAATACCAATCAATCAACAGGATTTGTATGTATTACCTTCGGCAAGTACCTTGTATTTGGAGGGCTGTGTCAATGTGTATAAAAAGGACACAAAAACCAAAGTAAGCAAAGTACAGTTCACAAACAATCCAGTGCTTTTCTTTTTCCAAGATATTCGCTATGAGCTTAATGGAGTAGAAATAGATAAAATTAAAAATGCTGGTATAACTACTATCATGAAGTGTCTATTATCCATGAATGACAACGAGTCTAAGGTGGCCAAATGTTGGGGGTGGGACATCAACGGTAATCCAAGCAAACATGAGGGAAATTTTACAGTGTCAATACCTCTTAATAAAATACTAGGATTTGCAGAAGATTATAACAAAATTGTTATGAACTGTAAACATGAACTTATTTTACTTCGGAGCAATACGTGTCTCAACTCACTAAAGTTAGACACTGGAGAAGTTATTCAAGATATAGAAATAAAGCAAATTACATGGCGTGTTCCTCATATAAAAGTGTCTGATCGTGAAAGAATTAATTTACTTAAATGTTTAGAAAGAGATCGTTCCATTAATATAGTGTTTAGAACTTGGGATCTATATGAGTATTCTGCACTTCCGCAAACCACTAAACACACATGGTCAATTAAAACATCATCTCAAATAGAAAAACCTAGGTACATAATAGTAGGTTTACAAACGAATCGCAAGCGAAGAGCAGAAATTGATATGTCTCAATTTGATCACTGTAATATCAGTAACGTTAAAGTATTTTTAAATTCTTGTTATTTCCCTTATGAAAATATGAACATCAAGTTTAAAGAGGACAAATTCTCGATATTATACGAGCAATATGCTAAATTTCAACAGTCTTATTATGGACGTCGTCCAGAACCGTTGTTAAGTTACGACGACTTTAAAAATAAAGCTCCTTTATTTGTTGTCGACTGTTCACGTCAAAACGAAAATCTGAAGTCAGGACCTATAGACGTACGTGTTGAACTTGAGTCCGATTCCAATTTTCCAGAAAATACTACTGCATATTGTTTGATACTTAACGATTGCATTGTAGAATATAAACCTCTGAGCAATATCATTAAGAAAATATCATGAATTCAAAATTGGTTATAGTTGATGTTCAAGGTTTTAAAGATTTATCTAATAACTTTATTGTAAAGGAGTTTGCACTAGCCACGGATGAATATACACAAACGTTTTTAGTGAAACCACCATTTCCATTTTCTGATCTAACACCTGTAGAAAAGAGGCATGTAATGTGGATACAAAAAAACCGTGGTACTCGCTGGCGTGAAGGATATATTGAATGTCATGAGCTCAAACGCATAATCGCACCTTTTTTGGAAAATAAAATTATACTCGTGAAAGGCATGGAAAAAATTAAATGGGTAAAAACAATATGTAACAATTGTTCTATTATAGATATTAGTGAAAAAGGTTGTCCTAATTTATTTATGTTGTATAAAAAATATAATTTTAAGGACGAGGCATTATTAAATTGTATGTTCCATACAAAAGTGTGTGCATTAAAAAATGTAGTTATAATTAAAAAATGGTATAATGAGAATATGAATATGTTTTTGCTTGACGAAATCGAAAATAAAATAATAAAATTAAAAATTTAAAATAATGTGTAAAATAAATATATGCGATTTAAGAAATACGTTTTAAGAAATGTGTTGTACCTATTTAGTTTTAAATGTGTATTCTTTGATAATATAATTGATGTTTTCAGTACTGTTTGTTTTATTTATTGTTAGATACTTGAATTCGTCACATACCTATTATGAAATAAGTGCTCTCAATTCAATGAAGTTAGTGTAAATGGGTAACACAACAGCCAGTTGACTATAGTAAACAGGACGTGTTGTGAGCGTGATTTCTAATACTGATAAAATTAATAACTTTTGATGGAGCTCAAGCAGCCTGCTCACCCTCTTTATACTCTTCAAGCAAAACGTTTGCAAAGTTTTGACTCCTGGCCCCAAGGTTTAACTCAGACACCTCTAGATATGGCCGATGCAGGATTTTTTTATACAGGACTAAGTGATAAAGTTGTTTGTTACTTTTGTGGTGGGGGTCTTAAGGATTGGACCTCTGGAGACATGCCTTGGGAAGAGCATGCAAGTATCTTTCAATATTGTCCATATGTTTTATGTGTGAAAGGACAACAATACATAAACAATATAAACAAAGACAGAAAAAAATGTGATCAATTTGAAAACTCTGAAATATTTCAATTGAATCAAACGTTTGAGAGTGCTGTAAACATGAACTACAAGAACATGACATGTAAAATTTGTTTAAATGAAGAAATTTGTATGTGCTTTATACCTTGTGGTCATGCGGTAAGCTGTGCAAAGTGTACACTATCTTTAAATAATAAATGCCCGATCTGTCGACGTAAGTTTATTAAAGTAGTAAAATTATATTTTTAATTATCCTTCTAAATTGTTTCATTGACATACCTGTTCCTGTAATAATGATAAGTGAGGGTGAAATCAAAATATCACTGTTGTATTTAGCATTATTTAAATAAGAATCCTATTATTTTAATATATTTTTTCTTAGAATTAGAGTTATTAGAATTCACTAAGTAGGTACCCTAAAATAAAACTCAATATACAACAAACACTATTTTATTTAATTAACTTATTTACAAACATTGAATACCTAGATAACTGTATAGATAGATAGATAATAACTTTATTGTTAGAAACCTTAAAAATAGGTACATGAAAAACATGTACATTTATACACTTAGTCATTTAAAGCTTCCGACAATTTTTTAGATATTTTAGTTACAATAGTTTCAGTTAAATTCATTATATCGTCTATAGGATCCACTACAGTATACTGAACACGAACACTTTCACAATTAGCATTCAATCTTTCGTTAAAATCGTATATTTGAATTTTCACTACTCGATATCCTCTATTTGGCGCTTTACTGACCACGTATGATACAGCATCTTTAACTTTGCGCTTTCTCTTATTTTTTGTTTTGCTTGTGGGTTCTTCAGCCGCTACAGAACGTTGTTCGTTTCTCATAATCCTCTCATATTCGTCCCATCCAGCCAACGGATCTTGAGCATGAGGTAACCACATTGGATCCGGCTCTGCTGCCATTATTGTTCTGTAAACAAAGGAAAAAAATGTTAATTATAATAATAAAAAACTTTAATAAGCATTAAATAATATTGTATACAGTAGTAATGTACAGTAATAGGTGAATACTTACGCGTAGATTGTTGGGTAGGCGGGCTGTAACAATTATTTATTATTTATCACTTTTATTTTTGGATTTATAACGAGTGTCTCCTGCAGGAACTGATATTTGAATGAATTACTTAACTAGCGAGGCGTCTTCCTATCATGTTTCGAAGGCATACCTTTTTATTTTGTAATGTAAGCGAAATACTTTTCACTTTAATCAAACTCGATTCAACTTGTTCGTAATCTAACACTCGTGTTTAATAATGTTAGTAAGCTTATGCAATAACTGAAGTTATAAACATGATACCTATATATTCCATAAACCTGTTCAATCTTGTTTTGAATTAATAAATAATTAGGTGTTAGATGGAAAGTTACCTGCCTAATAGGATTCTTCTTTGTATCTATATTTTTTTTACTACTGTGATGCTAGGAATTTGAAATAAAAAATAATAGGTAATATTAAGTTAATTTTATTAGTACAAAGTACACAACATAATTCATAAAATAGTGCAATGAACAATATGGGCTTATTATAATTTAGGTGGTATTGACAGTTAACAATGTTAGAAAGTATTTTTCTGTTCAGCTTACGCTAAAATTAATATGTAAGAAACAGACACAATTTTATGCAGTACTTAACACCAGTTCTTATAAAATACTTATAAAAGGTAAAATAACACATCATATTTTTATAATTCTATGAACTAGATTTACTTTCTAAATTATACTTAGGTACACATTTACATTCTAATAATTCATATTTACATTCAGATTGAATTACAAAAATTATTAATAAAATTATTTTTTTACATTATTAGGCTTACGAATAACCTGGTTTGAACCCTAATATTGTGATATGCCCCCAAGAAACCGTGGCTATTTTATCTTTAGCAATTAAACGTTTGTCATCATTGTTAGATAATGCAACTTTGTTAATACTTCTTGTATATATCTCATGTTTTATCGACTTAAACAAAACGTTTACTTTTCTAACAATATTGCCTGTATATAAAGTGTTCTCATAGTCAGATATTTTTAAATCACGCACTACAGACCCCTTCACTCCTTTCGCTTTTTTTATAGTACACTCATCGGTTTTTACGCAATACAGTTTTGCGCGAAGACCTACAAATTCCATAATTATTTTACCACACATTTCGTCTTTGAAAAGGCCAGGTATCTTTTTATTTATTAAAGGTAGGCCAAATATATTATCAACACAAAAATTACTCGTGTCAAAGTATTCTAGAAATACTTCTTTAAGATCTTTATAAAAGTCTTTGGTTTTTATATGATATATGAAACTATCAGTATCAGTATAACACATTTGTAATCGCTTATTATAGTGAGGTCTCATGATCGAATAGTGAAAATCATACATGTGACTTTTAGACAATTCTAGAACAGTAAACCCTACGTATATAGGTTTATCTAATACCACGCGATCGGGTTTTAGCTGTATTGCTGCTAAATTCTCAGTAAAAATAGATGCACTATGAAAATTAGGGCTAGCGATTAACCTGTAAGCACATATTTTCTTTTTTGTTTTGTTCTGATCGTCATTCCATTCGCTTACTAACTTTACGTTGACTCTTTTTTCATTGTTTTCTAACGTTTTACCAAAAATACTATTGTTGAGCAGTTTAAAAAAGTCTTGTTCAAAACTCGATGTTGCTTTTTGGCGCAAAGTCGTATTAAAATCTATATACTTTTTTAAAAATGGTCTTTGTCTAAAAACAATAGCGCGATGTATTTTTTTTAAGACAAGACCGTGTTGGAGGCAAGTTTTTAAGTGAACATAATGAATGACATAGAAGTATTTATCATATAAGTTGGGTACAAGTTTAGGTTGCTTTCCTCCTGGAGGAATGCATTTTTCAGGACAAAACGGAAAATCATTATGTTTGCTATGCAAATGTTCTGGGTAGCAAAGATCAACTTCAAGTACATAACCATACTCAGCATCATTTGAGATGTTATTCACATCTAAATTATCTATTTCATTCCTTTCTAAGAGTTTGAAATCTGATATAGGCAATGACTGACACATACTAAATCCATACAAATTATTGCAATCAATATATGCAATATAGGAATCAGGCTGTGACTGATTATACTTAGGTAAATATTTGTTATTAGCTTTAGCATGTCTATGTGTACAGACGCAAATACCCCCTTTAATACCGCTTTGAAAAAGTTTTATGATTTCTAAATTATCAATGAGCTCTAATTCGACACCAGTTTGCAAAAGCATTGCATCAAAAGATAAACTTGGTGCGGTGACATAAAATCCTGGGTCTAACTTATAATGAACTTTGCAGGTCTTTCGGAAGTTTTCAAAAATATCTGTCAATAAAAGTACGTCAGTCTTTAGATATAAGTCTGTGTATTCTCCTAAATTTTGAATGTCAAATGTTAACCAAACCAATTGTGCATGCTTAAAATCTTTTTCAGAGATATTTTCATTGGTAAGTGAACTGTAAAAATATTTCTTAGCTGGAAGAGATTGCTCTTTGTACCGTTCCCATTTATCCATATACTCATACGGATACACTCCTTTACGGGTGACTAACCTCAATTCATCATCACTGGGAAAATAACTATTCGTGTGCCAAAACTCATCTTCATTCAAGGAACTTGTTAATTTTTCTAAGCTTGTTCCTAAAAATTTGAACGAGTCTATAAAACGAAGCTGAACAAACTCATTTTCTGAAACTGGAACGAATTTAGTAAAACAAATATAGTTTTCTTTGTTTTTTGGAATAATTTTCATAGGTCCTGGAGCTTCCCCTAATTCTTTTATAAATAAATGACAGTCATATCCTGACAAATTGTGGAAAACAATAGGTACAAACTTATGCAATTTATATTGCAAGTTACAATTACTATGAGCTGCTCCACGATATTGACCAGTTATGTGATTGTGATCTCTGACTTTATCTGAATATAGAAAATGGTCACATATATGGCAATGAGTTGCATTTTGAAAATGTACCGCATCGGTTTCACTAAAAAGAATCGGAACATTTAAGCTTAATGTTTTGTTGATCTCAGAAATATCATTATAAATTGACTCAATAAATTTGGTTTGACAGTCAGGTCCACGGTAAGACACATAGCGGTTTAAATTTTCATCGAAAGAGCACACAATATGATAACCGAATGCCGCAGGCACGTGATGATTTAATGTAGTAGTATTCGAACTGGAATTATCTAAATTTTGACCATTGTTCTGCTTTTCTAACAAGGATTCGAAATCTGCATAAATAATGAACGGTATATCCTGTTTGTGTTTATAGTTTTTAAATTTTATTACTGAGCCTTTCTCAGGTAAAACTGTTATAATACCCCCACACTCATGTTTTGCCAGCTGATCGTTTGTGTTGAAAAATACAAAACAAGTATCACACAAGTATAACTTACCATGATGGTTGGTAATTTGACTTCTAACAAGCCTGGATAAATCTTTGATCAAACAATAGTGCGAAGAAGCACCATTTTCAAGAAATAATAAATGTATAGTTTTGTTATTGTTATTATCAAGAGTATTTGATTTATACAAGGGACCTACGATCATGCATTTATTGTTTAAACCGTAGATTATAAACTTTATCTTTGGATTATTTTTTTCAAACAGTTTTATGTCTGTAAATGTTACGGGAAACTGCATCCCATCCACGTTTAATATAGAACGAAAGTCAGGATATGAAGATACTCTCTCGGGATGTTTCAAAGCCGGATGAAGAAAAGCTGTTACACACCACATAAAGCAGTAATCATCATTGTTGATTATATTAAGGCATGCCTTTTTATTTTTTATTTTTTTAGGCAATACTATAAACTTTGAACCACCCATCGGTTGGTACTTATTAATGTTTATTTCTAAATGTGAGTTGTTCATAAAAGTCCAACCGCTATCTTGTTCCATAAATTCCTCAACCTTCGTCTTCAATACGCTACAAATGTCTAAAAATACCGAATCAAAATCGTAACTATTGTAAAGCACAATATTTTTAGTACCAAAAGACTTCATTTCTTGATTGTTATTCTTTAACATCAAAAACATGCCATAAAGTTCGAAGTTTACTTTTAAACAAGTGTGCTTATTAAGTGATTCGTTTAAAAGTGACTTTACCTTTTGACCAATTGTATCAAAAAAAATCTCTAGTGACCTTTGTTCGCAACCGTCATGAGCTGTTATTCTGTATGTTGCAATACGAGAGCGAAATGCTGTCGTCACAATGTCTACACCGTCGCTGTGTATTACATTGTTATCATTTTGTTTGTGCGCATTACTACGTAAATGTCCTACCCAAGATGTATTTTTAACAGAAACCTTACATAATGTGCAATACGGCATTATGAAGAATTAAAAGTAGTATTTTTAGACTACTTTTATAAATCTGTGTAAAATTATATTATCAGAATGTAAATATGTGTATACTATAATATAAACAATACTAAATTATCATCAAAACATCTATCTACCTGAGCTCACAATTATTAATAACTAAGTGAAACAATTCAAAATACAAGAACTCAGACAAGAAAATAAAAGTTAATAGTACATTTCATATACCACCTATCTAGGTATCTGAAAATAATCTATAAAGATTTCAATAAAAGTGCATTTTATGCATTTATTTCTTGGTTTTATTTAAATCTTTATAAAATACAGATTCGCTTTTTTCAAAACTCATATGAGCCAGCCCGAGAAAACGTTGAATGGCATCCCATTCTGCGCAATCAGAGTCTAATTGCAATTTCACGTATGACAAAGCTTTTTTGTAGCGCTCTTCGGGCTTGTATAACACCCAGTCATCCGTATTGTAAAGCTTTAGATCCACGAAAAACTTACCGCTCCGTACAGTTGTCCGCCTGACTTGTCCTGTCGATACTCGAGCGGTGAAACATGAAATAGTGGAAGGCTTCGCCTGTTGTAACTGTGCATTTGCAAGTTTCTCCTCTTCCGATTTGAGGATTGCGAAAACATCCGCTTCTTTAACCTTCCGCTTTTTTCTGTAATAAAAACATACATGTATTAATATATAGTAAATCGTGATATCTGTTAACCGAGAATAACTACTGATCAAGTCACTAATAGTAAATAGCAAGTTAATAGGTACATAAAGACGTTTGGTTTATCTAATATGGATCCATGTCGAGGAAACATTTAATTAAGACAGTAAGTAGGTACCTGATTGGAATGTGTACTGTATACAATATAAATCACTTTGTTGTTTAACAAGATTACAAAAAAAAAAAAACTAATGAGAGCTCAAAAAGTCCTTAACTATGGTAGTACAATGGAGGGTCCTATCACTTAAAGCGTATAGATATGTAAGGGTACTTACTGGATCAAGTCAGGCGATGGTGTATCGGTAGTTGATGTCGAGGTGCTAGCGGATGCCTTGCGTTTAGTCGGCTGCTTTTTTTTCAGCTTCGGTGTTTCTACGCGTACCTCAGTGGTAGAGGAGTAGTCTTCGTCATACTCTGCATCAGACCTGTAAAAATAATAATTCAAAATTCAAATTCAAAAATTCTTTATTAACTTATACAACATCAACACAATTAAAGTAATATTAACACATTCAGATGTTGGTATATGGAATTAATTTTAAGTTGAGACTCGTCACAACAAAATAACAGAGCGAAAACTATAGTCAAATAAAATGTAATATTAAAAATTGTCAGAGGTAGGTTCATCTTGTCATTCAGTTACATAAAAAATAGAGAGAAAATCACTTACGTACATTATTGAAGCGTAATCTGGAGCAACTTGTCACTGAAGAGAATTAAATAAAAAGTAATTAATCTAGAAAGGAACCTGCCTTTTTATACAAATATGAAATATATTGTCAGCAATTTAGAAATAAAAATTAAAATAAACGTTAATTCAATAACATTTATGACCAATTCCGAGTGTAAGACATATGCTGCTTGTTACGTTTTTGTAATAATACAGGCGGCACCGTGAAACTTAGCGGCAAGTTAGTTTCCCAGCTCTGTAATGCTATATTTTTCAAAAACCATGGAATAAGCATAATGCACTAAATCAGCAATGCATTAAAATTTTAATCCAACAGACACATAACAGTACATCAGCTCTATTACTAAGTATACTGCTATTACGATGTTGTATTGTTTAAAAAGGAATAGATTACAGTTTTGAATGTCACTCGGTATTGTATCTAATATATCAAAACTAAATTTAGCTTTCTACGTATATCATGATTAATGGTAGTACAATATTATATGAATAATATAAATTATCAAATACCCCCAGATCAATTAACATAATGTGCGATTAATATGTTAGTAGATAGACAAATACTTTACTAATTTTGTCTAGTAAATTGCAGTAGTAACCATACAAAAAGTTGAAACAATAGGAGGCCTTATCGCTAAAAAATGATCTTGAAAAGATTAGGGTACTGTTTAGTAAATATACTGTAACATACATGGATACACACATAGACACTCCGTACAGTCAGATGCATATACGTTCTATAAGCTAGTTTGAAGTAATGATTTGTTAAACCATTTATAAATATTTGAATATAACTTTATAGATGGATTATGTTTGTTAGATTAATAATATTGTATAATTCAAGCAAGGATATCTGAAAGAACTTGCTTTATCAATTATAACTTAAAAGAAACATCTGTACGTTGAACACATATTATGTAACTTAATTGATATAATTACATTCGTGTTATGGTTACTTGCTATTGCAATTGACTGTACAATCGTAAAAGTGATAGCTTAGCATTTTGATAAAAACCATAGTGTGCGTCCGTGTAAATGTGGGCAGTCGAGTGCAAAATACATTTGACAGCTTTAATGTTGATGCTATAAAAACATATCAACTTATAGCGCAAATGTTTTTGATTATAGAGTCGATAAACATATATTATGTTATCAAATGACAAAGGTATATAATTATAATGATGATGATTTCTTTGATAGTTTAATCCTTTAAAAATCATACTTAAACATAAACTAAAAGTATTGTCACTTATTCAAATGTAAGTAAATTATATCAAATATACAGAATAAACAATAGTTTTAGATTGCATATCAGAACAAATAATCTCTATGCCATGGAAGCAATGGAATTAACATTTTTGTTTATGACTGTACATTATGACAATTGTGCAGATGCATACTTATATGACGTCAAACCTGTAGGTAAATCAGATTCAAGTTACTTGTTACATTATTGTACCGTGAGAAAGACACCTTCGTTAAATTAAAATTAAATGTATATAGTATTTGATAAATTATAATAATAATAAGTAATAGTAATAATGTGTGATGAAATGTGTGATTAAACTGTTAAGTGATATTTAGGATTTGTGAATATATCAAACCGGTAAGTGTATTTTTAATATTTTTATCAACATTAAAGAATATGAACCAATCAGGTCTAAATTAAAAAAGCTATTTTAATTGGTGTTTTCTCAAAGATGATATGGTCAGAATAGAATAATTTAATTTCAATATCCTCGAGAAGGATATGAGTCAATCTGGACTGAATTAAACGTTCTAATTTAAGTGTCTTCGAGTAGGACATTAACCAATCTAGTCTAAATAGAACATAATAAGTTTTAGATATCCTCGAGAAGGGTATGAGCCAATCAGGTCTAAATTAAGCATACTAATTTAGATGTCTTCGAAGAGGACATGTACCAAACAGGTCTAAATTAAAAAAGCTATTTTAATTGGTGTTTTCTCAAAGATGATATGGTCAGAATAGAATAATTTAATTTCAATATCCTCGAGAAGGATATGAGTCAATCTGGACTGAATTAAACGTTCTAATTTAAGTGTCTTCGAGTAGGACATTAACCAATCTAGTCTAAACAGAACATAATAAGTTTTAGATATCCTCGAGAAGGGTATGAGCCAATCAGGTCTAAATTAAGCATACTAATTTAGATGTCTTCGAAGAGGACATGTACCAAACAGGTCTAAATTAAAAAAGCTATTTTAATTGGTGTTTTCTCAAAGATGATATGGTCAGAATAGAATAATTTAATTTCAATATCCTCGAGAAGGATATGAGTCAATCTGGACTGAATTAAACGTTCTAATTTAAGTGTCTTCGAGTAGGACATTAACCAATCTAGTCTAAACAGAACATAATAAGTTTTAGATATCCTCGAGAAGGGTATGAGCCAATCAGGTCTAAAACTAAGCATACTAATTTAGATGTCTTCGAGAAGACATGAACCAAAATGACCTAAATTTAAAAATAAACCTGTTCCAATTGTGATTTTCTTGACAACCAATGTGCTTTGAAGTACCTATGTAAAAATATTAATTTAATTCAGATATCTTGAAAACCTCAACCTCATCTTAGTTAAGCTCATTTTAATTTAGATATTCTTGTTAGTAGCATTGAAAAAATCTGTAGGTCTTTGTGACAATCTGGTTACAAGCAATTTTTCTTAATGACTCTTTTTTAACCTGAACTAAATTGTATAGAATGGAATGTATCTATAATTCAGCATGACCAGTCTAAATAACCGTTCTAATCTACCATTATTGTTTGTGGATTACAATTCTATGAAGATCCGTTCTACACCCGACTGAAAGGATAGGGTATGTATCTATACATTAAGTTCTACCTCCATCTGTATCAAAACATTTCAAACGGAGAGATCGCTAGGATCATTAATGTGCATCGTTACAGCGCACTCATCGGTATCGTAAATTATCAACTTTGGAGTACTACCGTATTATTGGGCATACTACCCAACCTGGAGAGAGCGACGCGAACGAAGTGAGCAAAGCGAATCGGAAGGTGGGGTAGAATGCCCAATAATACCCTACTTGTGTATAAAAAAACAAAGCTGAGATAGTTTTCGAGCTGAGATATTACTGGGCATAAGAGACTTAATATCTGATGTCTCGGGGTTATGAGCGAACTGCAGTGCTTTAATGGTTTTAAAAATTCTGGGTGGCACTTCAATTTTTATTAGCAGGTGTGGCGAACGAAGTTCGAACGAGTTCTTTGTCTCATCATTTAGATCCATAAAAACATAATTGTGAAGCAATAATTTCTTTTCTTAAGTTTTTTTACCGAATAAAGTCAAGTTATTAATTATGTACTATTGGAAATATTAAGAAATACATAGTAAGAACTGTAAGGACATAAAAAGCTATTATAAAAAAACTACCTTACATTATAAACTATCATGTATTTAAATCCTACCTATAGTTTGTATATAAGTGATTTTGTGATGCCTTTTGTATGAATGAGTAACAAACATCCATCCATCCATCCTCACAAACTTCTGCATTTATAATATTATTAGATTAATTTGGTATTAAAGTTACAAAATTATACATTACCTTCTTTCCTTCAAAGTTATCTCTAGTAGTGCCAACGAATAAAGATATAGCACCGCAGCTGTCATCCGTGACGAGGTCAGTTATTGTGTCGACCGACAATTTATCCACCGTTAGCCTGAGATGATCCATTGTCGGAAGGTCACTTCACGTTACTTATGAAACCTTGGACTTTGTTCTATGTATCTAATTATTTTAATTTAGATATATAATGCTAAGTTTGATCCGTACTTTTGTTTTGTTTGTTGTAAGTTTTATCTTGTAATAGTTATTAAAGTTTTTTATATGAAATCACCCACCACTCAAAGGGGGTATCACTGCTATGCTGTCTCTCTCCCGAATTTCTATGTCTCTGGTTTCCTCGCAGACCTCCTCGTTTTTCGCCAGCAAAATGTTATGCTTTATTTTCTCTAAGTTGTAACTCTTGGTAATGATGTCCAACAGGTGATCGTAGCTGATCTTCCTTGGGAGCTGTATCGTCGACTCTCTCACTCCGGCCAGTTCCTTGGATTGTGCAAAAAATAATAACTTCACTGTGACTCCATCAATTTCCATATTTTATACTGAAAAATGAAACATCAATCAGTCAATTAATAAAAAACAAACATTTATTAACTAGCATCTTGTTGTCGTTAGATAGTCTTTATGACTGTATATATTTGTAAAGAAAAATACATTACTTTTATGTATTAAAAAACTAGCATACACCGTATATTATAACATCAAGTTAAATGTAAATTACTTATTAGCCTAATCAATTGGCTAGATTGTAATAAAAACGGGAAAAAAAAGAAACCATAGCTTTAAAACCAGAGAGCCTTAATACCTACTCATGTATAAAAACACTGATTTTGACATGTTTGATAAAAAAGATAAGACACTACAAATAAGACATAATGATAAACTGGGGGAAACATAATGTAGCATTTGTATTGTAAGAGCCTATGAAATTTTAAATTAAAACTAAAGAAACCTGCTGCAGTAACCTGTATAGCATTATCTTACGAAAAACCTGTTTCACGTTAAAAACAAAACAGTAAAAGTTAGTCTAACTGATCATATACCCTTACCAAAATGACAGTCCAAATACACAAACTACCCTACATATTATTCAAAAATAGAACACTATATTAAACTTAATTAACTTATTTAGATATCACTGCAATAATAGAAATAAATTACTTTTCCACACCAAGCCAAATGATTGTGATTGCAATTTACTAGTGCCACTGACGTAATACACGTGTAGTCTTTGGCTCATTTACAAGTAAACTAAATGAAATGAAGCGCTGTACCACTATAGTGTAGACACTGTAGGTAGGCAGTATATAATACATGCACACTTTCCTGTGTCTTTGACCGAAACTAGTTTTGCTAACGCGAATTTAAAGTCACTCAACCGTATCGAATTTGTACATTAATTACATACATACTCAGACTACCTCATTATTGAGTAACTAACGATATAATGCCAAGTTTTAAGGAGATACCGCGTCGGCATAAATATTATTGAAGTCGTACAAGTTGTAATACCAACAGGTTATCATAACCTTGACATTTTTTAATATTAATTGTGTCACTAATTAGATTACTCGATGTATAATCATGATGAATGAATGCTTACAGGTTCGATTTCATCCTAGGGACAATTATTAAATTACATGAATAATTTTTACAATATTAGAAACTAGAAACTCTATGAGATGAGAAACTTGAGTCAGTGTTACCGGTACATGTAAAATTACCCGATTTCAGGTAAGTTTGGCCTTAAGCGGGTTTTCTGCGGGTATCGATGACTTATTGAGTAATTTTGCGACAATCGACATTTTGAGTAATTTATTTTATCTTATATGTACGAGAGTCTGCATTAATATGCAGACTAACGTAATAAATAAATATAATATTCGAGAAACCTACGACTAGGAGTCATCCTAGTGAGGGGCTCAGAAGTCACATAAAATTGAATTTACCACATGAATTTATGTATGTAACCAAATAAACTAATTGATTTATCAATTAACCCCAAGCCAATGCCTGTAAAACGGTTATCAAGCCATAAAAAAGTCTAGTAAAACATGTAACACAATGGATAGCGCTTAATCCTAAGGCTAAATCGATAGAAATCGTTGTCGAAGAGGATTTTACTGTCACCATTGACATTCATGTTATGTGATGTCATTGCCATACCATTTCGTAAAAAATAACGTATTTCTTCTCACTTTTTTAGATATTGTATTCTATGCGGTTATAGACACACAGATACATTGATAAAATTATAACTCTACTTTTTGTATCACCCAAATTGGATTTAAACGGGTAATTTCGATTTCAGACTTTTTCTTGTTTCACTGCTGGCAGCACTGGTCTCAGCTGTTCTTATAATATTTCTGTCACTTTCTCAAGGTCTGCCGCAGTTTACAGATACAGCTACGGATAATAATTATATTTCAGTATATAACTTTAATAACAAGAGATCTATTTGAATGAGACTTTCTCACTGTCTTACTCAACTTAACGTTATGCATGTAATTGATAGAAATAGCGCCATCCTTAACTTAAGTTATTTTGAAAAAAGCTAATTAAGGATTATATATTAAGCATAGAAGAGCAAATGCAGTATTCGTAAAGTATAATTTTTGACATTTGATGCTATATATTAGTAGTGATGCTCTTCGTCGATTTGTAATAACTCAAAAATACTATACTATATAAAATAAAAAGCTTGGTGGCAGTTATGCTACATTAGTACATTACCCCTATTATGCACCAGTTCCATAAACACCTGTTGTAAAAGCTTCCACCTCATATACACCAAGGAAACCTTTTGATAATAATCCTTATCCCAAACAAAAAAAGAACACTAGTGGATATTTTAAACAAATCCTTGTCACCAAATAAGCTTCAATAATTACAATCAAGTGTCGAAGTGCAGTGGTCAGGAAGGACACGTGCAGAATGTATGCGATGAATTAAGTCATAAACCTATTGTTGACAGCTGACCGATAATATATACCAGGAATCTATTTTTTTTTTTTTAACTTTAAAAGTATTTAATTTATTTACAGAACCAATTAACAAATAAAAACTAAACTAACCGACAACAAAATTAAAAATGAAATTAAATATAAAACACAGAATTTAGGTCACCGTCCGCGGGCAGGGTGCCCAAAAAGCTGGCAACGTTACCTCGTTGAATGGCCAGACTAATTCATTGGCCGAGGTAAGCGCCAGCTCTTTGGTCACCAGTTGATTCTATGAGGCGTCTGGCCAGCTCTTTAAACAAACGCCGCGCGTTCGCCCCCCAAGGCCCCACAGTTTCAACCCCAAACGGAAGAAATATGTATCCCTCACCGAGTGATGAATATTTCCTCCGCTTGAGGCTCTCTGCTGCTTCTGCCGCCGCTCCTGCCACCCTTGAAGTACCGTTGAGGTGGGACGGTGCTAGTGTATCGGCACAAGTGGCGTCCCACACCAACGGTCTTCCACGGCACCAAGGAATTAACGTCATGCCTATTAATATATCTAAACCTCAAAATCAGAAATATCAGTAGGTAAATATTTTTCAACAGTTCTATTACTTCCATGTTTGTCTCTCTTCATGTCTTCATGTTCTTGTTTGTTTGTTAATCTTACTTTAGATCCACTGTGGGCCGTGGACTTCGCTAGCTGAAGCCGTTTAATCAAGCTTTATTTGATAAACTAGTTTTACACCCACACATGGCATATTATTTATTTTCTTAATTTTCTCTTTGTTTATTTTAACTATGTATTCAGATTTGGCATTTGTATGTATGTATCCAAATGGGGAGAAGGATCTAGTCTTTGAAACACACCGTCAAGCTACGTCGAGGAATAGAGACTTCAATAATGAAATCGTAACACTTACTATGTCATAAAATAAATTATTATGTTATTATATTTTATGTCAAGTTTGATGAATTATTACTAATTAATACTTGTATTATATTATCATCTCGCCTCAGGATCAATATTCTGGTATGGTACTGCGATAGCGGTGCCTAACGTCACTTATTTAAAGACAATCGATGCTACATAATAATATCTACAATCTATATTGCAAAGAATTTGCAACGATACATAACACGCTTTACCATTTTGTATGTAATTTTATTGTATTGGAGACTATTTTTTTTCTATGATCCTATCACCCATCACTATTAGCGAAGTGACAGTTGTGGTGGCGTCAGTTGTGTGTGTGTGTGTGACAGTTCAAAATATAAAAAGTTACCGGATTTCAAACGGTTTCTGATCTTTGTAATTGTGTTTGGCTAGCCGGTTGCAGCATTTTGGCAAGATTCCCTCGGGCACGCGCGTTACGTAAAATGAACGTCGCACCGCGTACACCACAAAAAGACTAAAAATAGACTGTGGCAGTGAGTTGCGTGTTCTCTTCACCGACATTTTTGTTTTCATATGACACACATACTTCGACGCTGCATTATTGAACGTGTGTATTAGAAATTAAAGTGAAACTCTCTGAAATCGACTAACTGTAAACATTGGACTGATTTTTTTTCTTTTGTCTTACTCCAGATAAACGTGAAGTGAAGTGCGAAGATAAGAATAATTTGTTGTGACTTTGGAGCGCGGTCGGACTTGGACACTGGAGTGAAACGAAGTGCAGTGATAATGGCTCATCACGTGGAGCCGATGGACGTGGACTGCATGGACAGTGATTTTGACAACAAGGAGAACTCATTCCACCACAGCAATGTGCTCCCCTGCACCGAGAAGGGCTACGAGGAACTGGATGTCTCTGAGGTCAACATGAAACTGAGGTATTCCGTAACACCCGCTTCATCCCCTATGTCTAAGAGCTACACAGCATGTCTTGACAATAGAAACCTTGATATAGATGACTCGCTGAATTGCAGCAATGAAAATGGCAATTTAACTCGCTCGCTTAATTCTACAATGACTAAAAACGACAGTGTAATCAAATCGTTAAAAAGTTTACCACTGCAGTCACTTCCTACGGAGCAATTTATTGATGGAAATGGGAACCCTTCAGTACTGAGACATTTGGATTCTACTCTTACTAATGATGCCAATGTTACTGTGACAGTCAGTGGAACAAACGATATTGATGAGAATTTATCTGTACCAAGTTCATCATCGTCAGCATTGCATACACCTGAAGCAACAACACCTACGAAGGATATAACTAAAGGTGGAGCCTCTCCGATCATGCGAGGATTGAAGTCTGTATTGAACATGTTCCGGTCATCTCAAAGCCCTATTGCACATTTGGAAGGTAATAATATTACAGTGAAAGAGGAAGTTCTGAGCCCAGCAGTTATGCCAATAAGTGACAATGCTAAGTCACAAGCCATTGCTTCCACACCAATAGCTGCTCATCGCACCAAAGATGGCAACACATCTAAAAGAAGCAGCCCCTACAAAGACAGCATAGTCTTCAATGATGATTTGGAAACTGAGCTGAATTGGAAAGATGAAACAACAATCCTGTTTAGTGAAGAGAAAATTCCTATTCACAAATTGTTTTTCCAACAAGGTAAATCTTTAACACTAGGAAGCAAAACATCTGCATCTTCAGAAAAGGAAGTGAATAAATCTACTGTTGAAGACCATTTTAACGCAACAGTGAAGTTTATGGATATTTCATTTAATGAATCAGTGACAAAAGAGAAAACTATGACTGTATCACAAGTGGACACTTACAAAAATGATGTAAATGTCACTTTGGAGTCAGACAGTGAATTTGTAGATTGTGAAACCACATTCACTAAGAATGAATCTCAAGTACCGGATATTACAGAAGCTGAAGGAAATAACATCTTGTCAGTAACAGACACAGAAAGTCTAGATTATGCTAGAGAGGCAAATGAAAATACTGCTGTAGCTAGTCAACCTGGTGTATCGGATATTACAAGCATGTCATTTCTAAATGAAGAATATAAATATGATGTGACAGGGCCATCAGAATGCTCAGATTACTCCAAAGAAACAACTGAGCTCTTGTCTGAACTTGAGAAGTTGGAGGAAAATCTGTCTTCAAAGGCAGAATCTTCAGATACAAATGCTAATATACTACAAGATAGTATTCCAGACATAAAAGCTGCCATAGAACACCAATCTGAATCACATGAATTTATGACATATATTACTATGGCGGATGACAAACAAGTAGATAAACTGGCTGATCTAGTAGAAGATTCTACAGCAACAGAACAAAATGATATCACACAAAGCAAAGAACCTAAAATAACCGAAACTCCTGCAGTGGCAATTGTAAAATTACAATATTTGGAAACAAATGCTAAATCTGAGAATAAAGACGTACATTCCTCCTTAGAAAGTATTACATTTCCAGATAATGGCGATGTATCACAAGTTTTAGGTGATATCGTTTCCAAACCCCAAATCTCTAATGCACACGAAAAAATAAAAGAGACTGTACAAGATATAAATAATATGGAAAGTCAAAGTATAGCTGACATTTCTATGTCACTGATAACTGCCGTGAGTGTTGAAGTAGTTTCTAAAGAAATTCCTGATGTGGTACTTTCAGAATTGTCCAATGTACAAAGCGAAATCATGCCAGAAACAATAAATGTCGTATGGAAAGAAAAGCCCGCAGAAGCGGCAATTGAAAAATTACAATATTTGGAAACAAATGCTAAATCTGAGAACAAAAGCGTACATTCCTTGGAAAGTATTATAATACAAGATAATGGCGATGTATCACAAGTTTTAGGTGATATTACTATAGATTCCAAACCCGAAATCACTAATGCGCACGAAAAAATAAGAGACAATGTACAAGACGTAAATAATATGGAAAGTCAAAGTAAAGCTGACAATTCTATGTCACTGATAACTGCCGAGAGTGTTGAAATAGTTTCTAAAGAAATTCATGATGTGGTATTTTCAGAATTGTCCAATTTGCAAAGTGAAATCATGCCAGAAACAATAAATGTATTGACAGAAAAGCCTGCAGATGTGCCTTTACCTGTTGAAGAAAATCCAAAGGAGCCTTCAGAGTCTTTAACTGTGGATAAGACTAATGTAGAAGTAAATGTTTTACAAACGGAAAACCCATCTGATATACCACTTCCTGATGAAGATGACATTGATAAAGAAGTAATTATTGATGAAGTTGTAACGATAGCACCAACTCTAGTTACGCCTCCTGTAATTCTAGATATGGCTACTACTCTCACAAAACTAGATTTTACTCAAGACAACATATCAAACACTTCAGTTGAAGATAAAATTGCAAATATCTCCGTTTTGCCGGAAGTTCTTAATGCAACAAACTTTGAGACAGCAGTGATTCATGTCCCTGAACTAATAAAAGAGGAAAACACTGAATCCAAGTTGGATGTGACTAAAACATTTGTTGAAAAACCTCTTAAAACTTCACTTGATAACAAAATTGGGATTAACTCTGTTTTGCCTGAAGTACTTTGTATACCCACTGAAACAACAGTCGCTCAGCTGCTCGAAATCGTAGATCCTGCAAATATTCCTGACAAGCATGTTGAAGTTACAAACCTTATTTCGAAATTGGATGTTACTGAAAAGTTTGATGATGAAGCACTAGACTTATTACTTGAAAGCAAAATTGAGAGTGACATTGTGCTACCCGACACCAACAATGTAAAGTCTCTTGAAATGGCAACTCAAATGCCTTCTGATGAAACTGTTTTAACGTTTGTTGTAACTGAAACAATAAATGATAGTTTACGTCAAAACCTACCCGACAACAAAATTGGTGACAATGATTCGTTGCCTGAGGAAGTATCGACATCTAACACTACGGCTTCTTTTGATCAAACTTACGAGCACATAGCTAATGATGCAACTCGAGTTATTAATAACTTAACTATGAATACATTCGATGTTACTATGACGGACGATCATTCTGACCAGACTGAAAATAAGACACATGATATTGAACCTATGGATATAACGATGAATGAAAGTTTGAATCAGACTCACGTTTTACCTGATCTTGTTAACCAAACCGTTGCTATCCCCGACGAAAATTTACAAAATGCCACGACGTCAATAAACTTTGAAGACACGGCTTGTTTAGAAGAACAAACTGTTAAGTCTGATAATGTTGATAACGTAGCAAATAATACCGTGGCATGTGATTTACCTAAACAAGAAGAGGTGGCTCCTAATAAAGAAATTTCCGATTCAGACAAACCATTAAACATAACAGCAGTGAATAATAATAATGAAAATGATGTTGAAGATATAAGAAACGCAGAATCTTTGTCACCAAATACTGTTTCTGTCCAACAAAATGAAAAGTCCATAGACCATGAAAATCAAAGTTTAACCGTCATGTCGCCAAACGTCATTATCAAGTCTGACTTAGCTATAGAAATCTTACTAACTAATAAAATAAATAACGACTCTTATGTTAAATTATGCCATGAGCAGCCTACAGAAAGGTGCAAAGAAAATGCAATAACAGACATCACAACTGTAGATGAGGAAATAATAGTATCTGGAAATAATAGCCCTTATGTTTCTTTAATGGCTGACATAGATACTATCCCAACAGAAAAAATAGAAGCAACGTTTGTAGAGATTGAAAATCCGTCCGTCGCCAATACCAACATTCCTTCTTCTCCACCAATAGTTTCAAGGGGATACAACTTCAATTTTGATGAGATGGATGATCCTTTTGCAACAAAAACGAAAATTAGGATGTCTCCACCTGCAGATACGCCTACTAAGCCAATAGAATCAGAACAAGAGAGTAAAAGATTTGAAGTACCTAGAAGAGGAGTTACTAACAGAAGAAAATCACAAAATCCTGAAAGGAAGAAACCAGTTGCAATAAAAAAGAAGTTTAATACTAGTTTCGATACAAACACTGCTTCCAAAACGTCTTTAGGCAAAATAGATGCAACAACTGAAAATGCTAAAGATACTCAGGCGTTGCATGTCAATGAAACCATTACTACATTTTCTGATACAACTCAAGTTCTTCAACACAACGAAAGTAATGTAAAGACCAACGAAGAGGAGATTAAAAATTCCTCAAAGAAATCAGAAAAGTCTCTTGAAATAAGTGAGAAAAATCAATCATCGATTGATTTTGTCGCTACTGAATCAAACGAAGTAAAAACTACTTCATCATCTGAACAGTCAACTTATTATTCAGCTACAGGGGCGTCATCTACAGACAGTTTCCAATCTAAAAATGTTTTTAATTTACCAGAAATCGATGATATAAACTTTAATCCATTCGCAACGAAATCGAAGATGCGTCAGTCTCCACCACCAGATATGGAAAATGCGAATCCGTTCGCTATGAAATCGAATATGCGTCAATCACCTGAACGAGACTTGGATCATGAGAAGTCATTTGCCACGAAGGCTAAAATAAAGAGCTGTGATAGCTCTATGATTATTCCACCACGGTTAGATAGCACTGCTACTGTAAACGAAGGTAATCCATCTCAATTTGTCGAGAAACTAGAGGCAGAAGATAAAATGGAAACAGAACTTATGGAAAAAGATACGTCTGCCAATATCAATAACACAACGTCATCATCAAAAACCACAGAAAATGATAACTTGACTACTCGTGAAGTAAATACAGAAGACGAAGATACCGCAGAAGGTCCTTTTCTTGACGCTGATGTTATGGATAAAATGTCTGATTTTGATGCAGACAACGTCGATATGATGCAGTTTAATGATTTGCCAGTACAAGCCGCTGACGATAATATAGAAGAAGCGGAGATGTTTATCGACGCAGAGGCCTTCGAATTACTCCTCAACCAAAAGAGTAACATAGTCACAGATAGTGGCAAAGAAAGTTTGTTTCTTAAGTTTGATCCTCTATTTGCGAAGAGAGTATCTGCCGACGGAGTTCTCGCTGCACTGAGTAAAGTCCAGAGAAAACAAAGCACACCTACGAAACCTGTCCGGCCCTCACTTAGAAACGAAGCATCTCCTATTGCTGGGCCTTCAAATTTAAATGTCACTTACGAAGGCGACAACAATGTTTCTCAAGAGAGCAATGACGATGCTAACGTCACTGTATCTAAGCCAATGATGGTAGTAACTCCAGCCGTGAATCCAGCCGTCACACCACGAAACAAGACCTTTACTCCTAACAGACTATCAAACCGACGTTCAGTTACATTCACATCTCCTGCCATTGCAGTTATTGATAGATTACTCTCGTTGAGTGCAAACGATTCCCTCTTGGGACAGGACACAACCGTGAGGCATACTACCAGAGAACATAACGAAGCCGATCTAGCTCTAACCCAACTTAGAGAATTGTTGGCTGAAAAAGAAATCAGTGTTTATAACCTGAGATCCGAGAGCAAAGAACTAAAAGATAGATTGGTAACCATGGAGACCCAAGTTAGAATTCTAGAAGCAGATGGCCAAGAAAGGCTAAGGAAGATAAAAGATCTGAACGAGCTTCTTGCTGAAAAGACGAAT
Source organism: Petrophora chlorosata (assembly GCA_951640565.1). NCBI lineage: Eukaryota > Metazoa > Arthropoda > Insecta > Lepidoptera > Geometridae > Petrophora > Petrophora chlorosata. The sequence continues at coordinate 14,365,311 of OX621207.1, read as the reverse complement.
ATCAATAAACGCATGGCGGCTGTAGTTGAAGAATATGAAAGGACGATCGCTAGTTTGATAGCTCAGACTGAACAAGATAAAAAACGTAACGCTGAGGAGAGAATAAGATTAATCAACGAAAGAGACGAGCAGACTTCGCATTTAGCGAGTATGGAAGTATCCTTCAGCGACTTACACAGCAAATACGAGAAAAGTAAGCAAGTAATCCTTGCTTGGAAAGCTAACGAGGAAATTTATAAAAAGTCGCTCAAAGATTTCCAGGAGAATGTTACGAAGATGCAAACAAACTATGAGATGTTGAAGCAACACGCGACCTCAAAACTTAATCATTCGAATCAAGAATTGGAAAAGATGAAAAGAGCGCACGAGGCGGAAGTTGTTAAACTGAATGCAATGATTAAAAGGAAGGATTTGCATATAACATCTTTAGAGGAGAGTCTGATACAGAAAACGAAAGCCAATGAGGAATTGACGGCCATATGCGACGAACTGATCAACAAAGTCGGGTGAACTATTTTTAGACTTATCCAAACATTCGCTTCGTATTACAGTGTCTGTGATCTAGGCTGATATTTCGGGACTTGTTGCTTTTGTGCTTATTTGATGATAAGTGACATTAAGTTAGATCAACTAGTCTCTAAAATTTTGTGCCAAACCATTGTAGTGTACGATTTTATTCCTGTTAAATTCCAAGACTGAATTGTGATATAAAAAACTTTATTCAAATTCAAATTCATTTATTTAGAACAACATGGATCACAATATTTATACGTCCAATTAATATATATACATACAATTTAATAAATATTGTAATGTCAAAAATACTAAAGATAAAATAATAATCATAAAGGAAATTCCATTAAAACAATATTTTGACTTTAGTCAGTAAGTGTACCATGTTACAATGTTACACGTACTGACAGTCGAAACGTTCCGCAAATGCCTTAAGGATACTGTTGCGACTTGCCCACACCCTGCGCACCAGGGATGTGCACAGTTTGCGCATGATTGTGTGAAAACAATCTACACGCGCTTCGGCTAACATCCCTGAAGCGCTACAGAAGCGGGGCAGCCGCAAGAGCACTCTAAACGCATTGTTGAACAGGACGCGTAGAGCGTTGTACTGTTATAGCGTACACACCCACAGGCTGCTCGTGTAGAAAGACGTACAAAATTCCCTGAAAAGGGTGATCTTGACGTCTCTCGAACGACAAGCAAATCTGCGGGCTATCATATTAGCTCTAACAGACAACGCCCTACGCTCCCTCTCTATGTCAGCATCGTGTTTCAGGAAAAATCTTTATTATCTTCAATCATGCGATGTTATAAAATTTAAATTGTTAGTTGAATGATGTAGTGATTCTTGAGCAAAATTTGACCTTTCTATGTTGCACGTTTTACGTTATGCAGGTCATAAATTTAATTGTGCAAGTTTGCTGAACCCAAAATAAATTCTTATAACAAAAAAAGGCACATCATGTTTTAAATTATGTTTAGAACCTAGGTATCTATCGAAATGTTTATATTTTGCATGCTTTGCTGTTGTATTTTAAACCAGAATATATATTTTGTGAAAATAATAATATACAATATACTTTTGGGACAATAATTTTTAGAAATAAGTACGTAATATTTTTGTAGATATTTTACTATTAGAAATGACATGCAAGCAAATATTATTTTAAATTAATGTTGAAATATTACAATTTCTAAAGCTTGACATGTGGTTAGTGTTTGATAAATATTTTTATCTCGAATAATGTTTTAGTGTAATATTTCCCTAATATTAACAAATCTGAGATCTCTTTAATTTGTTAATAACAAACACCAGCCAATGTTTTGTTTATCATATACGCGTAAACATCGGGTTGTTTCCTATCGAATTTTCTATAATTTCGGATGTGAACCTAGAAACTAGATTTTAGATAGATAGACAACCACTTTATTGTTAAATCATTAAAAATAGGTACATTTTCAGTAATCAGCATAACAATAGGCAGTCTTATCGCTCAAAGCGATCTCTTCCAGACAACCTCTGAACAGAAAGTACTAACATAATTTGGAAGGACAGTGACTTGTGACTTTTTCGAAACAACTGCAGATTAAATTAATGATAATAATAACACATATAACTATGTCAGTGTAAATTATTTCTTATTAAAGTTATTGAAGTTTTGAAATATCGTTGTTTTTTCGAACCATTAATCCCAGAGTCATTTGAGTGAGTAATTTATGCGCACATTGATTCAGCATGTGGGCAGTACATCACACCCACAGTGCCAGCCTGTGCCGGTTCTGAACAAAAAGAAACATTCCTTGAGGGACAAGACACGCTATGCCTCCGCGGCTTCGCCGCAAGCCTTTTTGGATTAGGGATTCGAGCGAAGAGGGTCGTTGCAGGTCGCCATGGAAACGAACGACAAACACTGTCAGACGTTTTCCGTCAATAGTGGATTTCACGATGCTCAAGATTATTCTGCGATGTATGACGAAACTGTGCCAGTGGTGAATCCTAGAGAAGTAGAAAGTCCACCCTCCAGCGACGAAGAAGTTGTGAGAGCCACCATGTCCAAGTTCAATCCGCCTGTTCGGCACACGGCCCGACACGACTTCGATTCGGAGTCGGACAGCGACTCCGAGCCTGAGAAGTTCATGCCCAATGTTTCTGTTTCTGGAGAGGATGAGGTATGTTCTATGAATTTTTATATAACTTTGACTTAGCCAGTTGAATGGATTGCCCTCAATTTCATCACCTACAGGTAACTTAAAATTTAAGGGATAAGTGCTAGAGGAAGTATCAAGAGTAAGGTATTCTCGATTGATAACAATATTATGGTGAGGTGAGGTTCCAGCAAAAGTTACTTACCTATTAGGCAGTAGGTACCTACTGTTAGTTTTTATAAAGGGCTAGCGCAGTTTGAATGCATAAAACAAGTAGGTAGATAGATTTCTTCGGAAGCGCAGTAAGTTATTGATTTGTCTCTTAGACTCGCGCATATTTAACTATACATTTCCTTTAGGAACCTATCTAATCTCTTCTACAACAAAACATGCAGCCGCAAGACCAGCATATTTCATGATTTTACGAACGGCTATGCAATGCCAGGAATGCCTGCAGTCTGGATACGAATAGATGATCATATTGTTTAAGTTTTACGAGTAACTGTGCGTCTAAGCAGGCCACCTGCTTTGACGCGTTTTAATAATATCGTAACTGGACGAGGAAGCTTGTTTAATTTATGCTCTGGCTGCTAAAAATAGGAAAAGGATAAAAAGAACTTCGTCACCACATGTTTCCTAGCGCAGGAAGGTCAATAACATTGTTTTGATGCATTTAACAATGTGTTTCAGTTAGATGTATGTTTCTCTGCAATTAATTCAAAAACAATTGATTATTGACGATGCAACTTTGAAAGATTTTAAACAATTAGGAAGAAGAAAAATTATATTGTTCGGGCAAGAATCGAATCTGCGGCTTCGGAATATCGTCCCGACGTCTTAACCACTGGGCCACCGAGCCAACTGCTCGAGCGACCACATTTCTTATATCGCCTGACGGGGACGATTCCTGCCCGATCAATATCATTTTTCTTCTTCCTAATTGTTGACTTTCGCCTAGCATGTGCTAAATGCATTGCATATCAAAAACTTCGGAAAATTTGATAGACAACAATCAAAAGGCAAGGGGAGTAGTAGTAGTTTTATCGGCGGTGAAGACTCGCTCAAGTAGACGGCGAGCCTGATAGCAAGCTGTGAATTGCAAAGGGACATGACATCTACAACACCAGAGGCAGTGCCTATATGTGGCGCTGTAAGTTCGTTTTAAAGAAACACTGCCAATGGAAGTGATACAATCGCTAGACACATCGCAGGAATCAGCATGAACCGAACCGTATGCGACTGATGCTAGGATTCCATGTTGGTACAAAATGCAAAGGTACCTAACACGATTAAGTACGTACATACCTATTGTTTATCTTGAACCGCCTAATGCATATTTATCTAACCACATGCCTAATATGCTACCGGCTACGCATTAAACATCTGCTCCTGATATATATGGCTATAGCCCGTTACCACCATCCTTTGGCTTGCATTACTAAAGTTGGTTTAAACACCACTTTCTATGCACATGCAGTTAATCTATTTACCTCACTAAAGTGATCTATAGATACTTATTGTTTGGAATACTACTAGATGTGCACATAAGTGTGGGTACCCAAGTCGCCTGTCTTCAATTGATTTTCAATTGTTATTTTAATTATTTGGGCTGGACATTCAAAGATTTGTGGAATTGGAACCCAGTCAGAACTGTAAGATACGCATGGTGATTACTTTAGATCTGTGATTACTGCTCGGAACGATTTCTTTCTGTTTTCTTTTTATGTAACTGAATGACGAGACGAGCTGGTCGTTTGCCTGATGGTAAGCAATACGCCAGCCCATAACAATAACAGCACCACCCAAAACTTTGTTTTGCAAAATCCTGCGCGGCGCTGCACTACACTCGTCACCCTGAGACAATTAGCTGTTGAGTCTCATAATGCCCACTGCCAGTAATTTCGCTGGCTACAATGCCCTTGAAATCGGAACACAGTAATGCTTGCGCACTACTGCTTGGCGGCTGAACAACTGGCAAAGCGATGGTACCCACCCAGACGGTCTCTCGCATACGAGAAACCTATCACCAGTATAAGTCTGTTTGGTGTAATTCCTTGAACTTCCAGCCGTTGTTATTTACCTTTTACCTTTTAGAAGACTCCATGTAGATAATTTACTAAATGGTCAAAGTATTTTACTTGCTAATATTAACATGGTTCAGTTAGTCTCCAGATCGGAAATCTCAACCTTCAGAGAAATCTTTGGAGGTGCTGCCGAAGCCTCTCCCTAAAGAGAACAGCCTTAAATCGAAGTCGTCCGTCAAAAGAGAAGATTCTTCAAATTCTGGTAAGTTAATATATCTACACTAGCTCTCGACCTCGGCTTTGACTGTGACTTTCCCGTTTTTCCGTGAGAATTGTGAAAAATTCTTATAACCTAAAGGCAGCATACATTTCCAAATTGAAGATACTTTTTATAGTTCCGGAAATTTCGTGATGAACGATTGGGCGAAATAATCTCCAGTCAGTGTTATGTGCCTTCTATATTCCAACGTACTAACATAGATTATTTTTATATTATACCTAGGTAGGTACTTTTTATATTATACCTAGGTAGGTCCTAACAACCGTCCGCGACTTCTTCGACTTCGACATGATATTATAACATAGCCTATTTTACTCAAGGATAGTGTAGGTTTCTATCAATGAAAGAATTTTCCCATTTGGAGCAGTAGTTTCAAAGATCGTACAAACATACCTACATACTTACAATTTTACCCTTTTAACCGACTTTTTTATGTTTGTTACCTCAGAACTCCGTCATTTATGAACCGATTTGGAAAATTCTGCGTTGGGTTCAGTATAGCTACGAAGTGGTCCCATATAAATTTCATCGATATGTGACCTTGGACTTCGAAGATACATTGAAGTCGGTTTTTGTTTTTTTCTAAAAATTAATTATACCAGCCCTGCCCTTTGTAAACTCACTAGAGTTTACCTACATAGAACGACGCTGAGTCTACCCCTTATTGGCAAAAATTAATCGTGTATAAATATTTTAGTTATAATAAGGTTGTTGGCAATAAAACTCATTTTCTTTCTTTTCCTCTTTTTTTATAATACTGGTATAGATTACAATGACATTCATTATATGACTCAGAATAAACAGGTTGTTTTATCTAAGAATTTAGAAATTAAACAGACGCGTCTTAGAAAACTTTTTCTTTGTCATTTGTACTCATATGTTATCTCGAACTACCTAGGTGTGCCTAACCGCATTTCCAACAAGTAACAAAAGATGGAGGCAAAGATTTCGCAGCCGATAATTTGCCACCTTGCTACTGTGCTATTAATTATTGGAGGTTTCTAATAAGGCGTGTACATACTGCAGTCTCTTAGACAATGCATAAATATGAATGAATGGAGGTAATTAATAAATTATACTTCAACACTTACCATTATAAATTCCCCGGCTGTGTAAAACTGTGCAATGGAAGAGCTAGCAGATACCTACGGCACAAGTTTATTCTTAGTGTAGGTTTTGCGCACCAATAGGGGATCGGACAGTAATCGATAAAAAAACTAAAATGTAGTTAGAACGAATGTTCGTCGAACCAGAAAGATCATTCAACCAATATTTTTGTGAAGTAATAATGATTTATATTTTTAAATCAATAAATACAATCGAATAATTCTGATATTTTTAATCTGTTCTTCATCTCAAACGAAACAACAATCACAGCGCATGACATCATTTGTAGGCAAATGCCGTGAGTCAAGCTTGTGTTTATTTTACGTTTTTGCTTTACATAAAATGTATTTTTGCTAATTTTTTCGTTCCATTACTACAATATCGTCCCCAAACTTCACAAAACGTATTTAAATCACTTTGCAAGTTTTATTTCGAAGAGTTTGTCGTTTTCTACCTACATATGACGTCACCAATTTTGAGGTGACCTTTTGCGCGGCAATATTTGAAACATAATATTTAAACATAGTTTTAGGTACTTTTAGAGCGGTATTTAATTAAAATAGTATTTTTCATGGCTATATATATTAATTGTACTTAATATAAAACACTTTCTGAAAAGTTGTCCGATCCCCTATTAAGTTGTACACTACAAGCCCAGCTTACTGAAGATCAAAGAAAACTATGTTATATATATATGTGTAGTTTTGGTAATAAATATTTTTTCTATATAAAATAAAATATATGACGTATTAACATTGTATCACATTTTTGTAATGTTGTGATGCACTGTTGAGGCGTCTCACGGTCACGCCAGTGGTCAGATGTGATTCTACTTGTTTCACTAGTCCATTCCAGGGAATTTACTTGAATGGACGATGACTTACCAATTTACAAAGAAAAAATCTTATAATTAGTTTTACCCGGACATTTGTACAAAACCTATTGCAAATTTATAGGGCATAGGGATTTGGAAAGTTCTTTTACAAGAGCTTGTCTGCCCAAGAATAACAAATAATTCTCGGGTTAAAGAATATTTATTTCTAAACAAGAAATTACATTTCACTTATATGTGAAAAAAAGCTTCACTTATGATTTCATCAGATTGATAACTGGTTTATCTTAGTAATGTTATGTCGTTCTCTTTAATTCTGCTGTAGAATAGTTTTGTGCCTACGACTGTTTTGCTTTCAACGAGGGACTTCAGGCAAACTTCACCGTTTTTAGAGCGAGTGTTAAATTCGCACAAACTTGGGTGCGTCGGATCGAAAGTCGCACATTTTCCCACTGAGCCACGCTCGCTCTTTCTTTGTTTAAATTTGGTTAAATTATTATTATAGAAACGGACAGCGGCGATGTGGAGCCCGAGATTGGTGCGATTGCGGGCAGCGGGCGGCGGCGCGCAGCCGGCGTCGTCATACCGGCAGAGGGCGCTTACGACCCCAAGCACTACCAGGACCTGAAGGTGCCTCCGGAGATGGAGAACATATTCCAGTATATCATGAAGTGAGTACTGAACACCCCCAAAGACCTGAAAGGAAGAACTGAGTCTCTACACGAAAGATATACTACTAAATTCTTGCTGTCAAACGTATAAATTTACAGTTGCATCCTAATAATATTATAAACGCGAAAGATTGTCAGGATGGATGGATAGATGGATGTTTGTTTGTTACTCTACTGAGGCAATTTTTTATCCCGGAAAGAAAAGATAGGATAAAAGGATAAGTAGGTATAGAAATATTAGGAAATGGTAGGACAGTAGGATAGGATTAGCCAATCAGCTAAGTCCAAATCGGCTTCGCCCCAATCCTTTTCACGACTCTTGCTCCGGAGTCCTTGCCTGACTTGACGAAAAAAACGGGATCAACTTTGCAGTTCTAATTTCAGTGGATTCTGTAAACACAAACAAAATCTAAATTAATATTTTGCTCCATATAACAATGAGTTCATTGACAGCGCCACGCGCAAGCCACTGGTGGGCGAATACCGCCCACTGTCCAACCTTGCACTAACTGCGTGTAATGTGCTATGGAAGTATTAATAACCGACCTTGTTTTAACTGAAATAGAGTTTAGTGTTGATTAGTTTTATGTTTTTGAGACACATGAATGAAGACGTATTTGTTTCAGTGGAGTATGTGAATCCTGCAGTACCTAGATCTAGATTATAAGCGGCAGGTGTTACATAATTTAGTTTGAAACTTGAAATATTAGTTTTTTTTATAATAGGCATCGCGTCCGTGTCAGTATTGTTGTTGGCAATCGGGGTCGATTTCGGCGTCGGGGTTGGGGTTGGGGTCAGCGTCGGCGTTGGGTGCGGTCGGAGTCGGGATCAGCGACGGCGTTGAAGTCGGGGTCAGGATCAGCGTCGGAGTTGGTGTCGGGGTCAACTACGGCGTCGTGGTCGGAGTCAGGGTCAGCGTCGAGATCAGTATCAGCGTTGGTGTCATGATAGGTTCAAGTTCAAGGTGCGTAGGTCCGCGTAGGCATCGGGGTCGGGTTAGAGTTAGCGTCGGAGTCGGCGTTGTGGTTGAGGTCAGAGTCAACATCGGCGGCCTCGGGGTCGCGTCTGTGTCAGAGCCGACATTGATGATTGAGTCATGTACATTGAGTCGGCGTCGCCGTCCGGTCTGGCATCGTTGTGGCGATTGCGTCGATCTCATCGATTTCGTTTCCTTGCGTCAACCTGGCTTGCAGCCAGTACTGGCTTCGCCAATGAATATTTATTGTGAATTCTATTACAAACCATTATCTATTCTATTTAAATAACATAAACACTAGAAATAAGGAGAGGATTTTTGTACCTAGGTAAAGACAAACGAATAAGTCCTTCATGGGAAACTGCGTACGTTTTGAAATATTAAAATTCCAAAATGTATAACGGAGCTCACAGAGAGTAAATTCAAATTACGCGTAAAGACTATTCTAATGAGAAAAGAATACTATAATGTACGTACCTAGTTATATAGAAGACAAAGATGCTTGAAACATTCTACTTCTGCAAATTAGCCAACTGGTACATAAGAAACATGTGTAGAACACCAAAAAATTTTAACAAAATCTCTAAAAAATGCCCCTCATTTTCTTGCCGTATCTTCTGAGTAGTGAGTAGAACCACTACTCAGATAATGTCTTGGTGATAATTTGACGTTCATAAGTGCGTCTGTGATGCCAAAATTTAATAAAGAGAGTTTGATTTGATTAATAGTTTGCCAGAGTTCACAATAAATTCTATTTTATTAATTAGAATCTATATATCTCAAGCAAAGCATTTAATTTAAATTGAGGACATTAAAAAATAATGAACATTAAACCCTATATGTTACGTTAAAGATACGTTGTCCTACATTTAATGAAGAGTCAACGACATTGCAATTTGTTCTGAATTCCTAGACGTTTAATGTCGTTTATTGTTTGCGTAATCAGTTAAGCCCCAGACGACCCGATTCTTTAGATCAATCGAAATCTAACTATGTAAAGCGAAACTCTTGTTTTTTAAATTCCGTATTAAAATGGCGTCTAATATAGTGTTGTCACGCGACGTTGCTCACAAACGATACGGTTACGTATACGGATTTGGTCGCGTGTTGTTTCTGGATGTCTAGATAGATAGACGGAAAACACTTTATTGCATTAAAAAAAATCATTTATTTATGTTGGTTGGCATGATTCAATATCGACGAAATCTGACGAATAAAGGGGTATGCTGAAAATCAGCCTTACGTGAGCTGTTAGGGTTACGCAGCCCAGTGCTGATCCTACTCCTATTACTAAAAAAGAAAGCATAAAGAGACGAAGCATGAAGAGCGAAGTATAAAGAGACGTTCCTGGCTCCTGAGTTTTGGCCCGAAGGCATAGTATTCCGGCGCTACAGGGAGGCGAAGCCGAAGTTAATTCCCTGATCGTAGCTTTAGTGGTAAAATTGTATATATGCTAGTCTGTAAGGTATATATTTTATGGGCCTCTGGTACTTTTAATTTGTTAACTGTATTATTGCCTGAAATAAATGAATTTATTTATATTTATGTCGCTCTTTCTCACGGGTTATACACCCGGTCCTTTGGAAGGCTTGCGCGGGGACATGAGTCCAACACGTAGAGGCCTCTTAGAGCATTTAATTTAGATATGTAATGGGCAACACTTATCGGGGACTGTCTCTAAGTGCATCATTAGAAGATACAATCAAAGTCAGCCCCCGATAAGTGCGAGGACTATTATTGGAAATATGGAAATGACTTATTATGAGGTGAATTTTTAATGGATGAGAACCGGTCTATGATATGAGACCTCGGCACCTGCCAGTTCCGCCTCATAAAAAATATTTAGGCAGGTGGTGACTCCCCACCCATTAAACGGGCCCTCTTTAAGGGCCGCCGTACATTGGCGACGAGAGGGGCAACGTTGGTGTGGGTGGCTAAAGGGTGTCTAGAGGTGTGCTGCAGTTTCACTTAAACGCTATTCCCAGCGTTATGCCCTTTAACTCTTCCACCCTTGGAGCTTAGTTTTTAGTTCTTGCATCTCCACCCCCGGACGGCCAGTTAAGTCAAGCCGGGGGTCAGGGGTCTCATTTAGCCACAGGGAGAATCTTGGGGTAAGGCTCAGTGTCGCCACGCACCGACCACTCGCCACAAAGTCGCCCCTGGCCTTATATTATTAATATTATTACTGCTGATTTTGTGCTGATAAATATTGTTACTTTCAATTGTATGTGCACAGTTTGGCAAGAAATAATTTCTTTCGCTCCGCTTCAGGTACACCCCTCAAAAGATCGACATAGACTTCAAATTGCAGCCCTTCGTGCCGGAGTACGTCCCCGGGGTGGGCGACACGGACGCGTTTCTTAAAGTGAGCACGCCGGCGTGCAACGCGCGCGCCGTGCCCGTGCCTGACCGCGTGCTGGAATTTATTGATAATCTGGGTGAGTTCGTTTGAGTGGTAGGCTCTGGCCGTGGTTGTAATACCACCCACCGAGCAAAGTTATGCCGTCAAGCGACCTAGTCGTGTTTCGGGATGATGTTCGGTGTGATTGTGTGATTCCGAAACACGACTAGGTCGCTTGACGGCATGGCTTTGTTCGGTGGGTGGTATTACAACCCCGGCCAGAGCCTACCACTCCAAAGCGCGTAAGCGGGTTTCATCACGATGTTTTCCTTCACCGTTTTAGAGCGAGCGTGCAAAATCTGCACTTAAATATAAGTCATTGGTGCAGGGCCGAGTCGGGATTGGAACCCAGGTGCGTCTGATCGAAAGGCACATGAGTTCCTGCTGAGCCACACTCGCTCTAAATCCTTGTCGGATAATCGTAAACTACTAGTGTTTGTCTCATTTTAATCTGCTCGTGGTTCTGATTACGAGCTTGTCTTGAAAAATATATTTTTCAACAAAAATCTTGTTATTTCCAGGGCTGACGCTTCTCGACGAGCCGGCGGCAGAACAGAGCGACTCGGCACTGTTACATCTTCAGCTCAGAGCTATATCCAAGACCAACAGCGCCAAGTCTACTGTGGTAAGTCTTAGAAGATAGAATTAGGCACAATTACTGCTAACTTAATCCGAGTTAAGTGACGATGCGGTCGAAGATGTAGCACGCTCGCCAAGAAGAAACCTGTTCACTCTTGTCTTAAAGACACCCAGATTATAGCTATCCGGAAACACAGATGCCGGCAGAGAGTTCCACTCCTTGGCCGTTCGCATTATGAAGGTCGAAGCGAAGCGCTCGGTGCGAGCAGGAGGGATGTCAACCATATATTGATGACGGCTTGCCGTACGTCTGGTCGTCCGGTGATAGAATGGGGATGGCGGAATTAGTTCATGTAATGCCGTTCACACTCTCCAATGTCCGGAAAAAATCTGTCCGGATTCTTTAATATAAACGTGACAGTACATAAGGCGGGGGCGCCGACTCTATGTGCTGCGAAGTATCACACCTCAAAAAGTATTTTTCAATATTTACTGGTGGTAGGTTTCCCGTATGCGAGTGGTTCTGGGTGGGTACCATCGCTTTGCCAGTTATTCTGCCGCCAAGCAGTAGTGCGCACGCATAACTGTGTTCCAGTTTGAAGGGCATTGTAGCCTGCGAAATTACTAGGCATTATGAGACTCAACAGCCAATTGTCTAAGGGTGACGAGCGCAGTGCAGCGCCGCGCAGGATTTTGCAAAACAAAGTTCTGGGTGGTGCTGTTATTGTTATGGGCTGGCGTATTGCTTACCATCAGGCACACGACCATCCCTTCTCGTCATTCAGTTACATAAAAAAAATATGAAGAGTGTATTTATATATTGAACGAATAAAAAACGGTGGACGCTGCGTCGCCAAATTCAATAGTAAAGCAATCAAGCTATGCCGGTCCGCTCGTTCGTACACAAGCTACACGCACACATTTACATCATGCTATGCCGATCGGCCACATCGGCCCTCCGTCCACTCAAACAAACAACGCCACCGCCATTGCTATGCTTCAGTTGTTGCTTAGCGAGATTCCGTCCGCCTTTCTTTATTCGTTCAAGTCAAGTATACGTTGATACAAATAGGGAATATGCATGTGGTGTCGAAAAATCTGGAAGTTACTTTTTACGATAGATTACTCCTGTAAACATTTAGTAGTGATATAATTATTATTATTAATTGAGTAATTAATTTGTATTTCAATGTTTTATTTTCTTATTTTTGAAGAAACGAAACGTAATCGCAAAACGCTTTAGTACGTGCAACCACTATCTGACGTCACGCGCCTCGCTGCTTATTGGTAAATTTTTGACATAGAGCCCGCCCTATTGGTTAATTATTGACATTCTCACACATTTAGCATAGATAGACCAATGAGGAGCTCCTAGGTCCCCACGTTGTGACGTCACACGTAAATGGCGCGTTTATGTTGATTTAAATTGATCCAAATTTTCGTTTAGTTATTTTATTGACAAATGATGCCGTAAAACTTTTTAACATTTTTTTTTCAATAATGTATCGATTCATGCCGTAAAAAAAACATGCATATTCCATATTGTCTCAGAATGTGACGACGTTACATATTGTTTTTTCACAGCTTACAAAGAAGATCGAGAATGCTGAGAAGAACGGCAAGGCCATCGAGCGCTGGATCAAGGACGTCAGCGAACTGCATCTGTCGAAACCTGCTCCCACTGTCACTTATACCAGGTAATAGTTTCAATTGTATCTGAAACGCAATGAGAATATTTAGTGTACGTTAAAACATTGAAAAAAAAAACGTAAGCTTTTCTTTTCTATACTCAAATTGAAGTGCGGGCCAATAAAAGAAATGCAAAAGTTAACTCTATCAGTGCTTTAAAAATACACCCGCTAGAGAAGATAGCACATACTGTGATAGCACTAAGAAACTGCGGGGTTATCTCTTTTTTAAATCTTTTAAAATGTCAAATAAATATATTCATAAAAAATATATTTACACTTTACACTAGATATTTTCATTGCGTTTAAGACGAATTTCCGCAACGTCACGCCTGATTCCATTAGATTTCAATTGTATGTTTGTTATGGTTTGCGAGAGTAGGTTTTAATTGGGCGTCTTGACCGAGTGAACCTTCTGTACGTAATACTGCGTACTATCTATTCTGTGGTGGCACTTAACCTTTTAAGCGCACCACTGTAGAAGCAAAGTCGTGCCCTTCAAGCTACGTAGTTTTTCAAACAAGGTATTTCGGAAAGAAAAAATACGACCACCGGCTGGGACTTGGTTAAATAAGGGAAGAAAAAAATTCGCCACTCGGGTTGGTGACCACCGCAGCTCAATTGGGCACAGCACTTCTCGCGCTGAGGGAAGATTGAGATGCGGGTTCAAGTCCCAGCCGGTAGTAGTTTTAATTTCCGAAAAGCCTGTTATTCTGAATTTTTCGCTTGGTTTTCATATAAATATAACAAAAAATACGCAATTTTTACTTACGTTTAGTCGGCTCAAGCCGACATCGGCGTAAAGAGCACTTTTTCGTTTGTCGAGTACAGCCGACAAAGGGTTAATTAAGTCTTGTAAGCTATATCACACATCTGCTTGCCTCACCAAGTCGTGTCCGCGTTACTAATCCCTAACGTATAATTTCAGTACAATGCCAGACATCGACAGCCTAATGGAAGAGTGGCCGGATTCCATGGAGGAAACCCTCAACCATGTCGGGTTCCCCCCCGCGGGCCTCGACTGCAGCCTGTCGGAGTACGCCGCGCTCGTCTGCGGCTTGTTCGACATCCCCGTCTGTGGAGACACACTCTCGGACAGGATACAAGCTCTACATCTGTTGTTTAGTCTGTACTGTGCTGTTAGAAGCTCGCAATTGTACGCGGATAGGCAGAAGGAAAATAGTGAGAATGTATAGTTAGTTGATGTAAGAAATAAAATTTTGTTATTTCTGTTTTTGATTTATTTTACTCAACACTGGGCATATGAGACTCAACAGCTAATTGTCGCAGTGACGAGCTCAGTGCAGCGCCGCGCAGGATACTGCAAAACAAAGTTCTGGATGGTGCTGTTACTGTTATGGGCTGGCGTATTGCTTACCATCAGGCAAACGACCAGCTCGTCTCGTAGTTCAGTTACATGAAAATAATCTCGCCAGTCGCTACTGAACCAAAGTACCAACTCTTTTACCTTTTCACGATCTAGGATAGGTCTCAAAATCGGATCAGTAGTTCCATAGATTCTCCTACAAAAAACCTACAATTTAACCTCTTTATAATATTACTAGCAACCGCCCGCGGCTTCGTTCGCGTCGACATAAAATATAGCCTGTTTCTCGGGGATCGTGTAGCTTCCAAAAATTACCCCCTACAAATATACTTACAATCTTACCTCTGTATAATATTAGTGTAGATAAAGTGTATAAAATGTTTTATTTCCAATATCGATTGATTCTACTCTTTATGGAAGAACTTTAGAAATAAATACGCCGAACGATCACATACATAGATCCTGACCCCTGACTAGGAATATAGATATCTAGTGAACCAGGAACAATGAGGACCATGGTCCCACAACATCCAGACATGAAACAAATGCATGTTATTTTTTCTGTGCTCAAAAACATTTGTCACATTGCGGGAATTGAACCCGCAACCTCACTGGTATGAGATTCGGGCCAATCTGCCTAACCACTACACCACAGAGGCTGTCATATAAGTTCAGATAAGTTAAGTTTTTATACCCAGATACAATATTACCGTATCTGCGTAGTGTGTGACACGCTTTAGAGCTAGACTTCTCTATCTCCCGAATGACCTTTAGTGATATTGTAGCAGTATAAATGGGTGGTTGGGTCTTATCCAAGAAAAAAAACAATATAAATACTTTGGCAATTCTTACATTTATTTCAGAATTTCGTACATTATACTAAACAAAAATATACAATCTTTACTTTTGAACGAAACGCTTCGACCGAAACGCAAGTCAAGCCTCATATATTTTCTAGTTCATAAAAAAAATATTTAAAAGTCAAGCAATTAAGTTCCAGGCTCCTTATTAATAAGATCTTGTAAGCGTAGAATCCTTATTGTAAGCGGTGATCGGTTTTCTATTTTCATACATTGCAAAGTTGCAAGGTCTTGGAGGAAAATAATTCCTTATACATGGCATAGTGGTCAAACGCAAGCCAATTCACAATAAAAACCTTTTGCAAAGTAAAAAATAATACATTTTATAAAAAAAAACGGACTTCATTTCAGCCCCCGTACCCATATGTCCCTGAAGCGCCAATCGTATATCGTGTTGAGCTCATATTAAGGTATAGCTTTACTGCGACTGATGAGATACCGACTAATTATTGTCGAGTCAGGCAAGAAATCGAATTAATCTCATTTATTTATACCAAAATATGTTTACTACAAGTTGAGATAAACTTAATGGGACAATAAATGGCATCCTAAAACATTGTCGCAGTGAATCTATACCCTAAACTGAGCTCAACACGATATACGATTGGCGCTTGACGGACATATGGGTACGGGGGCTGATGTATCTTCGAAGTCCAAGGTCGAATATCGATGAAATTTATATGGGATTACCTTGAAGCTAGACTGAGCCCAAGGCAAAAAAGAATTTTCTATATTAGTTGTTTTACAAAATGACGGAGTTCTGAGGTAACAAACAAAAAAAAATACGAATTGAGGACCTCCTCCATTTTTAGTCTGTTAAAAAGGACGCTACCGATTAACAATTATTATTTTATTTACAAATTGGAGACCTTTTGAATGATGTGATGCCCGAGTGGTATTGCTAATATTACAAATACGGAAATTTATGAGGATGGATGGAAGGATGTTTGTTACCCAATTACACAAAAAACTACTGCACGGATTTAGATGAAATTATGTAGGTTCTTTAGGTCCTAGAAAAGGACATCTTTATCTCGAAAAACCGCGAGTGACACCGCGTGGCGCAGCTAGTTAATATAATAAGGAGCCCAGTTAATGCAAAACATCATTGTGTGACATCTAATATATTATTGCAAAATGTGGACGGCAAAATATTGCTGTAACTTTAATTAAAATGTTTAAATAGCTAATTAACTTTAAGTTTTATTTAATTTTGGATACAGAGTAAAGATTTTTTTTATTAAATTAGCTTAAAGTACGCTTAAACTAACTGCGATTCGAGTTACGTTTTAGTTACAAACCTAACATACTTATAAAGAATTTCAGTAAACTAAAAATTAAAAATCACCCGACACAAAAAAAAACTTATAAAAAGCAAAAAACGGCTGAACCGATTTTGATAAAACATCTAAGAACCATCGCTAGAAAACCAGCATTCAAATTAAAAAAACCGCATTCAAATCGGTTGACCCGTTTAAGAGCTACGGTGTCACAGACAGACACATAATTATAGTGTCAAACTAATTACACCTCTCTTTTTGCGTAGGGGAAAAAAAAATGATAATCAGCGTCAGCCGTTCCCACTGCTGGGACACGGTCCTCTCTCAAAGAGAATAAACCCACAAAATCAAAAGCACGCAACTAAAAAGTAACTCGAGTTACAATTTCATCATCGCGTGTGCCCTTTTTACAGTTTTTTTTACAGAATTGCACTATATTGTTTAGGTTTCAAACAATGAGATCTAATTTAGGGTACTAAATGGAAGACTACGTAAAAATAAAGTTATTACACGTGTAGCGCTTAACTCAGTCCACGCCTTAAGCGCCTGTGCGTTTTGGGAGGGGTGTGGATGTTTTTTTACCACGTTTTTATTAAGTCACTTTCTTGTTTGTCTGTTGTTCCTGGTGGAATCTTGCAACTCAAATTTCGACCATTTCCTTAGTTATCTGGCTGAAACTCAGAACATTAGGAAAAAAGAGGAGAGGGAGGGGAGGGCGGGTGGAGGGTCAGTTCAGGGTAGCTCACAATTCGATGACAATGCATTCTAAATCCATTTACTAGCATGCAATGCTGACCTAACCTCAAAGACGCATAAAAACGTGGCTTTAGATTTTTTTTAATTGTCACTTTTTGTTATCGTTTGTTGATGTTTGGCCGCTATCTCGCGTGATGTTAAGCACCGATGTGACCGAAGATGGAGCCCATAAGTTGAGCATACCCTCAATCTTCCTCCTTGGTTGCTATGACCTTTTTGAATGACGATACGGCCTACTTTATAGAGGTAGTAAAGGCCGGGACTATTTGACTTTGACATAAGGACGAAAGATATACGAAAAAAAGACTGCTGATGACGGTGGAAGAAGGTAGACCTGAAGATCCTGACCAGAACCTGACCGACCGACGACTGTCTTTTCCTTTTTCATGGGCCTTCAAAGGAAAAATTACAACATGGAAATATAGTTCAACCAGAGCTCCAACCATGTTGACCAGAAGCAAAAGCAAAAGGGCTGAAGCTGGTATGAACAAGGCTCAATGACCTCGACGCTCATTCAAATCCACTTAAGGACGTCAATTAATTCTGCTCAGTCCAGAGCAAGAACAAAGAGCGAAAGGACAGAGTAAAGCGCTACACCTGTCAGTAATATGGATCATATAAAAATATTTCGTTTACAAACTACAAATTCATAATCTAGTGTTTAGGACATATTTTGAAAGTCTAAATTAACTGGGCCGGCAAGGCTTTTTATCGCTGTTTCATCTCGCGTGATGTTAAACGACGATGTGGCCGAAGTTGAAGCACATATATCTAGAGAAACACGGCAGTTGAGTGACTGCTCAGAGTCGTCTCCTGATAAGACTTTTCACGTGTTTTTTACAATTTTGAGTTAAATCTTAAATTGCATTGCCTATAGGCCCAGTGTGTTTTAAGCCTAAAGGTGTTACATTAAATCGCAAGAATCAGATGGTTTCTTTCATCCACAATCTGGGTCTCGTATTCTGACGTTTATCAAAATCTAACATACCTACGTTTTTCACACACATACAGTATACTCAAAAGCCAGAACCAATAAATTTGCTAGTCATTTTTTATGGCTCCACACTGTTTGAATATTCAGCCAGTGTGCAGTAAAAAATTCAATATATTTTATCTATGGTTTATAGTTACCTTGAAAGTTTATAATTGTATATTGCACATCACTTCCTCAGTAATAGGGCGGTACACAACTGGAACGGGCTACCTGATGATGTTGTGTCTGTTACTCCAGTAAATAGTTTTAAAAACATATTGGACAACTGGCTACAAACTCAAAAGCAATCTCTACTACAAATGAGAAAGTGAAAAGAGATGCAATACTGTGTTGATAGACATACCAGCACCCGTGTTGCTCGTTTAACAAATAAACAAATATTTTTAGGTGCTTTTTATGGCTCCACACAGTTTGTGTATTCAGCCATAAATATAATTATTAAAACATAGTGATTATTTTATCTATGCTCTGTGACCAGAATGGAAAATCGTCGGCTAGCTGACAATACCGCTCAAGTCGAAATTTGGCACCTATGACTTTCAAACGCCATTGGATGCAGTTGTTTCCTGTAAAGTAGCGGAATATTACATGCCCGGTGTTGAATACTAGCCGACGAAATTGCAAATTGTATGTGATTACATTGTAAAATTTTAGATATATCTTTAGAACTAGCAAACGTATTGGTCCCAGCGTTAACAAACGAACGCTTTAAAAACCTAATATTTACAACGTAGCAGTTTCTCAAATCATCTCGTATATCACAGTTCCATATTTGCACCCACACTTATTTAAATAACTAACTAGAATTGAAAGAACAGTCACAAGTTTAAGTATATGTCGATTCACAAGTACGAAAGAGTCTAGACTGGGTCGGTGCTGTTTGGTATCTGTGTTGTTATGATATATTCTGTGTTGTAGTGATGGGTCTCTTCTGCAAGTGTCCGCATTGCGGTGTAAAATACAATACAATAACAATTTATTGCACAAATGCACACCAAATAATATATACACAATAATGAGTTAGGTAGGTTTCTCGTATGCGAGAGGCCGTCTGGGTGGGTACCACCGCTTTGCCAGTTATTCAGCCGCCAAGCAGTAGTGCGCAAGCATTACTGTGTTCCGGCTTGAAGGGCATTGTAGCCAGCGAAATTACTGGGCATTATGAGACTCGACAGCTAATCGTCTCAGGGTGACGAGCGCAGTGCAGCGCTGCGCAGGATTTTGAGAAAACAAAGTTGTGGGTGGTGCTGTTATTGTTATGGGCGTATTGCTTACCATCAGGCAAACGACCAGCTCGCCTCGTCTTTAAAAAAAATAAAAAATAAAAAAGTCACAAAATACATCGTAGTTTTGACGTAAAATGGGCGGCCTTATCGCTTAGAGCGATTTCTTCCAGACAACCTTTGGATGGATAGAACGGGTATAAGATCTAATGCGGTTTGGTGGGGTACATAATAAACAAATATAAAAGTCACAAGTAACTTATATGTATATCTATAAATATGCAGAAATATACATATTTATGTATAAATATTTGTTAAATATTAGTATATATAGTATAATATATATCAATATAAGTTATAAACAAACGGTGTCTACGGTGTACCACAGCTTTGCCAGATATTCAACCGCCAAGCAGTAGTTTGCAAAGTTAACATTTCGGTTTGTAGGGCAATTGGCAAGGGCATTTTGCAAAACGAAGTTCTGGGTGGTGCTGACACTCAAAGTCAAAAATTTTTTATAAAATAGGCACAAAAGTGCACTTTTAAATGTCATAAAAACAAGAAAGTTTAACACACATAAAATAAATTAAAATTACGTTTAAAATTATCATGAGTTTGACAATAGGTACCTTAGCATGTCTACCCATTTCTTTCCCACACTCAAATTGAAGTCCGGGCCCAGAAAAGAAATGCGAAAACTGACTCTACCAATGCTTCGGAAATACAGAGAAGATAGTACCAAGAAACATTTTGTATCTTAACAAACTTTTGGCGCAGCCGAGGTTTGAAGCCAGGACTTTCTCTTTCAATACAGGAAATGCTCTAAACCAACTGAGCTACAACAGCAGGGACTTCGGTAGTCGAAATACTCGCACACCTTTTCTTTACCGACTTAAGACGACGGGCGCGACTTATATTAAAAATATTTCACATATTTATCACATATTAACATTTGTATCTTTCCAAAGTGGAGTTTTAGTTTTGATCCAATCTAGAAAGCATTTCATAAATGTGAATCGACTATTTACAATAAGGCAGCCACTAGAACTAAAGACAATTGTACAATCATTTTATTGTGCAATTTTATTGACTTACACGCAGGGACTGATTCCGATACCAAAGAATTTTTTTTTGCCTGTGTTTACCGGTAAATTCATAAAATACCGGTATATAGGTATCGACACCAAAACGTTATAATTATCGGTAATAGTGTATCAGTACTGGGATCGCCCGCGTTGAGCCGTGCGAGCGAGACAAGCTATGCGGCTAGCGGAAAGCCTAACCCATAAAGAAAGAGATCAATCAATAGTCAAAAGTCAAAAGATATTTATTAAATAACCACAAAAATGCCACTTTTAAACGTCATATACACAAAATAAAAATTAATCACAAGACGTTAAAAATAGTAAATTAAAATATCACGACTTAAAAAAAAAGGTGAAATCCTTTTGTTGTCTTTTCCATACTCATAGTTATATATATTTTTATCGTTACTATTGTGATATCGATTTTGTACCGGTATTTCGGTCCCTGCTTACATTTTATTGCGCAATTTTAAATACACCCTCGAAACTATGAAAAAATTGCACAGTGCGTGATACTGATATTGCACAATTTGGGTTGCCTAGGGGCCGCCTATAGGACCAGTGTCTTTTAAAAATTACTCTAAATCACAAAAAATTAAACCGACGTCGCTTGCATGCACTCACTTTTTAATTATTTAGAAATGTGACTACGTGTTTTTTTTTACAGTAAAATATTATGAACTAAACAATATGTCTCACTGCTGTTTTATGATTGTCCTTTTATATTTTTCGTTTTTTTTGTAATTTAGTGCGCCACCTGGAAGTAAGAGAAACATTCTTTAACTGATATATTCAAATTTTAAATGTAAGGTTTATTGATAAATTGAAGATCGAGTGTGACTCAGTGGGAGTAAATTAGACTTTAGATCCGACGCACCCGACTTCGAATCCCGCTAGGCCCGCTCCACTGACTTTAACAGATTAAATACTCGCTCTATAAATGGTGTAAGAAAACATCGTCAGGAAACCGGAATGTCCAAAAATTTATCACAAAAATTCAATGACATGTGACATTTACCGACTAATTTTTTTTATTGAGAATGGGCCACCATTCTCTCTCTATGAGAGAAGGCCTGTGTCCCAACAGTGGGAACGTAATGGGCTGATGATGATGATTGGCAAATTGGTGAAACAACCCTTAGGCTGTTTCACCAATTTAGCAAGAAACTATTCATCACTTAAGCTAAAGGCGACTTAAAGCACAGAATAATTGGTACAAGTTACAATACAGGTTTATTGCATGTGCAATTTCTTACAGGTAACCTTTGGATCATCATCAGCCTATTCCAGTCCACTGCTGGACATAGGCCTCTACAATTGCACGCCACTGAGCACGATCCCCGGCTACTCTCATCCAGCTGCTACCAGCCACCTTGCGAAGATCGTCGCTCGACCTAGCCTGAGGGCGTCCTACACTGTCAACTCGCGGTATCCACTCCAGAAAACGTCTACCCCAACGGTTATCGGTTCTGCGGCTAATATGGATCATGCTTGCCTAGAAGATACCGATTCACTCTGGACTTGAAGACACCTAGATTATAAGTATCGGGAAACAGAGACGCTGGTAAGGTGTTCCATTCCTTAGCTGTTCGCATTATGAAAGTTGAAGCGAAACGGTTTGTTCTGGCAGGAGGAATGTCAACCATAAACGGATGCCGAGTTTCCGTACGTCTTGTCAATGACTTTGATTCTCTGTTGGATGACCTCGTTCCGGATATGGTCCTTCTGAGAGACTCCAAGCATAGCCTTTTCCATGGCCCGCTGAACGACTTTAAATTAGTGAAATTTTATATTTTTTATACATTATTTGTTATGTATATATTATTTGTTTAATTTGTTTTTATTTGCTAAATTACATTTTATACATTTATACGTACATTATTATAGAGATATGTCTCAACTTTTGTTTACAACTATATTTAAAATAATAATACAAACATCTATTATGTATACTTAGCTCACAATGAAGGATATGTAAACATACTATTGTATTATGTAATCATGCTAGTATTAACTTAAGTACATTAGTTGTGTAATCCTATTTTGGCCTTATAAACAAGAAATATTGTATTGATATAAATTAGCTAACACGCTGTTTGGATTGCTAAAATAAATAAAATATTAATTTTTAGAAAAAAACAAAAACCGACTTCAATGTATCTTCGAAGTCCAAAGTCACATATCGATGAAATTTATATGGGACCACTTCGTAGCTATACTGAACCCGACGCAAAAAGAATTTTTCAAATCGGTTCATCAATGACGGAGTTCTGAGGTAACAAACATAAAAGAAAAAAATACAATCGAACAGAGAACCTTCTTCTTTTTTGAGGTCGGTTAAAAAAGATTTTTTTTCTAGGTATTTTCTTTCCTGATAAGGGGATGCAAGTGCACCCCTTACACTCTGCTGCAGGCGCCCATGAACTTGGTACTTACTATTCAATGGTAGTGGAACAGGTTGAACAGGCGTCTGTTGAACGGGAACCGCTGCTGCTTCAGCTCCGAAAGCTGCTCCTCCTCGTTGCGGATGCAGAAGTAGCTCGTGATGACGGACCGGCAGATCGGGCATTTGTCTAGTTTCGCTGAAAAATTGAGAAAAAACACATTTATTAACCGACTTAAAAAAATGTTTATGTTTGTTACCTCAGAACTCAGAGGAACATTATTTTTGTTAGGTTCACTATAGCTACAACATGGTCCCATATAAATTTCATCGATATTCGACCTTGGGTTTCGAAGATACATCAGAAGAAGAAGTCCAAGATCAAATATCGATGACATTTTCATGGCACCTCCTTGTATAGCTGTACTGAAACCTAACGCAAAAAGAATTTTCCAAATCGGTTTATAAATGCCGGAGTTCTGAGGAACAAACATAAAAAACAATCGAATTAAAGAACTTTCCCCTTTTTTTTCGTTTACCTACCTAGAAACTAGCAAATTGTGGTGAATGATTAAATACATTATTATTATTAGTTAAAAACGAGCCGTATCTTGAATAATGAACACAAGTTATATAACCCAACTAGTATTCTCATCACGTCGGCCGTTCATCAGAGGCCGCATCTGCAAGGCTCCGACATTGGCAGAGATCCCGGATCGGATGCGCCGGCGCAGCTTGAATAGTAATGAGGAGTTTAGTGCGCCGGCGATTGGTGTAGATGGAATTACAATAGGGTATTTGACAAACATCTTTTATATCCTTCGTTCTTTTGCCGATACGGTGGTAGAGTCATTGTAATAATTGACGTTCATATGTGCGTCAGTGATGCCAAAATAAAGAACTTTTGATCTTTGATTTATCAACATACAGCATTTTAAATAGCATTACTAATTTACTTTTTAATAACTTTTTGGTTCTGTTTTCAAATTCGACCAATATTTAACTTAATTCTTTCCATGTTTTTAGCATGGGCGGATTAAAATTTAGAGTCCAAGACAAGCGTCTAAATTCAATATAGTATAAAAATTTCCTCTCTCTATGAGAGAAGGCTCGGGTCCTAGCAGTGGGAACGAGATGGGCTGATGATGATGATGATGATAAAAGTTCCGTCTACTCTAAAAACAAACATAATATACGTAGATGCACCAACTAGTGTCTTTTAGTAATCCCTGCACGCGATTATAGGCAGAAGGCCGCTTTAAGTGAGTGTAATGACGTGATCGCATTGACCCTTCAAGCCTATCCTACAGGCACGCGCGCCTACTCGGCGCCTGCCGTGTACCCCGCGCAGCCCGCACTTGGCCGTCACGTACAGCTGTATTCCTTTTTATTAAGTCAATTTCTTGTTTGTCTTTTTGTCTGTCTGTCGTTCCGGGTGGAATCTTGCAACTCAAATTTCGAGCACTTCCCGATTAGCTATCCGGCTGAAAATTTCATGGTAGCTCACAACTCGATGACAATGCATTCTAAATTTATAAAAACGTGGTTTTTAGATTTTTTTTAATCTATTGCGGATTCTTGTTCTTTTTCCTTTTTTTTAAGTTGTACTTTCTGTGGCAGCGCGCGCACAGGCACGCGTGCCGGCACGGCAGCAGCGCGCGCGACAGCGGCTGCGCGGCGCACACGCAGCACAGCGCCTCTTCCTCCTCCGCGTCCGCGCCCGCCGTGTACCCCGTGCCGCCGTTGCATTCGCCCGTCTCGTACAGTTGTACTTACTGTGGCAGCACGCGCACAGGCACGCGAGCCGGCACGGCAGCAGCGCGCGCGACAGCAGCTGCGTGGCGCACACGCAGCATAGCGCTTCCTCTTCCTCTGCGTCTGCGCTCGCCGTGTACCCCGCGCCGCCGTTGCACTCGCCCGTCTCGTACAGTTGTACTTACTGTGGCAGCGCGCGCACAGGCACGCGTGCCTGCACGGCAGCAGCGCGCGCGACAGCGGCTGCGCGGCGCACACGCAGCACAGCGCCTCCTCCTCCTCCGCGTCTGCGCCCGCCGTGTACCCCGCGCCGCCGCCGCACTCGCCCGTCACGTACAGTTGCTGCAACGGTACATGCATTACAATCATACTTTAATTTACACCATACAAATATTACTGCCCGTGTAGCGATCACAGCTGCCACATATATCAACGACATGCCGCAAACGAAAGCTCACTGATGGCGCTGACATAAAGTAGCATTATAAACCCCCATACAAAGTAGCAGATTTCTACACAAATCCTGCATCGCGCAAACGAAGGTCGCACGACAGATAAGACGTATGCAAGTTCCAAGTCGGTTCTGTCGGACAGCTGTCCCCGGGCCAATAACACATGGCTCATTCGGAAGATTGTCCTTATTAAATGGAGGCGCATCTACAGTAGAAAACTATAACTACCTATCTATCTATCCACTACAACCAATCGTCCATACCCCTAGATCTATGTGCCCTATCTCCGTATCGTTCTTCTATCTTTTTTGACCTACCCTGTAGAACACAAAGATATATGTATACAATAAATACTACGCACCTGTAAATAATTAATTCACACATCTGATAAACCTTAACCTTAAGCGTACTACTTATTACTTTGTGAGTGTTGGTGTCTAAATAAATAAAAAAATGCTACAAAACCCTAATGCAGGCATAATCCTCTACCAATAAACTTACGAAGTTATCTCTACAATAACTTCACGAGCGGTCAAAACTTGCTATTAGAGATCTGCGTAGCATCGCATAGCACTCGTTGCCCCGAGACATCAGATATTAAGTCTCATATGCCCAGTAATTTCGCTGGCTACAGTGCCCTTCAAACCGGAACACAGAAATGTTTGTGCACTACTGGTTACTGCAATACTAGCGGCAGAATAACTTACCAACACAGACGGCCTCTAGCATACAAGAGTGCTACCACCTAGTACCGTTAACTTTAATTCACCATGGAAATATTTAAGAATCTTTTGATCCTTCTACCTCCGTCCTGGACAGTGGACGGAGGTAGAAGGATCAAAAGATTCTCGCGACCCCTGAACACTCACCTTCAAGCAGGACAGGTGTCCGTTGGCCTGCTTCAGATACTGCGCGATAATGCCGCTGGGCAGCGGACATTGCTCGTCTCTGATGTGCACTACACTCACTAGCGCCACCTGGAATACAAGTCGAAGTGTTAATATTACGCCTTCTTATTTGTGGCCAAACATGGTACAAACATTTTTCATAGAGACAAGTATGATGTAATGAATGCTCTTCCAAACTTTTCATGAATTTTCGACACACGTATTTAAGGAGTCCACGGACAAAAACGAGTACTAACTGTTTTTTCCGTGCTGCTCTTCATCTTTCATACCGAGGTGTTGAAGAAAGCGTCTGAAGTAAGAGCTGACACGATCATCCGGTCGGTTTTGCATGGAGTGTTTGCGACACAACACCTGCCAACCCTTTCGGGGGTTGCAACTCCATTTGAAATTAGCTAGTAGTAGGGTCTAGTTCACAAGGTCCGCCAGGTCCTTGCCGCGCTTCAACACTCATGTTATGGGGTGTTCATGAAATTTCGATGTACTTGCAAGCTTTCTATCCTTTCCCTCTCCCATCCTTACACTGTCAGCAACGCAACGGCGATGCTTCTGATTTTGAGTAACGGTGTCCGCGCACAATAAGGCGGGCCTTATGCTTGGTTTGCTACTACCTACTACCTGCTACTTGGTTTATACCTACGTAAAAAAAGGTACGCCGGGCGGGCGGTTCTAATATTTGATCGACATCAGAATTCACCTTTTAGGGAGGCCAGAATTTACATATAATATTTTGCAGCTTCATTCAAGAGTCAGACTTACTGTGTCATCAGGCCGCAGTTCCCTGGTGTCTCTGACGTCCCGCGCCAAGATGACGACTAGAGGGTAGCAGGTGCGCGGCGGCGGGCCCAGCTGCAGGGGCTCGTCTGTAGACAGCTTTAGCGGCATCTCGTCGTGTGGGTTGTTCCTGGAACAAAGAATGGGAGTTCGGAAAAACCGCAATACCTGCTCCACCGTGGCCTTAGTCCGGATAGGTGGATGTGACATGTTCTCTAATTTAGTGGTTCCTAAATATGCAGAGACTTCCACACAATTTTTCCTTTACAGTTTTGTGTAAGGGAGAAGTAAAACAAAGTACCTACCTATTTTTGACTAACAGTCCTTTATAGTTCATGGGCAACTAGGTACGTTTTTATAATAAAATTCTAAAATATATAACGAATCTTACAGAATGTAAATTCAAATTTCGTGTACAGACTATTCTAATGAAAAAAGCATATTATACTGTTCGTTGCATTTAGAAAACAAAGACACCTGGAACCTGAAACATTCCACTTCTGCAAAGTAGCTAATTGGTACTAAAATTATAGAAAACCAACAAACAGTAACAAAAGCTCTAAAATATGCCCATCAGTTTCTAGCCGTATCTTCTAGTAGTTCTTTTCCCGATACGATGATGACTTTAGTCATTAAGATAAATTAGACGTTCATAAGTGTGTATGTGATACCTGAACTGAATAAAGAGCTTCTGATTGATTTTGATTGATCCAAAAAGCTAGTGTGAAAAATCCGTGTCGGATCAAAAGTTGCACAACTCACCAGCTTCGCTCGCTCGCTTTACAAATTAAGGATAATGTTTGGTAAAATGTTTGTCATAATTTATAAGTAAGCAGAAGAGGCTAAGCTAAGAATTAGTCACCAGGGAGGTGGACTAACTCAAATATTTAGCAGCTGATTAGGAGTCACCTCCATATATGGATCCAGAAAATCTAGTTTTATTGACATTTAAACATGTTGTTGCCATTAAATTATGCAGATTGCCCAGGTATTACAGAAACCAGGTATGTTTGTAAATTTTTAAATTTCCAGTCATAATTCCCTAATAATAAATTAAAATTAAGTACATAGCGGTATATTTTCACTATAATAAAAATTGCATTAGTGCGTTAAGTAGTTTCCAAATATTCGAAAGCCTCTGAGAGTAGTGAGGTGTGGGGGGATGCGGGCACTTTACCTGTACCACTAAGTACTCTGTGATGAGGGAACACCGCTTGTGCACGGTAAACACACTGCGACCATGATCGTCGTAGGTTCCGAATTCCTGATGTCCTTAACCTTAACACAGGAAAACCTATGTCGGGATCCCTAAGCGCTGTTTTTGTTATTGTTTAAAACATACACAAATCGGGGGGCCAAGTCGAATCGTCCGAAACGGATAGTCCATTTACTGATCAGAAAATATCTAAGGAAGAAAGAAATTCGATATTCTTCAAGGGCGAGCACGGTGCAACAGCCTCTTTAAGACAAAAGAGAGAAAGGCGGAAGGGCATCTCTTATTGCATTGACACAACGGCAAGGAAAGCAAACTGCAATTACCATACCTGACCATAAATTGCGAAGATCAAGGTGTCGCATGTTTTGGGGTCATTGATCATTGAGGCATCTTAACAAGTAGTATACAGTATACACAAGGACGAAGAAAGGAGGAAAGAAACTCTCAGCCTGTATAATTGGTAAGAAGGTCGTGCGGAATAAAGTGCAACTGCATTTTTTCAAAGTCAAGTTCTCGGATGTTCTGGGGTTAAAGGCCGCATAATTATATTTTTTATATTATTTGCCATAAATGAGTTTTTAGTTGGATATTAATTGATAGTGGCCGCTGCGTTATCATCATCAAAGCTTTTCCTCAGATCGACGTCTTTGCAGATGGATGGACGGTGATCGAAAGAATGTGTCTTAAGTATTGTGAAGCACCAATAATAATAAATATGTAATGGTCATTAATAGTAGAATGTTGTTAAAGGTTCTTTATTTTATTTATAATTGATATGTTTGTTAGTTTTTATTTTATTATTATGTGATGTTAAGTGTATATAAGGAACTGATATAACGAATTAGTATAAGCTGTAATGTTATATATGGTATTTTGATGATAAATAAATAAATCATCATTAAATCATCAGCACCGCATTCATAGGACGACTCATAAAACACAGGGAGAGATTATGGGAAAACATAAACAACGCGTCCGTCCGGTTTGTTGGCCGATAATAATGCAACGAACAAAACCATTAAGAGTAACATAAGAAAAGACCGAGTGAGTACTGTGTATGTTAATAAGATAGTCCTCACTTGGGTGGGTGACCGTTTGTATGGTATTTACAACCAGGGCGCTACCGTGCTTCGGAGGGCACGTTAAGCGGTCGTTGTCTTAGGGCAACAGACGGGTCATGTAAGAGTCTCTTAACTGCGACACCTGGGTTGGCCACAAACCCAAACGAGAAAGGGAAAGAAGTTGCAAAACTGCAAGTTCAATGGTTCACTCAACACGTCATTCGTTGACCCGGAAACCTACTGTAGTGGACGATAGCCAACAACCCACCACCTACCGTTATTCTGTGGTTTTGTTTCATAATTATTTATTTTTATTTATATATATATTATACCTTTGGGTGAGCATTACAGTTTCCCAATTCGCCCAGCCAAGGTTCAAAAAAATACATTTTATATAGAAATTATCACTAAAAATAAACAACATAAGTACAAATTTCAAATTACCTAAAAATTATTTTAAATATTACTATATATTCGTGGACGCCTCCACAAACTCCATTACCGTTCCGTGAAACTCTACAAGCTACTACGCTATGCTACTACTCTATAATGCTCGTATAGTGTAACTGTTTGCAAGAAATGTACGTCATTCGATGATAAATATGTACATTTAAGTTGGTACTTGACAAAAAACTATCGATGCTATATACATATAATTAGATTTCACCTTCGAATAATAATTCGTAAGGTTTCACTGTTTTCTAGCTTTATTGGGACGAGTTTCCGCAATTATATCGAGAATCTGACGTCAATACACTACGAAAAAGATGTCATATATAAAAAGAGCGATTGTAGATGGAGCGACGATCTGCGAAAGGCGGCCGAAAGAAACTGGATGAGAAGAGCCGAAGACCGGGCTCAGTAGCGTTCATTAGGAGAGGCCTTTGTCCAGCAGTGGACGACTACAGGCTGATGATGATAGCTAGTGACCAGCAGTGTCATTTCTTCTTTAGCATCATTCGCACTGGCCTTTTCTTTCACCACGTCGACCTTTATTCTTAGCTTATGAACCAGAGGTCAGATTCAAGATCAATCAGTCCAATTTTGCACCAGATATAGAAGTTGTATAGTAAAGCTGAAAAGAAAGATATAGAAATTGATTCATTGTCGTTTATTAAACAGAATTTGTGTAGCACGCCCACCGGCTAGATAGAGTGACAACCTGCGAAAGGCGGCCGGAAAAAGAAACTGGATGAGAAGAGCCGAAGACAGGGCTCTGACGTTAATTAGGCCTATGTCCAGCAGTGGCGACTACAGACTGATGATGATAAACAGATTTATATGAATTACAGTCTGTCCTAATGATTAATCATCTTTTACTCTTTTATATAGGTATCTCCTTACATGTCATATACAATGCCAATACATGACAGGCTTAGACGCGAACTCTGGAACTAGATTTAAGAGGCCAGAAGTGTGCCAAAGTCTACTGTTCGTCATGATTGATTTTTTAAGGACTAGCAGCCGAGTTTATTGACATGTGGCTGAAGAACACACATCTAGACCAATTCAAGTGAAGTTACCCACATTTACTGTTTGTTCAGTCAACAAGACTGTGTGTGAAGTCTTACCGATATGGTAAGTGGTTAGACAAATACGAATAGATTACTTGTCTACATAGTGATTGTTTACGGGAGTAATGTTATATAGGTAAGTAGTTCTCAAGGTATAAAAAATAACTATATGTTTCATCAAACCAAAAAACCGACTTCAATGTATCTTCGAAGTCCAAGGTCAAATATCGATGAAATTTATATGGGACCACTTCGTAGCTATACTGAACCAAAGTAAAAAGAATTTTCCAAATCGGTTCATGAATGACGGAGTTCTGAAGTAACAAACATAAAAAAGAAATACAATCGAATAGAGAAGTCGAAAAAGTCGGTTAAAAACAGTTCGTTGGAATGGCATTTATGGAGTTGCCATAACAATATAATTTCTGGTACTATACTGTAACGTTTCTGGTTTATATGTTTTTTTTACTGTAATGTCTGATTGTTCGTGATGTCATGGACAGGGTTCCGACTGAAAATCAGTGCTAAGGTACTTAAAAATATCGTAGCGTATGCTGAGTCGGAACCTTTTCCTGACATCGTGCAACATTTCACTGGTTGTATTTATTGTTTTTTGTTTTGTCCTGATCCTAGTATGTTCAGTGTAATGTTGTGTGATGTCCCGAATAAATGTATTTTCTTTCTTTCTTTTTTATTAAACAGGACTGTTACTGGGTCAATTAGTGACCAGCTGATTAATGCTGATTAATTCATAACCGGATTAATTCATACCAACACTGCAGTATGTCTTGACCATTACCATACCAGCAGGCTAAAACCACCTACTGGTGGACTAGGCCAAGCCTGGCATTACGCGAACCCTTCCCAGGTGTCCATGAGATTTCGCCCGTATGGGCAAAAAATGCAATAATCCTCAATCCAGTCATCAATATCATATATAACTGCGTAGGGATTTACCAGATTGACATATTTAATTCTGTAGGTCAAAATCTTGTCAAAATACCTTGGTTTGCACCAAAGAAAAATTATTAAAAAATTAAATCTTTGGTTTGCACAGCTCGCCATTTAACAGACGAAGTTCGAGATATTTTGAACTGATTTGGATATAGAACGGCTATAAAATACTAAAAATAAACCGAACCAAAACGATCCAATTATAGCACAGCTTTACATACACGTGTAAGTTTTATTTGTGGTTCCTACTTCATCGGAGCTCTGCATATTTTTATGCATGAAATAAAACCTTGGATGTATAATTATTATCGTAAAAAGTAAAATATTTTTATATTCCAGTTTTACGTGGAGAATGTAAATGTAACCTATGACGTACAAGTTCATTATTATTTATTAATACAGATTTATGTTTGTTTTATTGTTTTATTAAGCAAAGATCTTTGATTATTAGTTGCGGCGTTACGTAATGGCGTTATTTGTTCATTTCGTCTATATTCGGGTATTACAGTTCTTATTGAATATGTTCTTGTAGCTTATCTATTAATAAAACTTATATATTAATATAGCTATATTAATATTCAAGCTGATAATTTTAAAGATTTTTTCTAATTATACAATATATATATATATATATATATTACTAATTTTCATATAGAATTCGCCCTGAAAGACATATCTTTTGTCAGCCTCTGTGGTGTAGTGGTTGGGAAGGTTGGCTCAAATCTCATACACCACTGAGGTTGCGGGTTCGATAACCGCGACGGGACAATTTTTTGTGAATAGAAAAACAAGCGCAAGCATTTGTTTCGTGTCTGGGTGTGACCACGCTGACCCTGCGTGTCACATGCCCTTGATTTTTTAGTCTTAGTAGACTTCCTCAGTCCTCACTCTACCTCAGTGAGTTTCCTCACAGTGTATTTCTTCACCGTTTCAGAGCGAATGTCGGGGATCGGGGAGACGGGTCTGAGCAGCCGCTCAACTACTGTCTCTCTCTAGAT
This sequence comes from Petrophora chlorosata, assembly GCA_951640565.1. Taxonomy (NCBI): domain Eukaryota; kingdom Metazoa; phylum Arthropoda; class Insecta; order Lepidoptera; family Geometridae; genus Petrophora; species Petrophora chlorosata. The sequence continues at coordinate 14,332,555 of OX621207.1, read as the reverse complement.
CTATGTGCTCCATCTTAGGCCACATCATCGCTTCACATCAGGCGAGATAGTGGCCAAACATACATCTATTAAGCTTAAAAAAAGGTTATCGGACAAATTACTTACGATGTTTTCCTTCACCGTGTTTGGAGTCAGCGTGGAAAATCTACAAATACTCAGTCTTTTAGCATAATTAAAATGCAGTTTGTGACATTTGACACTGAAGCTATTTGTTATTCTCTGACTGGAGTTAAGCAATTGATTGCGAAAGTGTCAACGATACTCCATGTCAAGGTTACTGTATGTTTTAGTTTATATAATTAATCACTTTCCTCACAATGATTCACCTTTATTTACGCGACTAGACCGATGACATTTTAATTAAGTGCCGGGTTAAGGTCAGATTGTAATGCTGGGTTTCCACGGCGGCCTATCCGTTATTTTTTTCTTTTAAAAAAAGATAGATTGAAAATACATATATTCGACAAACACGAACAAATAAATGAAATAGACACGTAAGATAAACACAAAACAGAGAGAAAGAATATGACAAAACAAAACAATACGAGGTACATAAGCCGAGGAAGTTTGTAGTGCCAAAAGGGACTATAGCTAAGCACATATGTATGTCCAATGTCGATGACATCAGACGCTGGATTTCAGCATAAATAACCCCGTAAGGTGAACGAATATTCGTCTCTCATGTGGGTGTGTGGCCAAACCTGGTGTCGGAGTATTTAGACCGCCTTAAGGCCTCCGATATAGATTGTTGACGACTGTTGTCCTAAGATAACAACCAGAATCTACAGCTTAACGTGCCCTTCGAAGTACGGTAGCGCTCAAATCTAAATACCACACAAACCGTCACTCATCCAAATGGTGTCCGTTGCGAACGTTACTTAATAGCAGATCTGTTACGAACGTTTAGGCAAGCTACGCTATGAGCGCTACCGTATCCGATCAATATAGGAAAGGTTAACAATGGCCCGGGGTAATTTCACAGCCGTCCACAGAGATATTTCACCGCGCTTAGCGCTTACTGCTTTCTGACAGCTTCTGTGTTCTATTGGGCAGGCAAAAAAAGTGCAAGTACTTTCGTGTCTGGATGTGTGGGACCATGATCCCCAGAGTTCCTGGTTCCCTAGATTTATCTTAGGAACCAGAAGAAGTAGCTAGTGTATGTAATCTATGTATTGTGACGTTGCGCGTACAAAAGTCCGTGCAGTTAGCGCGGAATCGTACCGTGGTGGGCACCCAGCTTTGCACTTCGGGCTTTTTTTACTAACATTTTCCCTTTAATTATACTTCGTTTGTTAATTACAGAATTAGCTCTAACAGCTGGTACAAACTGCGTATATAAATGACATATAATTAAGAGAAACCATAAAGTTTAACCACAACAATTATATACCTCTCGATTGTTCTATAAAATTAAATGTTTTGTTCACGTTGAATTTTTAATAACCACCTTGCGTAGATGGAATTTAACAACAAAACAGACTTAATATCTGATGTATCGGGTGATTATCGCAATTTACATCTACGCAGTGCTTTTTATGGTATTAAAAGTTCTGGGTAGCACTGAAATTGTTATGGGCAGGCGTAGCGAAAGAAAGAAAGAAAGAAATAGTAGATTGTATCATAAGGGAGCAAAATAATATTTTTACGGCGAGGGCGCTTTTTTGAATCCAGAGCGAAGTGAGGGATTCTAGAGTAGAATATATAGTATTCTTTAGTAGAATCCTGAACGTAGCGAGGGATTCAAAGTACGTCGCCCTAGCCAAAAATATATTTTGCGCCCGAGTGATACACTCTACTTTTCATCACCCACTATGAGAAAATAAAAGCGCCTCATATTTTATTGTAATATTATTATTTAATAAAACATAGAGTAACAACTAAATTGAAATTAAATAGTATCCTTTATTAAAACAACTAAAAACTTATATTTACATTTGTGACTATGGGCCGTCGTACCAGCCAGTCTTTATTCAAACAATATTTGCGTTCGATTTCTTTGGTGCTGAACACTAAGATGTTCCAAATTCAAAAAGTGCGCGGCAAAGATAATTGCGGCGCACTTATAAAGAGGATTAAAAACTCATTACTGCCCGCTAAAAGTTTCTTATAGAAAACACCACCTTTGGGTGCACATAAAGGCGAACCAAGTCGTCCTTTTCGAATAGATGGGATGAAAATACATTTATTCAGGACATCACACAATATTACACTGAACATACTAGAATAAGGACAAAACAAAAACAATAAATACAACCAGTGATATGTTGCGCAATGTCAGGAAAAAATTTCGACTCAGCATACACTAAAGTGTTTTTATATATGTACCTAGCGCTGAAGTAGTAGCGCTTACGATAAGGTGAACGACTTGCTTGTCTCATAACTCAGTGCCATAAAAACCTAACACAAGAAACTGAGAATAGGAGCGATGGCATTTGACATTTAGTCGGCACCGGGTTACGTAAAAGTATCTTCAGCTGCGTGTCAAGGTTAGGTGGCGCCGGTAGAGGTGCTTTAGTTTAACTTGCTAGTATTCTACGATACAAGCAAAAAAAGTCTTGTAGCTGTCAAGGCGAGGATGCCTGCTTTTTTACAAGTTTTTATTTAACTTGCAATGTATGTATGTATGTATGTAACTATGTTTATTCGGGTGGAATCTTGCAAGCTGAATCAGAACCACTTCCTCTTGTCCTACGGAGTTGAAAGTTTGCATACTTGTCCAAGTCCAATGATAATGCAATATTATGGTTACAGCCAGCTGTTCTGATGACGGAGACGGAAGGTGGGCAATGGAACTCCTTGACGGATTATCGTAAACATATAGTATTTGGGCTCATTTTAATCTGCTTGCGGTTCCGATTATGAATTAGTTAAAAGCTTGTCTTGAAAAAATATTTTTCAACAAAAAAACTTACTTTTATTGTACTGAGTGATGAGACGAGCAAGTCGTTCACCTGATGGTAAGCGCCACGCCTGCCTATAACAATTGCAGTGCCACCCAGAACTTTTAATGGTAACAATCTTATGTTTGAAACTGTAATAAGTTTTAAGGAGAGTGCGCATTAAATTAATTTTTAACACGTATTTCTCCTTCGTTTCTATTAAGGCACTTTCTTGTTTGTCTGTCTGTCGTTCCGGGTGGAATCTTGCACCTCAAGTTTCGAGCACTTCCCGATTAGCTAACTGGCTGAAACTTTCAGGGTAGCTCACAACTCAATGACAATACATTCTAAATCCATTTCACCTCAAAAAAACAAACTTAAAGACGTGGTTTTTAGATTTAAGTAAGAAATAACGAGACCAGCGGTAGTAAGAAACTAAACCTGCCTCTAACAGTTGCAGTGCCACCTAGAACTTTGAAATGCAGACGCCTGCTCCGCAACCACCCAGAGATTTTAGAAAGAATGCAAATAAGTTTATTATGAAACCATCTTATACTAAAAACAGAGGTAATAGGTACAGTTAAATTAAATTAGATGGTCATAAAAGGACACAACTCAACATAATGCGCCGTGACAGCGCGTTGATTTTCAGTTGCGCCCTTTTTCGTGACGAGTAGTTGCAAGTTAACTTTTTACAAGAGTAGGTTTTTAAAACGTACCAATTTATAGACAGAAAGTTCAACAAAGATAGCAGTGAGAGGCCAGGTTTGTTCCTCACACCCTAAGGTATCCCAACTGAAAATATTTAGATTGCACAAATTGCCATCGACTACTCTTAGGAGTCCTAAAAATAAATAATTTTCAGAATAAAATAAAAAAAACCGATTTCAATTTATCTTTGAAGTCCAAGGTCACATATCGATGAAATTTATATGGGACCACTTCGTAGCTATACTTAACCCAAGATTTTTTCAAATCGGTTCATGAATGACGGAGTTCTGAGGTAACAAACATAAAAAAAATACAATCGAATAGAGAACCATCTCCTTCGTTAAAAATGACTTCATTTAGAAGGTGTTATTGAATTCGCCATATTTACTTACGTACACATTCGTGATAATTTGTTTAGCAATCCACTAACAGAAATCAGACGAAAAAATAAAGTTCTTTATTTGTTGCAGTCGTTTTGTACGGCGCTGCGCGAGTGGCGCGTGGCAATTGCGAATAGGTACCTAATATCGGGATATCTAAACGTTTCTGTCTTTGTTTGCTTAGCAGCTGCGGTAGTAAATCAGGGTGACCTTGAAGTTCTAATGCACGTTTATTCTTATTAATGATTATGATAAAACATCTTGTGATTATTTTGAGGTTTTTTTTTTACACTTAATAGTCTATCTATGTTTGGCCACTATCTCGCCTGATGTGAAGCGATGTTGTGGCCTAAGCTAGAGCACATAGATCTAGAGAAAGACGACAGTTGAGCGGCTGCTCACACCCGTATCCCCGATGGTTCACCGAACATCATCCCGAAACACGACTAGGTCGCTTGACGGCATGGCTTTGTTCGGTGGGTGGTATTACAACCACGGCCAGAGCCTACCACTCCAAAGCGCGTAAGCGGGTTTCATCACGATGTTTTCCTTCACCGTTTTAGAGCGAGCGTACAAAATCTGCAATTAACTATAAGTCATTGGTGCAGGGCCGACTCGGGATTCGAACGCAGGTGCGTCGGATTGAAAGGCGCACGAGTTCCCGCTGAGCCACACTCGCTCTAGAAATTTTATTGACTAACAATACGATACTCTACCTATTTCTTCAGTTTCTGAATGTTTCTTTAAACCATTACGAATATAACTGACAACCTCTGTGGTGTAGTGGTTGGGGAGGTTGGCTCAAATCTTAAGCACCACTAAGGTTGCGGGTTCGATTCCCGCGAAGGGACAAATCGTCGCTTGCCTCTCTAACTGACGTAACTGACATTGAGCAAAATGTTCAGGGCAAGCTTTATTCGGTTTATGGTTACCTAAAATCGGAGGCAGCTCAACGTTCATCAGCGTGAGCAAAATAAAAATCTGCCTGTATATTGATCTTATAGAGTACTTCGTGTGGGTATACATTTTATTTAAATATTATTATTATTATTTAAATAATAAATTTTCAAAGCAGATACGTCTCTTTGAGAGAACTTTGTTTTCGATTTGGACGGTATTTGTTGTAACTTACGTCGGACAATTTGTACTATAAATCATGTAATAAAATTCAGGGTATAGATATAATCAGTTGTAATCAAATTACAAGTTAAAAATTTACTGATAGTTTTATAAAATAACAAATTGTAACAAAAAAATTAAATTTTTGTGTAATTTTTTTAACAAGTGTTTGTAACTTAAGCTTAAACAACAGTTTTTTTTTTCCATAACGTCATTGTTTAAAATTCAAAACATAATCAACATCTGTTTAATTAGACAACTAACAGTTTCATAAAACAATATCTTTGAGATCACACCTTAGCTTAACCTTTTTTCTAATTAAGTTATTCAGTCTTAAACATAACTTTTGATAATCACAAATTTTTTTCCTATACTTACGTATCGTAGTACGTCGATTACTTATAGTAACTAATCTAAAAATAAACGAGATGTTAAAAAGAATACAGTAAAAACTGCGAAATAGAACTGAAAACAAATTCTAAAAATACTAATATCACATTGTTAAATAGGAACTCTTAAAAATGCAAATATTCACATAATCAAAGAAAATAGACATCCTCTCGAATCATGAAAAAGGTAACCTTGCTAGAAGATCTTCTGCAACAATAATCAATTTAATGTGGAAGCGATTTGTAGAATTCTGCATGTTCTGGCAGCCTTATCACTGGCGCATCACCAGCTGTTAACGAAATCAAGTCGTCATATTTTTCTTTCACAATTTTCCGGGGAGCGTCATTAAGAAGACTTAATTCATCATTTAAGAAAGAAGACCGCTGCCGTTTTAAACTTAAAGAACGGTTTGACGTTTGGCGATGGTCAGTTTTAAAGTACAGCGTTGTTGGGTCAGTTTTACGCACATGAAATGCGGTCATTTCCGTCCAATTGATTGGCAGCCCCTCATCATCACTTCGAACTGAGAGAAGACGTAAATCTGTGGATAACTTTTTGAAGTTCAGGAAATCTGTATGACTCAGGACCACGACATCGTAAGGCTGGCTCCTTCTTGACAGTTTGTATATAGGAACCAGCTGTGACGGCACAAATACATCTCCAGCCTTCTTTAAGGTATAGCCAATTGCGCTATGGGCAGAGTCTCCCTCGTTTTGACCATGATTGGGCACGGAAAATTGCAATGTGATCTCTTCAAGATTTGTTGCATTGTTAATGGTGTACAATAACGCAGAAGCTACAATAGAGTTCCGATTTTGTCCGCTGCATCCATCAGCAAACAAATAGACGTGTTTTAGACCACGAACATCACTGTCTTTGAGATGAATATTTAAAGCCGTCGATATTTCTGAGGATCCTCTTTTGCTTTGTGCTTCATGCCAGGTGAAACAAGTGCAACCTCGTGATGTCATATCGTAGATGGTAAAATTATAGGCGGATAGACGTCTTTTATAGAAAAGCGAACTTTCGTTTGTTATTGGCAAGGATATAACTTGCTGCAAATCAAAAGTTGCGCATTGTATAGAGTCAGGAGACAGCTTAGCTAATTCTTTGCATTCGGTTCTCTTTTGACGGAACAACTTTTTTTGTTCAATATGGTTATCAAATTTTTCCTGCAATTTTAATTTATCTTCGGAATTGCCGGTACGATACGCCATGCATAAACTGCATTGATCCTTTTTGGGATGATGAAAACTCAGATTTTTTGCCTTAAAGACTCTGCGGTAGGTTGCATAACAGGGTTTTATTGCATCGTTCTCTAAAGTAGCCAAAAACATATCATACATCTTACGCAAGGATAAATCTGCATGCAAATATTCCCGGGAGGAGTTTGCACGGCAATAATGAGATTCGACCCTCGGAAATCGATCTATATGACTTTCGACGAGTTCTCTCAATTTCGAATCAGTTTTCTGACGGTCTTTGGTACGACCACCACGATGATCTTTTTCCATTGTTCCAACAGGTGTCACTTTGGCTAAAGCAGTTCGAAGAGCTCGCTGACTGATACTCAAAGTATTCAGGAAAAAATACCCACAAACTTTGAATCTTTCTCCACGAACCATTAAGTAATAGTTTAAAGTGACCTGTCTTCTAGACGTTGGACCTGCAGTTCGACGTTGAATTTTAATTTGTTCCACATGCCTTGCTATAAACTCACGTTGACGGTCAACGTTTCCTATCTTCCAATATTCTTCAAAAATTTTTTCACGATCTACAGGCGCTAGGCGATGACAGCTGCGACTTTTTCTTTCACAGGAATCTAAATTGCAAGTAGGACCAAGGCGTCGTTCTGGCACTACTTTCTTTTTGACTTGTGTCAAATATTCTTTGCCTTGATTTTTTAACTGTGCATAGTCTTTTTTCTTATTCGTCCGCTTTTTCGAAGTTGGCGCTTCCTTAGGAGCGCCTTCAACTTCAAATGATTCTGGAAGTGGCATTGCAGGTTCAGGAATATTGATGCTACTTAAAATACTGGGCGATTCAGATTGAGATCGAGTACTATGATCGTTACAAGGAGCATCGGTTATAAAATGTTCCCAACACTGTAAAATCAGACATCTAACACAAGCGCTATACACTTCCTCGTTACAGCCAAGAACTTCACATGTTTGCTGGCGATGTGTCTCAATCATGTTCGGTTTTTCGTACTGTGGAATAATAGGCTGAATTGACTGAAGTGAAGAATCATTTATGTTTATTTCGTCACATAAAGTTGGTTCATCTTCAATGCACACTGTGGCGTTGCTGGATAAAGATGCTTTTCTTGGTCGAGTCGATGGAATGACGAAATCAGGGTCATCAGGATCTTCCACATCATAATCACGAAATGGATCTTCGTCTTCGCCGTCCGATAGTTCTACATTTTGTCGTTTAACCAAATTAGAGAGTGGTTCGTCGTCGGAAGAATTTTCATCGTTGGTGTTCAGTGGTTGACTAAACTGGATATTTTGGCTATTAGCACTTAATTCTGTGGTGACCACAGTTCCAAAATACCATCTCTTTTTATAAAACATTTTAACTTTGGTACCCACACAGTTGATTTCGGCGCTTTTGACTACGCTCTTTAATTCTTTGGTGGATACACAGTTCTCTGTACCGTCTTTCCACTTTACAATCACATCTGGATATTCATCCATCTTTACAGTTAAGTGTGTATGTATTTTCTCTGCAACAATGAGAATAAACTAATTTTATTCCTATTTATAAATAACAAGATCACGTCAAGAACAAAGATCGGTGCTACCACCTTATTAATGGGTAACTAACTGTACTAAAACACTTTCGTATTAGAAATATGAATGGAACATTAAACATAGACTGTTTATTAGAAGCAGAAAAAAAAACTCCTAGGAAATGAAGCGGCACACTATGTTAGTATGATAGTAGGTTTGTATGTATTTTAAACATTAGGGTCCTATTTTTACTAACACTATGACTTACATACGTACCGCCACTTATACCTACCTACTATTAGTCATAAGGTCACTTAGAGGTCCCGATACGGCGCGGTGCATATTATTTGGTTCCACCAACGGTTCTAAACAGTGCAGAAGAGCGATAAAAGTACACAGTCCACGCAGCAGACACATGCAGCACAACATATAGCACTTACAAATACAAAATCACTAAACAAAACTTAAAATTGAATGAAGATTACATACCTGTTGACTCGTAACCGCACAGTGTTTACTCCGCTGCGTCACGCACGCACACTGTTTCCCTTACCGGCCTTTCGGCAAATGGCTCACGATCGATCGTGTCTGGAGATCTTGCTTCCCCCCCCCCCCCTCACGCCTCAGTGCTATCGCGTCTGCGAATGAGCACGCGCAAGGAACCTTTCCGCCCGCTTCCCCGAATCTTATTTGACGTAACTGAAACTTTGCCCTATCGCATAGCGATCCGAAGGATCACACTAAACGACGTATGTCACTTACGTCTCCAATAGATCTTACAAGTACTGCAAACAACGTCTTACTAAACGTCGTAAGTGACATAAGTCTTTTAGTGAGCTCTAAAATTCAAGAAAGTGTAGATACACCTGCCCCAACCTTTGTTATATCTCAGAACTGGTAACACATACAGACAGACCGATTAGATAGATCGATTCGTCTTGCAAAATTTATTAAGATGGTGTGGATAACTCAGTTTCGAAAAAAATGTCAGATACGTCAGTTAGAGAGGCAAGCGACGAAATGGTAGTCACAGAAAAAAAAGCGCAAGCATTTGTTTCGTGTCTGCGTGTTGTGGGACCATGGTCCTCATAGTTTTTGGTTACCTAGATACAGGGACTCCTAGTTAGGGGCCAGGATCTATATATGTGATCGTTGGGCGCATAAAAAAAAATAGTAAGTTTTTATTAAATATGGCTAACGTGTACCTTAACATTCTGTATAGTTAAAATTGTAAGATCTGCGCTATTTAATTGCGTTGCACTCATAAAACAAAAGATTTTACAGAGTTAAATTCATGCTTTTGAAATAATATTGCGAAATACGCCGCAAGCGTGGGCCAATAGATGTAAATCGGCGGAGTCGCAATTTATTTCTGTTTTACCACCGATGGCGTAGCCACTGCACATTGAACTGCAGGTTTGCAGATGCTATGAACCAAGATACGTTTGCATTTCATTTTGTGAGGTTGTGAATCAAATTTAATTTAATTTGGACATCTCAGACGCACGTATTTATCATAATGATGACTCTGCTACCGTATCGAATAGTTACAAGAGATTTAGTAAACTAAAATTTAAAAAACAACCGATAAAAAAAAACTTATAAAAAGTAAAAAAGCCTGAACCAATTTCGATAAAAACCGCCGCTTAACTTGGACTAGAAAAAACCTCTTGAAAATGAAAATATGTTTATTACTGCATAAACCAGCACCAACAGCATCCTGGCCACTTTGGCAGACCGAGGGGACGCCCAGATGTTTGTCCACTGGATGCGCTTGCACTCCGTGGCGCAACTAGATGGTCAGCACACTGGGTTTCTAGCGGCTCGTCTTTAATTTGGAATGTTTTAGCTTTTTAGTTTTTAGTTTTTAAATAAATAATGAGTCTTTGTTACTTGAAATAAATGAATTAATAAATAAAAATATCAATCAATTGAACAACAAAGTATTACAGTAAGTAATTAATTATCTAAATAAATACACGTTTAGGCAGAGTTAAAAAATAAACATAATGATCTACCTAATAAAGAATCTTCACTTGGCTAAGCCTGCATCGTGATACGTGGATACGATTGAACACAAGTTCGTATTTTTCCTAAAAAAACAATAGGTACAGAATATATGACAAGACACTGGGTGGCATTGATTAAGCAATGTATGACTGACATGTTTTTGAGCGTCGTACATTTTTTGCAGTTATCATCATTAGTAGGTATGCATCAGTAAACGGATGGACATAGGCCTCTCGCATAGAATAATACAGTTAATTGTAGTGTTGCGTGATGTCAGATAAAGGTCCTTGGTCATAAAACTAAGGCTGATGTATAGATAATACTGATTGTCTTAAAAATAATACAAAGTTGGGTAGACACCGAAATTACACAAACAATGGTCACAATTTAAACGTTTCACAGTCACAGAGCTACAAAAATGAGAATAATTTATATACGAATTTGATGATATGTCATGTCGAACCTAACCAAGGATTTAATGTGCCCTCAGAGGCACAGTAGCATTCAGATGGTAAATACCACACACACTGTCACAATACAAGTGACCGCAGCGAATGTTGTTTAATGCTATGCTTAGTCACGTACGGAAGCCTGAATGTAACATTCTATATGCCAGCAATGGTGCCATTCCATTTCACTCCATTTCATCAATTCTATTTCATGTCATTTCCATTTCATTTCCAATTTCCACTCCATTTCAGTTCCATTTCAATTCCATTTCATTTCCATTTCCTTTTATTTCCATTTCATTTCATTTCATTCCATTTCATTATTTCTTTTCATCATTACATTTCATTATGACGACGTGTTAGCGCACTCCGCACTGTAGGTACGAAGCTACAAGTACATAGCCGGACACCGACGGCGGGTCGTGCGTCGTTATACGTGCCGCGGCAGAAGAGATAAGTGCTATGCGATAGAAAGAGAGGCGCTCTGTAGGTTAATATGACTGGTAGGTATGCAGCGTTACGCGAGCTGAATTGAATTTTATTGCGTCATAGCAAAAGTCGCTATTTGTTTAAATTTATTTGCGGAGTGATGCTTCTGTCCCTTAGTATTCTATGATAAAAGTTAGTTCTTAGTTCAGGAGCGGGCATCCAGCGGGGTCACGGTTACTGAGTTTATGCTAAGCAGGTATCTCAAAATGTAAACATCAGCTCAAATTGTATAGGTAAATAGCGACTAGGTTTTCCTCATAGGTTTTTAAGAAACTTAGTATTTACTATTTGTAATCTACACTAATGTTATAAAGAGGAAAGATTTTTTTGTATTTTTGTATGTTTGTAACGATTAAACTCAAAAACTACTTGACCGATTTCAAAAATTCTTTCACCATTACGATGCTACAATATCCCTGAGTAACATGGTCTATATTTTATTATGAAGACGCGAACAAGTTGCGGTTGTTAGTCAATTAAATAAAATAATTTACTGTAATATATACCTAAACACATTCGCTCTACTAATTTAACTTAGTTTTATTAATTCTTAAACTGTAATATTTTTGTTATTAATTTAAGACTGATATTATTATAATTATTTCTAGATTATATGAGTTATTGCAAATCAACTGAACGGATGCAATTTACCATTGATATATACAACGTTTATCATAATATGTATATAGACCCGAAGTTGGGCTATTCTGACCGAGCATACGATTAACTTGACGTGTACAAAGGTTAGATATAGCATATTCGAAATCCCCATACAAAAGTAAAATTATTTTTATCGCAGAAATTTGCAACAACCCTAGTTTGAATGAGTGTTAACTATTATTGCGTCTCCTGGCTAGCTGCTAGGCACAAAGCATACGCTTCTATCGCGCCATGCCACAAATTAAATGTTAAAAGTCCACTTAGGATCTTACGCATTTAATAAGTTAAGTAAGATATCATGAAAGTTTTTACAGAATCAACAATCGAAAAGGAAAAGAAAAGTTATGAAAGATTAGGTACCTAACTACGTACCTTTTTAACGTTCTCCTCGGTAGGCAGTACCTAGGAATGCGGCCTATCGTTGACTCGGTTTTATCATTGCATAATCACCACGTAAACATACATGTATCATTGTAAATAAATCATTGTATTGTTTTCACAAATAAATGTTGACGACGATAGGTTTTGCTGTCAGTTATGCCACTGTCACTGCTATCATTGACGGATAACTTACCGTCTAATGCAAAGATAAAAAGGTTTTATCACGTTGCGTGAATTTGAATGATGAATATCTGGGGTGCGTTTAGGCAAGCCAGTCGTATACGTTTTAGCTGGACAAAATTATTTATACGGAGCTCAAGAAACGGCGTCATAGCTTTATTTTAAATTCAATTGACAGGTACAGCGTAACCAGACCAAAAAGTACGGTTTTTGCTACCATTCATCATCTGACTGTTCACCGTACTACATCATTCATACTTCAGCTTTGACCGTGCTTTTTGCCTTGTAAACTGTTTTTGATACAGCACTTGCTTGATTATCTCTCTAGGCTTGATAAATTTATTAGTTTACTCTGTATACTCAGTATACTCTTATTCTTTATTTCGTACTAGCTTGTACCCCCGACTTCTGTTAAAGCATGCAACCTCCGGAGATGATATGCAAACTTTTTTCATGTTACAATATGCGTCCATTTTAAAAACAAGGTTGATATTTTAAAGCTGTCTTGTCAGAGTTGTCAATAAAAAAAATTTATTACTTCAAGGAAATTGTGTTTGCATGTATTTGAAATGTTAATTTGTTCATGAAATCATATGTAAACAATCCGTAAGTGCTTCGTCCACGTAGAAATCGGTTTCTAGCTGTTTCCTGGGGAACTGTTCCTATTTTCGGGATAAAAAGTATGTCCTTCGTTTAGTTTAAATTTTAGGCAGTAATTTTCACATCTTGGACACTCCAAACGGGCTATTTGATATTTATCTAGTGTAAGTTTTATCCAAGTTGGCTGTCCTAAACGCCCTCCTGGATATTGTGATTTTGTTTTAAATGAATGTGTGATGGCATTTTGTCAATCATGCGTCTGTCAGAGTCCGGACAGCGATCATACGTCATGATTGGCCTACGTCACCCATACTAAATAAAGCATTGAGGTCTTACACTATAGAGGGATAATTACGAAGTTTTCCGACCTAAAAAAGGATAGCGCTATACAACAGGCTCTTATAAAGAACGAGGTAGAACTATTATCATATTGTCTCTATCGCGTAACCCATTTTCTTAACATTGGCCATGACATGTTAAGTCAAAATAGTGGCCCGGCGGGGTCGGCTTGTGGTTTTTTAATTTGTGTTGTGGTATTTTTTATTATTTTTAAGTGAATCTTTGTGAATGTGTACTAGAAACAATTTGGAATTGAATGTGAAAAAATATTCGGGTGTTCCATTCATGGTGAAGTGAAAATTGTACTGAAAGATTAAGTTTTCAAATGTATGTGTTTTTCTTGTGTTTATTGACGTTTTTCGGTAACTATAATTTATGTGGATGTAACTATACATCGGGTTCGACTATTAGAACCTGCATTTGAATTGATATATTCAGTTTTCGGTGTTATTTTGTTAAAACAACATTGACCAGTTTCGTGTGTCAGTGTGGCCATCGTATAAACATTTCAGTTCCCATTACGTCGGGTAACAAATTGCATATTTGTGTAAAATGTTAAATGTATTAAAATTGTGCATTATTAAACCATTTAATTGAGATATAGGTAATAAAAGTAGTTAATGATTATAGTTTTTATTTAATTTGAAATTAAAAAGTTAAAGTTTAGTAAGAAGAGAGTAGAATTGTTTTAATAGTAAAGGCATTCGCCTCTTAATGTAAGAACATAATATGTTGTAAATAAGTTCTTATTTTGTGTAATAAATTTATCTTACAGGTCCTTGCTGTCGATTACTATGGCCAATCATCCAATTCCATTGATGGATCACAATCCTACAATAAAAATGTAAGCAACGAATCTCGGATTTCTAATCCTAATTAACGCCACATAGTGAGAACGAGTTCATGAACGTAGACTTCATCATCATGTGAACGTCAAGGCTGTTCAGGACACAAAAGGACAAACCGTTTCGGGTTAGTGTAGTGAATTGACAGTTATGTATAGTTAGTGCTATCCAATACGGTGGTATGGTCAATGTAATAATTGACTTTCATAAGTACGTCTGTGATCTACTCCGACAGTATGACATTTAACTGAGACACTATGCTATTTAGAATACTTCAAGTGCTTTTTTTAACATCGTGTTTATCTATCTACCTATATCCTAAGTATCAGTTGTGCTGCAGTCTTGTAAATTATGTCAAAATACTAGTTCTTCTATTGTAAATTTTACCTGTATGGAAATAATGAATGTATGTATATTGTATAAATGTGTCATATATTTTATTTGATTATTTTATTTACCTAACTGGTTTAATCCTTGATAAACTGGTTTACAACAAAATATTAATGATTGCATAAGAAGCATACCGTAAGGAAATGTAGTTACCGCAATTTCATTCGAGCTCTGCGTTGTAGCGCCGCCACTATAACTTCAAAAAGTCGTAGGTAGTTGGTCTGTAAAAGGTACGAAATCTGTACTATTATTCTGTGGCCACGCTAGAACGTATTCATTACTCGGCCACCTAAAAGAGACCTTCACCTTTTGATCTGTTTACAGGAGTCTATCATAAAAAGTAATTTCTAGATTTTTCGACAACATATGCATATTCCCTATATCCCTATTCTTTCACTCTGGGGTACAGAATAGTACAGATGTCCTACCTTTTACAGACCAACCACGAACTTCTGAAGTTATAGTGGCTGCAATGCAACGCAGAACACGTTACATTTTCATTCAAGCGAATGGGAGAATTTTTCATAGGTATGGTAACACTCCAAAATTACTGTCAAAAAACTATTGCTGTCCAAAAGTGTTACGCTGTCAAGGACTCTATAGTGTTATTCCTCAATGAAATAAAGACTAACTACAAACAGAAGTAACAACTTTTTTGGCGGACGTAATTAATTGCGTAAATAGTTAATTATTAGAAGCTTTTATTTATCTTGCAATGTTTGGGTCAAATCTTGCAACTTGAATCAGGACCACTTCCTCTTATCCTACGGACTTGAAATTTTGCATACTTGTCAAAGTCCGATGACAATGCATTATTATGGTGACAGCCAGCTGATCTGATGATGGGAACGGAAGGTGGGCAGTGGAACTCCTTGATGCATACCACCTCAAAAATAGGCACATTATTTATTGGTGGCCCTTCTGTTATTGACTGTTCTCATAAGATGAGAGCAAAGGTCATTGACCTTGTCACAAAACAGCTGTTACATGGTTATCACGTCATGGTTTTTACATTTCGCGGAAAAATCTTTACGAGAACTTTTCATGAATGAAAAACTGCGAAATTTAAAAACTCGTAGAACTAACATTGTTCGCCGTGACGTGCAGAATTTGCACCTTTCGGGCTTATACACATATTATGATACAAATTGTACATATATATCAATGGTAAATTGCATCCGCGCGAAGTGCGAAGTCGGGGCGGTAGTTTATTATATTATTCAGTAGAAGGGATAGTATATCTTGAGTGGTCGCACGCCTTTTCAACCGACTTCAAAAAGGGAGGAGGTTCTCCGAAGGTATGTTTTTTTTGTATGTTTGTTACGCATTACTCCGCCAATCATGAATTGATTTTGATGATTATTTTTTTGTTTGGTAGGTCATACTTCAGAGGTATCATTATTGAAATTGATTTAGCACTTTAAAAAAATAAAATAACAAAAACAAAAAATATAAGTTTAGTCTTGAAGTCGCTTTTTGTTTTTTTCTAAAAATTAATTAAACACTGAAGCGGTTTAGCAAAATAAAGATAAGGTTAAAAATACTATGTAGCTGCAACTTCCTCGTCGCTGCACTGCCGGCCGCAGCCGTCTCCTCCGGTGTGAATTAAGCCTTATAGTCTGAAGATATCATGATGAGTAATGTCAGTCGGTCATACTTAGCTTCTAAATAAATACATAGATTGTATGGATATCTATGCCAGGTTGTACTCTCTCGGGAAATCAAACCGGCACTCGCTAATTCAATACCGGATGTTTGTGCGCGAATCTGTATGTAACCCGGTCGCGACAGTACTGTTGGTTTAGTATTGACCATTAGCAGTTCGTATGTGGTCAACAGTTTAATAAGCTCGTTGAATGGGGTTACAAGGTCATGAGGTAGCTTCTAGGCGAAAAAAAGAGTGGTTAATAAACATTCGACAGCGGGGGTTGAATCAGGTTTTTTTTATGTAACGAAGTGGAGAGATGAGCAGGTCGTTCGCCTTATGACAAACAACACACGCCTGCCTATAACAGGTGCAGCGCGCCACCCAGAACCTTGTTTTGCAAAATTCTGCGCAGCACAGCACTGCGCTAGTATACCTGAGTTAATTGTTCTTATGTCTCATATTCCCTGGTACGACGTTAAAAATGCATGACATGAACAAGGTTGACAATGACGGCTTCACTACAGTGGAGAAGAAGAAGCGTCGACTCCGACCGAGCCGCAACCAACGTGGCACCGCCCCGCTCACGGCGTCTACACTACGTGCTGTGGAGCCTACAGTATCCATCTACCTCTCCCGCTTGAACCCCGAAACATCAGGGGATGAAGTGTTGAAGTACATCAAAGAAACGCTTCATGGACGGATCCAGGGACAGATAGCAATGCGACTGTCGAGGCTGGAGTCGACTAGGACCACTGAATTTAAGTCCTATAGGCAGGGATATTTCGGTTAGGGTTAACAACCGTAATATAACTGTATTAATCGATTTGAGATAACGGTTAACAGAAACTTTCGGTAACAGAATGATTTCGGTTAACAGAAACCGCAATGATATAGGTTTTTTCTCGCGTGTGCATTTTACCAAAGAAAACTAAATATTACTACATTTTACTAGCCACTGCCACAAACTGGCAAACGCACCGTACGCGCGGCGTTGTCCCGCTGGAATCGTGTATTTCTCGCTCGCTCATTCGCAACGTACAAGTCCCCTATGGCGAAAGAGATAGATAGATTTGTTGTTGACAGTGTTTATGTCGCCGATGCGCCACGCGCCGGCCGTTTTTTTCGGTCGTGTTGACAAGTTTATTTAGGTACTTACTCTTTCGCTCGTAATTATAAATCATTCCCCGCCCGGTAGATAGTTATTGTCTGATATTGTGGTTATCTAACTTGCAATAAAATAAAGTGTACCTAACACTACAACGCTATACGTAAATTACCAAGTTACATACTTTTTTTATCCTAATCCTAATTAATTTAATTAATTTAATTAATTTAATATAATATAAAACTGGAAGACCATAATAGCGACAGAAATAGAAGTGGTACTTGCCGTTATGGTGGGGGGGGAGTGTTTGGTACCGTTGGATAGAGGGTGTTTTGAAACCAACCAGAAAAATCCAAAATCACCAGAAAGTGGTTTCCAAGATGGAACTGCTCAGGGGATCTCGGAAACTATAAATCGGATGGGGGTACCGCTTGAACTAAATATGCCCCAAAACCTGGGCAATTTTTGAAAATTTGAAAAAAAAAGATGGCCGCCATACAAAATAAAAATGTTAATAACTTTTGAATGGTTAGAGATAGGTATAGTGCTGTTCGTTAGTGGTGCTCGACCAAATGTCATAGAGGGCGATGGGGGAAATTTGAAAAAGTTGGAAAAATAAAAAATAAAATAAAAAATGGCGGCCATTTTGAAAGTTGCTCCGATCCGACTGAAGTTTTGCATAGGGGGGTTTTCTGGGTTGTAGATTACGATTATGAAAAAATTATTTGGATTCCGCCATTTTTCAAGATGGCTGCCATACAAACGTTTTTTTTTCATGACAAAATAGGTGAAAATAATATGCAAATAACTTTTAAACGGTTAGAGATAGGTATAGAGTGATCGACCAAATATCATAAAGGACCATAGGGGAAATTTGAAAAAGTAGGAAAATTAAAAAAAAAGAAAAAAAATGGCGGCCATTTTGAAAGTTGCTCAGATCCGACTGAAATTTTGCATCGGGAAGTTTTTGGGGTTGTAGATTACGATTATGAAAAAATAATTTGGATTCCGCCATTTTTCAAGATGGCCGCCATACAAAAGTTTTTTTCCGAACAAAAAGAATAACTTTAAAACCGTAATCGATACGGAGTTTCTATAAAAAAAGCAACACCCCCCACGCGAGCTGCTTCAGCAGCTCGCGCACGCCACAAAATCACTTGGATTCCAGCAATTTTTAAGATGGCCGCCAAACAAAAGTTTGTATTCAGAACAAAAAGGGTAAACAAAACTTTAGAATCATAATCGATAGGAAGCTTTTAAAAAAAAACAGCAACCACACGCGAGCTGCTTTAGCAGCTCGCGCACGCGGCGAAATACTAGTAATATTATAAATGCGAAAGTTTGTGTGTGTGTGATGTTTGTTACCAGGTATCACCGTAACTACTGAACGGATTTTGATGAAATTTGGAATAAAGATAGTTTAAGCACTGAATTGAAACATAGGCTATGTTAATTTTTAAAACTCAACCCCCAAGAGGGTGAAGGAGGGTGGTAAAGTTTGTATGGAGCATTTTTATTCCTTGTTTCAATTCGGTCAAAACTCGGTACAAATAAACTTTAATATAAATAATGAAATACGTATTTTTTATTTTTTCAAAACTACCCCTAGGAAGGGTGCATGGGAGTTTTAAAGTTTGTACGGTTTTTTTCAGTGTATGCTTTATTCCGTGGTTGAATTCACTCACAACCCACAACAAATAAACTTTAACATAAATCTTAAAACACGTGTTTTTTTATTTTTTCGAAACTACCCCTAATGAAGGTGTAAGGGCGTTTTAAAGTTTGTATGTTTTTTTTTAATTTTAGTTTTATTCATTCAAATTCGGTACAAATAAACTTTAATAATTAATTAGGCATTTTTTATTTTTTCAATACTACCCCTAGGAAGGGTGCATGAGAGTTTTAAAGTTTGTACGGTTTTTTCAGTGTATGCTTTATTCCGTGGTTCGATTCACTCACAACTCAGAACAAATAAACTTTATTATTTTATTATTATTATTAACATTAAATTTGGATACATGTTTTTTTTAAACTACTCATAAAAATGTAATGGCGTTTTAAAGTTTGTATGGTTTTTTTTTAATTTCAGTTTTATTCATTCAGAACTTGGTACAAATAAACTTGAAACTAAATAATGAAACACGTATTTTTTATATTTTCTATACTACCCCTAGGGGGTGTGCAATAAAGTTCTAAACTTTTTACGGAAAATTTTATTTTATTCACTCAAAACTTGGTTTAAATCCTAATCACAATATGGTTTCTTATAATATAGAACGTATTATGTAATATATAATATAATACATAATGTACCTAATATATAATATACAAAAATTTTTTTTCGCCGCTCGCTTGATGGCTAGCACAACGCTTCACCAGAACAATTATTGCAGTGCCACCCAGAACCTGAATACCATAAAAAGCAATGCGTAGCGTAGAGACATCAGATATTAAGTCTCATATGCCCAGTGATTTAACTGGCTACAATGTCCTTCAAACTGGAATAGTAACGCTTGCGCACTATTGCTTGGCGACAGAATAATTGGCAAAGCTTTGGTAAAGTTTGTATGATATATTTTTATTTTAGGCTGATTCAATCAATACTTGGTACAAACAAACTTTAAAATAAGTAATAAAACATATTTTTATACCTACCTACCTTTAGAAAGTGTGCAAAGGAGTTATAAAGTTTGTATGTATTTCATTTTAGTTCGGTTCACTCAAAACTCGGTTCCAAAATGTAATATAATTCATAATGTAAAAAATAATGTAATATTTGATATAATACATAATGTTATATATATAAAAAAAAATTCGCCGCTCGCCTGATGGCAAGCACAACGCCTGACCACTATAAACAAACTTAATACCATTAAAATCACTGCGGAGAGCTGCACCCCGAGACATCATATATTAAGTCTCATATACCCAGTAATTTTGCTGGCCACAATGCCTTTCAAAGCGGAACGCAGTAATGCTTGCGCACTACTGCGTGGGAGGGCGGTTGCTGTTTATTTTTAAAAACTTCCTATCGATTACAGTTCTAAAGTTTTGTTTACCCTTTTTGTTCTGAAAACAAACTTTTGTATGGCGGCCATCTTGAAAAAAAGCTGGATTTCAAGTGATTGTGTGGCGTGCGCGAGCTGCTAAAGCAGCTCGCGTGAAGGGGTGTTGCTTTTTTTTATAAAAGCTTCCTATCGATTACGGTTCTAAAGTTATTTAAGTTCAGGTGTTCTGAAAAAAAGACTTTTGTATGGCGGCCATCTTGAAAAATGGCGGAATCCAAGTGATTTTGTGGCGTGCGCGATAATAATAATTAATAATTGTTATTATTATCTTATATCTTAATTGTTGTTGCTAAAGCAGTGGGGGGGTGTTGCTTTTTTTTCATAGATGCTTCCTATCGACTACGGTTCAAAAGTTTTGTTTGGCTTATTTTACCGGAAAAAAAACTTTTGTATGGCAGCCATCTTGAAAAATGGCGGAATCCAAATTTTTTTATAATCGTAATCTACGACCTAGAAAACTCCCCGATGCAAAATTTCAGTCGGATCGGAGCAACTTTGAAAATGGCCGCCAATTTTTTTCTTTTTATTTTTTATTTTTCCAACTTTTCCGAATTTCCCCCGTTGCCCTCTATGACATTTGGTCGAGCACCTTATACCTATCCCTAACCATTCAAAAGTTATTTACATTTTTATTTTGTATGGCGGCCATCTTATTTTTCAAATTTTCAAAAATGGCCCAAGGTTTGCGGCATATTTAGTTGAAGCCGTACCCCCATCCGATTTATAGTTTCCGAGATCCCCTGAGCAGTTCCATCTCTATGACACCTTTCCATGGATTTCGGATTTTTCTGGTTGGTTTCAAAACATCCTCTATCCAACGGTACCAAACACTACCCCCCACCATAACGGCAAGTGGGAGATCAATTCTGTCAATATGTCATATGCTTTATATTATATTAATTAATTAATTAATATCGAACAGCCAAGGTCATTCGAGATTAGGTCGCTACCATGTGCAGCGCATACACTGCAAATGTGTATTAAGGACGCTTTATAGAAAGATCGAGAATCGGAGTCCATTATTGAGACATGCCGCCAAGCGGTCAAGGTTTTACGTCGCCCCCTAATGAACCTTAAAATAAGAAAAGAAAATTAAAAAAAAGCAGTTCTGGACTGCCCAACTCGTTGGACTTCGACATATTACATGTTAAAAAGATTATTAGAACTAAAGAAAATTTGCAACGATTCCGTTGAAATAACTGCTATAATAGACGAGGATACGAGTAATTATACATAGGTTAGGTCAAGACGTAAAATGAATTTAACTCGTGATAAAAGATCGCACACTACCGATCTCTTTCTAAATCAAATAAATGCGTACACACGAGAAAATACCGTATAATATTGGTATTGTTTCGGTATACACTTTCATTTGGTAACAGTTTTAATAGGTTATCGTTTCAATCGGTAATCGGTTCAAACGGTTAACCTTAATGAATAGGTTTTCCGATCCCTGCCTATAGGGTCCAAGTTCCAGCGGTGCATAAGGGACTGTTCCTGAATTCTGACTTCTGGCCTGTAGGAGTAGTATACCGGAGATACAGGGAAGGAGCGAAATTTTTGAACCCTGTGAAGTAGTGTGTGGTTTATTTAATGTAATTTTATATTTTTGTATGTATGTTAGTCTGTAAGGTATATATTCTATGGGCCTCTGTTAATTTTACTTTGTTGTACTTTAATATTGCCTGAAATAAAGAGTTTAATAATAATAATTGCGCAGTAATTACGCTGGCTACAATGCATTTAAACCGGAACACAGTAATGCTTGCGCACTAATGCTCGGCGACAGAATAACTGGCAAAGCGGTGGTACCAACCAAGACTACCACCTAGTACAGATTATAAGTTCTTAAGGCACCTTGAATATTAAAGACTAAAATAAATCACGGGTTGAACCTGGACGAGAATGCCGATGTACGCTGGGCCGAGGTACGTGACATAATGTAAAAGAATGCTGAAAACCCAGCATTTAGAATTAAAGGGGGAAGGTTCTAAAAGTGACGACATGTTGATGACCTGACTTCAAAAAGGACATCGCGGAAGAGTGCAAATTGTAAAAAATATTTACCTATTATATTTAGTGGCATATGAGTGGAATGATAATGACCAGACCACGCTCCAACATCACAAGGAGTCTATAAATAATTAATGAATAACGGAATATATTGAGATATTTATAGTAAATAAGAGGAGTACGTCTATTATAATTAAATTAATATTAACTTATCGCACCATTAGTAAACGGATTGTGAGATGTTTTTTAATTAAATAAATAGCTTAATTTAGAGCGTGTGTGGCTCAGCGGGAACTCATGCGTCTTTCGATCTGACGCACCTGGGTTCGAATCCCGACTTGGCCCTGCACCAATGACTTATAGTTAAGTGCAGATTTTGTACGCTCGCTCTAAAACGGTGAAGGAAAACATCGTGATGAAACCCGCTTACGCGCTTTGGAGTGGTAGGCTCTGGCCGTGGTTGTAATACCACCCACCGAACAAAATCATGCCGTCAAGCGACCTAGTCGTGTTTCGGGATTATGTTCGGTGAACCATCGGGGAGACGAGTCTGAGCAGCCGCTCAACTGCCGTCTCTCTCTAGATCTATGTGCTCCATCTTAGGCCACATCATCGCTTCACATCAGGCGAGATAGTGGCCAAACATAGATCTATTAAGCGTAAAAAAAAAAAATGCGGCATACGCGTACGCACACGAATTTACGATAGTGTTCAAAATATTTGTTGTAAATGGTGATTATTTTTAGGGTTCCGTACCCGAAGGGTAAAACGGGACCCTATTACGAAGACTCACTGTCCGTCCGTCTGTCTGTCTATCTGTCTGTCTATCTGTCTGTCTGTCTGTCTGTCTGTCTGTCTGTCTATCTGTCTGTCTGTCTATCTGTCTGACTGTCTGTAACCAGGCTGTATCTCATGAACCGTGATAGTTAGACAGTTGAAATTTTCACTGATCATGTATTTTATAACAAATACTAATAAACAAAATAAAATAAATATTTAAGGCGATAATAACTATTTAATACGTTTTTATAGATAATGGTACTGAACCCTTCGTGCGCGAGTCCAACTCGCACTTGGCCGGTTTTATTTTATGGAACCGAGCAACGAGACAAATCAGTCATTCACTTGGTCGTTATTTGAGAGACTATGTCAGTATTGAATATTGTTGATGGATAATTATGAAAATACTGAACAGATTTTGATTAAATTTGGTATGTAAGTGCATTAGGTCCTGGAAAAGGACATAGGCAACTTTTTATCTCGGGAGACCGCGGATAATTAATACAGTATAATGCATTCACAACATACAATTTTTCAATCTTTTATCTATGTATCAGAAATGTTATATCCTGGGCTACATAAAAAACAACATTGTTTATATAGCTATCTCTACTAAACAAACCAGGAAAGTAATTTCTCTAGTATAATCACAGAATACTAAGGGACAAGTATCACTCCGCAAAGAAATTTAAACAAATAGCGACTCTTGCTATGACGCAATAAAAATCAATTCAGCTCGCGTAG
Source organism: Petrophora chlorosata (assembly GCA_951640565.1). Classification (NCBI taxonomy): domain Eukaryota; kingdom Metazoa; phylum Arthropoda; class Insecta; order Lepidoptera; family Geometridae; genus Petrophora; species Petrophora chlorosata. The sequence continues at coordinate 14,308,640 of OX621207.1, read as the reverse complement.
CGCTGCATACCTACCAGTCATATTAACCTACAGAGCGCCTCTCTTTCTATCCCATAGCTGTCATCCCTTCTAATGCGACACGTGTAACGACGCGCGACCCGCCGTCGGTGTCCGGCTATGTACTTGTAGCTTCCTACCTACAGTGCGGAGAGCGCTAGGCCTGGTATAATCCTAACCACTCAATAGCCTCGAACGACTCGGAAACATGATAAGATACAATACTATATCCGATATAAGGAAGAAGAATCAAGATGAATGACGCGCGCTCCATCGTCGATAAACCAAAGAGGAAGCTGAACGCGTTGACATTTGAAGAGGAGGAAGAATGGTGCCGATCAAAGATGACGTACCGACTAACCTTCTAAAACACGTGATAATCCAATTAACAGTTCGTTTTTTTTTATATAAATATTTACATAATAATACATGATTATCAGTTTGAATACTTTTTAGGGCACTTTGGAATAAATACTTCTTTTTAAATACGGCCAGCGATCACATACATAGATCCTGGCCCCTAAGTAGGATTCCCTGTATCTAGAGAACCAGGAACTACGAGGACCATGGTCCCACAACACTCAGACACGAAACAAATGCTTGCGCTTTTTTTCTATACACAAACATTCGTCCCGTCGCGGAAATCGAAGCTGCAACGTCCGCGTTGTATGAGATTTGAGCCAAGCTGCCCAACCACTACACCACAGAGGCTGACAAAATCCTTCTGCATTCTGCATTAATTATTCTGTGGTTCTGCTGAGTGACACAACAGTCGCCACGTGCTTCGCCTCCACTCTAGATTGTATCCATATATAAACAGGTTTGTCGTTTGACAAATTTGGTTTATTTGGCAAATTCTGCGAAGGTCAATATGTTTCGCAAAAGTTTTTTACTAACTGCTTTTTTACTGGACGAAGACCTTTTTTGTTACATCGAGATTAAAAGTGGATGTGATTGACTGATTGGTTATCGTGTTTGTTATTGTACCGGGACAGTTTTTTTTTTATGTAACTTAATGACGGGACGAGCTGGTCGTTTGCCTGATGATAAGCTATACGCCAGCCCATAACAATAACAGCACCACCCAGAACTTTGTTTTGCAAAATCCTGCACGGCGCTGCACTGCGCTCGTCACCCTGAGACAATTAGCTGTTGAGTCTCATAATGCCCAGTAATTTCGCTGGCTACAATGCCCTTCAAACCGGAACACAGTAATGCTTGCGCATTACTGCTTGGCGGTTGAATAACTGGCAAAGCGGTGGTACCCACCCAGACGGCCTCTCGCATACAGGAAACCTACCACCAGTAAAGTTTGCAGTTAATTTGCAGGCGCTAGTACCATCGCAATGTCAGTAATGTCGTCATTGGACCAGTGCTTTGGAAATACGCACAAAAAATCAAATCACAAATAAGTCAGAGGTTTGAAAAAAATTATATGACGTTTTTATAATGAAGTTCCATTCATCCATTCATTTGTTTTTATAATGAAATCCTAAAAAGTGTAACGGCGCTCACAGAGAGTTAATTAAAATTACGAGTGAAAACTATTTATTGAAACATGCATTTTATACTGTTAGTAATTATATAGAAGGCAAAGAATCCTGAAACATTCCACTTCTGCCAAACAGCCAACTTATAATATTGTTTAAAGCTAACTTTTATATTGCAACAATAACATCTTCTGAGTAGTGGTTCTTTTTTCGGTAATGTGGTAGTGTCATTGTAATTATTGACGTTCACAAGTGCGGCTTTAGAGTCAAAATTGAATACTTAAAGAACATTTTAACTTGAACTTTGAAGAAGTAAATTGTACTTATTACCTTTTTTGATTGTTTTTTTGTTAATATTCATCTTGACTTAAACTCGACATGGACGATGATTTAGGTACTTATTGTACAATTCTATATTAATTATTGTTTATAGAAAAGCAGATAACAATCAAAATATTCGACATCGATTTACCGTAGACATCTACAATGACCATTACAATGTTCATTAAATTGGGTTATGATAAAACAGCCATATGTTACTTAGTTCGTAGTGAATGGTTACAAGTTGGAACTAAAGATGATAGCCAGAGCTGGGTGCGTGCTACATCTTCGACCGCATCGTCACTTCCCATCAGGTGAGATTGTGGTCAAACGCAGACCCAGTATGTTGTAAAGAATCACATCCATGCGAAGCGGGGGCAACTGAGGGGAATTACAGCTGTGTCAATTAAATTAACAATTAAAGTACAAAAGACCGGTGTCACCCCAGGGTGACATTGGCAGCATAAAGAATAAAGTAATTAATTAACTTTGTGAATATGGCAAGCGCGCGCGCCGCAAGTGTGGATACATCTAAGTTTAACCGCATGTGGCCGGCTGCACCTAGTTGTAGCCGGCTAAAACTAGGTGTAGCCGCACTTCCGCTATTAACCGTAACATAATTATACATTCGGTAAAGAAGATTTCTTATGTGAGAATGCAAATATCTATAATAATTATGAATATTCTAATAACTTTTCCGGCAACAAACTGTCTGCAGTTATCACATTAATTTAGTATGCAGACGATGGCTGGTTCCGTGTCCGTGTACAGACAGATTTTATAAGTGTCAAAGAACCATATAAAATACAATGACTGCTGAAGCTTACTTTACTTATATATTATACTCTACTTTGTTCGTTGTCTTTAATTTTTTAAAGAAATCTTAAAAACCCTTCTTTTGGAAGCTAATAAGGCGAAAATAGAAAAGGCTAATAAGGCGAGCAAGGTCCGCTGATGGCAAACGAAACATATTATGAACGAATAAAATAAATAATAAATAAATAACGCCCAACGATCACATACATAGATCCTGGCCCCTAACTAGGATTTCCTGTATCTAGGAAACCATGAACACACCCAGACATGCATGCACGCATAAAAGCATGCAAATGTTTGCGCTATTCTTTTTTCTTTACACAAACATTTGTCCCGTCGCGGCAATCGAACCCGCAACCTCAGTGGTGTATGAGATTTAAGCCAACCTGTCCAACCACTACACGACTACAGGCTGCCAAAATGAATTAATGGTTTATTTTCCAGAGTAGGTATAGGTTACTTTACATACTTTGTATAATAGGGGACCGGACAACTTTTCAGAAAGTGTTTTAAATTAACTACAATGAGTATATAAAGCCATGAAAAATACTATTTTAATTAAATAACGATCTAAAAGTACCTAAAACTATGTTTAAATATTATGTAACAAATATTAGGTAATTACTTTATACACCAACTGACCGCAAATTTTTACAATTTTATTCCTGTCCATCCAAAGGTTGCCTGTAAGAAATTGCACATAGCGATAAGGCCGCCCATTGTTCTACCACTATTATTTGTAACTATAAACTTCTGTTTCCTGTTTTGGTGATCAATAAAGTATTATTGTATTGTATTGTATTGTATTGTATTGCCGCGCAAAAGGTCACCTCAAAACTTGTGATGTCATATGTAGGTAGAAAACGACAAAATCTTCGAAATAAAACTTGCACAGAATTCTAATACGTTTTGTGAAGTTTGGGGACTATATTGTAGCAATGGAACGAAAAAATTAGCAAAAATACATTTTATGAAAACAAAAAACGTAAAATAAACACAAGCTTGACTCACGGCATTTGCCTACAAATGACGTCATGCGCTGTGATTGTTGTTTCGTTTGAGATGAAGAACAGATTAAAAATGTCAGAATTATTTATTGATTTAAAAATATAAATCATTATTATTTCACAAAAATATTGATTGAATGATCTTTCTGGTTCGACGAACATTCATTCTAACTACACTTTAGATTTTTTCTCGATTACTGTCTGATCCCCTATTATTTGTTTGATCTCAACACACACGAGTCGTGCAAATATGAAAAAAATACAAACAAGAAAGTGACATATTAAAAACATAATCTGAATACCACGTTTTTATGCGCCTTTTGAAGTTAGGTCAGCATTGTATGCTAATAAATGTATTTAGAATGCATTGTCATTGAGTTGTGAGCTTCTCTGAAAGTTTCAGCCGGATAAATAATCGGGAGGTGATCGAGACAGACAAACATGAAAGTGACTTGATAAAAACGTGGTATCGTGGTAAAAATAATTACAATCATAACATGATGGTATGTTACAATATAATATTGTTAATGTAAGTAAATTATATTGTCTAAATAGGGTAAATACTAAATACTAACTAGCATCGTAACACAGGTCTATCCTAGTATGAATGCTGGTGATTATCTTATATTTATTTTATGTGTCAGAATTATGTACGAGCTATTTTTATATCATAAAATTAGCTGTGTTATTCAATTAAGATATTATATTGTATTACATTGTTTTGCTTAAATAAATAGAATTAAAATTAAATAAATAATAATAATAACAGATCCAGTGCCTTCAAGTTTTTTAACAACTGTGTGACTAGACGTACTCTTTATTCGTCGCCCATAACTTCGCAAAATCTTGTGCGGCACTGCACTGCGCTCATCACCCTGAGACAATAGTTCTCAAGTACCATAATACCCAGTAATTTCTTTTAGAACTGTACCTTTCAAACCGGAACACAGTAATGCTTGCATGGTGGTTAAATATCGCTGGCGACAGTGACATTCAAATCAAAATACAGCAAGCAATCCGGTTCTATGTAGGTTGTTCCGGATTCTAATGATTCTATTATGAATTATCACAAGCATGCTTGAGATCACGTGCCTCTGTGATTACTTAATTGCTATTGACTTTAATGAGAATTGCCTACTAATTGATTCTTTATACACCTTTCAATTAAGGTTCTGATCAAAACCCCTGATAATTGCTTAATAGTAAAAAATGACAGTAAACTATCGAATTTTTGAATCTTTTTATACTTGTATGAAAGTTCTATTTTTTTGTTTTTTATCGAGATCTAGCTACGCTAAGATATATAGCTGTATCTGTTCTAAAGTTCTTATTTTCTATGTCTCTGATAAGAGATTTAAAAAAGTAAATACCATACAAATAAATACAAAGTTTCGTAAGTTGTACGATCAGGTCAAAGGGCTCGAGACCCAATATCAATTACCCAGCAGTGACAACGTATTGAACTGATGAAGATTCCCTAAATTAATGAAGGAATCGACGTGATTTCGAAGCAAGAAATCGCCAAATTGTCATAGTGAATTGGGGCCCTGGGCCAGCAACGTCGGCATCAACTTCGGCAATGCTTTTAGTGTTGCAGTGTGTCCATAGATGGCAGTGCCCGCTTTCCATTAATTGGGCCGTCTGCTTGATTGCTAAATATTTCTATAACCTTGAAGCACTTACTTGGCAAAGTTCAAGTGATCTGTCGCCAGGATCTCGCCAAGAGAGCCCCACAGCGTCCTGTGGAGTTGTCTGACCGGCGCGCCCCACCAGCTCGCGTGCCAGTACCGAACTGTTGAGGATATCACGCACTCCACGCCTGGAACAAAGAGAAGGAGTATCACAACCAATTTCTTTTAGCATCTTCTGGGTCAAGGACAATTCAAGGCCATGTGACATGACATCCACCATCCCGCTATAGGCCAGCGTGGTGGAGTCGTGGAGGCCCATACTCTCCCTAAGAGAGAAGGTCCGGGAACAGTGTGGGAACGTAATGGGCTGATGCCTATTTCGTTCGTTCATCATGTGATGATAGGCAGAATAAACAATCTGCGACCCCACCGATGAGCTCTTGCAAAATCACCCTTCTACCAATATTAGCTCCACTTAGAGTCACCATTGCGTTATCAATACGGACTTGATAAACATAAAGTTAAACAGGTAATCCGTCAACATTGCGGCTGTGTGACAAATTCGAGTTTTGCTTCACGTCCACACGCCGATCTACGCGATTGTACTTCTGTGGCACTGGCAAGGTTCACTAGTAGCTACGATTCTACTAGGTGGTTTTGGTAGAGTATGCGAATGACGGCTGGGTAGGTACCGCTTTACAAGTTATTCCGCTGCCAAGCAGTGCGCAAGCATTACTGAATTCCGGTTCTATCTATTCTATTCTAAGGGCACTGTGCCAGCGAAATTACTGGGCATTACAATACATAAAATTTTTCTAACAAAAGTTCTAAAAAAAAACCCCTCAGTTTCATGCCGTATCTTCTGAGTAGTGGTCTTTTTTCCGATACGGTGGTAGAGTCATTGTAATAATTGACGTTCATAAGTGCGTCTGTGATGCCTAAAATAAATAAAGAACTTTTGACCTTTGAACTTAAGAGCTATTGTCTCAGAGTGATGAGCGCAATGTCGCGGAGGATTTTGCATAGCATTCTGGGTGGTGATGAAATTGCAGCCGTGTTGTTTACCATCAGGTAAACGACCTGCTTGTCTCACTAAATTCTATTAAAAAAACACATGGGCCGCAAGTTGCATACACCTTGTTAATCGGTGTCTCGTGTTTTGCCTCGCGTGCAAACACCCGCACGTGAGTGTGCAACCATTCTCACGAGTGTGTTGTGCAATGAAGGCGGTCCACCGTGCTACACGCGGTACAGCTGAGTTCACACGGGCCACTAGTAGCCCAACATGACGTCCAAATGACACGTATGTGGCCGGACTTATATTCGAAACTTACAAAAGCATGTAGCAGCGTTAGCAAGTTAAGAGCAAGAGAAGCTGATTGTCGATACGAACAACTGAACTCAATAGTGGTAAATTATAAATAAATAAATACGCCTAAAAGTCAGAAACATAGACTCTGACTCCAAACTAGAATTTCCTGTATCTAGGGAACCAGGAAGTATGAGGACCATTATCCCACAACAGCCAGACACGAAAAAAAGGTTTACGCTTTTTTTTTCTGTGCACAAACATTTATTCTATCGTTTAGAATCGACCCCGCTCAATGGTGTAAACGATTTGAGCCAACCTGCTAAAGAGGCTGCCAAAATTATTACTTCAACTAAGTTAATACGTATCTAAATAATGTAGTAATTCTTACTTAACAAATAAATAAATAATATTGCCAAGTATTAATGAATGCTGTAAGCGACTGTACTAATTATGTATTTTTGATGCCATTTTATCACCAGTCCTTTCGGACGTAGTCGATTTTGTTTACGTTGGAATGGCCCGAGGTCCATTCAATTTGGTCCTTTCAGACTAGTATAGTTATGGTAGAAAGTACTGTAGGTACTACATTCTAGCCAATAAATTGATTTGCTCTAGAAAAGGCACTTATGTCGGACTTATGGAATACTCATCTAGCGACTTTGCCGCGACGGCACAAATAGGGGAACAGACAACTTTTCAGAAATTGTGTAAAATTAACCATAATGGATTAATGGGTACAGCCATGAAAAATAACATTTTATTGAAATAAAGCCCTAAAAGTTAATAAAACTATGTTAAAATGTTATGTTTTAAATATCACCGCACAAAAGGTCATCTCAGAACGTGTGACGTCATATGAAGGCAAACGAAACGACAAGCTCTACGAAAGCAGACTTGCAAAGTGATTTACATGTTTTTGTGAAGTTTATGAACTTTGAGGTCGTCATCGAAAGAAAAACATATCTTTTTGATTCAGATAAAAAGCATCAAAATATAAAATAAACACAAGCTTCGCACACGGTGTTTACTTTCAAATGACGTCATGCACTGTGATTGATGTTTCGTTTGAGATAAAGAACAGATAAAAAAATGTCAGTTATTTGATTTTATTTATTAATTTAAAAAAATAAATCATTATTATTTTACAAAAATATTTATTGAATGGTCTTTCGGATTCGACAAACATTCGTTCTAACTACATTTTAGTTCTTTTTCGAATACTGTCCCATACCCTATGACTGTTGCGTCGCGGTACAAATGTGGCCAGTGTGTACAAGACATTAAGCCACCGGTAACGGCAAAGCGCTTTGTCCACTGGAATTCAGTTGCGGAACTACTATCGCTCGAGTACGGGTTTCGACTATCGGCCAAGGACAAAGACCGGACGCAATACGAGCAGGCCTAGCGCACTCTGCACTGTAGGTACGAAGCTACAAGTACATAGCCGGACACCGACGGCGGGTCGCGCGTCGTTACACGTGCCGCGTCAGAAGAGATAAGTGCTATGCGTTAGAAAGAGAGGCGCTCTGTTGGTTAATATGACTGGTAGGTATGCAGCGCTACGAGAGCTGAATTGAATTTTATGGCGTCATAGCAAGAGTCGCTATTTGTTTAAATTTCTTTACGGAGTGATGCTTCTGTCCCTTAGTATTCTGTGATACGAGTATGCTGCTTACTGCTGGTCGATGTTTTGAACTGAGGATTTGAGAATCGATTCGCTTTCACTAATATATTTTAAATGCGCAGTGCTGCCACAGAATAAATAATAGATGCAATTCGACTCACACGGCGGCGGTTATCAAACTTGTGACCAGCACGTTCTCCGACCACTAATCTAGCTGAAACCTTATATGACACATAGTTTATAATAATTCTACTTTTTATTATCATAGACTATGTGTTCGAATCGCGAAAGTTTAAAAATTACTTATACGACCCCTCGTATAGGTATACATATAGCATGCTCTTTTCATTGCCATATTAAAAAAGGCAAATATTTAGATGGTTTCTTTAACGAATAGTAAGTCCGCGTCCCTATCCCAAACACGATCGATAAAATCCATCGATTTCTTGATCGATTTCGCAGTTTGAAGGATTCTAAACGCCTTTCAAATTTGAAATTGAAGGCGATCGGGATTGGTGTTCGAATTACACGATTCTACTGCAGGTTAGAATGAGAATTTACACTTGCATATGGTCACCATTGCAACTCTGATATTTGGTGACAAAAGTGCTGCTTAAATAATCAAACGACTAGGGATAAGTGACTAACTCCACTCAAAACGTGACGTAACGTTTTGTATATTATATTATTATGTATGTTTATAATTAGTATATATTATTGTATATTTAATATAGATAATAGTATATATTATTATAGTTTGTACTCTTTGTACATACATTTGTTTATTATGTCATTTATGTTGACACCCCCGTCTCTTAGTTTCTTTAAGTCCTCTCCATCCAAAGGTTGTCTGGAAGAGATCGCTTTGAGCGATAAGACCGCCCATTGTAACACTATAGTTTTAAGTTTGTTATTGTACTTTTTGTTATTATGTTTTCTGGTGGTGAAACAATAAAGAGTTATCTAATCTAATCTAACGTGCAGCGTCCTCACGTGGCACATGTAGTTATTATACAAGACATTTCTAACACCTGTCTGGTACATTACGTGTTAGCATGATTAAATGATTAAAATGATAAAAAAACTCTTTAGAATTTAGAAATTATTAAAGAAAACGTCCATAAAAGATACTATACCTATTAAATTGAAAGGAAATAAATTCAAAGGAACTCCATGCCTCGGCACTCGTACTATTAATTATTCTGTGGGCTCGGCAGGAATGCAAGGAACCGTGACAAAAGAAAGCTTTACCGCCTTACAAGAGGAGGCGTTCTGCCCAGTTACCCATCATACAGAAGCAGAGGCTATCCAATGGAGGCACTTCCATTATTAGCAAACCGTACATCCCTTTCTTTAGTATTTTGCAAATAAATAATATTATTTTTATGATTATCAAGATATCAACTTTTGTGGTACAGTAGGTGTGCACTTGGGCAGGTCGACTCATGAAATTGGTTGGATTCCTCATCATTATCTTCAACCTACATCCTACTAAGTTCCTGATTTCCACAGGGAATTCGAGGTAGAGATTCCATGACGTTCTTTGGACGTTGCCGTTGGTTGGAAATTTCTCAGGTAGTAGGTAAGTGAAAATTCAATTTCAAAAAATTGCAGCAAAAAAGCCAAGTGAGCAATAAGCCTAAGGTAAATTTTGAAATTAATTGGAATGCAATGCATAAACAACATTGTAAACATTTCATTTACGTACTGATAGTCGCACACCTGATTCGCCACTTTCATCATCACCTGCACACAGTACTTGGAAACTGCAGCATTTGTATACACCTGGTTTTTGCAGACATAGGTTTACTAACATGGTAAATAGAGGTTAATCTGAAAAAATCAAAACTATAAGTTATACAGAAACTGGTCGACAGAGCCATGAATGATCTAGATTATGACCCCTACAATATAATATGAAAAGCAATGAAAATATCTAGTGTTATTCCGCTAAATATAAAGATGTTGAATTTCCGTGACGTCACGCCTGATTCTATTAGATTCCCTACCATAGGTACCTATTATAGGTTTTATATTATAGGTTTCATATTGTTACAAAAAAATTTTCAACTAGGTCTAGGATTTAAGGTAGGTAAAAGTTTTGAACTTATCATGGTCACTATCGTTCAGAGAGGACCGGGTTCTTCCATCTGTTCTACTATTTTTTTGTCAATAGAACAAGTAGGGAAACTAATACCCGCTTGTTTTACCAATGGAATAAGTTGAAAAAAAAAATGCCCCGTTTCTACCAATGCAACAAGTAAGAAAAAAACCTGGTAGTTCTATTCCGCAAAATAACACCACCACCATACCAGTGGTCCACAAAATATATACCTTACAGACTAACGTATTAACAAATTATAAAAACACTAATTTCCACTAGACACTAGGCATTTCGGTGCAGCCTCTCTGTAGCGCCGGAACACTATTCCCTCGGGCCGAAATTCGGGAACCAGGAACATATCCTTATATTTTGCAGGAAGCCGGAGCACGTAAGACTTAACACTCGTAGTCCTCGTTGACTCCAGCCTCGACAGGTTCAGGCATAAGTAAGTATAAGCAGACCTAGCGTACTCCGCAGTGTAGGTATGAAGCTACAAGTACATAGCCGGACACCGACGGCGGGTCGCGCGTCATTACACGTGCCGCGTCAGAAGAGCTATGCGATAGAAAGAGAGGTGCTCTATAGGTTAATATGACTGGTAAGTATGCAGCGCTACGCGAGCTGAATTGAATTTTACTGCGTGCAAGAGTCGCTATTTGTTTAAATTTCATTGCGAAGTGATGCTTCTGCTGTGGTATAAGTAATATAAGTAAGGCATAAGTATTATTGATTTGTTTTGAGATCTTGATATTTAAGCAGACAATGCGGTCTATCCTCTTCATTTCCACTTATATGATCGTTGAAGTTTATATAAAAACAAAGAATGTATTTTTAGTTAAGCATTAACGCTTATACGATCCAGTACAGAGCCAATCAAAAACTGGTCCCTAAATCTACATAAATATACATTGTAATTTGTATGCCGTTCGGAGTAGGTGTTAAAGATGTTCACCTTGTCATTGGAAAGACAGGTCCGGAAGCAGTAGGTATAGGTTACGTTTTATGAATGAGGAACTGGTTAAATCTAGTTCTAAGTTTTAAAGAGAGGAAGCGAATTTGCATAAATATTAAGAATCTAGCTGCGCCCCGCGGTTTCAACCACCGATTCTCGAGATAAATAGCCTTTGTCCTTTTCCAGGACCTACAGAACTCACATACCAAATTTCATCAAAACACAATTGTCACAGCTGTTTGACTTCTCTTGTAGAGGACAGGATATCAGGTTGCAATGGTTTCATGGCACATTGGGCTTAAGGGCAATGAGGAGGCAGACAGGCTGGCTAAGAAAGGTATAGCAGAGGGACAGGATTTTAAAATTTTACCTAACTATTCGGAATTACTACCTCAATATAAATTATGTTGTTATAATCTTAGGAAAGAATATTTTGATATGAGGTTGCTGGAAAAGGGAGTTTAGTACAAATCTATTCAATGTGAGCCTCCTCATATTCCTTGGTTCTGTAATAGTTTGCTCCCTAGAAAGCTGGTTATCATTGCTCATAGGTTGAGATCAGGACACATGTCTCAGAACAAGTTTTACTTTATGATGCGGAAGAGTGAAACACCTAACTGCTTAACTTGTGGAACTGTGGAAGATGTACATCACTTGTTGGTGGAGTGTGTCCGGTTTTAAAATGAAAGACAGGTGATCATGAGCACTTACAGTTTGAATACCTACGATGCGGGTGGGTACCATAAAATTTTGGCTCAACCAACATCTGATGCAGCGAAAGACCTGTTCAAAATTGTGGGTCTCCATATGTGGTCTACATATGGCTGTTTATGAAGACTTTTTATTATAGTATTAGCATATACGATGGGGCTGACATGAACTAACCAATGTATAACTTCGAGTAGCTGGATACTTTATCTGAGATAAAAACCCCAAAATAAAAAAGATTTAAACAAAAAAAAAAACAAAATCCGTTCAGCAGTTTTTGCGTGATTGATTACAAACTATTTCATCCATCCATCCATTCTCACAAATTTTCGCATCACTATCACTACATAGTATAAAACAAAGTCACTTTCTCTGTCCCTATGTCCCTACGTATGCTTAAATCTTTTAAACTACGCAACGGATTTTGATGCGGTTTTTTTAATAGATAGAGTGATTGAAGAGGAAGGTTTATATGTATAAAAACCGTGCGAAGCCGGGGCGGGTCGCTAGTAAATAATATAAGTAGGAGTAGGATAGGACATCAACCACTAGCAAACGAAAGGAGAATCTTGGCAAACAACTTACCTATACAGCTGAATAGCTCTACCTTGTATAGCTATAGTATAGCTTGGAACTTGTTAGAAAGTGTTCCGAAATTTCCATTGGGAGTGAACATAGAACCGATACGCAATGGAAAGTTTCTTATAGTCGTGGATTCAAAATACTCGCACCGTAGAAATTACATTATCATAGTCACTATATGATAATGTCTATTTGGTACGTGTCCTATCACAATAATATTAAAAATGCGCTAGTTTGTATGAGTTTTGTGTGTTAGATTAGATTAGATTAGATTAGATAACTCTTTATTGTTACACCACCAGAAAACATAACAAAAAGAAAAATAACAAACTTAACTTGTTAGTGTGTTTGTTCCCTCTTCTGAACGTAACGGCTGAACAAATTTGAGCGAAATTTGGAATGGAGACAGCTTTTACCCTGGATAAACACATGGTACTTTTTATCTCGGGAAGCCCCGAGGCGCAGCTAGTATGGCATACAGGGTTTAACTTAATCTAGGTAATGTTTGCATTCTTCTGTTGTTTCATTGCTAGGTTGCTGGTGGCAGTGCAATTGGCAGTTATTGTTTGTTGTCCACAGCCATCGTTGTTGTCTTAGGACATGAGTTGGTAAGCCATTACGGAGGGTATGGGCGGTCAATAACTCCGACACCAGGGTTAGAAACACGAGAAAGAATATTACAGAGTCAATAGCAGGCATGGCACCATGGCAGACCAGGCGAAGTACTTTGCTTATTTTGTTCCTCATTCGCTTGTTCGCTTAGACCCTAAAACATCAGGGGATGAAGTGCTGAAGTATATTTATTTATTTATTTATTTCTTAATAACAATTTGTTATAAGTCAATTTGACATACATTTTTACAAGGTCTTAATAAGTAAATAATATTATAATGACATAATATATTAATTAATCAATTACATTAAACATATTTAAATATATTGACTATATATATTATTTAGTTATTCATTAAACGAATAAATTATACAGCTATAGTCATTGTTATCATAATAATTTGATTGTTACAACACCATTTGTGGTCTTTCATTCAGATATTCTTCAATGGAATAGTATGCTTTTGCTAAGAGATATTGTTTTAGTTTATTTACGAATAAGTCGTATGAATCAATTTCTAAGATTTTTTTATTTAATTTATTATATATTTTCGGTCCTATATACCACACTGACTGCTGAGACTTTTTTAGTCGTTTGTTTGTAAGAATAAGTTTATCTCTATTGCGAGTATTTCGGTCATGTATATTTTTGATTGCCTGAAAGTTGTTTAAATTGGACTTTACAAATTTACATATTTCCAAAATATATATATCAAGGAAACACTTCCAGGGGCAGATAGCCACACGAGGCTGGAGTCGCATAGGACTACTGACTTCAAGTCCTATAGGCTCCAAGTTCCGGCGGTGCATAAGGAACTGTTTCTGAAGTCTGACTTCTGACCTGCAGGGTAGTATACAGAAGATACAGGGAGAGAGCGAAATTGTCGAAACCTGTAGCGTGTATGGTTTATTAAATTTTGAATTATGTTTTTGTTTATATTATGTTAAGTCAGTAAGGTATATGTTCTATGGGCCTCTGTTATTTTGCTTTGGTATAATTATTATTGCCTGAAATAAATAAATAAATACACACTAACACAAATAAGGCTTGTAAACTAATCTTACTTTGGCATACATTTTTTTTTAATGTATATTTAGGAGTTTAACTCACAATTTAATTTAAAAAAATACAAGCAACTAACAAAACCTAGACTTTTATTCCAATTTACAAAACTATAACCAAAACAATTAATTGAAACACAAAAAATGGAAACATAAAATAATTAAGCAACAGAACAATATTCGAATTAAAAATGAACAGCAATTTGACAAGCGATTCTCCACCGTCCGTCTACTCCTGGTGTCGTGAACGAACTGAGCTGCGACTGGCGTGCGCGCTGCCTCGAACCTCTGCTTGCCCCTCCACTCTCACTCTGACGGCGGGGATAGGCCACGCCTCCTTCTCAGACAAGTTTCTTTTTATTGTATTATAATGAGATCATATAACGATTCGTTTGTTGATGAACTAAACCTGCATACAGATAATTAATGACATCATTGTTATCGTAATGAACGCATAGAAAACGGAATACAAAGGACAGGGTTAGGACAAATGTCACTATACAATCAGTTACTAAAACAATGGCAAATTTATTTATAACGTGTCTTGGTATCACTAGCGACCCGCTCTGGCTTCGCACGGATGGAATTTACTAATTTCGTGTCGTTTTTTGACTACTTGATTACAAAACGTTGAACATTCTCTGCTATCCAAAAACTTAATTAGAATAGACGCAGCAGGTCACAATACGCTGTTTGTCACTAACAGCGCATCACAAACGCAGTTTGTCACAAACGCTATTCGTCACAAACGGAGTTCGTCACTAACGCAGTAGGTCACAATACGCTGTTTGTCACTAACAGCGCATCAGAAACGCAGTATGTCACAAACACAATTCGTCACAAACGGCGTTCGTCACTAACGCAGTAGGTCACAAAACGCAGTTTGTCACTAACAGTGCATCAGCAACGCAGTTTATCACAAACGCAATTCACCACAAACGGCGTTCGTCACTAACGCAATTGGTCACTCTTTTGACCTGAGGATGTTCATCATGGATCTCCGTAGACGATCGTTTCCGAAACAGATCTCGGCAACTTATGTTAGACTTTTTTTGTTGTAGATTGTCTTCTTTGGCTTCTTTGATTGGCTTGTCAAGTGTATTGTAGAGCAGCTGAATTCTCAGAATCAATCAAACAGCTATAAACCGTTATTTTCTTTGAATCAAATAAACAGCCCATTAGAATACAATCGTCCTCAATTGAGAAAGCTTTGTATACAACTCGATCCGGAAATTGAATGAGTTTATGAATCACGCTGCGTAGTTGTTGTGGATTCAGTGTAAGAGGTGAACGCACTGAGTCTGCGCTCAGTGTACTGAATGTACTTACTGCAGAAAAGCGTGTGGCAAGGAACCTAATGTACTAAGAGAATTAGTACGAAGTGTACGAACTGAGCGTGAACGTGAGCGAGTGTGGCTCAGTGGGAGCTCGTACGACTTTCGATCCGACGCACCCGAGTTCGAATCCCGCTGACCCCGCACCACTAACTTTCTTAAGCTATGTGCGGATTTAACACTCGCTCTAAAACGGTGAAGGAAAACATCGTGAGGAAACCGGCATGTCCAAGAATTTTTCACAAAAAGTCAAGGACATGTGACATTCACCAACCCGCAATGGGCCAGCGTGGTGGATTATGGCCTATTCTCTCTCTATGAGAGAAGGCCCGTGTCCCAGCAGTGGGAACGTGATGGGCTGATGATGATGATGTACGAACTGCAATAAGTAAGACTTCTTAACCGACTTAAAAAAGAAGGAGGTTCTCGATTCGACTTTTTTATGTTTGTTTGTTACCTCAGATCTCCGTCATTTATAAACCGCATTATCTTTAACTTTCTTTAGGCACAGTTCACTAAGTCACAATAGCATTGAGAATAACCATGTTAACGCCTTTTTCAGAATATACGCTCTGATATACGAAACAACTACTTATAAAGTGAATTCTACGCAGACGGAGTTGCTGGTATCAGCTAGTACTACAAAATATGGTTATCGGAGGTAGTTTCTAAGCGAATTCAATTAATTTTAAGCCATTACTTTCCGTTTTAAAGTATGCTGTACTATATTTGTAACGGTGATAAACCATGAAAACACTTTATATTTCACGCCAATCTATTTCAATAATATATACTTGCAGATTTTTATCGTCAATGGCTCAGCCAGCGTTTAGGTATAGCCACAAGGATCCTGCACCGTGTTTTTAATGTTCATGCATATGTCGCAGCCAACTAGCTTAACTAGCCAATCAACAGCTTAACCTCTTTACTAAACAGCGCCGTTCAACTAGCTTCCTGTGAGATATTCAGCCATAGCGTCTGTTACAACATTTAATAAACTGGCTGGCTAATGCTTAGGCCATTCGTACGATTTTATATGTATCCTAAGCGAGATTGTAAACTGTCGAAAGATTGTGAACCGTCGCATTATTTTTCGGTATATTATATTATAATTATCTAACATACATGTTCGCGGCGTTGGCACCCTAACCTACCGAGGGCTGCAGCTATATTCACATTATTATTGTGACTACACTCTTCCATTGTACTATTTTTCATTAAACTTTGGAAAACAGGCTTTATAAATGAACAGGCTAGGCAAGTAATTAAACGTCATCGATCCAAGTCATTTGCCTAGCTGTTTGATCAAATGGCTGAATATCATTCAGGAAGCTAGTTGAATGGCGAAGTTTAGTACAGAGGCTAGGCTGTTGATTGAACGGCTTGTTAAGCTACATGGCTGCAACACATATATGATTATTTTAAATACATGTATATTATAATTTGATTTAATAACTACACTCACGGGTATTAGTCGAGACACTCGACCGGTGTTCGAGCGGTACAGACGCTCATCCTCAAGGAGTATATGTACCTATATTATATTATTATTTATGTAGGTATGTATTATACTCCTATGATATATAATTTTACATAGGTATTAAAAGTAGTTATAATATGGTATAAGTACACGACCGCCTTTTGTCTTATCACAAATCCTCTCCATCTAAAGGTTGTCTGGAAGAGATCGCTTATGAGCGACAAGACCACCCAATGTACTATTGAAATTTTTATATTCTATATTTATATTTATTTGTTCTTGTTATGTTATTGGTCTACTCAGAGTTAAAATCTTTTCAGCAGTTATCCAGTCAAGAGGTCAAAATAAAAAAATAACAAAATCTCTTTAATCATTTTGGCATCACAGACGCACTTAAGAACGTGAAATTACCACAATGACTCTACCACCGTATCGGAAAAAGAACCACTACTCAAAAGATACGGCAAGAAACTGAGGGGCATTTTTTTAGAGATTTTGTTACAATTTTTTGGGTTTTTACTATATTATGTTTCTTATGTACCAGTTGGTTACTTTGCAGAAGTGGAATGTTCCAAGCATCTTTGTCTTCTATGTAATTACGAACAGTACAAACAAACAAAAACAAAGGTAACGAACAAACTTACAATTTTAAATTAGTAAAGATTACAAAGTAATTTCTGCTACACCTAACTGAACGCACCAACTTCGCACTGAATGCACTGATAGTGGACTCCGAGCACTGACATATCATCAGTGTGCACTTACTGCACTGAGAGCACTGGGCAAACCGACAAGACTGTGGACAGTAAGATGCGACCAACAAATAACAATCAAAGGAATTTGGTTCATATTGTAAACAGACAAATAAAAGTGGTTTTAAAAATAACTAGCCAGCAACTGCGACTTTGTCTGCGTGGAAGTGGAACGGTTCCTTGGGGAAATATAGCTTTTTTTTATTTATTATTTATACCGAATGACGAGACGAGCTGGTCGTTTGCCTGATGGTAAGCAATACGCCAGCCCATAACAGCACCACCCAGAACTTTGTTTTGCAAAATCCTGCGCGGCGCTACATTGCGCTCGTCACCCTGAGACAATTAGTTGTTGAGTCTTATAATGCCCAGTAATTTCGCTGGCTACAATGCCCTTCAAACCGGAACACAAAAATACTCACGCATTACTGCTTGGCGGCTGAATAACTGGCAAAGCGGTGGTACCCACCCAGACGGCCTCTCGCATACGAGAAACCTACCACCAGTATATTCACCAGCTATTCTGCATTGAAATGTTCGCGCGATGCAGTTTCCTGGCAATCTAGACCATATTCTATACTTATCAACCCATCACGTTCCCACTGCTGAGACACGGGCCTTCTCTCATAGAGAGAGTATGGGCTATCCACCATGCTGGCCCAGTGCGGGTTGATGGATGTTACATGTTCTTGAATTTTTTTTGTGATTAATTCTTGGACATGCCAGTTTCCTCACGACGTTTTCCTTCACCGTTTTTAGAGCGAGTGTTACATCCGCACATTACTTAAGGAAGTCAGTGGTGCGGGGCCAGCAGGATTCGAACTCGGGTATTGGATTAAAAGTCGCACATGCTCCCACTAAGCCATACTTACGCCTACCATATTTTATAGACCATATTCTATGTTCGTACCAAATTTCATACAAATCCATTCAGTAGTTTTTTTTTTCAAACGGATATTCCATTACCATTTGTAAGTGAGAACTTTGTAAACAGAATGTCATTGGAATATCACGAAATTTTATTTATAACGAAAAATTCGTGATCCTAGAATTTAACTTACGATAATTTACTACATGGTTGTTGGTAAGTCTTGTAGTTTAAAATTCTTTTTTTTCTTTTTACAATAACAATCCAACGCGTTTACGTAAGAAACCCACATTTTGAAAAATCTCACGTGAGATTGGGGGTGGGGGAGGGGGTTAAATAAAATCTCACGACATTTCACCAGGGGGGAGGGAGGGACAGAAAAAAAAAACAATTTAAAAAAAAACACCTCACGTAATTTATGGACGCCCCCTTAGAAGTCTGTTTAATTTTTTTTGAAAATAATTTATTAGTTACACATAATAGCATCGAATAGTTTGTTAAAATTAATGACTTATTAAGTAACATAAATAAATTATTATTCATTGCATATTACAAGTTCCGCTGATGCAGAACATTAGAAAATCAATTCAGTAACGCAACTCACACACGTGCGTGTTTAAAACAACCATTGCATGATAACATACTTTTTGTTATCTTATATCAGAATCTGTGGCGTTATAAAGGTTGTTTATTACGCATCATGGAAATATTATGAACAAAAAAATGCAAATAGCAATAAAACCGCTAAATGTGAAGTCGCCAGCTTATCGGTATTCTACAGAATATACTACGGAGAGTGTGCTCAAGAACTGCACAATCTGATCCCCCATCACCATTTTACCATCGGACCACCAAACGATCGGCATATCGTCACCCCTAAATGGTGGACGTTTTGCCTATCCGTACTAAACGTTTCGAATCATCCTTTTTGGTGCGAAAGTCGAAGGAGTGGGACGTCTTGCCGTCGTCTGTTTCCACATAAACACATCTGGGTGTGTTCAAATCAAGAGTGAACAAGTACTAACTAGGTAAGGGTGCTACATCTTCACTTACCATCCGGTGAGATCGTGGTCAAACGCTTACCCAGTCAGATGTAAATTAAAATATCACCCTAACTTGGATTTCCCGTATCTAAGAAATTAGGAACTATGAGTGAGGGCCATTTCACGACACATACAAATACTAGAAAAGCTAGCGTTTTTATGCCCCTAGAGCACAGAATAAAAATATTAGTGGACGGAAATCGAACAGCATTCACCGTACTACGAGCCTAATTACCTACTACTAAGCCACAGAAGCTGCCAGCGTTTTACTTATTTTGTACTAGCGACCCGCCCCGGTTTAGCACGGATACAATTTACTAATGTGGTGTTGTGGACGTAAGTAAAAGTTAGTATTCTTTGGTTGTGGTGTCATTGTTTGAGTACAAAACATTGAATTTTCCCTCCTGTACAAAAACTTAATTGGAATGTAATCTATCAAAATGTATCTAAAAATCTCTAAATTACAGTGAAAACCAGAGTCAGAACCGTATCAAAATCAGTTGCCTGTTTTAGAAGTAAGCGGAGAAACAGAAATAAGGACATGGAGAGCGACTTTGTATTATACTATTTAGAGATAAGTATTTATTTTACTGTATTCTAAATAGGTATTTACCTATATACGACCTCATCGTCATCATCAGCCCATCACGTTCCCATTGCTGGGACACGGATCTTCTCTCATAGAGAGAGTATGGGCCGTAATCCACCACGCCGTGGACGGGTCAGTGCGGTTTGGTGGATGTAACATTTTTTTTTATGTAACTGAATGACGAGACGAGCTGGTCATTTGCCTGATGGTAAGCAATACGCCAGCCCATAACAATAACAGCACCACCCAGAACATTGTTTTGCAAAATCCTGCGCGGCGCTGTACTGCGCTCGTCACCCTGAGACAATTAGCTGTTGAGTCTCATAATGCCCAGTAATTTCGCTAGCTGCAATGCCCTTCAAGCCGAAACACAGTAATGCTTGCGCATTACGCACCGACTCCTTCCACGCGACGATGCGCAAACGCGCCGCGTCCTTGGTGCGCAGAGTGCGGGCCAGCTCCAACACCGTCTTGGCTTTGATAGCGGGAAGGCTGGACTGCCGTTACATTAGGCACTGCTGCGCTAGGTACGTCGCAGTACCAGTGCCAGAGAGAAAGTTATGAGTTGTTGACTCACACATCTGTTTGACGTACTTATTGATTTGATTTTATTTTAATTTATTTGACCTTTTTTGTTGTGTCATATTGAATTCGTATTGATTGACAATGTATTAGATTATTTTGATTTTATTTGACTGTTGATTATTTGCTTTATTATTTATTTTATTTAAATTTGTAATTTGACTGACTGTGTGTAATTATTGATTTTGATGGGTTTTTATTAATTGCCTGAAATAAATTATTTTTTTATTTTATTTTAATTTAAATACTGCTTGGCGGCTGAATAACTGGCAAAGCGGTGTCACATGTCCTTGAATTTTTGTGATAAATTCTTGGACATGCCGGTTTCCTCACGATGTTTTCATAAACCGTTTTTAGAGCGAGTGTTAGAGCATACCACCTCGCTTTCGGTCAATTAACGTTCGATCGACATCGACATCTTCAGATATAATATTGTACATACAGATTCATATACATGTACATAGATTTACAGTTATCATGAAAATCAATACCACACCTGAATCTTTAATGTCATTGTACACCACTCCGTGTCCAATTATTGGCTTCGTTGTTACCGTACCCTACAGCTAACGTTTGAAGGACGTTCAAATTATAAGTGACGGTTTTAGCTACATTTGATGAGAAATTGGGTGGTGCCTCTTGAGTGTTTTTCTTTAACTTGCAATGTATGTATGTTTGTCCGTGTTGGAATCTTGCAAGCTAAATCAGAACCACTTCCTCTCGTCCCACGAAGTTGAAATTTTGCATACTTGTCAAACTCTGATAACAATGCAATATGGTGACAGCCAGCTGATCTGATGATGCAGACGGAAGGTGGGCAATGGAACTCCTTGACGGATAATTGTAAACTACTAGTATTTGGGCTCATTTTAATCTGCTCGGGGTTCGATTACGAATTCGTTAAAAGCATGTCTAGAAAAATATATTTTTCATCAAAAAACCTTATCCTATTTATATTATAAACGCGAAAGTTTGTAAAAATGTATGGATGTATATTTGTTACTCTTTCACGCTGCAACGGCTAACCGGATTGGGATGAAATGTAGTATGGGGAAAGCTTATACACTGGATTAACACATAGGCTACTTTTGATCCTGGGAAACCGCGGGTGAAACCGCAGGGCGCAGCTAGTACGGTATAAAAAGTTCTGGGTGGCACTGCAGTTGTTTTGGGCAATCAGTCGAACCTCTCGTTGCTCAGTAGCAAAAAGAACTACACGACACGTAAGGTAAGACAGTACAGGTGCACTTGTTGACATTGCTAGAACACTTATGCAACCACAGCTGACTAATGACACGTCTGCTTCATAACTTACTTATATTATTATAAAAATAGGGCACGATGGTATAACTGTCAGTTAATTAGAATTCTTATACACGTGATGTAAATTAGTTCTATGGTACCTGTGGTGTAGTATCTTATACACCACTGAGGTTGCGGGGTCGAGTCCCGTGACATTTTTATGGTACTAAAAGTTCTGGGTGGCACTGCAATTGTTATGGGCAGGCGTGGCGCTTACCATCAGGCAGGAACGACTTACTAGACCATCACTCAGCTCCATAAAAAAAAATATGTGCACAGAAAAAGAAAGCGCAAGTATTTGTTTCGTGTCTGGGTGTTGTGGGACCATGGTCCTCTTAGTTCCTGGTTTCCTAGATACAGGGAATCCTAGTTAGGGCCTAGGATCTATGTATGTGATCGTTGGGCGTTATTTAATTATAGGCTTCGCAACTTCGCGTGATTTGGTTATTCCACGTTCATAGAGCGCACTGCTAAGGAATGTAACTCTTTGCCGTCTTCTCTGTTTCCTGATAACTATAATTTGGTCATCTTCAAGGCTAGAGAACCACCCGTCTGAAAACTATATTGTTCTGCTGAGAAACTGACTCGAAGGAAGTTACTTTTTATACCGCGATCAACACCACCTCCAGATTGACGGAGTGGCCATGGGCAGTCCTGTCGCACCGGTGTTAGCCAACATCTGGATGGAGCATTTTGAGGAGGCCATAAATCTACAAACATCAGCGGTGAAGGTGTGGAAACGTTATGTAGACGACGTATTCTGCATTATGAAGGGTAATGAACAGACGGTGGAGCAGTATATGGGTCAGCTGAACTCGACTCATAGGAACATTAAGCTTACCTACGAGCTGGAGGTGGATAAAACTTTAGCTTTTCTGGACGTCAAAGTCATGGTGAGACCTGATGGCTCATTATCTCACTCAGTCTATAGGAAACCGACACACACCGATAGGTATCTGAACGCGACATCACATCACCATCCTCGTCACCTACAATCTGTAGCTAGATCCTTGATGGTCAGAGCGTATGCTCTCTGTGACCCTAAACATTTAGAAGATGAAATATCGCATGTTCAGGAGGTACTTAAATGTAATGGTTACAAAGTGACGAGACGGCCGCGTTCAAGGCGCAAAGACAAAGGAAGAAGGACTGATGTCGATAGACAGCCGGCGTTTATGCCATACGTTAAAGGGGTGACTGACAAAGTAGGCGCATTGTTGCGAAATTACTCCATAAAAACGGTGTACACCCCTTTATCCAAATTAACAAGGCACGTTAGAACACCAAAGGACGTCATTCCTCTTCAGGTACCTGGTGTGTACAAAGTAGATTGCAGCTGCGGTAGTTCCTATATTGGACAAACCAAGAGAACGATAGCGGAAAGGGTCAAAGAACACATCGCAGCTGTAAAAAACCGCCAGGTGAATAAATCTGCGATTGCTGAACATTTACTGGAGTCAGGACCTAATCACTGCATTGAGCTCCACGACCCCAAAATCCTCTCCGCAGAACGTCACTACTATTCTAGGATGGTACGTGAAGCGGTTGAGATTAAAAAAACACCGTAATTTCAACCGGGAGGATGGATTTAAACTGGCAGCAGCATGGAACCCAGTGATTAGCAAATGTTCTCGTCGCGGTTTGGGTTCGACGACGAAAGCCAGTGATACCGTCAGTGTAGTGTGCCGTGATGACAACCCTATGTTTTTACAAGACCAAGTGCTGGTAGTTGGTGACAACCCTCGCCTTTCTCGACGCTGATGCCCGCATTCTCCAGTCTTCTCGTGACCACGGCCAAGGCAACTTGGTCGAAACGTCGAGGTAAATAAAATTAATGTTTTTAGCGCGATTAAGTCCCGTTTTATTATCATAAACTATGTGTTCGAATCGCGGAAGTTTCAAAATTACTATAAAAAAAAACAATCGAACAGAGAACCTTCTCCTTTCTGAAGTCGGTTAAAAAAAACTTATTTATCTATACTTATAATAAAACTGTAACGAAGCGGTTACTGTACATTGAAGATATTTTTGAAAATCAATTTTTTTAGGAGTACACTCGAGAGCAATGAATCCGGGTCACTTAAAGAATGTTAAAAATCTCGGAAACTAAAAATGATAGGTTAATGCAATAAATTGTATTTAATAGACAATGTAATACTCCTTAAATGAAAGTAAAAAAAATATGAGTCACCATACATTTTATTAACACAAATACACATAAAGAAAAAAACTGCTGATCTCTCCTTAAAACAAAAATAGGAAACATGAAATTTTTGAACTTTATTACGATTTTCTTGAATTGTAATACTTCGTATTGCCTCCTCGTGCTTCCATTACTGCGTTTACGCGGTTTGGCATGCTGTACACCAAGTTCCTTATACGATTTTGGGGAATATTCTCCCATTCCTCTGTGAGAGCAATTTTGAGCTCACGAAGCGTGATTGGGGGAGGGTTTCGTTGTTTTACGCATCTGCCTAGCTCGTCCCAAGCATGCTCGATCGGGTTGATATCCGGGCTGCGCGCTGGCCACTCCATACGAGTAATGTTCATCTCTTGAAGGTAGTCATTCACAATCCTACCTGTATGAGGTCGGGCATTGTCATGCATAAATATAGCATCCTCACCTAAATTGACCATAAATGGACCAACGTGATCATTGAGGATTTCTTCCACATATCTTACGCTAGTTAAAGAGCCGTTTTCTATGATCACCAGCTCTGTGCGACTTTCAGAAGAAATTCCGGCCCACACAAGTACAGACCCACCACCGTAGGCTACTTTTTCTTCGATGCATGCTTGCTTGAATCTTTCCCCTGGTCTTCGATACACTCTGTGTCTTCCATCGTGCTTGTAGAGCATAAATTTTGATTCGTCGGAGAACATAACGTTTGACCAATCTTCAATACTCCAATTTACGTGGCTCTGGGCATATCTTAGTCTCGAAATACGATGCCCACGCTCCAGTTTAGGGCCGTTTGCAGGTCTAAGGGGTTTTAAGTTAGATTCAGCAAGCCGACGTCTTACTGTCCATGCACTTGGGTTACTTCCTCCGAGGCGTCGAAACTGATTGGTGAGTTCAGTTCCTGTGAGAAAGCGATTTCGAAGCATGGTGTTCACCAAGTATCGGTCTTCTCGTGCTGTGGTACACCTGGTTCTGCCCGTTCCTGGTCTGCGTAGGTTAGAACCAGTTTCTTCGTAACGTCGGAGAACTCTTTGTACTGTTGACAGCGACACACCGACAGTCCTGGCTGTATCGCGCTGACTCCGGCCGGTTTCCAGCATTGTAAGTATTCTGGTGCATTCTTCAGGCGTAAGCGACATAATTTCAGCTTGAATAATGAATATAGAGCACTATCAACATGGTTTATGTACCCACATAAATGACAGATTACAAACAAAAGCAAAACCAAATGCTGTAATTTCGTAGTTCCATCTTCGAAAGTGGCCCTTTTTCAAATTTGATTTTTTTATGATATAACTTTACAATAACTAAGAAGTTTTAATACCTTCATTTAAGGAGTATTACATTGTCTATTAAATACAATTTATTGCATTAACCTAGCATTTTTAGTTTCCGAGATTTTTAGGATTCTTTAAGTGACCCGGATTCATTGCTCTCGAGTGTATATGGCAGCAACAGAACCCAAAAATACAATTTTTAAAATTTTTGTCTGTCTGTCTGTCTGTCTGTCTGTCTGTCCGGGATAAACTCAGAAACTAGGGCACGAATTTGAATGCAGTTTTTTGAAATATATTCTGTGGAGTCCGGCGCTACACATAGGCTTTGTTTCATCAAAATCGGTCCAGTAATATTGAAGTTATGACGGAATTTAGGAAAAAATATAGTTGTCCACTATAAGTTGAACCACGGAACATACCGGACCCTTTGTGCACATAGCTCAGCTTATACTGGTTTATTACTTACCTTCAGAGTTTGTAGAACTAAGGTATTGGTTCACATGATGGTATTCTAAAAAATGTTTTGTGGAGTCCTAGGCTACATAACAAACTTTGTTTTATAAATATCGGTTTACGAAAACTGGAATTATTACGCAATTTAACAACGTTGAGTACCTACCGATTAGCAATTTTAGTATGAAAGTTTTCGTGAGTTTGATTCATTATATTATAATTATAAATATTTAATAAAATGGCTAGGACTCACGTAGTTTGTCAAATTAGTCGACCTAGATTTCGAGCATGTCCGATGCTCTTCATCAGGGGCGAGTTTATACTGCGAGATCGCGGCGACTATTGGCGGGTGCCGGTGGCGGTGGCTGGTGGAGTGGCATAACGTTGAGTACCGTTGCAAGGCAAATTAGCTGTTTAAATCGAGACACCCATAGATAGCACGTCTTATCAAGGGGCGTTTTTCTGACTCGCGGTGACGGGTTTTATGGACATGGCGCTGGACCTGCACTGGAGCTTTTTTTTTGATCAGTTTGCAAAACGCTTTTTTGCTGATGCGATTATGTCGCCTTGGAAAGTAGTAGAGGAATTTTACCTAGCGGTTTCCAATTTTTTTTAGCTATGGAACATTAAATTATGTACCTAATTTTGGCGGAACCCCAACTCATATTTTGTAACCGACTTTAAAAAAGGAGGAGGTTTTGTTTTTTTTCTATGTTTGTTACGCGATTACTCCGCCAATTATAATTTGATTTTGATGATTCTTTTTTTGTTTGGTAGGTCATACTTCAGAGGTGGTCCCATATAAATTTTATCGAAATTGATTCAGCACTTTTGCGCGGGTCAGTATATCGATAAAAATGCCGGCCAGCGTCGGCAATTCTCGGAACCCTAGGGTTCCGTGGAACAACTATTAGTAACTGCTGGTATAGACGAACAAAAAGCATAGCAACACCGTACCGGGCCCGGAACGGCCGCGGCGGCTAGCGTGGCACCACGGCGCACCGTCACCGTCAGTTTTGCGTACGAATCGTAAAGGGTCCATGTCAGTTCCCCCCGATGGCAATCCCACCCGTGTTATTTCAACCCGGCCTCCGTGGTCCCGTAATATGTTTTTTTAAACTGAACGATGACATTTGATACGTATACTCGGTCAAAGAAACTATAACACATTTTTCACCAATTTTTAAACATCCCTAAAAGAACTTGCTAAAATGTATATATCTAAATATAAAAATAATCCACTCCCTCAGACACAGACACACACACACACATCACACCTCGAAAACCAAAAACCTATGAAGCTGTTTGGTATGTAAGTTCTATAAGGGGATCATTACGAGAGCGGACAAAAGGAATGAGAGTTTATGTTTTTAAAGATAGGGCTATCAACTTTGGTAATTAGGATTGGGAGCGGAACGGGATGATAACGGGATAAGATGGGCATGGAAATGGGATAAGCGCGAGAGTTACAGGATAGGAGCGTAATGGTAACGATATAGAAGCGGGACTGGAGCAGGAGCGGAGCGGTACGGTAACGGGATAGTAGAGAGCGGTAACGGTATAGGAGAAGGACAGGATCAGTCCAGAACGCGGCGGTTACGGAATACAACCAGGACGATAACAGGATACGAGTGGGAAGGTAACAGAATAGAAGTGGTACGGTAATGAGAAAGGAGCAGGATGGGAGCTGGAACGGGAGTATTTTGGGACAGAAAATGGTCGGAAGCATGATGAATTACTACTACACTACGCGTACGAAGTCGCGGGCAACAGCTAGTAGTGAATAATCGCGTCGCGATATGCCACGTGTTAAATTATTATGTCCTCCTCCGGGCTATAGGTTATGTGTGTGCTAAATTTATATTTTACTAGCTGACCCGGCAAACGTTGTATTGCCATATAAATTAAAAAAAATGTTAAGGGTGAACAACCCTTATCACTTAGGGATATGAAAAATAGATAGTAGCCGATTCTCAGACCTACTGAATATGCATATAAAATTTGGTAAAAATCAGTAAAGCCGTTGCGGACAAGTAAAGTAACTAACATTGTGATACGAGAATTTTATATATATGATGATGATTTATGGTCTTTTTGTGGTCGACAAATAAATGTTTTTTCTTTCTTTCTTTATGATTAACTAGCTGTGCCGCGTAGAATTCAGTTTATAATTACTCCCTCGGGAACTGTTCGTTTTTTCGGGATCAAAGTATCCAATGTGTTAATCCAGGGTTTAAGCTAACTCCATTCCATCCTTTCTGTTCAAAGGTTGTCTGGAAGAGATCGCTTTGAGCGATAAGACCGCCTATTGTTATGCTGATTACTGTGAAATGTACTTGTTTTTCATGTACCTATTTTTAAGGTTTTTAACAATAAAGTGTTTATCTATCTATCTATCTATCCATTTCAAATTTCATCCAAATCAGTTTAGCCGTAGCGGTGTGAAGAGGTAACAAACACACTTACAACACTAACACACTTACAAACTTTCGCATTTATAATATCAGTGGTTTGTGATGTACTTGTACGGGTTGTGAGAAGAAAAAACAAGTAAAATGAATAGAAAGGATACAGCTCTGTAAATTATTCAGTGCTTACCACTTTAACAATAGAATACAACATTAACGTTCAATACAGTTGCCAAAGAAATGGCATTTAATTGACAAACAAGGTCATTACTAACATAACAATAATAAGGTACTAACATAACAATAATCTATTGTTGAAAACAACTACATATTAACATAAATAATAAAGAAGAAATTACCGCTTTAAGGTGAATTATCATCATTATTTTAGTCGTTGCGTGATGGACAAGGAGCGAGTCTGGCTCAGTGGCAGCACGTGCGACTTTCGATCTGACGCACCCGCGTTCAAATCTCGCTGGCCTCACACCACTGACTTACTTAAGTGATGTGTGGATTTAACACTCGCTTTACGCGCTCGCTTTTAACAGTGAAAGAAAACATCGTTAGGAAACCAGCTGTCCAAGAATTAATCACAAATATTCAAGGATACGTGACATCCACCAACCCGCACTGAGCTAGTGGTGAATTATGGCCCATGTCCCAGTGGTGGAAACGTGATGGGCTGATGATGATGTGATAGACAAGGTCTTTCTCGGTATCTAAGAATCTTGTGATGTCCATTTCTTCACGAGTAGATTCGTGAAGAAGTGGATATGACAAACTATAACTGGACTCTAATATTTTCAACAAATTTTAGCACCTAAGTAGGCTGACAGGAAAAATCAGGCTTGTGAAACAAGCAAATAACCTAAACTCAGGACTAAGGTACGTTCTTGAACCTAATCTAGTTCAAGGGTACGCAGTACTATAATTTATTCTGTGACTAGAGTCCAGAAAATCAAAAACAACCATAATGCTTTAATTTTGTCAGCTTCAGTGGTGTAGTAGTTAGGCAGGTTGGGTCAAATCTCATACACCACTGAGGTTGCGGGTTTGATTCCCGCGACGAGACAAATGTTTGCACAAAAAAAAAGCGCAAGCATTTGATTCGTGTCTAAAAAAGCGCAGGAGCATGGTCATCCTAGTTCCCTAAATTCAGGGAAATAGAGCGTTATTATTATAAGTTTATGGTCTAGTTTTAAACTGTCTATCACGTGTATGCAGCACATCTTGTACTGATCCCGTAATGACCGGAGTATAATCTTGCATCACCTATCAGAGCGCATATGACCCAATTGCACATACTGAACAGTTGTGTCATCTCGCCAATGCTTTAGATAAACTCGGATAATCAACCTTGCGGACCTTTAACCGTTCGTTTTTATACAGGATGATCGTATGAGATGGCGGTACGGACATATTAAAATTTAGAGAGACAGAGGTTAGCTCTAAACAACGTCAAGGACAATTATTTTTAAGGTAAGAAAAATAAAATTATTTATTTTTAAGTTTTTTAATGTTGGTTTTCTGATCTGTACCAAGTTGTCCTTATAAGGCTGATTTACATTGAGCCAATGATTGACGCCGGCGCTGGCATGACAAAGTTTTTAAATGAGGCTAGCGCTGGCGTGCCAGCGTTGCTGGCGCCAGTCAGTGTAAATCAGCCTTACCAACCTATACTCTAAAATCGGCGTCGTTCTTAGAACAAACTCTACGGGTATCCTATAGAACTTGCTGGAAGGAAGCCCTTGAACGATGTTTGCTTTGGCTTTAGATAACCAGCTAATGTCATAATTACGAACCTTGCGGCCTTTTAAAGCGAGTTAATGTCTTAGTTATGCAAAAGTATCGTTGAGCGCATACCTAGACTTCTTTGCATACATTGACTATTATAGCCATGGGCAAAATTAACCAGAGAACCAACTCGAAATTGAACTGAATGCTAAGTACGACATTATCTTCTTTAGCCCTTTGACCGTGCTCAATGTGTGCTATGCCGAGGTCGGCCTGACCTGACTTAAACGTATGAAAAAGTTTATTACAATCTGAAAGAATTCTTAGAGTGAATACTTTTCTAGTTTGTATATAATGTTTTTACACCTATTTTACATCCGAAATGGATAGGCTGTTGTGACTTTATATATTTTAAGACCTTAAATGTACACAGTTTTACACAATAAAGTTTATTTTTAAATATTCTTCTTAGTCTTGAAAATTGCGTACCGTGGCGTGGCTTTGATTCTATAAGCACGGCGCTCAAAGAGTTCAAGCATAACCTCTACATAATGGTTGTGATTGTAATTTATTGTAAACCTTCACATACAAATATCCTGGTCCCTAACTAGGACTCGCTGCATCTAGATAACCAGGAACTACGAAGACCATGGTCCCACAACACCCAGACACGAAAAAAAAATTATCGCTTTTTCTCTCATTCTAAATCGAATCCGCAAACTTTGAGGTGTAATGAGGTATGAGCGAAACTGAGTCGCCCACCCACTACACCATAGAGGCTGTACATACTCCCCTTCAACTCGAGCTATACCTACCTACTATATTTCATGAATACCGTTGTGTTAGGTATATCGTTGATTTTTCAAAGGCTCGCCAATATCTTTCTGACTTGATTCATCCAATGACCATCCAGTCGAATCAAGCCGTACCCTCATTATTGCGAAATACCCTCTCTATTCACATTGCGAGCAATTTTGAGAGTAATTAGAATTACAAAACAGCCTGAGAGCCCTCACACAATTCAAAGATTCAAAAGTGCTTGTTCAACTTTAGCATTAGAGACGCACTTGAAATGTTATCTTATAAGAATTTGAAGTTATGTGCGCTCAAAGGGATCATTAAAATCTCGTTATCTGAGAAGGCCATAACAATGCATGTTGCAAATGGTAGCTGGGCAAAGTTATTAGGGTGCCTGTTTAGCTGTTCACCTATACTGTGCGGATTGAAGCGAGAAAGTTCTAGAGCAGAGCGGAGTGCAGCAGCGATGAAATGAACCAATCCAAGAATACGACGATTGGCTTTTGTTTTGGAATCGTAGGATTTTGTACAACTCTATTTGTGAATTTCTTCAGATGCGTTCTGCTTCGCTCTGCGCGGCTACAATGGACAAGTACCCTTAGCGACGGGCTCTGGAAGTAGCTTTATTAGATAGCTTCCCTGATAAAATCTTAATGTTCAGCGATGCTGTCGTGTTTATTAGCTTATCTTAAAGATAAGCTAATAAATGCTTTTGTCCCAAGGTACAAGCTGAAAAATAAACTGTCTAAAATTTTGCGAAACAAAGTTCTGGGTGGTGCTGTTATTGTTATGGGCTGGGGTATTGCTTACCATCAGGCAAACGACCAGCTCGTCTCGTCATTAAGTTACATAAAAAAAATGTATTTGTACATTTGTAGCTACTAACAACACTAACGGTGAAGTAAACATCGTGAGGAAACCGGCATGTCCAAGAATTAACCACAAAAATTCAAGGACATGTGACATCCACCAACCCGCACTGGGCCAGCGTGGTGGCCCTTATGAGGGAAGGCCTGAGTCCCTGAGCCTGAATCCAGGAACTATGAGGACCATGGTCTCATAACACCCAGACACAAAACAAATGCTTGCGCTTTTTGCGATGAAAGATTTTCACCTATTTTGGAAATTGGTAAGCCTTTACATAATGATGGACTTACACGAGATGCTGAAGACATGCACTATTTGCTGTAGAAACACTCATGCACTCTTTGCAAACGACCAGCTCGTCTCGTCATTCAGTTACATAAAAAAACACTACAATGCATGTACCACGAGACCCTTGACCTTCCTTGTCGCAACAACATTCACCGCTTGTCGTTGGCACACGGCCGCGGGTTGTAACTCAGTGGAGAGGTCGTCGAATACGCAAGACGCATCAACGAGTCGTTCTGGTCTGATTCCCTCAACGAACGGACCTATGAACTGCAGTTAATTCAATGACATTAGTTAATTCAATGACATTAGTTAATTGAATGGCATTAATTAATTCAATGATATTATTGCATTATAGTAATTACTTGTATACAGGGCAAACTTTTTGCAAAATTTTGTGATCTCTGAAAAGTTTTTTATTGATTATTTTTTAAATATAACGATTTGCTTTGGTGGGTTACTTTAGGGGGGAACACTCTGGGAAATAGGAACGATCAAGCCCGTGTTGTTTTTTTTAGATATACCTACTTATAACAAATGCATCAGGCTAGTTATCTTTCTACATCTTTAAAGAAAAAATAATAAGGCCGTTTTTTTAGATCGACACTAATTTGTAAGAACAAAACTTTCCTCACTGCAAGTTGTAACAACTTTAGAAAAATGCACCCCTAAAATTATTGTTTCATATCATCAGTACAATTGAATACCATGAAAAACTAATTTTGGACACAACATATTATTATCGATGAGCCAGAAAAATAGTCGAAATACAAAGATTTAGTTTTAGATTTCTAAAAACAAATTATTCTATCTCCTAACACAGTATATTACAATAAAACTGTACTCTGACGATTAGGGTGGTTGCCATCCCTCTTCAAAAACTTACCTGTGAATGTAACAGGATATTTGGCTTTAAGATAGTTCGTGAACATCTGGTAAGCGCAAACGAATAATATCATTAATCATCATTTGTAATTGCTTTGACGCGTGTGATTAGTGGATCAATTTATCTAATTAAGACTCAATCTACCTAACACTCCTCAATTTAGAAAAAGATACATAATCCCTGACCAATTAAATAACAATTACATTTATATAACACCAATTATACATCCAACTAAAAAAACTACATCTGCCCCGTCTAGGGTTTTTATGAATGTGAATGACATTTAGGTTTAGGTGTCTAACGGCCGGTTTCTGAATTGAGAATTCGAAGTTGAGTTTTTCTTAAAGGCTGCTTAACTACTACTTAAGGCATTTTCTGTTTCTGATTAGATGTTAAGTATAGTTTGAGCATTTGAGGTTGAGATTTGCTCAAATTTGACAGTGCGGATCTTAAGTTCATGCTCATCTTATGATCAGCGCCATAATTGCGTTTCAGAACTCGTTGACAGTGCTCAAACTAGTCTCAAAGCATAATTGAGTAACATACATTTAAGTAAAGGCGTTCGGCTACTCAAACCTTACTGAACCTTGTGATTTGTTTATTTTATTAAAAATACACAAACTTTTTGTGAATAACCTACTAGCTTTTGTGTCCGCGGTCTTCGGATTTATTTTTTTGTACAATGTCTAGTGACGACAATACCCATGGTCTTAGGTATCTCATGACACTATTTCTAAATCCTGCCACTCCAGCACAAGAAGCCTATAATATTAGAGCCCAGATATCAACCAGAAACACTGTAGAGAGATGTTTTGGAGTTCACCGGAGATTAACAGCTAAAATTAGACAGGGTGTCAAAGGTGATGCGTGGTACAACATAATATGGCCCTTGATTTTGATGATC
This sequence comes from Petrophora chlorosata, assembly GCA_951640565.1. Lineage (NCBI taxonomy): Eukaryota > Metazoa > Arthropoda > Insecta > Lepidoptera > Geometridae > Petrophora > Petrophora chlorosata. The sequence goes on along the minus strand of OX621207.1, from coordinate 14,274,678 downwards.
ATATTGCTAAAACGTTGTACTTATTGAAGTACCTAAATGAAGTTCAACCTTTACCCCAGGCCCAAAATACTGTGAGATCAGCACGAGTATATAGAAAGTTATATCGCAAATCATTAGCAAGTACTCCCTATGTATTTCCTGTGTTATTTAATGGGAGTATGTAGGTACTACGTAAATAAATCGTTTTATAATAGTAATGAGTATGTTGTTTTATTTCAATAATTAGGTTAAACAGGTAGGTATTAAGGTTAGGTAGGTATATCTGCATCTCTTGACCCAGTTGTGCCTCAGTATTGCTTTCTTATAGCCACTCGGACTTCTTTTTTCTTTTGTAGGTAGAATGCTCCCGTCATATTGCAGTCTACCACACCTTTGAATCTGTAGGCAAAACAATATATTTCAGAAGTTATTATTATTAGGAGCCTGTTTTGTCCCACTGCAGGGCAAAGGCCTCCCTACCCTCCCTCCATTTATCTCTATCCATTGCCACGATAGAACAATCTTTAAGGTGTGAGTCTAGCTCATCCCGCCATCTCCTTTTTGGTCTGCCGCGAAGTCGTTTGCAAACGTGTGGGGTCCACTGAGTAGTGGTTTTGGCCCAAAGATCATCCGACATGCGGCAGACATGTCCAGCCCAGTCCCATTATGGTGTTTCTTATACGGTCAGTTCGCTTTACGCCAAGAATACTGCGCTCCATAGCTCGCTGGCAGACCTCAAGTTCGGACCTCTGTTGATTTGTCAAAGACCCAGTTTGCGCACCGTAAGTGAGGACGGGAAGAATGCACATGTCCATGAGTCTGCGCTTAAGGGACCTAGGGAGACTTCCCTTCATGAGGGAAATGTAAATTTCATAAGTAATTATTATAAAAATGCTAAACGTCGAACGATTAGGTGCATACTTACTTTGTTACGATACGATGGTTTCTTCCTTTTCGTTTGTGAAATTGGGAGAATTGTCTGACCTTTTAAATTTTTTGTAGCTGATTTTATTAATAAGAAATACTAATTAATAAAACACAAAACTTTACATAAAGAAAAATTCGAATCAAAGTGAAATGACATTTTGACAACATACTGAAATGACATTTTGACATATGATATGCGTTTCATTTTCTACGATCGCGTAAAAATAATGACAAAATCCTTCAATATCGGTCTTTATCGGTTTTTGTACGTGTAACAAAACGCAAAAACATTGTTTGACATCCTTAAAAATGAATTGAGATATACTTAACTAAGTGGGGTTTGAGAAAATCTAATTCCATCAAGTGAAACGTATAAAACTTAACTCTCTCTCAACTATTTGAGCAAAACTTAGCTGAGTTTTTCTAGAATGCTCAATTCGGAAACCGGCCCTTAGGGCCGATATCTCAATTCATTTTTAAAGATGTCAAACAATGTTTTGAGTTCTGTTACACGTACAAAAACCGATAAACACCGATATTGAAGGATTTTTGTCATTATTTTAACGCGATCGTAGAAAATGAAACGCATATCATATGTCAAAACGTCATTTAAGTATGTTGTCAAAATGTCATTTCAGTTTGATTCGAATTTTTCTTTATGTAAAGTTTTGTATTTTATTAATTAGTATTTCTTATTAATAAAATCAGCTACAAAAAATTTAAAAGGACAGACAATTCTCCCAATTTCACAAACGAAGAGGAAGAAACCATCGTATCGTAACAAAGTAAGTATGCACCTAATCCTTCGACGTTTAGCATTTTTATAATAATTACTTATGAAATTTACATTTCCCTCATGAAGGGAATTCTCCCTAGGTCCCTTAAGCACAAACTCATGGACATGTGCATTCTTCCCATCCTCACGTACGGTGCGCAAACTGGGTCTTTGACAAATCATCAGAGGTCCGACCTTGAGGTCTGCCAGCGAGCTATGGAGCGCAGTATTCTTGGCGTAAAGCGAACTGACCGTATAAGAAACACCATAATGGGACTGGGCTGGACATGTCTGCCGCATGTCGGATGATCTCTGGGCCAAAACCACTACTCAGTGGACCCCACACGATTGCAAACGACTTCGCGGCAGACCAAAAAGGAGATGGCGCGATGAGCTAGACTCACACCTTAAAGATTGTTCTATCGTGGCAATGGATAGAGATAAATGGAGGGAGGGTAGGGAGGCCTTTGCCCTGCAGTGGGACAAAACAGGCTCCTAATAATAATAACTTATGAAATATATTGTTTTGCCTACAGATTCAAAGGTGTGGTAGACTGCAATATGACGGGAGCATTCTACCTACAAAAGAAAAAAGAAGTCCAAATGGCTATAAGAAAGCAATACTAAGGCGCAACTGGGTCAAGAGATGCAGATATACCTACCTAACCTTAATACCTACCTGTTTAACCTAATTATTGAAATAAAACAACATACTCATTACTATTATAAAACGATTTATTTACGTAGTACCTACATACTCCCATTAAATAACACAGGAAATACATAGGGAGTACTTGCTAATGATTTGCGATATAACTTTCTATATACTAGTGCTGATCTCACAGTATTTTGGGCCTGGGGTAAAGGTTGAACTTCATTTAGGTACTTCAATAAGTACAACGTTTTAGCAATATGATCATCAAAATCAAGGGCCATATTATGTTGTACCACGCATCACCTTTGACACCCTGTCTAATTTTAGCTGCTAATCTCCGGAGAACTCCAAAACATCTCTCTAAAGTGTTTCTGGTTGATATCTGGGTTCTAATATTATAGGCTTCTTGTGCTGGAGTGGCAGGATTTAGAAATAGTGTCATGAGATACCTAAGACCATGGGTATTGTTGTCACTAGACATTGTACAAAACAATAAACCCGAAGACCGCGGACACAAAAGCTAGTAGGTTATGCACAAAAAGTTTGTGTATTTTTAATAAAATAAACAAATCACAAGGTTCAGTAAGGTTTGAGTAGCCGAACGCCTTTACTTAAATGTATGTTACTCAATTATGCTTTGAGACTAGTTTGAGCACTGTCAACGAGTTCTGAAACGCAATTATGGCGCTGATCATAAGATGAGCATAAACTTAAGATCCGAACTGTCAAATTTGAGCAAATGTCAACCTCAAATGCTCAAACTATACTTAACATTTAATCAGAAACAGAAAATGCCTTAAGTAGTAGTTAAGCAGCCTTTAAGAAAAACTCAACTTCGAATTCTCAATTCAGAAACCGGCCGATAGCCATCAAAGTGCCGTCAAGGCTTGTGGTAACCAAAGATGGAAATAATTATTTCATATTTTGCCACATTCATTAAGATCCTAGTACGGCTCTTAAATCTAAAAACAAAACGAAAATCTTGCAAAGTAAAGAGACCAGCGACGACAAAAACTAGTAACTTCAAACTCTGCAAGACTGACCTGGTAGTTTCTTACCATTGTACCCGATGGGGGCGCTGTCCTGCAGTTTGAAGGTGAAGGGTATGTGGACCCTCTGCATCAGAAGCCGCGGGGGCTCCATGGCGGCCCGCCACGCGGCTTCGTCGCGATTCTCGCCTACTATACCGATGACTTCCATGTTTCTGGAAAGAAGGAGCATTTGGTAAAGCAGCTGAAGATCGAAATGGAATTTTTGAAATGGTTTTGTTTAGTTTTTTACTTGATCCTGATGGTTTAAGGTCGTCCAATAAATTGTCTCTTCAGTTAGACCTTGACTTCTAAGTTTCAAAGGGTAGAAGATTTTTAGTAATGAGATGTGAGATGAGCGATTTTCAGTGGAAAATTGACTCTTGGTGATCAACTTAAGTGATTGGAATTGTCAAAATGCGAGTTTGTATGTTTGCCTCACCGATATTCTATGATTCGGATATTTGATTTGATTACTCGCGCCGCGCGTTCGTATCGACTCAACAGATTTTAATAAATTTTGACATACATGTGAAATATTTTTACTGAACCCAAAGTAGAAGGAAGTTCTAAATTTGAAGCGCGTGTCTTTTTTCCACTTAAATATGACATAGATGTTTGACCCTATTTAGCCCTGATGTAACACAATAATTAATAGTACATACATAGCTATGATGTGGCCGAAGTTGGAGCACTTAAATCTACAGACAGAAGTCGATAACTTTTTTATGAATAAGGGGGTCTTAGACATTATATGTATAATTAGTTTTAGTACCTACGTGGATAGAGTGCGTCTTAACAGTAATGACCTACGGAGCCAAAACGTGGACACTGACGGTAAGGCTGGTCCCCAAGCTCCAAGTCGCTGAGCGAGCTACGGAACGAGCTATGCTCAGAATTCGAACCGAAGTGATACGGCAAAGAACTAGAGTGACCGACATAGCTCAAAGAATAACTAAGCTGAAGTGGCAATGGGCCGTTAACCGATGGGGTAAACGGGTTTTAGAGTGGAGACCACGTTTAAACAAACTTACGACCTGCGCAAAGTAGCTGGCAGCAATTACATGAGGAGAGCCGAAGATCGGGCTCAGTGGCGTGCATTGGGAGAGGCCTGTGTCCAGCAGTGGACAAATACGGGCTGTTGATGATGATGACCTACGTGAAGTACTAAGCCGGGACAGTTGTACTATTAATTATTCTGAGGCCGGGATATTTTTTCTTGTATTTTTTAACACACCTCGAAAACTTTACCAACGAAAACGAAAGTAAAATGACTGGTAATTTCGAGATTTGAAAGCCGATGTCTCAGGGTGACGACCGTGGCCGTGGTGCAGCGCCGCGCATAATACTGCGATTAAAATTTCTCATTGGCTCCGACTTTTTTTATCGCTTACAGATCTATCTAGATCTAGTTTATTAGACTCATTAGTCTAATAGGTAGTTAGGCGTTTGACTGTGACACGTGATACGAGTTCAAAATTTTGTTGCACGTACATACTACGTATAACTATTTTTTTAAATTTTCAGGAAAATAGGTAGTCTGCTTAGAAATGTAATTTCTCAAAACAAAAACCAATAACAACAACATGGATGGGCTTAATCGACTCTTATTTCCCATCAGTAATGATTCCCCCAAAGTAACATATCACATCTAATATTAAGTTTTAGAAAAAATTTAAAACCTACGTTAGTACCTAAGTAAGAAAACTTTTCTTATACATATAGCTACGTTTCACAGTTCACGGCTAAAACCTACGCCCTGTATTAGACAGTACCCAGCACTTATTTCGCTCTAGAAGCTAGCAGACCTAGTGTAAACATAGCTAATTGACTGTTTGCAGAGGTAATGTTACCTACAGTTGGAGGACGAGCCAAACCTGTATTAGCATGATTGTATTAGCACAGTTTTACTAAACATTATACTGTGGTGTTAGCAAACGTCGTTCTGTTTGTATTTCCTACTTTATCTATGTCTATATGTATTTATAATTGTTCTATGTAAATTGGTCTAACGGGTCTTGCAGATTCATTATTCTGTGGCTCGGTTAGGGATGTCAAGACTCGTATTTATAAACTAAAATCAGAATTGAATATAGAATTCAATATTTGTTCGATAAGCGTAACTAGAAAGTCTTGACACTAAGGTTGTTGATGATGATGATGATGATGAAATCGACGTTTAATTGAATATCGACGAAATTTATATGGGACCACCTTGAAACTATACTGAACTCAACCCAAAAAGAGTTTTCCAAATCAGTTCATAAATGACAGAGCTCCGAGGTAACATACATAAAAAGAAAACGAATTGAAAACCTCCTCCTGTTTTTGATTTCTATATAAGATGTCTATATAATATATTTTTACAAATAGTGCATGTGCAGTGTGCAACACAACGTAGTATCCGAGAAAACGCGGACCGGACGGAGTTGTTCGAATTTCGAATGACGGATCCAGTGCACAACCGCAAGGAACTACGACCATAGTCCACAGCACCCAGACAGAAAATATATGCATTGCGTTTTTTGTGCACAAACATAACTCCTGTAGCGAGAATCGAGCCCTCACCTGTGTTGTGGCATGAATTTTGAGCTGATCTGTGCAACCACTACACCACAGAGGCCAGACGCTGTTTACGATCGACGGGCAAACCGCGGGAAGATGAAAGCTGTAATATTTATATATATGAAGGTGAGAGTTTATTGACTTATTTGATCCCACTATACATATGACAAAGGCTTCACTTATGTTCCATAATAATATGCTACTTGGGGCCAGCGATCCCGGAAATAGCTCGTCCGCCGACGCTTTCCGACCCTAGTTTGGAAAAGTTTAATTTGTTCAAAATACCTAGAGTTTCATTTAATTATAAGCACAAAAATGTTTTGTGGAATGTCAATCCATTTATAAGGTAATTTAAATTGCTGCGTAGGTATAATACGTTTTTTATGACAAAGAAGTTATTGGTTTGTTTATAATGAAGTGCTGAGTTGTTTTTGTTTTCAACTGCATCTTAAAGTTAGGTTTTCATTAATATTCAAGAGAAGCAACGATGACTGATGTGCTAAAGTTCGTTCTGCTATACCGTTTTTATTAGCCATGAGTGCCTACCTACAATAAAATATCATAAAATATGGTTCACCGATAGGTATTCACTGTTGCTGCTCTTCGTATCTTCAATCCTACTCAGTATTATCAGGCCTAGCGCACTCCGCACTGTAGGTACGAAGCTACAAGTACATAGCCGGACACCGACGGCGGGTCGCGCGTCGTTACACGTGCCGCGTCAGAAGAGATAAGAGCTATGCGATGGAAAGAGAGGCGCTCTGTAGGTTAATATGACTGGTAGGTATGCAGCGCTACGCGAGCTGAATTGAATTTTATTGCGTCTTAGCAAGAGTCGCTATTTGTTTAAAATTCTTTGCGGAGTGATGCCCCTTAGTATTCTAAGTACTTATATTATTTATCACAGAAAACTATGGAAATTTCATAATTAACAATTAATAGCAACCACAACATAGGAGCTACCTTTGTTAAAATTACAATCACCATTCATACAATCATCCACTCAAGGATGTTAACTGACATATAAATAATAGATCTGTTGACAAGAAGTCTAGCGGCTGTAAATTGAATATAAAGTAACATTGATGAACAGATTGTTATTTCTAATCAAGTGAGATGGCAGACAATTTGTTTCCTAATGGGAAGATGTGCGGAGAGGAGTTGCTATTTCAAATGAGAGATGAATTAAAAAGACTATCATCAGCATGAGGCTAATCTTTCCCCTGCAGGGCATAAGCTGCATCCCCCATACTTTTTTCTTTATTTATATACATTTTGTAATTTTTCTTAAATAACTAACACCTTTTAAACCTTAAACAGGTTTGTCTTGGGTGTCGCATTCCTCTTCTGCTTACTTATAATAACATTTTATAATAGTAGGTAGTATAGACTATATGTATAAATATCATAACAATAGCTACTATCCTCAGCATGAGCCAAATTCCATCCCCTGCAGGGCATAAGCTGCATCCCCCATACTATTGTCAACATGAGCCCAATTCTACCCCCTGCAGGGCATAACCTGCATCCCCCATACTATCCTCAACATGAGCCCAATTCTACCCCCTGCAGGACATAACCTGCATCCCCCATACTATTCTCAACACGAGCCCAATTCTACCCCCTGCAGGGCAAAAGCTGCATCCCCCATACTTTCCTCAACATGAGCCGAATTCTACCCTCTGCAGGGCATAAGCTGCACCTCCTATACTATCCACAGCATGAGCCTAATCTACCCCTTCAAGGCATAAGCTGTAACCCCCATACTATCCTTAGCATGAGCACAGTTCTGCCCCCTGCTGGGCATAAGCTGCATCCCCCATACTATTTGTTCAACAGCAGTCTTGCCCAAGTCTTACCAATAAGCGACAAGCATAACAACACTTCATACAAATATTATGTTAATCCAAAATTATATAAACTTGCTTGTGGAAAAAAATAGTCATAGTCATAGTAATTTATTCATATTAGGAATACACATCACAAAATATAATAAAAAACAATAGTCCAGTTATTCGTACCACTTTGTACCATATTACACAATACGTTGCAGTCTAATGTCATCAGTTAAAAATAAATCATAGGTTTAATTAAGTAAGATAAATAATAAAAATGTCAGCAAGTATACAAAAATGTCAACTTCTACTTAGTCCCTAGGATCTGCTAGGAATAGTTTTCAAAATATGTGTTGCACATAAAAAAGTTTACATTGTCATTATAGAATCAGTATTTTAATTAATATAATGTGTGGGGCCTGCTAAGAGACAATAGAAAATCCATTGTATTAACAGAGTATACAGGTTAATTGTCCATGAGACGCACTAATGTTTTATTCATTGAGTAGTAAGTTAATTTGCATATGGACAGTTTGACATTTTTAGTACTGAAAGAAGTACTGTTGTTTCAATAACTTACTGTCCAAAGGCAAAACTTGAATATAGGAACTGACATAAACAGAATACATAATAACTACCAACCATTATTAAAAACTTAAAAGTTTTAATGATTATAAACTCCTAAAAACTTAGGGAAATTTCTGCCACTCACACACACATTAAAAAAAAGCCTAAACTTGTATGTGCATACAAAATGTTTCTTCTTTTTCTTCCTCCTTGAGGGATGCATGTCTTGTGCATCTTCCAGAGTCAAGTTTCGATCCAGTCCTTTAACTTGTTTCTTTGATAGTTCAATAGTCAATCTTAGCTTTATCTACGTCTTGTATACGTGAGTTTTACTGAGGTATTACTTTGGTGGGTACAAAATTATACGTATTATATGTTAAATAAGCTATATTATTGCAATAGGCTGCATTCTAGACTATTGAATATGTTACATGTAGGTATGAAACGACTGGCGTACACTAATAATTGCAAACAAGAACTTTGTAACAAAAGTTGGTACTAAACCTAAAGTAAGGTTTAGTACCAACTTTTGTTACAAAGTTCTTGTTTGCAATTATTTTAACCCACATTACAAAATGGAACAAACAATAAAACTGTTTACCTATTATTGGTGGTTGAAGATATTTGTTTATCTCTTCATTGTAGATAACAAGGCAAATTGTTATATTTATCTTAGTTTTTAAACTAGCTATCATTACTTTTATCTGTCTCTAGATAAAATAGAGTACTTGCCAAACTAAAATGTACTTAACAGTTTTTTTTACAACATGCTGGGTCAACGTTTGACCACAATCTCACCTGATGGGAAATGACGATGCGGTCGAAAATGTAGCACACTTACCCAGTAGATACCGGTTTACTCTAGATTTAAACACACCCAAATTGTATTACTGATAAAGGCAAGGCATTTTACTCCTTTGACATTTGCACTAAAAAGGATGACACAAAACGTTTAGTACGAACAGGCAGAATTTCTACCATGTAGGGGTGCCATTGTGCCGATCGTCTAGTTGTCCAAATGTAGAATGGTGATGGGGGATCACATTGTGCAGTTCTTGAGCACATTTACATACACATTTTTAAGTAAACAAAACATTTTCTATCTAAAATCTTATATGTAGTCATCTACAAGTTTCTTTTACAAGGGTAAAAATTACTAAGACTCTGCTGTCCGTCCGTCCATCTGTCACCAGGCTGTATCTCATGAACCATGATAGTAAGACAGTTGAAATTTTCACAGATGATCTATTTCTGTTGCCGCTATAACATCAAATACTAAAAATATAAATATTTTTATAGATAAATGGTACGGAACCCTTTGTGCGCGAGTCCGACTCGCACTTGGCTGGTTATTTTTAGTGTTATCCTCTATATCTAGGTAGGAAGATTGCATTGAGTGATGAGAACAGCCACTATCACACCAAGAAGTTTTTATTTTAAGAAGTATTTAGTGCAATTTCAATAAAGAGTAAAACTATTTCTGGTGCATTTCGTATTTAGACAAATTCAGTACCATTACAAAAAAGAAAGTACTTCAACCATTTTATTTTCACCATCCAAATTTATAATTATGATAAAATTAAGTTTGAGCTGATCATGACAATTTGTAAAAAAAATATAGGTGATGAGAAAAGGGTAACTTTTATCAATGACAAACTAAAGATAATGATTATCTTCTATAGAAGTTCAGTCCTATGAAATTTTCATCTAAAATGTATTATGTCATTCGTAGTGTAATAGATTAGGCACCTGAGCATCTCATGGCTATTTTTACAACACAACTGACTTACCTGAGAAGTATAACTAGCATCACGAAAAGTGCAACGAGTGCACCTATCATGATGAATATGTTAGGCAAATCTGCCAGAGTGATTCCACTCGACCCCATGTTCACTGCACTCGCTGGTAGGTATCACAACTAGAATTTAGCACATTCGAAACTACTAGAAGGAATAGGGGTACGCATGAGTTCTCAAACTGTATTCCTGACTTTTTTTCGTCTCGCGGTTTCTCGGTTGTTATGCTACAATTCGCGGACTATACATCCACATTTACACTTCACATGAGCTCGCAAACTTCGCGACTGTGTCTGTTGCACAATATTTTTTCGCAATATTACTAAAATATTGGCACTGCGGGCGCGCCGGACGACCTACGCGTTATCATTTCGACGTACGTTCACAACAAAAACAATATCATTGATCGGGGAGCGGACAAGAGACGTGCTCACGTACGCGAGTATTTGACAGGAATGGATTGACAACATCAGTCTGAGTCTGACATTGACATCTGTGGCATTAGCAACAGCTGTTTTTTATAGCTTCGCACGTTCTAAGCATTCAGCCAATGTAGTTGGCTTGTTGACTGCTGTGTTGTGAATGGTGTGACGGTATATGTGAATAGTAAGAAGAGCAGAATATATTATGTTAATTATTATTCATATCATTGATAATTTAATTACAACAATTTTTTGATTTCTACGTCTGTTGAACAAAACTTATCATGCTTAACATGTACTCAATCATGTTACAGCGATCCTAATATACAGTACCTACTTTTAGCGTACAAATTTTTTAGCGCGATATTTGAAATTCTTCGAATTTTGTTTCGCAATTGCTTTACTAAATTATTTACCTGATTTTACCAATTTTACCGGGGCTTGGTAAGGGCATAAGTATAAAGACTATACTAATGTATGTGCTGTGGTACGGGTAAAATATTAAGAAATATTATTGCTGAACTTTGAGTTCTTTTTACTTATAAGTCAGTATTGTAAGATGTAACACTATAATTTGACTGACTTTGTAATAAGGTACAGTAAGAATTACTTACCTATCTTAGAGTATACATATACTCTACCCTATACTATTAAGTATATTAACCTACCCTATTACTATTAAGTATTCTGTTACCCTATTACAACCTAGGCATACGTACTGGTATAAATGGATTAATTTTATTATTCTGTGGTATAGGCACAGTTATAAACAGTGGTTATAGGTATAGGCCCATTTTCAGCAACAGTTTAATTTTAAATTAAACTGTTGCTGAAAATGGTAAGTAAGTACGAGCAAATGGTAAGTAAGCTCCTATTATGATTTTATTTAATTCGCCCATTTGGGCAGGCTAAAGTCTCTAGGACCGTACCGCCATGTCTTACATAGTTTTCATTTGATAGTTTACTATTTCATATAAGTATTATAGTTTTGTTGAGAATGAGTCATCAGCAACAAGCCGGACCCTCTTCTTACCTTCGGACACTCTATTTGTTAAATCTTGACTATATTTATATTTTAATGTGATCTGACTAATTATTATAATGTAAATCTCAATATTTTAATGCAAATAATTCAATTCAAATTAATGATTACGTAATGTTTTTTTTTTATTCCATGTAAGTAGGTATATTAATGACAAGAAATTTTTGTAATTGAGACTTGCCTAGAATAACAAACTTTGTTATTATGGTGAATAAATGATTCTATTCTATTCTATTCCATTCTATTCCATTCCATTCCATTCCATTCCATTCCATTCCCTTCTCTTCTCTTCTCTTCTCTTCTCTTCTCCTCTCTTCTCTTCTCTTCCATCCTATCCTATCCTATCCTATCCTATTCTATTCTATTCTATTCTATTCTATTCTATTCTTCTAGTGCTTTAATAAAGTGGTGGAACTTTATTCAAGCTTTCCATGGAGTTTTTGGAAGAACATAAAAAGCAATGTCTTTCTCTATTTTGTATCATTTGCCTACACTCGTGCACGTTTACGAACACATAATGGTTAATATTTCACCGATATTACACATGATCACTCGAAATAACACTTGTTTAGAAAATAAAACAAAATCGAACTGTATCACTTTTAACTTCCCGCCAAAAAGTCTCGCTCCTTCTATGAATATAATGTATGTGAAGATCTCAGAGTAATTGACTCTGAGCCTCTGAGGTGAAGAAAGTCATAAAACATCGATAACGCACTAAAATCTTTTTTGGGAAATATATATTTTGTACGTATGCAGGTACCATATTTGGTTTACCGTGAATGTTCAGCGATATTCTGCGATATCTTCATTATCTAGGACGTCCAAATGGTCAATAAATTCGGTTATATTCTATGCTCTCTCCTTATTATTGTCCAATAGCTTCATTTGATAGATATGGTCGAGTCAGCAAAAATGATATTATGCGTTAAGAGTCGAATATCCTGGTCGAAACAAAATCGTGCAATATAGGTAGGTACATTACCTAGACAAGAACTAGGTAGATGATAGAATAAATAGATGAACTAGATGCTCCGACTACTATTATTTATTCTGTGATATATTCTTCGTAATGCACCCAAAGATAATACAAAACTAAGTAAAACATTCCTATAGGTACATATTATGGTAAGACTAGTACCTGCCAATGATTTTAAAAATCAATGACTAGCACAGTTGTTTTAGTTATAAATTATTCAATGGTTTTAGCCTTAGAGTATACATAACTATAGAGCGCGCATATCGTACTTGTCGCCCAATACGCAGCGTAGGCAAGTAAACTATAGCTAGCTATCTTGATAGATATGTGGCAAATAGTGATGGGGAATAATTGTGCGCCGCGCCGCGCCGTGACACAGTACCTATTGTTGTGTATGTATGTTATGTCTTGTGTACCTATAAGTGTAATTTTAGTAAGTGAACATTGTTTATTTTAATGTATGAATGTATAAGATGTAGATATAAGATTAAGATGTACCTATGTGAAATACGTATGGGATATGAAATAAGAAAGTCAAAGTGATGCGTTTACCAAAGAACAGCATTTAATTTTTATTTATATAGATTACTAGAATTTTAAATCGCAAGCGCAGATAATGTGCCGGTGTAAACTATTGCTCGCCATACTCATAACAAACATCATTATCGAATAGGCGGAACGCGTCACATCACTATTTGAATCGGCAATCTTAGCGGGGTTGCGGGGCAGTGCGGGCGGTACGTGTAGCCCCGCATCTCACGTCTTTTTCACCCCCACGAAACGAACTTTGAACTTAAAAGTATTAAAAGTTGGCTTACCGGTGAAATGTGATGTTAGAATTCTGTGTAGTGTGTGTCAGAGTATATTTTGTATAAGTTGTTATTGCACATTTAACCATTTTTTTAAGATAAATATAGCAAAGAACTTGCAACGGGAGCGGATACTGGTAGTACTCGTAAGACTACTAGCGCTTGTAGACAGGACGATGCTATGATCTCACCCGTGCCTACTGTTCCCACTTAGGAACACGCGCTCTCTACCTGGTAATGGTTTTAGCATACTATACTATGGTACTAGGTCCCTATGTACATACCTAGTACGTATTACTTACCTGTCTACACAATTTTATTAGTTTGACGTCCGTACCTCGGTAACAGCCTTTGAGTAGACAGACAACGACAACCAGACCAAACAAGACAGACAGGCTAGATATTTTATCTGAGGTAACAGCATACCTATACCTAATATTACTTATACCGCAAAATATATATGTACCAGTCTATATTTTGTGCTTATACTTACATTATTTAGGATTCCCACAAGGAACGTTTATTCAAGAGTCTGTAGCGTAAATAGTATACGCAAGGTAAGTTACACATATTGGGTCAAAATAAGTCAACTGAGCCATAAAAAGTAGCACATGTTTATATTTATAGCTATGTGGGTAACAACATCGATTTCGAATAGAAAGACTTTATCAGCATGCATGAAAGCTCCCTTATTGTAATAGTCTCGGAGTTTTCAGCTAATATTGTTTGTGCCAAGAATTAGAACGAATTATATGTTAGTGGCATTTCTTTTCTTAACGTCACGTGAGTTAATCACATTTAAAAAAAAATTTTAGTGAGTGAGACTTGCAAGTTGTTCGCCTGATGGTATGCACCACGCCTGCCCATAACAATTACAGTGCCACCTAGAACTTTTAAACCATAAAAAGCAAAGCGTTGGACTGCATTGCGCTCATCACCCCGAGACATCAGATATTAGTCTTATAGTATATGCCCAGTAGGTAATTTCGCTGGCTACAATTCCCTTCAAACCGGAACACAATAATGCTTGCGCACTACTTTTTGGCGGCAAAATAACTGGCAAAGCTGTGGAAAACAAACACAAAAATATGAAAAAACTTCCTAAGATAAAAAAAGAAAATACGGAAATAGGCTATTGGACTCTTGTAGACATAACCGTAGTTTCATTTTAAAATGTATGTATTATTAGCCTTAGTCTAAAATATGAGGCAAAAAGTCATCGAGCTCCTCGCCTACCCTCAGCCCTACCACCGCGGTTGTCATGTACACAGGTCGACACAAACTGTAAACAAAACACCGATCGATATTAGTCAGAATTACGGCTAAAAGCGCTGCAGCTTTCAGGAGAACAACAGCTCCGCCACAAAAATTGTTCCTCGACCGCCATATTGACAATTTCCGCGCGCTTTTCCATTTGACGTAAATTTTGGCGGGAATGCTCGCGAATTTCGTTCGGAAACGCGAATGAAGAATTCCGTGTGCCCCTGGGACAGTTCGTGCATCACACTGTTGAACAACGTGGCGTCCTGTATGGAGAAATGGTTCGGTGATAAACGGCTGTGGTTATTCGGTAACAACCTGCCGCTTTTACCGAGAAGGTAATTAGAAAATTGGAGAAACTTTGAGTAAGTTTGTATTAATTTCTTCAAGGCCAAGTGTCAAGTCAATTTTTTAATGCACTCAAAGCTACCTACGAGTACCTACTAATAGCTCCGTTTTACTTGCACTCTTGAACAGATAACAGATACGTAGTATTGGCACATATTGATCCAATATAGGTAGATACTGATTTTTTTTATTGAAGTGTGTATTTTATAGACTTATAAATAAACAGACATATTCAAAATTCATTTATTTGCATAAAAATAGGTAGAAACATAATTGTATTATAGGTTTTAATTAATATAATAGATCGCTATGTTATGACCGTCAGGTGTGCAAATTTTTAATTTTAACAGTAACAGTATGTAGATAATAAATTAAATATATATGTAACATTCAAAACTTATTTTTATTTAACAAATAGCAATATTTATGAGAATTAGTTAATTTAAAATATGAATAATAGTTAGATACATACATGTCAACAAAATTAAATTTCCATAGTCAATAATGAGCATAAGACTAGTCATGTCAGGTAAGCAATTACAATGAATTATCATTTAGAAATTCTTTAATGGAATAAAATGCCTTGTCGACAGTGAGGAATGGACCTCAATGCTTGTCGACATACTCTAGTATAACCACGTCAATTGTAGAGTAAAAAACTGCACTGAAAGCATTGAGGTCTCAAGTTACTTTCCCTAGACGGGAATCTTACGGGAATAGAACTGATTTTTTTTCTTAATTAAACTTTTTAATATTTGAATAAAAAACACATGCTTGACAAACTTGCGTTCTGCTGTCAAGTTTGACGATTGTTTGTCTTCTTTCACAATCTTTCTATTCCTCTTCTTGGCTAATAATGATTGCTTGAATAATCTTAAATCTATTTATATTGCTAGTATTTTATTAGTTTTGCCTAATATAAATAATTATGCTCAAAAGTTAAGACAACCGTATTTAATTAACATTAAGCACCTTATGGAGGAAATTATAGTGTTGAAAATAGTGAAATGAAAGGCGAAATCAATAGGTCTATCACATCCCCAGATGTTATCCCAGCCAGGTAAGAATTGCTGAATGTTGAAATGAAAAGATTCGGTTTATATCGTACGACCCAAAATATTGCGCACAAAACAAATTCCTTTAATGAAAGAAAGAAAGAAAGAAATTATTTATTGCCAAACTGTATACATAGAATTTAGTCTCAATATTTATAAGCACAAAAACAGCAGCAATAGGGGTAGGCTCAGCACTGAGGTGATAATGCAACATGTAATCGATCGATATCGTTAATTGTAGCCGAAACCGTATCGAACTCTGAGGGCGCAATAGGTCGAAAAGAAACCTGCGAAACAAGACCGACATACAGTCGAATCGATTCGGAATTCGTTACCATGAGGTTCTGAATCGGGGGGCAAATTCCCTAGACAGAAAATCCTAAATCGACCCCAGCATCTATAGGCGTATGTGATCGTTGACGTACCTACTTATACATTTATATACCTACCTAAATATATAAAATCTTCTAAAAACATATCTAGGAATTATTCGTATCTCCAATAGGTATAGCTAATGTGGCTGAGTGGTTAGATCCTAGTGCGGCATTTGACAGTTCGAATCCCAATGAGATCTTTATTTACAAGTTATTATTGGAGAACTTTTTATAACGTTTGATATGTGTAGGTATTATATATGTACCTACATTTGTACCTTGTCTTTTGTTGTGAAGTTCTTATAATAATTATAATGGTGTTCCACACACCATGCATGACCTAGCATGTCATCCTGAATGGCACTTTTTAAAGGACCGCTTTAAGAAGACAAGAAAAGACCAAGAAGCAGAGAGAAGAATTCGATCTATGCACGATTTTTTTATCACACATTTGTAGGTAATTATTATTATCTACACATTCTGTAGGTAAGGATCTAAGGAAGTTATCTTTCAGGTCCCGCGCTAGCAGTCGCGCTATGGAACGATACGAGAAACTCGCCAAGCTCGGCGAGGGCTCGTACGGGCTCGTGTACAAATGCCGGAACAGAGACACCGGCGAGATCGTCGCCGTCAAGAAGTTCGTCGAGAACGAAGACGACCCTCTCATCAGGAAAATAGCGCTGAGAGAAATTCGCATGTTGAAGGTATGAGAGGTCTTGTAAGAATAGAGGTATCTGTTCGACCTCCGCATCCACGTTACAGCGACTGTGGCTCAGTGGGAGTACGTGCAACTTTCAATTCAACGCACCCGAGTTCGTTTCCCGTTGGCCGCGCACCACTGACTTTTTTAAGTTAGTTGTGCGGATTTAACACTCGCTCTAAAAACGGTGAAGGAAAATATCGTGAGGAAACCGGCATGTTCAAGAATATATAGCAAAAATCTGCCGTCTCTCTCTAGATCTATGTGCTCCATCAGGCGAGATAGTGGCCAAACATAGATCTATCAACCGTAAAAAAAAAATCACGGACATGTGACATCCAGCAACCCGCGCTGGTGGATTATGGCCCATACTCTCTATGAGGGAAGGCCCAAGTACCAGCAGTGAGAACGTGAGAACAGAGGCTGACAATGATCCACATTACCTACTTTTTGTAGATGTACCTAATTGGTAGGTTACCTAGGTATTACCAGTATTACTAAAGGTTCTTTATGGATGATGTTAAAAAAGTATTCTTAATGACTTGTAGGGCCAACTTTTTGAACGATGGCGATGGCGACGTATATTTTTACTATTCCGATTTTCTCCGATAAAAGTCGGACGCCGATTGCAATGAAAATCAGACTGGGCTCATCAGATTGTAGATTAGAAGCAGAAAATCCACGACAGTAGAGTCTTGGAGTCACAAGAGAGTAAAGACTAAGAACCTACGCTGAGTGGGTCCACTCAGCGTAGGTTTCAATTATTACATCATCAGCAGATGATACCAAGTTCCCTACGTTCGTCTAGCGTTCAAGATTCCAGATTCATTTATGTATTTGCATAAAATACAGGTACCAAGGAGATGTTAAATACAATCAGATTCAGAAACTATACCGTACTTTGCCAATCTAGGCGTGCAAATATTATAACATTAATACAACATTACATTATTATTATTATTTACGTTTAACGTATTCTGTGGTTTAACTCGAGTATCTCTTGGATGCGCGCTAGACCCATTGGGCTCAGTCACATATGTAAAGTTAGCACGTCTTTTCTTGCGAAGGTACTACGCATAGAGATCCCTCCCCAATATAAAAAACAAAGAGAATTGGCTACCCAATAATTTGAATTTAAACAAACCGTATTGCGTGTACGCCAATAATTGTATGTTAAACGTACATAATTTTTTTTTTTTTTTAATATTTATTTATCATTTTAAAATAACATTACAATAGTAAGTTGCATGGCATTTGTAAACCACTGAGGTTTGTGTTCAATAC
Source organism: Petrophora chlorosata (assembly GCA_951640565.1). Taxonomy (NCBI): domain Eukaryota; kingdom Metazoa; phylum Arthropoda; class Insecta; order Lepidoptera; family Geometridae; genus Petrophora; species Petrophora chlorosata. The sequence goes on along the minus strand of OX621207.1, from coordinate 14,256,278 downwards.
CATAATTAATCTACATCGATATTAGGTACACAATCATCTAATAACTCTATCTATGAAGATAGAATATTGGTAAGTACATTTCTTAGTAATCTTAACATTCAATGTGTTTCAAGAAGTAAGCCTTAAGTTTAACTTTAATATTTAGTGGTGTGAGATCATTAACCAAATCCGGAGGTAGACTGTTAATTAGTCGAGGAACCAGGTAAGACGATGTCCGCTCGCCGTATGCATTGTTCGCACCTATTGTACAAAGCCGGTTTCGAGCGACGGCCCGCGTGTATACAGTATGTTGGATTTCTTTCTTTAACTCCTCTGTAAAAAATTGTTCTTTAAGCAATGTATATTTAAATTGTGTATGAATAGGTAGGATTTTGCAATGATCAAACAACCGAGAGTCATCATTTCGAAATTGTTCTTTAATTTTATTGGATACAATATTTTTAAGTATTTTTAATTGGAGTTTATATATTTGATTGAGATAGGATTTATATGTGCGACCGTAACTGGTAAGTCCATATTGTATATAAGATTCTGCTAGGGAGTTATACAGCATTAATTTGACTTTATATGGGATGCGATTCTTGAGAATTATAATATTAGCTAGGAACTGTCTCAATTTGTTACAGACTTGCTCAATTAAATACATTGCCAGAATATTTGTTAAACATACTATTTAAAAACGCTAGCAGTTTTTAACCTTACTACCTAGAAATTAGGGACTTCAAAATTTTGTACAGCTGCTTGAATCGAAAAGACTTCACGTGTTATGGGGAAAGCCCATCATTATAATTCACACAAAACAAAAAGAATTGTTTTTAATTCTCCGTCATACTAAACAATAGAGTAAAGTAGGCATGGATAACTGTTTGTCATTCCATATCGATCAGGTAATAGCTGCCGTAATCTATTAGAAAATGACACGCATTTGCATAAAAAATATGATACTGCCATCCTTTGTTTCAAATGGGCTTTCAACGAAATGCCTATTAGGAAAGTTGATAAGCAAGTTAGGGGAAAAATGCATACATACGAAATGCCTAAATGTAGCCTGGTTTTTAACCACCGACGTAAAAAGGAGGGGTGTTATAAGTTTGACCACTATGTGTGTCTGTCTGTACCACCCCTATGTGTGTCTGTCTGTCTGTGCCACCGTAACTCAAACAGGTGAACTGATTTGGTAGTGTTTTGTATTTATTTGAAAGCAGGTCTTCTAGCGGTGGTTCTAAGACATGTTTTATCAAAATCGGTTCAGTAGTTTTTTACTTTATATAGGTTCTTTGCATCGGAGGCTTTTTAAATTTTAGTTTATATTCTGGTTGGTCCCTTAACGCTGCGTACCGTACAAATTGACGAGAGAGGGCCCATAGACGTATTTTTAAATGGGCCCTCCCTTTCACAAGCAATTGTTTGTCCACAGAACTTGAAACATCCAAACCTGGTAAACCTAATCGAAGTGTTCCGACGCAAACGCAAGCTGCACCTCGTCTTCGAATATTGCGACCACACCGTGCTGCATGAGCTAGAAAAATATCCAGCTGTGAGTATGAAATGAAATGAAATGAAATGATATTTATTTGTAGGAAACACGGTCATAATAAAGTTTACAAAAGTTTTTAGAGTTCTGCGTGTCTCACCATTTCTGGCATACAAATTTTCATAATATTACATTATTTAAATTGATTGAAATAAAATGTCCCATGCATATAATTAGTACAGTAAATGTCAAAGATTATTTTAAAAAAAAATACATAACCATTAAACATCAATTAAATTAAATCAAATTAAATCAAATTGCCTTAATTATTCACACGCTCAATATGTCAAATACAAAAAAAAAAATATATAAAATATGTCCATAATGTCACTAGTCTTTGCAATTAAAAAATTCATGTAGATTATAAAAACAGTGATTGACAAGCCATTCATGCAATTTATTTTTAAAGAAGTTTAGAGGCAGTTCTCTTATATGTCTAGGAATTTTGTTAAATATTTTAATAGTCATAACATTACAGTTTTTTTGACAAAGTGCGGTTTTACAGATGTACATTTTTAGTCGGGTTGGGTCTCTACTTGCACTTTTGAATAACTTATTTTCATTAAGTTTACAAAACAAGTGAGGATTCTCTTTAACAAATATTCCTATCGATTATGAGTTTCTACATACTTTTAGCAGAGCTTTTTGTTTAAGTAATCGGTAACCGCTGTAGTCACAGGCATCGAGATTGCTGTTTGACAGAGGGTATCGCGCAGGATTCGCGGGTAGGTACTACCTACCTGCCTAGATGTATCACTGCATATTTACTACTGTCAAATAGCGATTGGTCGGATTGGAAAACTGTCTATTAGGTATAGATATGTCTGAGAGTCAGTTGTGAGATCAAGTTTGAAGGAAAACATCGTGAGGAAGCCGGCGAGTTTACGAATCACTAAGTTCATGGACATGATATGCACCAAACTGCACTTGGTTAGCTTGATGGATTAGCTTGATCGCCTATATATACTCTCTCTATGAGAGAAGCCCCGTGTCCCAGCAGTGGGAACGTAATGCTGACAATGATACTCCATTATCATCAACGACATCATCTCTACGAAAGTCTCAAATAAAACATCGCTTAACATGATATTAAATATCCTGAGTTCATGACCTTAAAGGTCAAACCTTTAGGTATAAAACTGACAATTTGGTACCTAAGTCATTAAAAATCAATTCACCGACACTTTAGGACCAAATGAAGGCAGGTATTTTACAAGGTTTATAATTGTGATACTTCCAAGAAATGCTAACCTTTCCTGTTTCACTTGACCTCTACCAAATCCCCGATTATTTGAGTTGATTCATTTGTATTCATTGTAACCCATAATTTTTACCTCGCTTACATTAACTTGTTTACCTAACAATCATTGGCCACATTACCAATTGGTACAACCAATATAAGCTAAATGTCCACTGTGAGCGATTCTAAAATGTGTCTCTTTCACAGAAAAAGCAAAAGGTCTCTGTGATATTATTATTAACTCATTGAAATCGGAGCCCTACGCGTTATCGTAAGGAATTCAATCTCGCGATGCCGGTGGGATAAACCAAACATTTTCTATGTGCACTTGATTATCATTGACACATTTATTTTTAATCTTATAAAGGCTTTTCAAATTATTCTATAAAAAACCGAAACCTAGCAGAAACTGCCGGTGGTTATGGCTGCAGAGTGAGAAACCTCCAGACATTACCTGCCGTGTCAAGGAGTACTCCCTTCTGCCTTCTGATTATCATTACCATTGTTAGTCATTGTTATGATACTTTACCTACTGCTGGGAATTGGGAATCATAGGTACCTAGATTTGTGAGTTAGAGCAATTAGAGTAATTAGAGAATTAGAGCAGTTAGAGAAATTTATTTAGCAACCAAATGAGACCAATCTAATAAAATAGTGCAATTTTAATATTCACCAAACCACCTCAGCATGACATTTAAGTCCATAGATTTAGTGGTTCTTTGAGGTTATATCTCTGAGGTTTATATTATATTTACCTGTACCTAGTTTGCGTAAAATATGTTTTTCTACCATTTGTGAACTAATCCGCTCTTGGTGGACATTCGGCTCTACCCTTCGACATGCGGCTCAATACTTTTCGTAAGTCATAATTTTGTTCCGAGTCGCGTGATCGCCATATTTTACATTGCGGAGGTCTCATTAGCTGAGACCATGAACCCGCACAAGGCAATTCGCGTACCGCTTCGTCATTTTAAAAATACCCTTCAGTTTAGATTATACAGATAGATATCCTAGTGGTGGTACCTTCCTAGTGATAGCGTAGCAATTTTGTGGGAGACGGCTGAAGCTTGGAAAATTCTAACATTCTTCATTGTACACAAAAGAAACTGTAGCAGAATCAGTACAGCAACACTGAAGAGTTATACAGTTACCTAGTATACTGTTTAGTAATATCAACACATTGATTATTTCTATAAGCATCGACGCAGCACAAAGCCGTGCCAAATGGAAAATGCGGACAAGGAGGGCCGACCCTAAGTAAATGGGAAAAGGTCTAGGAGGAACAAGAAGATGATTTCTACAATAAAAAAATAACGCTCGCTGCCGCTGTCGGAAGGAAGGAACGTTTACTGGATTATTATTCTAAGCTATGATAATAATAAAACATTCATCACGACAGGTGACCTTTATGTCGTACCATGTTGCATGCTTGCTAATGTAATATTAGTCCGTGATTTCAAAATAATTAATTCCGCCATTCATCATTTTAAAGAAGTTTTAAAGTTCCTGATCTTTAACTTCCTGAAAAAAATCAATCTTTAATTATTTATTAAATTACATTTGTAAACTTACAGGCCAAAGCCAAAGCGTACACCATTGTCATACGAAACACAACTTATTAAATAAAAGACATTTAGAGATGCTACTTAATGAGGTCTGTAATCAGTATGTCAGCATTTTGGATATCGTTCAGAAAACGGTTGATGAGCTTCATAGTCCGCGCCGTAGCGGCATTATGAGCATTTTGTCTGATATATTCATTGTATAAAATGGAGATGGCGAGACGAGCTGGACACATACCTGAGAGATTGGCCCATAATATCTCAAAACCGCGAAAATGGAAGGAAGGTGTCCTCACCTTTCCTTCCAAATGGCACTGCAGGGCAAAGACCTCCTCGTCTTTGTCCTGCCTGGGACGACATGGGCTGAATATAATAATCATTCATTGTATGCAAAATACTGTTAACCCTTATCCCCATACATACAATTTTCCACAAGCGACTAGCTAGGTCATTCAGTATTGGATACCTACGTGATTTACCTTCGACATTTCTCCTAGCTCTTTTAAAAGCAGTCTCTGTGATATAATTATATTAGATATACTTGCAGATACGCTGCTTTTTCTTTTTACAAGAGATATATGTAGGTAATATACTTGTATTTTCAACTGCTACTTCCACAATATGTTTTAAGATATAAATATAAATAATTCTGGATTACTAAAGTTTTATATATGCGGTTGGCCAAAACTCCTATCCAAGCAGATAATCTGGCAGACGCTATGCGTATTTCTTACACATATAGATAGTCAATTGTAGCCAGCGAAATTACTGGGCATATGAGACTTCTTTTTCTTCTTGTCTTCTCTCAGGGTTGTGTAGCCCACCCTGGTGTCGGAGTTATTAGACCGCCCGAAGGCCTCCGACATGGCCTAACTGTTGTCCAAAGACAACAACCAGGACCCACGGCTTAATGTGTGACTAATATCTAAAGTATTGGGGTGATGCGCGCAATGCAGTGCTACGCAGTACTTTGCACGATATCCAGACCTCCTCGTCTCATTGTTTAGTTGCTTAAAAAATATAACTATGATGAATCCAAAATACTTTCACCTCCCCAGGGTTGTCCAGAACTCCTGACTTAGTTGTCGCGTACTGCTACAGACACAACTTCGAAGAATCCATAAACCCTTCCACCTTCCCAGGGCTGTCCAGAGCTCCTGTCCAAGCAGATCATCTGGCAGACGCTGCAGGGCGTCGCGTATTGTCACAGGCATAATTGCATCCACCGGGACGTCAAGCCGGAGAACATACTGCTGACCGGCGAGGGTGTGGTGAAGCTCTGTGACTTCGGCTTCGCGAGGATGATCAGTGAGTGTCCAGACTTATTTGTCTATCATAACTAGATGATTTCGACGTTTTGTAATGACTTCGTTTTATTATCATCATACTTATGCGTAGATCAAGGCATATGCGTAGTAATAAATATGTGGCGTAGAACAGTTTAATTTATCGTGCCCTGCTCTTGACTACCAGTGAAAATTCAGTGGAAACCCCGAATTCCCTGTAATCGAATCTTCTAGAACAGACCTAAAGAATGTACCTGTAGGCATATTGTGGTATTTAGGCAAGTGTTTTTTGAAAGCGTTCATTAAGCGCACACAATACTTTGAGGGTGCGGAGTGCATCAAGGCAGTGTTTTGGGACCACTAATATTTGTGTTATACCACTCTATAATGACCTTAAACAGTCTTACCAGCTACAGTGAGCTACTGAGCTACAGTGCCTATAGTTGCTTATTGCATATATTATATTTGAAGTAAGTATAGGTATATTAGGTATATTTACTTACTTAGGGTTCAAGGGTAAAGGTAGATGCCCGGCCTTCGAGTCAGGTAAGTAAGCATAATTAATATTTATTTACAGTATTTACAGTAAATACCGGCACATTTCTTTTTTATTGACATTGTTTGCTATTTTATTTACATATTAAAAAAAAATTGTTTTTTATTGGACTGAGTGATGAGACGAGCAAGTCGTTCGCCTGGTGGTAAGCGCCACGCCTGCCCATAACAATTGCAGTGCCACCCAGAACTTTTAATACCGTTAGTTATATTAATGCTATTAGTCCTACCTACTAATATTATACGAAAGTTTGCGAGGATGAATGGATGGATGGATGGATGTTTGTTACTCAATCACTTGAATTGAATTGAATGGATTTTGATTGGTATGTAGGATAAGGACATAGTCTCCTTTTTATTCCGGAAAACCGCAGGTAAATCCATGGGGCGCAGCTGGTCTACTATATCAAATCAATTGTAGGTACATTTAAATATTTTTATATAGGCTGATGAAGTGTTATTGCTGTCTTAAAACAACAAATAAATAAAACAATGATAAATACCTACCTACTCATCAACAACATTGTAGAGGTAGGTATAGGTTTAACAGTTAGACATTAAGTCAACGTCTGATGACCTTGGTTTGACGAACTTGGTTTAACTTAGGTACGGAAGTATAAATGAAAAGAAAGTGTTTATTAAAATTTTGGTATATTGTTTTGTCAGCTGACAAGTGTGTTTGCTTCATTATAATGCTTCTAATTCTTTCAAGGTACAACAAATTAATCTGATTCAAAAGGCTAGGGGGCTTACTATGTACATACCTACTTTCCAGATATATAGCGGAAGTGTCAAGAAAGCAAGTCTAGATCATAGATTAAGTTTCACTCGTGGTAGGTGTCTCGTATGCGGGAGGCCGTCTGCGTAGGTACCACAGCTTCGCCAATTATTCGGCCGCCAAGCAGCAATGCGCAAGCATTACTGTGTTCCGACTTAATATCTGATGTCTCGGGATGATAAGCGTAATGCAATGCTACGCAGTGCTTTTATGATATTAATTAAAAGTTTTGGGTTACCATCAAGCAAACGACTTGCTCGTTTTGCCTTGTCTGGAGAAGAAAAGCCGAAGATCCGGTTAAGGGGCCTTACTCTGATAAAGTAATTACGATCTTCGTTCTGTCAGATGAAAGGGACAGCGCTATGCAACAGGCATAAGAGCATCTCTTTTAGTCCGCACGAACGAACGAAAGCAACTCGGAGTAGGCCCCCAGTGGCGTGCTATGGGATAAGCCTATATCTAGCAGTGGGACTGATATAGGCTGATGATGAGGTATACATATCCAATATTTCAGCTTACAAAGTACTCACAGAAAGTAGATTCAAATTGAGTGTGAAAAATATTCTAATGAAAAAAGCATACTATGCAGTTAGTAATTACATAGAAGACAAAGATGCATGGAACATTCCGCTTCTGTCAAGTAGCCAACTGGCACATAAGAAAAATAATATTGTCAAAAACAAACATAAAATATTGTAACAAAATTTCTAAAAAATATGCCCCTCAGTTTCTTGCCGTATCTTCTAAGTAGTGGTTCTTTTTCCGATACGGTGGTAGAGACATTGTAATAATTGACGTTCATAAGTGCGTCTGCGACGACAAAATTGAATAAAGAACTTTTGATCGATTGATTGATACCTACCAGGCGAGCAGAAACCCAAAAGAGGTAGAAAGCATCCTAAGCCGTTTAAATATCGATCGCCCCGCATTCAGGCCCCCAAACCGAATACTTACTTACCTACCTACTTAATATGTACCTGTGGTATAATTACCTACAGTAAAAATATGGCATCGTATGGGACACATAGTACATACTTTGCATGGTGTATTTGGTTCAAATATTTGATTAAATACATACCACGCATGACGTGGACGTAGATTAATATACGTACTCGTATTTAGGTAGGTTCGTAATACTAGCTGCGCCCCGCGGTTTAATAGTAGCCTTTGCCCTATTTCAGGACCTAATGTACAAAATTTTATCGAAATCCGTTGCGTGATTGAGTAACAAACATCCATCCATCCATCTATATATATAAGTAATTAGATTATATATTGTATATCATATGTAAGCCCTTAGTATGTCAATTACGAGTATAATTTCTATCACCACCGTCTGTGTATGTTTCGTTATTCCTCTCCATCCAAAGGTTATCTGGATGAGATCGCTTTAAGCGATAAGACCGCCTATTGTTACACCATTGTAAATATTTGACTTGTACTTTATCTCTATTTATCTATCTATCTATCTATCTATACATCCATCCATCTTTACAAACTTTCTCATTTATAATATTAGTAAAAAATAGTAGAAAGAAAGATTTTCTAAAGATTTGAGACTTGAAGGTAAAGTGACCGGTGATGGCTGATACTAGGGATAGGAAATCCTAAAACTTAAAGCCAATAGTTTTGAAATCGACCACATTTCTATCATAATCATAATCAATTTATTGGTATCGTTAATGCAAGTCAGATTTAAAATAAAAATAATAATAATTATATTACAATGTAATAAATTAAACAATATACAATTATTTATACAATATACAACATACATTAAATGTCACTACGTATAAAGTCATAAAAATTCAATAAAAGTAATAATTTATGTTCTACAAATTCTTCAAAGCTGTAGAACGTCTTCTCGATAAGCCACCGTTTCAGACGAGATTTAAAGCAGTTCAAACTTGGAGCTGCGGTGATCTGGTCCGGTAGCTTATTGTACATATATTGTTGGGCCCATAACATGCCATTTCTTACAATAGAAGACTTCGTAGGCGTACGAGGTACAGCAGAGAGTTTGTCCCTATTCCGTTCCGGTGTAATATGAATGCACGCTGTTGTGCGTTATATCAGGGCCTGCAGGGCGATCACGTAAGTCTGTTGCGAACATCGCATGTTGCGGACTAACGTGCAATACTTACTTTGTACGCTTGCTCTAAAAACGGTGAAGGAAAACATCGCGATGAAACCCGCTTACGCGCTTTGGAGTGGTAGGCTCTGGTCGTGGTTGTAATACCACCCACCGAACAAAGCCATGCCGTCAAGCGACCTAGTCGTGTTTCGGGATGATGTTCGGTGAACCATCGGGGAGACGGGTCTGAGCAGCCGCTCAACTGCCGTCTCTCTCTAGATCTATGTGCTCCATCTTAGGCCACATCATCGCTTCACATCAGGCGAGATAGTGGCCAAACATAGATCTAATAAGTGTAAAAAAAAAGGAATGTATTTCAATCGATAAAATGCGATCATGTAACTTTTTATGTCTCGATTTCAATGTGCTCCTATCGATTAGCCGACAAATTTACAAAACGATTGTGCTATGAATCGTTTCGAATGTATACGCCAATCTATTCAATTTTACTGTGTAATTCGGCTTTTGTCTATGGTTTATATACCGATATAAACTTTGTTTGTCAAAACTTATTTTTATTTCAATTGAGCTTTCGTTGACGTTTGATTGCAACAAATGGGCTACGTGATCGCAAAACCATCATTGAAACTGGATTCTTATTGAAATTGATTTAAATAAAAGATACATGATCGCCCTGCTGGTTTAATCTTACATATACCGCGACTGATAAATAACGAATGCCTGTAATGTCAAGATATCGTCAAGATATCGTCAAATATCACTAAATTTTACTAAATTTAGAAATGTAAAAGTTTGTTTATGCTTCTTTCACGTCAAAATGGAGCAACGGCATTGTAGCCAGCGAAATTACTAGGCATATGAGACTGGTGTCTCGGGGTGATGAGCGCAATGCAGTGATTTTAATGGTATCAAAAGTTCTGGGTGGCACTACATTTGATATGGGCAGGCGTGGATCTTACCACCAGGCAAACGAATTGTTTGTCTCATCAATTCTCTCAGTCAATTCCATCAAAAAAGTACTACTGTAAGCTCAGCTCGCTAGACTTACCTACATACATAGTTGTTAACTTCTCCCAACCACACCCTGTCCCGTCCTAGCTATATCTTACCTATCCAACATGTTCCCCTCACCTTCCTACTCCTTCACCAGGTGGCAGCTGTTCCTCAGAGTACTCCGTCCACACCATGATCCCATTCGGCGTGGATATCCGGAGAAGAGCTAGTAACTATCACTAAAGTTTATTTTGGTAGTTTGACAGTAGTGTGCATACTAGATATTCTATTGCACTATCCTAGTAGTGCCCATAGAAAGGTTAGTATGTTTAGCAGGTTTTGCTAAAGTCTACAAATTTTATAGTGGCTTTTTCTCGCGACTTCGTCCGCGTGCGCCAGAAGGTTATAAGGTCGTCTTTTTCTAAACCATTTTAGCAAGACCTCCCAAGAGCGCGTACTACGAAGAGGTCAAGTTGTATTTTCGTAGTCACTCCGACTTTGATACTTGATAGTCGATTGTATGTAGAGTAGAATTTTAGATTTTTCTCAAGTACCAAACAACTAAACACTCCAAACAGGTTAAAAATATGTCAGCGTGAACCATCTTCGCGTACATCTGAATTGGCTCTGCCGCTGTCGCTGCGCCGGCGCTGTATAAATAATAAAAATTTGAAAATGAATCGCTATCTTAGTTTTGTCTTATGTCGCTTTGTCTAACAGTTTTAGTAGGATCCAAATTTTTATAGCACTTATTCGACTCCACCCCTTTGCCATTCTCAGCAAGATTGCCGGCAATATGCAATTTTTATTACCCGTGTAGAATAAAATAGAATGGAATTAACTTTATTGTGAACCTGTGTATACATAATGGTCTTAAAAGTTTCAACAGTCTATTCGTTTCGAACATACAACATGTAAAAACTCTAGTATAAACTCTAGGTGTATAAATTCACAAGTGTATGAACTAGGTACTTACCTAGACCTACTATTATCCTGTGGTCCTACAATCAAAAATAACAAAAGAAGGTTATCACAGGTCGCCGATCGTGCCCAAAACAGTTTGGTTAGGTATAGGTAGGTACTCTATATTTTTGGATACCTGGGCAATCAGTATTTCATGCTCAACTTAAAGTAGGTGGCTCATAAAGCGGCAGATTTAGGTAGAGATAGGCGAACCGCATTTCCAGGTTGCCTTTATCGGCGATCGGCCTCTTTAGCACCGCTATAAGTGGTTCAGAACTGCCTATAGGTAATTAAACTTTTGTATTTACGCTTACCCCGGTTAAAAGTTTAAAATTTAATTAAAATTTTGTAGACTGAAAAATTTTTTGAGTAATTTTAATCAGTTATTTTTTATTAATCGAGAAATTAAGTGTCTAATCACCATTTTTATAAGCCACAGAAATTTCTCTATAAATTGAAACGTCACTTTGTAGGCATTAGAAAAGTTTGAGTAAAGAGCTTTCTGCAACTGGGTGAGAGTCTAATTCCTGAAGTCAGCTTGGCCCACGCTGAGCTTCTGTTTCCGCAGTGATGCAAGAGGCCATCCCAAACCCATGGGTAATGCGTTTGTTGTTGCTGATGCCCGAAGGCGATGACGAGCGCTTTCTTCAGACATCTCAACGTATGCCACTCTTTTTAGATAACAATGAAATATCCTCATTTAATGAAGACGTTTGAAAAGAGACTCTAATATTAATCTGAGGGTATCAGTTAGTCTAAACACAATCTTATGTACAACAGGTTTCCTATTATGACATGAGGAACCACCTCCATTAACGACACAGAAGAGATAAAAATGCTAGCGGTATTACTATATTATTTATTCTGTGCCAGCGGTTAGGTTTTATAGACTACCTTCACCCGCTAAAGCATGTCAAATTATGTTGATAAGAACTAGCTAGCCGTTTATAGCCCGCATTTAGATATGTGGTGAATAGGGTTGCTGAGGATTCCTCTTCCGCTTCCTCATAATGCGGAAGTTCCGCTATATTTTGAGTTCCTCAACCGTTACCGCATCCTAATAAATAAAAAATAAAAAATCCTCTTCCGCTATCGCTTCCTCAAAATAAGAGGAATTTAAGAGGAATTTCACTGCGCATGCGCGTATCGCCGCAGCACGATGCCGAGCCGAACGGTCAGCGCGCGAGCCATCCCCTCCCGTCACCCGCGCTCTTCCTTGCCTGTGCAGTGTGCGTGTTTTAACTTGACATAGCGTTGTTTTGTTTACGCGCGTAAGCATCGTGCATTGCAAACATAATAATTTGTCTCTAACCCATTCAAAAACATTGTTATATCGAAATGAGACCGAAGTGTAGTGCTATAGCGAAATACTTAATTAATAAAGAAAGGACTGCATTCATTATTTTCATTTCAATTCCTAAATAAAATTATATACCATTCTCTCTCATATACATATATACAATCGCTTTCAATAGAATCTGGCACTGATCTAAAATTGAATCTTAAATTTCCTCATATTCTATTATTATTATCATAACTTTAATTATTATTTAAGTGCCGATTGAAGTATCTTAAAGAGTATTCACATCACTAAGGGACATAGACAAGACTGTGACAATGTCAGCTGACCATTATGTTTACACTTTTGTTAGATTCTATTGAAAGCAACTATATATTTCTTGTGTGAATGTGTATGTCACTGAACTCCTTTTAAACGACTGGACCGATTTTGATGTTTTTTGTGTGTGTACAGGACAGCGTCTGTAGGGTCTGTTAGTATATGTATATCATATCATCCTCATCCGCTTCCTCTTCCGCTACCTCATCCGCTACCTCATCCGCTTCCTCTTCCTCAAAAAATATCCTCATCCGCATCCTCAAGATTTGTGCTTGAAACTCCCTCTTCCTCCTCCTCTTCCTCATAATCACTTCCTCAACAACTCTAGTGGTGAATAGTTGAGAAGGTTTAGGTTGGATGCCCGTTTTTAACCGACTTCAAAAAGGAGGAGGTTTACAATTCGACGGTATGTTTTTTTTTTGTGTGTTTGTTACGCGATTACTCCGCCAATTATGAATGGATTTCGATGATTCTTTTTTTGATTGGTAGGTCACACTTCAGCGGTGGTCCCATATAAATTTATCTAAAGCGCTACCCACTCATATATTTGAAGTCGGTGCCAGCCAAGTCTAAAAGGTAGTAGATAGATACTACCTACAAGTAGTACAATACAATACAGTACAATAGTTACTATATACATAGTATTTATCTGCTACCTAATAGTCTTGGCTGGCACCGACTTCAAATATATGAGTGGGTAGCGCTTATGATAATTATATTAATTTATTTTTCACTTTTGAGTGCCTATTTGTGGTTTTGAAGTCGGTTTAGTTTTTTTGAAAAATAATTTATTCGAAACAATGCGAACAAGAAAAAAAGGACAAATGGTCTCAATTTTAATGGAAGTGGATAAAAAGTACGGCTTGTATCGTAAAGAAGGTATTGAGTAGTATTTAATACCTATATGTATTTTTTATTACTAGCAACCGCTCGTGACTTCGTTCGAGTTGACACAATAAAATATAACCGAGAACTATGTCGATTATGGGGGTAGTGTACATTTCCATCAGTAAAAGAATTATTAGAATCAGCCCCCGTACCCATATGTCCCTCAAGCGCCAATCGTATATCGTGTTGAGCTCAAATTAAGGTATAGCTTCACTGCGACTGATGAGATACCGACTAATTATTATCGATTCAGGCAAGAAATCGAATTAATCTCATTCATTTATACAAAAATATGATAACTAAAAATTGAAATAAACTTAATGGGACAATAAATGGCATCATAAAATATTGTCGCAGTGAACTGAACTCAACACGATATACGATTGGCGCTTGCGGGACATATGGGTAGGGGGGCAGATCAATAGTTCCAGAGATTACCTACTATTCCTACAAACATATATGCATAGATACTTTGCTCACAAACAACTTTACCTCTTTATAATATCAGTATATTTATATATATGAGACGGCAAAGCAGACAAAGATGTTTTGCAAAAAAGAAAAATTATAATTTCGCCTCGAACAAATAGTTTGTTAAAACTAAACGCTTAAAAAACGACGACGCTGCATCAAAACAAGCATAGTTTTTGACTTCCTTGACTACGGTCATTTGGACATCGCCCTTTTCATTTGTACCCTCCATTAGTTTAAATCTAGGCCTAATTGCTTGCCACGCTGTTCGTTATGACTTATACGTATATAGTACCTATGTTTTTTTTTATCTGAGACAGTATGGGGAAATCCGAAACCAGAAGGAAAATGTCTTTTAACCGACTTCAAAAAGGAGGTTCTCAATTCGACTGTAGGTATGTTTTTTTTGCGTGTTTGTTACGCGATTACTCCATCATTTTTAAAACGATTTAGTTAATATTTTTGCGTTGAGTTCAGTATAGCTTCAAGGTGATCCCATGGAAATTTCATCGACATTCGACCTTGGACTTCGAAGATACATTGAAGTCGTATTTTTGTTAAAAATATATTATTTTGTGAAAACAATTTTGGCACAGTATATTTTTAGTCAAGCGTGAGTTGTCCATAAAAACGAATTAACGTGTCTTTAAATTGCTGAGCGACTCAGTTCCTTATAACGATCATTTCATTGTATAGGAAGAAAAAGTTGGTCAAATCTTTTTATCCCGGTAAATCGTAGCGTAGGGGTCAAACCGCGGTTAATATTAAACAAATACAATACATGTTTACCACAACATTGCCTGCATTTACCTATACGCATCATCTTCGATAAGCATCATCAGACCTTGTAGGGGTCATGATCATGACTCAAGCCACCTCGCCTGGCATAATCCGTAGGTATTCAGTATTGAACCAGTGAGACATTACGCCACCGCCTGTTTTTATGCAGCCTTCCTTCCTTTAGCATCTTTTATTTTACTGTGTACCTACCTAGAAAATCATAGATACGTGCTTCTTTAACTCAGTTAAGGGAGTCTTGGACTAGGTTCCGGGCAAATTGGACATTCTTCTTCCGGGAATTTTACGAGCCGAAATCTGTTCAGCATAAAGACGTTGCAGATTATATACTGTTATTCCGAAAAGGTAAATACTTATTTTTAGCTGAAAGAAATGCTTGCGCTTTTTTCTGTGCACACACATTTGTCCCGTTGCGAGAATCGAACCCGCAACCTCAGTGGTGTATCAGATTTGAGCCAACCTGCCCAACCACTACACCACAGAGGCTGACATATAATGATGTCAGAGGACTTTCCTACTCTTTTTCGGGTTCGCGAGAACCGCTGGCACGAGATAGTGTTTGTTTACCAACACGAAGACACTCTCCATGCCAGAATTACTGGCGCCGTTCACTGCCAGTCTCATTTACCGCCGAGGACGCAGTATCGATTCCCGCGACGGAACAAATAATTATGCACAGAAAAAAGGACAAAAAATTGTTTCGTGTCTGGGTGTTGTGGGACCATGATCCTCGTAGTGCCTTTTTCCCTAGATACAGGGCATCGTAATTGGGGGCTAGAATTATGCGAGTGATCGCTGGGCGATATTTTTTCATTTATAGGTTTATTTAAGTGTGCCTTATAGCATTTTTATCTCCAATTTATCTCTTCAGCTAATCTATTACAAAATACTCAACCAAGCCCATTACTACCCATTACTGTCGATGACAACATGTCACCTGTTTGATACCTTCAATACCAAGTTAGAAATACGACCTCGCAGGGGTCACCCCCATCAGTATTCACCCAGCGATCTATTGCACCATCATTTATTGTTATACCGATGCTAATGGCACGGCATAGGTGTTAAGTACCTAATACCTATACATCCTTCCTTCTCTTAGCATTTAGGATGGTCAATGGTCAAGTTTCATTTAAAAAGTTAGGCTGTAACTACTGATTAGAACAGGTCCGCGACGTCCGGTTCTGCGCATGTTTAGCGGCCCATAATTACCTAAAACCACACAATACTAAGGGACAGAAGCATCACTCTGCAAAGAAATTTAAACAAATAGTGACTCTTGCTATGACGCAATAAAATTCAATTCAGCTCGCGTAGCGCTGCATACTTACCAGTCATATTAACCTACAGAGCGCCTCTCTTTCTATCGCATAGCTCTTATCTCTTCTGACGCGGCACGTGTAACGACGAGCGACCCGCCGTCGGTGTCCGGCTATGTACTTGTAGCTTCGTACCTACAGTGCGGAGTGCGCTAGGCCTGATACAGGTTAAAGAAACTAATACCCCAGAGGAATTTGGTTTAATAAATTGGCTACGCTCACGGGTATTAGTCGAATCACTCGATCGCTCGTTTTAATAAATATAAAACCCAGACATCTGTTTTTTCGAAGGACTGACCGAAACCTTTTTGACGGTTCATTTGAGGATCTCTTTATCAGTAGTCATGCAATTTTTTTTCCTCTTTTTTAATTTTGTTGTGCCGTGCCCGACGGTGTCCATATAATACTTTGTACGTTTACCAAATTACACTTTGTACTACATATGGAAGCTATAAAAAACCTCCATCTGAGGACCTGACTGGACCCAATGGATAAATCGTTTTTTTTAAACTAGTATTTTCCCGCGACTTCGTCTACGTGGACGACTGAGGAAGCCCATCCGTCTTTTTCCAAGACCATTTTAGCAAGACCTCAAAAAGCACGCTCTACGAAGAGGTCAAGATGTGATCTTTGTAATCACCCGATGTTGATGTAACGTACCCTATAATCTAAGTTGGGACTTATGCTACCAAACCCGTTCAGCAGTTTTCGAGTCTATAGATAACAAACATACATACAAAAATTCTAAAACCCATGGATTAGTGTTTAGTAGGTACCCTCTAAATAGTCGATCTCAGTTGGTTTTTCAAAAATATCGTAAATGTACAGAATGAGCTTAGTTCCATTTAGTGAGCCCCTGTAAAAAAACGCCAAGCAGCTGTTGGTAAGCGAACGTAAAAGACAATATTTAAACTAATAATAAAAAAGCTTGTAAAATGTTCACTAAAACATAAAGCACTCTGCAATGCCGTCAATAAAACTTGCTTAAACGGGGGGTACACTTCATTATGAGAAGGGTGGCATATAGGGTTGCCAATTTTATTACAATTAAATTATACAATTACTGTTTACTAGTTCTAACTACATTTCATAAAAATGTTTAGAACTTACTACATAGGCATGTAACTTCCCGGCCCGCGGCATCGTATGTGGTTTTCCCAAAGAAATTACTTATGTAGGTACTTAAAATTATTTCATGGCTCGCATAATTTAATGTTTCTGGGTCTTATGGTTCAAGAGATTTCGATTTTCGCCTTCACGTTTCTGAATCAATGAGTGAAAGAGGGTACTTACCAATATATTACTCGACGTAGGTATCTCGTATGCGGGAGGCCGTCTGGGTAGGTACCACAGCTTTAACAGTTATTCTGCCGCCAAGCAGTTGTGCGCAAGCATTATTCTATTCCGGTTTGAAAAGCATTGTAGCCAATGAAATTACTGGACCTATGAGACTTAATAACTGATGTCTCGGAGTGATGAGCGCAGTGCACTGCTACACAGTGCTTTTTATGATATTAAAAGTTCTGGGTAGTACCTGGCCTAGCGCACTCCGCACTGTAGGTACGAAGCTACAAGTTCATAGCCGGACACCGACGGCGGGTCGCGCGTCGTTACACGTGCCGCGTCAGAGGAGATAAGAGCTATGCGATAGAAAGAGAGGCGCTCTGTAGGTTAATATGACTGGTAGGTATGCAGCGCTACGCGAGCTGAATTGAATTTTATAGCGTCATACCAAGAGTCGCTATTTGTTTAAATTTCTTTGCGGAGTGATGCTTCTGTCCATTAGTATTCTGTGGTCATACTGTAATTGTTATTGGAAGGCGTGGTGCTTACCATCAGGCGAACTTGCTCGTCTCATCATTAAGTTACATTAAAAAGACCTACTAGTGGTTCGCGCCAAACTGAGACCTCGCGATTTACAACCTCCCCGAACCGATTTAGCCCATTGCAAATTCTATTGTTATTAACTAATTTTACCCTAACTTACTAACAAGTGTCGAACAAACATACTCGTATAATAAGCCGATATCTACATACGATGTTTCCCAGTAGACTCGGAGACCACGTTTCGCTCGGATCATAAAGAGTTGGCATCCCTAGTGGCATGTCTCGTTATATTTTGCTTACACGTGAGTCTACAAAAACTTTATCGATCTCATTCGAGCAAAGCTCGGAGTTGGAGAATTCGGTCAACGTACCGCTAGCCCAGGTAATTTTTGTACGCATTAGAATTGGGAGGGGAAGTCGTTCTTTGTTTTAAAGCCGGTTGGGTTGGTTTAAATAAGACGAAAATTCATAATAATACAGAAAACAAGGTGTATAGATATAGAATATATTATTAAGCAATTCCGCTTCGAGGGGTAGTTTCTGATCACTGTTTATGATGCCTGAAAATGTACGGCGTATATGTATGTACAGTGAACAATAAAGACCTGTCATTCTATGCTCCCTCCATGATCTAAGGACCTCAGAATCAAAATGTTTGTACATACGACTAACAGAAGAACGAAATAAAATTATAGATTTGAAAAGAAAAGCGTTATAGTTAGGTGATTAATAGCGTGGCCTTGATGCCAAAACATACCGTCAAAAACCTTTGAGAAACTTCTGATTTCGAACAACTAGCAAAAAACAAAACAAGTCACGAATATTTACACTGCTTTTTGAATATACACATTTTGAGAAACGCATCTTTCTGACGACACAATTGACACAAAGCATAAAAAGACGAACATATTGGTACATGTAACTCATTTTAGACTTTTATGACCTGGTCTGTAACGTGAATGGAGAAAAAGTTGATAAACTTAGTCTCCAAAACTTCAGACTTTAAGACTTACTTGTAGGTACTTAAAATGATCAGCAGGGGAATCGTAAAACTCAAACACCGATCCCGATCGCTTTCAAAGAAATCTCGTGATCTTATCTGTGAATTTTTTAACTTTTCTACTCAAAGTCCTCGTGCCGATCCCTATCCCAATCACAATCGCTAATAATTAATTTTTAGAGAAAATCAAAAACCGACTTCAATGTATCTTTGTAGTCCAAGGACAAATATCGATGAAATTTATATGAGACCACTTCGTAGCTATACTGAACCCAACGCAAAAAGAATTTTTCAAATCGGATCCTAAATGACCGAGTCCTGAGGTAACAAACATAAAAAAATAAATAAAAAAATACAATCGAATAGACTACCTTCTCCTTTTTTGAAGTTGGTTAAAATAATCGATATTGCAGTTTAAAGAATGCAAACGCTTTCCAAATTTGAAATTGAAAGCGATTGGGATCGGTGTTGGAGTTACTATATTCCCCTGCTAGTCAGAAGAGCTTCCTAATGTTTTAACTGGCCTAGCTAGGTAGATAGATACCTAGATATCTATTACGCCTCCGCCGCCGTCGCGATTAATAGCTCAAATGTCACATGCGCCAGGGCCGTGTTGCAACTAGATGTCAACACCCGAGTGTTGCAATGGACCTCTCGCTCAGGTCTATAAGCAAATAATATTGTCACCAAATATGATTGGATTTGACGGTGTAACTACTTGGGCTTTGTATTGCGGATATCGGTCCATTGATGCGATTGATATCGGCCCGAGCAGGTCAGAATTTGTCAGCCTATGCGTTATAACGTAATTTATGTATAAATTAGGCGGGGCAGGCAAAAATATTGGATAATTAAAAAACCTCTGACACAAGGAAACCTATATATATTAAATCTAGCCTCTAGCTATAGCTATCTAACCTCTATATATTATATGAGGCTGGTTTGCAACAATTACCTATTTTATTTATTTACTCTGTCACACTTTTAATGTTTTTTTTTTGTTTTCTGTTTGTTTTTTTATGTCATATGTTTATAGTTAATTAGTTGTTGCAAATAAACGTTTCTTTCTTTCTTTCTATAAAAAGTAAAAAACGCCTGAACTGATTTTGATAAAACATCTCTAAGAACTACCGCTAGAAAAACGGCTTTCAAATAAAAAAATACCTTATGTTTAAGAGCTACGTTGCCACAGACAGACAGACACACAGTGATCAAACTTATTATAACACCCCTCATTTTGCCTCGGGGGTTAAAACTAGCTGTTACAAATGAAAACAAATTCCTAAAATCAGGAAAATGGTAAGAGGAAAAATATACCTATTTTATATATAGGAATCTTTCAAAACCTTTGACCGATCGATGGTTACGCTGCCATATGAGTATATTGACTTATGGTAGACATTTACAGGTTTGCACCATTTATTACACTGAGAATGTTCGTCGGCATCGCCGAACATTCGCTGCGTCCGTGTGCTACAGTTTCAATGCCTATCGTTTATCCTTATGAGGTGGAGAGTGCTTGCCGTTCGTTGCAGACGTGGGCTTACCTTGAATCCATGCATCTCAGTAACTGATTTTGTAATGCACCTCTCTGTTTGGATGCTGTGCGTACTAGTAAGTGGGCCAAACACCTGGCCGCGGGGTTGCCCAATCGACACGTGACCACTGGTCACGTTTACCTTCAAGGAACTTATAAAACCGTAGATATTTGTAATGGAGATTGGTGAAAGATTGCGCCGGTCAAAACATCGGAGGCCATAGGTACTTCACTTACGAGTCGCTGATCGGAGTTTTAAAGACAGTAATTAACCAGCTTCCAGTCCATTGTCTGTACACTAAACAAATAAAAATATCGGGGTTTGTATATATTAAAGGTATTCTTTAGTGAGATTTGTTTTAGGACCATTTGTCAACACACTTCAGAAATGTTATACCTACCTAACTAGCCAATTTTTTTTTTTTTAAGTTTGCCTGTTAGGGCAGGCTAGTCTCTAGGACCATACCGCCATGTCTTACGTAGCCTTCATTTTACAGTTCAATATTCCATTTTATTATACTTTTGTTGAGAATGAGGGTCAACAGCAACAAGCCGGACCCTCTCCTAGTGCTTCAATAAAGTTGTGGAACTTTATTCAAGCTTTCCATGGACTTTTTGTGAGAACATAAAAAGCAATGTTTTCCCTATTTTGTTTCATTTGCCTACACTCGTGCACGTTAACAAACACATAATGGTTAATATTCCACCGATATTACACATGATCACTCGAAATAACACTTGTTTGGAAAATAAAACAAAATCGAACTGTATCACTTTTCACTTCCCGCCAAAAAGTCCTAACTAGCCAAAAGCAAGTAGGGATTAGGACCTCGCGCATTCAGGAATACATAGATTTCAAGCATTTCTTTTTTCAAAAAAGGTTTCAAATGTATTATCAACCGGTTCCTACTTTTATTTACGACTGCAATGAGTGCTGCATCGCGCTTTGGTTTGAATTTATAATCAAGTGTATTTATCAAGGCCTCAACTCACTAAAACCCAACTTAACATATGAATGAATTTTTGGTAAATAGACGAAGGTTTGTGCGTGCATGCCAGGGTCACAACGGTTACAATTTATTCACAAAATAACCATGGCTAAGGGCCAATAACACGATTTAATATGCTTTAATTGCATGACACAAACTGCGTGACGTCATCCCTAAACAAGGGGGAGACAGTCACGTACTGTCAAGTTCATTAACAGTCTGTCGTCTAGCTATTATCGTGCAAGGACATTGCACTAGGTCATGGTCCCTCGTTGTTTGTCCTGGGTGATTATCATTGGTGATTACTTGATGAATCCTTAGGATGCCTGTCAGCCAATGCTAAAAATCTGATCAACGGAACTAAGAAACCAATAGAATTGGTATCATTTAATTGGAAAACAAAAGCAACTCTCGTAATTTTTATTTTTGCATTCCATCTTAGCACCATGGCGAGGAGTCACTCCACCAGCCCGCATAAAGCGCTTCGCTGACTCTTTCATTATACGTACTGCTAAGGGGTGGAATTATCTACTGGTATCCTTATTTATTTCCAATTACAATGTGGGTCTCTTTAAGACAAGAGTGAAAGGCACCACATGGGCAAACGTGCTCCACCTTAGACCGCAACTACGCTTACTATCAGGCGAGTTGTTGTCAAACTTAAGTACTAAACTTCTCTCGATTATTCTAGGTGCATCATTATATTTAATGGAATAAGAAGGTATAATTTAGTTCATCATACAATCGACAGTTAATCGTTGCTTGATTTGGATAACAATGTTTTTTCATTTCATGATTGGTAATAAGAGTACTTACTATTTTCAACCGACTTCATAAAGGAGGAGGTTCACAATTCGACGGTATGTTTTTTTGTATATTTGTTACGCCATTACTCCGCCCATTACGAGTATGAATTGTCTTTGATGATTCTTTTTTTGTTTGGTAGGCCATACTTCAGAGGCGGTCTCATATAAATTTTATCGAAATTAAATCTGCACGTTTCAAAAAAAATAACAAAAACAATAAATATAAGTTTAGTCTTAAAATCGGTTAATGTTTTTTAAAAATAAATTATTATTTCTATTAAGTACCTCATTTGCCAACCTTTGTATTACATTTTGCTCGATGCCCTCCGACATATTCAGTCCACTCATTAATTCAATAGTGATATGATGCAGTATGGGGAAAGGTTGCCCTTGGCCTTGCAGTGGTCAATAGTGAAAGACGGAACAAGGTCACGCTTTGCGGTATTCATGTGTTGAGCTAAAGTAAACAAAGATATACTTGTACAATGTACCTATACTGTATTTCGCCGTAATTCGTTATTCTTGTCGTTTCAGCATGCAGTGTCCCTCAGGGCCCCAATTCACTATGACAACTAGGCGAAATCACGTCGATTCCTTGCTTCGAAATCACGTTGATTCCTTCATTAATAAACGACTTCTCTATGACGTATTCATATATATGACGCGTCATAGAGAATACAAATTTAGCAGATGTCGTTTATTAATGAAGGAATTCAAGGAATCGACGTTTACTTGAAGCAAGGAATCGCCAAGTTGTCATAGTGAATTAGGGCCCAGGTGTGAAGGTTTCTTAGGGAGCTAAGACCTATGTACCGCCATTGTGTTCCGCTATTACTTGCGTGGTGTGGTGATTAGTGTAGTGTAGAACTACCTATAAGGATGAATTATTTGATGTCTTCATTATCACAGCATGGCGTAGTCCACTGCTGGACATAGGTCTTTTCAACTGCACGTAGCTGAGCACGATCCCCGGCGACTCTCATCCAGCTGCTGCCAGCCACCCGGCGAAGATTGTCGCTCCACCTAGCCTGAGGGCGTCTACGTTTACCAATCCGTTGTCTCCACGCAATCTTTGATCTCTTAGTGAATCGTAATTATAACAATAGCAATGCACCTGTTAGGGGCAGGCGTGACGTACGTGCAGCCAGATCTCGTTGTTTATTATAAAAAATATAATGTAGGTAAGGTTTTCAGATAATGTTAATGTAGTTAAGGTTCAAACTTTTTTTTTACTGGTTATAGGCTTGCGTTTGACCACTATCTCACCTGATGGTAAGCGACGATGAGGTCTAAGATGTAACACGCTTACCTAGAAGATACCTGTTCACTCTCGATTTGAAGACTCCCAGGTTGTAGTTGTCAGGAAACACAGACGTTGGCAATGCGTTCCACTCCAAAACGCTTTGTTCGTACAGGAGGGATGTCTACCATATATGGATGTCACATAGCCGTTACGCCTGGTTGTCCTATGATGGAATGGAGACGGTGGTATGAGGTCATGTAGTTCCTGAGCACACTCTCCAAAGTGCACCCGATAAAATACCGCCAAACTTGCAACTTTGCGTCTATGGTCTAACTATACTCGATTTTTGGGAAGTATTAAAACAAATTGACGTGCGTATCGATGCAAGTGTATTGAGTGACTGAAAAAAGTAAATGTATATCTATACAATAGGTACTTACGTAAGTAGGTAAGTAGTAATAGGTTAGTAAATTTGGTCAATAGTAAAGAATAAAAATAGAAGTATTGAAATAATCACAACAATAATCTTTAAAAAATAAAATTTAAAAAACCCCTGACACAATAAACCTATAAAAAGTAAAAAAAGGCTGAACCGATTTTGATAAAACATGTCTAAGAACCATCGCTAGAAAATCTGCTTTCGAATTAAAAAAACCAAATCAGTACACTCGTTTAAGAGCTACGATGCCACAGACAGACACAAAGACTGTCACACAGTGGTCAAACTTAAAACACCCCTCCTTTTTGGGTCGAGGGTGTAAAAAAGAGGTGTTATGATATTGAAACTAGTTATATAATATATAGTGAAATAACTAGTTATACCTATGTATAATATTGAGTAAAATATTAATGATAACCACCATTATATCCTTTGTCTAGGCATACTTGATGTGACAAATCAATCCAATAAATTCGATGGCAACAACAATCAACAATTGAGGCTATCAAACCTTAGTTTCGATGCTTCCACGCACATTTGCCACATATCCGATGTCGTACTTAACGACCGAATAAATATACCGCATGAAGCCCATTTGAGCGTTGTATATATTTTTGCATTTCACCCTTGAAAACCTTATTCCCCCCTATTTCCGTGATTATAAATAGAGCGGGGCCTTGTCAAAGAAAGTTATTTTGAGAAGGGTCGTGGCATTAAGCGGTGCAGGTAGATGCTAATCTAGGAAACTTATAGACGTGATGGAAATTGCTTTTCATGGGGAATTTAGATTCACGAGTTTGAGTTCGGGACCCTATGGATTCAATACTTACCTTGTACAGTACATTATGTCAATAAATGAATTTTTGTTTTTTTATTTATTTTTGATTTTGAAAATGTAGGTACCTTCCTTCAAGGGGTGGCTTTCCTTACTGATGTTGATGTGTACATTTTGTATCTGCCACAAAAGGTTATTTTTAACCGACTCCAAAAAAAATGAGGAGGTTCTCAAAAGTCCGCCCTTTGTACTTTAGTTTGTAAGTAATTTCCATGTACCTATTTATTTTTTATTTGGTGTACAATAAAGCATTTTTGTATTATATAATGTATTGTATTGTTCTCAATTCGATTGTATTTTTTTATGTTTGTTACCTCAGAACTCCGTCATTTATAAACCGATTTGGAAAATTATGTTTGCGTTGGGTTCAGTATAGCTACGAAGTGGTCCCATATAAATTTCATCGATATTTGAAAAGAGATATATTGAAGTCATAAAGAGCCGACATTAAGACCGCCCATTGTAACACTATAGTTTTAAAGTTTGTTATTGTACTTTTTGTTATTATGTTTTCTGGTGGTGAAACAATAAAGAGTTATCTAATCTAATGAGATATATTGAAGTCGGTTTGTTTGTTTGATAAAACGCATTATTGCTATAAAATGAATTGATTTTTAATTTACAATTCTAATTTAAAAAAATGACGCCCAACGATCACATACATAGATCCTGACCCCGAACTAGGATTCCCTGTATCTAGGGAACCAGAAACTATGAGGACCATGGTCCCACGACACCCAGACACGAAACAAATGCTTGCGCTTTTTTTTCTGTGCACAAACATTTGTCCCGTCGCGGGGATTGAAAATCGAACCTCAGTGGTGTATGAGATTTGAGCCAACCTGGCCAACCACTACACCACAGAGGCTGTGTTTTTATATTGCATAGTATTTTTGTATGGAACTCTTACCCTCCAATTCTTTTCTAGCCAAAGTATTTTAGTTTCGTGGTCTCTCCTTTGGGTCAAAGGTCATAGGCCGAAAGGCATTACTCATTTCTTCAGACAGCTCGAATAGCTATATATTTTGTACTAAAGAAACCTTTGTTGCGTGGGGTTAAACCTATTTTCATAATAATTCCACTCCAGGGTTGCGAATTTTGAACAGATGATAATAATACCTAATATTTTATGGATGACAATAACATACTTTTTTTTATGTAACTGAATGACGAGACTAGCGGGTCGTTTGCCTGATGGTAAGCAATACGGCATCCCATAACAATAACAGCACCACCCAGAACTTTGTTTTGCAAATTCCTGCGCGGCGCTGCACTGCGCTCATCACCCTGACACAATTAGCTGTTGAGTCTCATAATGCCCAGTAATTTCGCTGGCTACAATGCCCTTAAAGCCGGAACACAGTAATGCTTGCGCACTACTGCATGACGGCTAAATAACTGGCAAAGCGGTGGTATCCACCCAGATGGCCTCTCGCATACGAGAAATCTACCACCAGTACTTAACCAGACTTAACGGTAATATCAATAACGCTCCCGTTCGTATTTGAAATCACAGGTGAGAAATTGGGAATATTGCAAAAACTTATGTTTTGAAACAGGCAGTGATTTTTAATGATTTCTTTGTCATTTTTAATTTCGGGATTACCCGTGGGTCTCGTGAATCACACCCCAGTTTTGAGAAAACTGGCCTTACCCCGTACCCACGTACATTTCTGTATAGGTAGTAATTAAGTAAAGGTCGAGTCTGTGGTATCTGCAGTTTGTAAGCAATGAATTTAATTTACATAGAAAGTATCCCAATTAATGAACCTCCTCCTCCTCAGTCGTTCCCTCATTGTTGAGGGTCGTGACTCCTTCCATGCAGGGTACGTATAGTTTCTCTCCACCTACTCCGATCTTCGGCTTCTTTGCGTGCCTTGTTGATTGGCATTTCTAGCCGCTGTGTCCGAAGGCGGTCGTTTCGGACCCTTGGTCTTATGCCCTCAATTTGTCATACTTAATGGATGCCGATCGATAAAATGTCAATCCCATACACATATTCCTATAGAAATTTCATCCAATAAAAGAGCAAGAAGTTCACTATGGCGCTACTTGGCCTAGGGTAGGGTTGTTGTTTACTAAAGAGGAGAGGAAAGAAATGGATACAGGACCTGGGATAATTTGCGGTTGTATTACCACCTGCCAAACAAAGCCATCAGGTTCACCGACGAGATCACTTGATGGCATGGCTTCAAGTGACCTCGTCGGTGAACCATCAGGGAAACTGCTCTGAGTCGTCTGCGTCTGCCGTCTTCTAGATCTTTGTGTTCCATCTTCAGCCACATCGTCGCTTAACGTTAGGCGGGATAATGCTCAAACATATATCTATGTTATAAAAAAAAAAATATTGAACGGGTTTTGTCTATTGGTTTAAATTTTACGAAACACGTGTCTCCTTTGATGGACAAGCAATGGACGCTATTGAATTCCTAAAGGAATATTTTTCAAACATTGATGAACGTGTAGCTAACGATCCTTTCCGCCCCACATGCCCAGGCCCCGGTGAGAGCTACACGGACTACGTGGCGACGCGCTGGTACCGGGCGCCGGAGCTGCTCGTCGGAGACACCATGTATAGCACACCGGTCGACGTGTGGGCTATAGGTAACCCTACGAAATCAGTGTGTACTACAGAACCAAGCAATGATTTGTGAGATTTTTGATTAGATGCACCCGAGTTTTAATTTAGCAGAATCTTAGCTCTGCTCTATTCTTTGATGTAGGTATATCATTATCACTTATGCCGATTTTCCGGACTCTTTATCTCGATTAGGTCTCGATTTGGTGTAGATGAAGATAACTAAAAAAAAATATTATGCGCAAAATCTTGTATTATTTATTAATATTTACCACATTTTTATTAAGTCACTTGTTTGTCTGTCTAATGTCTGTCGTACCGGGTGGAATCTTGCAACTCAAATTCGAGCCCTTTCCGATTAGCTATCCGGCTGAAACTTTCAAGGTAGCTCTCGATGACAATTCATTTCTTTTCTTTTTAAGACGCATAAAAACATGGTAAAGACCACGTTTTTATTTTTTAATCTACATTATCTTGTTAATCTATGTAAACCAATAACGCCTGCTCCATTTACAATCGCAACATACTTTGCTAAAAGATTTTCTAGGGTACTGTTAGCTACAAAACGTAGCTTAATCGTCTATTCTCCCAGGCTGTGTGTTTGCGGAGCTCCTGTCCAGCGAAGCCCTATGGCCGGGGAAGAGTGATCTGGACCAGCTGTACCTAATCAGGAAGACCCTGGGCGACCTTCTGCCGCGACACATGACAATTTTTTCACAGAACACATTTTTCCAGGTGAGTGTAAGTTGTTGTGTATTTCATTTCATATATGTCTAGTACCAGATTACTATATACATATATGGTAAAATAGTATTCTTGAGGTAGAGACGCTCTATAAGAACTTTATTTATTGGGACATGGTTCTGCAAGATTAAGAGATTTTTCCTAATTATATTTTTTTATCGCTTATAGATTTGAGCGAGTATAGCCGAGTGATAACTTATGCGCCTTACTATTCGACACACCCGTGTACGAATCCCGACGCCGCCGCTCTAAAACGGTGAAGGAAAACATCGTGAGAGAACCCTTTTACGCGCTTTGGATGCTAACCAATTCGGGCGCGGATGTAACACCACCCACAGATCAAAGCCATGGTTTTGCTGAGCCACCATTCCAAGCATTCCAACTCCACTTTGATAACCCATATGTCACAGCAGTTCCCTCGATCCGTATTCATGCAGACCCTTAACACGAATAACACGTAGACACTATGGAAGAAGACTTCTGCAACGGAGTTTTCTGACCTTTACTTTAATTATATGAAGATGGTTAATTCCAGGGTATGGCGCTACCAGAACCAACGACTTTGGAACCACTTGAGAAGAAAATGCCGGCGAGATACATGCACAATGAATTAGTGATAGACTTTTTGCAGGTATGACTACAGTTCACTTTACGGTTCTTAAATTTTGTTTGTTTCGATGGGCCCCCTTTGATTTCTAGAAATGGGGCCACATTTGTCTAGCTGATTTCTTATAACTGTTCTGTTTTGATGAGCCCTGATTGAGTCCCAGGAATGGAGACAGATGTATCTGGTGATTTCTAAGAATTAGGTACGCTAATTGGATAGGATCCTACTAATTGTATTGACGAGGCTTTTACCGATAAAACATTATTTTGTAATTGAATATTATTATTTTTTGTACATTATGACATATCTAAGAACATTATGAAAAGTCAAAAGATGAATAAAATTGAATTGTGAAGATCCACAGACCTTGTTAAATTTCCCAAAAGATTTAAATTTTACAGCGATCGTCAGACTCAAAGGGAGATCTCTTTTCTCCCTTGATTCTCTTATTCCCCATTCTATCTGGGAGAGAAGACTTAAGAAACGATTTTAGAAAAGTCGCAATACATTTTGCTTTACCTTCCTATTTGCACCTTCTACCCTATTAAATCACTATTATATCAAAGTATTTCTATTAGTCTTCTTAACTGAGTCTCATGTTCCAGAAATGCCTAGACAAAGACCCGATGATGCGGTGGACGTGCGAGCAACTGCTGCGACACGCCATCTTCGAGAATTTTCTCTTCACGGTACCGCATTCAAACCATGAGGAGTATGAAAAGGCTAGGAGAGCTCAGGTGAGATAAACATATTTTTTTACTATTTATAGGCCTGCATTTGACCACTATCTCACCTGATGGTAAGCGATGACGTCTTCAAACAAGTAACACGCTCGCCTAGAAGATACCTGTTCACTCTCGACTTGAAGACTCCCAGTCAGTTGCCAATAAACAAAGACGTTGGCAATGCGTTCCACTACTTGATTGTTCGTAAGATGAACGTGGAAGCAAAACGATGCGAAACGATGTTAATCTGTGATTCACCTAGGTTCGGTCCTTTGCTGGACGACGGTCGTTGTCTTCAGAG
This sequence comes from Petrophora chlorosata, assembly GCA_951640565.1. Lineage (NCBI taxonomy): Eukaryota > Metazoa > Arthropoda > Insecta > Lepidoptera > Geometridae > Petrophora > Petrophora chlorosata. The sequence continues at coordinate 14,226,547 of OX621207.1, read as the reverse complement.
ATGACTTAGATTTTACCGCCTCAGCATTGCAGTTTCTAGATTCGTCGACAACGGTCAAAGATGAGTTGTTACCCTTGCACGTAATATTCCTTTCCAACCCATCTTCCCTACTTTTCTTATCCTTTCTTATTTTTCCTTTCCCCGAACAGGAAGTTCCTATCCCCGAAGAAGACTCAGAGATAAATCCGGATGACGATACCACGGCGCACGTGACCGAAATTATCGCGAAGAGTTCTAAAACAACGAATCAGTCTATCAAGTCTAAGAAAAGCACTGTAATGAAGTAATCCAATGATCAACCAAGCTTTGAACCACTATGTTGAGGTGAACTTGGCACTTTGGCATATTATATACTCCAAGACTACAACTATAGACAAGTATACATTTTACAAAAAAAAATAAAAACACCGACTTCAATGTATCTTCGAAGTCCAAGGTCAAATATCGATGAAATTTATATGGGACCACTTCGTAGCTATACTGAACCCAACGCAAAAAGGATTTCCAAATCGTTTCATGAATGACGGAGTTCCGAGGTAACAAACATTAAAAAAATACAATCCAATAGATATCCTTCTCCTTTTTGAAGTCGGTTAAAAAGAACTTACTTTAAGTAGCCACAGTGTATGTAACAAACAGTAAGAAAAAGTAGGAAACATCCAAGTTTTTTTTTGGGGTAGATCCTGCTCGCCCGGCCGTTTGCCATAGACTTCGGTTTCCTTACTGTTCCATTTTTTACTGTACTGTAATTATTGTAATACGTACCTTTTCTATCCTAGCGGTCTAGGGTGTAATTTAGATAAAACTTTGTTAGACTGGGCCAGTACCAGTAGATATTTTAAGGTATTTTATGAAACAAAAGCCACTTTGATACTATAAAATCTAGGCGGGGATGGGCTTGAGGGGTAAATTTAGATTGTAAAGTAGATTGCTAGCTTGAAGTTTTGCGATTCACATTGTAGATATGGATAGAGGGAAGGGCAGCTAACGTTATTTATACCTACATTGTTGTGGTCTTTACTGCGCAATACTTTTTAACCGACTTCGATAAGGAGGAGGTTCTCAATTCGACGGTATTTTTTTTTGTTACGCGATTACTCTGCCAATTATGAATTGATTTTGGTGATTCTTTTTTTGTTTGGTAGGTCACACTTCAGAGGTGGTCCCATATAAGTTGTTTTCGAAATTGATTAAGCACTTTTTGAAAAAGTTACAAAAATAAGAAATATTAGTTTAGTCTTGAAGTCGGTTCTTGTTTTTTTTCTAAAAAGTAATTATTCGTTTTAAGTAAAAAGTCCAACCGTTCTAATTAAAGGGAGTTTTTTTTATGTTCATATTAACTGAAGCAATACTTGCTTCCAGAGGAACTTATGTTAGTTACTTATACAAGTTCCAAATAGGTTCTGTCGGACAGCTGTCCCCGGGCCATTAACACCTTGCTCGGTCGGAAGGTCATCCTTCTTAAATGGAGGAAGTTTCTGCAGTGGATATCTACTTATACCTACCTATCTATCTATCCACTCCTCCATACTTAGTTTCCTCCTTCTAGCAAGGTAAAATTAACAATTGTTGACATGCCACCAGTTTTTAAGTACCTACTGTAAAATAGTGCTATAATGTACAAGCGTGTACATATTTAGGTACTGGCAACCCCCCCGAACTCCCAGCGAATCTCAGGAATAGTGTAGCCTTCTGTCCGTGAAATAATTTTTAAAATCGGTTCAGTAGTTCCAGAGATTACATTCTACAAAAATACTTACAATTTTACCTTTAGAGTAGTAGTATAGAAGAGCAAGTGTGGCTTAGTGGGAGCATGTGCGACTTTCGATCTGACGCGCCCGAGTTCGAATCCCGCTGGCCCGCACCGCTAGCTATAAAAACGGTGAAGGAAAAACATCGAGAGGAAACGGGCATGTCCGAGAATTCATGGTGTGACATCCACCAAACCACACTGGGCCAGCGTGGTGGATTACGGCCCCTCTATGAGAGAAGGTCCGTGTCCCAGCAGTGGGAACGTGATGGGCTGATGATGATGATGATGAATATTAGTATAGGTTTCAAAACTCCAGTAATTACTTTAGTCATACAATTCTGTTTCCAAATACTGACGTTTACTTGAGTTTCCGAGTGATATAAAAAAGCCCGGTAGGGCCCTAATTCACTATGACAACTTGGCGATTCCTTGCTTCAAGGAAACGTCGATTTCTTCATTAATAAACGACATCTGCGAAAGTTGTATTCTTATATATATATGAATATATGAATGCGTCATAGAGATGTCGTTTATTAATGAAGGAATCGACGTGATTTCGCCAAGTTGTCATAGTGAATTGGAGCCCTGTTCTAATCCGTCTGCCGGTACTTTGCAGGTGCAGTCATCGCCCCTGCTGCCGCAGCTGATCGTGAACGACCGCTCGCAGCCGCATAAGGGCAAGAAGCCCGAGGACTCACGCAGTCACCTGCCCACTATCTGACTAGCGCCCGCCGGCGTCGGCTCGCGCCAGCGGTTATAGTCGTTTCTTCAATAAATGTTTGAACATATTGCGAATAAGGCTTTTACTTTATGGTTTAAGATCTTTATTCTCATAGGATTCATATACAATATTCACTTAAAATGAGAACGCTTAACATGCAAATTTTTGTCCGATTTAGCAATTCCCAGAAATAGGTTGAAGAATTAGTACGTATTGCCAGTATTTACTCAAGCCTTCGAAAATCGAAGTTAGAATGGTAGCAACACACTCTTTTTAAGGTTCTGTACCCAAAGGGTAAAACAGGACCCTGTTACTAAGACTCCGCTGTCCGTCTGTCTGTCTGTCTGTCTGTCCGTCTGTCACCAGGCTGTATCTCATGAACCGTGATAGTTAGACAGTTAAAATTTTCACAGATGATGTATTTCTGTTGTCGCTATAACAACAAATACTAAAAAACCGAATAAAATTAAAGGGGCTCCCATACAACAGACATGATTTTTTGCCGTTTTTATAGATAATGGTACGGAACCCTTCGTGCGCGAGTCCGACCGGCATCGGCACTTGGCCGGTTGTTGTATAACATACATGGCATACAAGAGTGAACAAGTATTTTATTTACTGGGCAAGCGTGGCGTGGTACATCTACAACATAGATTAGGTATACATTACTAGGTATAAATATATATATATATATATATATATATATATTTATACCTAGTTATATATACTCTAAGATCTACAACCATATTGTCACTTTCCGTTAGATAATAAGGTTATATAATGACCGAGTCTGTTGTGAAAAACATGTTCTAAGTTTGGATGTGGGCTTCTCCCACATAATCATAGCATAGCACCCAATTCATGAAATGCTCTTTTTTATAAAATACCATGAACTGTTTTTTTTTTTACGCTTAATAGATCTATGTTTGTCTACTATCTCGCCTGATGTAAAGCGATGATGTGGCCTAAGATGGAGCACATAGATCTAGAGAGAGACGGCAGTTAAGCGGCTGCTCAGACCCGTCTCCCCGATGGTTCACCGGACATCATCCCGAAACACCACTAGGTCGCTTGACGGCATGGCTTTGTTCGGTGGGTGGTATTACAAACCACGGCCAGAGCCTACGACTACAAAGCGCGGAAGCGGGTTTCATCACGATGTTTTCCTTCACCGTTTTAGAGCGAGCGTGCAAAATCTGCACTTAACTATAAGTCATTGGTGCAGGGCCGAGTCGGGATTCGAACCCAGGTGCGTCTGATCGAAAAGCGCATGAGTTCCCGCTGAGCCACACTCGCTCTGACTTCTGGTATGATGGTCACACCTGCTTAATATCCTTTGACTAGCACCACAGAATAATAAAGGGACAGAAGCATCACTCCGCAAAGAAATTTAAACAAATAGCGACTCTTGCTATGACGCAATAAAATTCAATTCAGCTCGCGTAGCGCTGCATACCTACCAGTCATATTAACCTACAGAGCGCCTCTCTTTCTATCGCATAGCTCTTATCTCTTCTGACGCGGCACGTGTAACGACGCGCGACCCGCCGTCGGTGTCCGGCTATGAACTTGTAGCTTCGTACACCTACAGTGCGGAGTCCGCTAGGCCTGCTAGCATGACAACTATTTTAATACCTAGATTAAATACTAATAAATTGAAAGAGATATGAAATGTGTAAACATAATTTATTATTTGCTAATGTGAAATCTAAAAGACATGTTCACTAAATTACCTTACTTTAAGAGTTGTGTCACCTTCAAATTTGTTATTTACAACTTAGTTTAACATCCTGGTTGAAGTTTTATGCCCCTTATTTGCTTTGAAATAGCTGAAACAAAATACATAAAATAAAACATTTACGACTTACAAATATTATCAATGAAATCATCAGTCTAGGTTTACATATGTTTGGAATAGATAAGTTTGGAAGCGTAGGTAAGAGAGGCAATACATAGAAATTGTCATGTGGCAGATTCACAAGGAAAGGAACTAATCTTAGTTTTAGCCATTTTTAGTTTGGTCGAGGCCTGCATTTAATAATAATATCATTTATTTATCTCACAAATATAGGTAGGTATAACATATTTAAATTAACACCAGCCACCATTTGACCAGAATCTCACCTGATATATGACATAATATATATGACAATGCATTATACTAATGAATAATCAGATCTATAATGTTTAATCTAAATAGGAATGTACATTTGCACTTGAAATACACAGCATAATTTTAATTTGCTTGGTAAAATGTGATGGTGCCAGATTTAAGACAAGAATAACCCTATTTTATAACAATCTGATGATCAATCTGATCTGATGTATCTTTGAAGTCCAAGGTCAAATATCAATGAAATTAATATGAGACCATGTTGAAGCATTTTTAAGTAAAAAAATAAAATCACATCTGTTTATAAATGACAAAAAAAATACAATCAAATTGAGAAACTTATTTTTTTTTAGGTTTTTTTTTTATCCTTTACATATCTATGTTTAGCTACTATCTCGCCTGATGTGTGATGTGATGTGTGCTGATGTGAGGTTGGCTAAAAAGTAGGGTTTTCACTATGCGAGCTGAATTGAGTTTTATTGCGTCATAGCCAGAGTCGCTATTTGTTTAAATTTCTTTGCGAAGTGATGCTTCTGTCCCTTAGTATTCTGTGGTACTAATGGGCTATCAATGGGGGATGGAAGAAAAAGGCATAAGAGCTCTGAGATTGTACCTAGTACCACCATAATTCATGCCTGTTGCGAGTACAATTATTCTTAGCCCATCACATTTCTACTGCTGGGATATCCCAGCACGAGCCTCTCTTTCTATGAGAGAAGGACTATATAGGCCTTCTCTCATAGAATGAATGGGCTAGCGTGGTTGATTATGGCCCATACTCTATAAGCACAATGCGAGATATTTTGTATGGAGACAGAATATACCTTGAAGATCGGCAGATTCTCTCGTTCTTTTGGAGAGACGAGAACATCATTGCTTTGCAACTTGTACCAGCCATAGTGAGCGCCGAACAACACCGGCACCATGACAACTAAAACCAAATTTTTTGATAGGAATTTGCGCACAGACATTTTTACAATTGTAGGTTTTATTTTATTTTCGTAATTTTGAGATTTGTTTGAGAGTTTGAGGTTAGCAAAATATTTCTTTTTTCATTTCATTGACAAACATGTAGGGATCCGCAAAAAGTATGGATACCTGAGTATACTCGATCCTTTGGTTACGATACCGAGTATTCTCGAAGCTTTGGTTCCAATACCGAGTATTTTAGAAGTCGATAGGTACTTTTTGATACGATACATACTGAGTAAGAATCGATACTTTTTACCGTACTTGATACTTTTTTCGTCGTATTCATCCATCCCTATTACAGTTCTATCTTGACTATTATGTCTATGGACTCTATGGGCCATAGACATAATATAGCTTTAGCCATAGAAGTCCCCGTCATTAAAGGCAAAAGACCCTTATGACCTAGAAAATAAGGGTTATTATAAGTTTGAGTATCTCCAGCTGTATATTTTTTACGCTTTCGTTAATTTGGTTCATTCCCGATTCCTATTCGTTCGCGTACGTATGTCATATTAAATTCTTATTAGTCTAAGTAATAATAATTAATGCTTGAGGTTTCTAATTAAAGTTTAATTATAAAACAAGAAATGCCCCAACGAAAGGCACAAGTGATGTTTGGAAGTGTTAATTCTCGAACATGCCGGATTTCTCACAATGTTTTTCTACACCGTTTTAAGAGCGAGTGTTAATTCCGCACATAACTTAAGTAAGTCATTGGTGCGGGGCAAGCGGGATTCGAACTCGGGTGCGTCGGATCGAAAGTCGCACGTGCTCTCACCGAGCCACACTCACTCTCATAGTTTAATTAACAGCATTTAAGTACTATATCAAGAAATTTATATGTCATACAAAAAGTACTCGATACCTGAGTAACTCGAAACTTTTGATGCAAGTACGATACCGGTATCGAGTATCTTTGTTGCTATACTACTCATGAGTACAGTATCGATACTTTGGTTTCGATACCATATCCCCTAGTGACATGATGACACATGTCAAATTGGTCAAATGGCAAGTCCAAGATAGGTACTCTATTTATGGCGACTTTTTGGCAGGAAGTAAAAAGTGAAACAGTTCGATTTTGTTTTATTTTCCAAACAAGTGTTATTTCGAGTGATCATGTGTAATATCGGTGGAATACTAACCTATATGTGTTCGTAAACGTGCACGAGTGTAGGCAAATAAAACAAAATAGAGAAAACATTGCTTTTTATGTTTTCCCAAAAAGTCCACGGAAAGCTTGAATAAAGTTCCACCACTTTATTGAAGCACTAGGATAGGTTCCAGCTTGTTGCTGTTGACCCTCATTCTCTACAAAAGCATAATAAATGGAATATTAAACTATCAAATAAAAACTACGTAAGACATGGCGGTATGGTCCCAGAGACTTTAGGCTGCCCTAACGGGCAAAATAAAAAATAAAAATCTATATGGCATTGACCATATGAAACTATAGAGGACTTTTAACATTTGAAAAAAGAAAGTGTTGAATAATCACACAAAATAATATAAAATGGAGTAACATCAGGCTTCCAACTAGTATTTGCAATTCAACTGATGAAATCTTACACACTTCATTCATTGTTGACCTTTATCCACGATACACAAAGTATTATAAACATTAAATATTCACAAATGGTTACCTAATCGCCAAAAATGAATACTACACTGAAGTACAAAAATACTGTCTGTATGTTGCATGCGTGCACGCTGGTAAAAAGTATATTTAAATATTAGTGAGAAAAAGGAAGGAAAAATATTTAATTTTATGTATTGTGGTTGAGGGTCAACAATAACTCAGTGCGTATGATTTCATCTGTTGTAATTGCAAGTACTAGAAAGTGGGCGGATCTTCCTCCAAATTGTGTGATTACTCAACACGTTTTTTTAATGTCATTTGTGGTTTGTATGGTCATACTAAATCTTAGGTATGGTCCATTGAGGAATAAGACCTCAATGGTATGGTCAATGGATTTCTGTCACCCAATTGTCATTAGTTGTCAGTGGTATGCAGTTCCGTTCCGAAATTAGTTTTTCTTTTTCATTTTTATTCATTTCATGAAACAGGCATGAAACCAAACTCCATAGCATGTAATACAAATCGACGATATAAAAAAGCACTTATGACATGAACATTGAAAAGAAGACATGAATGATCACGATGACGATGAATTATTATTAATATGTGAAGTGCTTCCATATTTATGATAATGGCTTGGCTTGCCTTACTGCTGATATGAACTAGGGTAGTGTTTGTTAGAAATAATGGAACTTGTGGCACTTTGGATATTTATATTATTTTTACCCCAAGAATATGAAAATTATAATATATTTTTATTTATAATATCATTATAATTTATATATTGCCTTGTTTTTTAGTGTTAGATAAGTTATAAGCAGATTTAGATTTCGAACGCAGCTATTGCAATGTTTTCTCTGCATTAATATTTTAACCAATGGTAGCTTTATGTGTGCGCGTTCTCGACCAATTGTAGCTTAGGGACTTTCAGGGATTGACATTTCAGGAACAACTCATTTCACTAAAAACATGGTGGCTGCTCAGTAAAGTGGGTTAACCTTTTTGACTAGTCATAAAAATTCAGAAGCTTATTTAGCAGGAGTGTTTGATACAATTCGTAAGTATGCAATTACACTGCTACACCTAACGGTTGTGAAAGGGTCTGATAACAGTGGATTTATTTCAGGTAAACACCGAAAAATAAGCTTCATACAACACCGAAGATGACGTCGGAAGAAAGCAAAGTTGCTGATAGTCTGAAGGGATGTTATGAAAATCTTATTGTAATCGACGTCGGCGCAAACTTGACTAACAAGAAATACGGCCGTGATCTCGATTCTGTCGTGCAGAGGGCAAAAGATGCAGGTAAGAAAAAATAATAAGCAGGAACTGTAACATCTTTCACAGCCTAGTAATCGCAGCAGGACTGTGAAGACCATTTCAAAATGTTCTACTCTACATACATACAGAGATTATAGCTCTTGCTGACCTGCCTGTCACAGAGTTATTTAGAGAATGCATGTAGTGAAAAGTGTTCCAAATAGCTGTGTTGCCCAATGAATTGTCTTCAATTGCATACACTCGCCGACAATATGCGTCCAGTTTAATTTATTCATTGGAAACGATTGCACATTGAATTCTTGTATGAATTACTGTCTGTCTGTACTTTTATATATAATTCAGTAGTTTTGTTGGAATTAATTATTGTCGGTGTGGTTTTAATGAAATAAAATTGTTAATTATAATAAAAACGATACAAATCAATAGCAATTGTTAAACAAATAGTAATATTACTATAATAAATTACACTCTAGATTTTACTTTAAGATATAAAAAGATGGAAACTATAAAAATGCCATTTAATTATAAATTATGCCTGAAACATAGTAATAAAAAAAATTACATCAAGAGACTCTTTCAAATGCACTCTGATTAGATTTGTAATATGTATTTCTAAACTTTGTCAAATCTTCATGTGTGTCAACCTAATTGGTCCCTGTTTTCATTGTTTTCATTGGTTTTATCAATTGCACGCTCCAAGGGTTACACATGTCAGATATAATAGGCATTGACTTGAGGAATATAAAAACCTTGTAAGAAATTGCTGTTAACATTATTATGCATAACATTAATTTTCATTTTACAGCGTACTTTTGTTAAAATAGCCTACCCCATAATTATATGTTTAATTATCTTTATCGCTATCACAATCAACCCATTCAAATCCGAGCGTTGCGTGTTATTATAAGGAGTTCCATCTCATGATGCTGATGGGTTAATGAATATTAAATGGGTACTTTCTCTCATTTAAATATTTTTAATCATGAACTTTTTCTTATGCACATTAGAATGATTGTAATCAGTCTGAATGTTTGGATTAACTAAATTCCTTACTTCATAAAGATTCATTTTAATTAGGTCTTAATTAGGCAAATATACAATGATAAGTCTTAATTTCTCTTTTAGTGTGAGCAATAAAACACTAAGTGCCTAGTTAGAGCTATACAAACATCGAATTGCTGACTCGCTTCTTATGAAATCAAACAAGAAATCCAAAATCAGAGTTAAAATTTGAAAATTTTCATAAAATGTTTGGTTAAATTTTTTAATTTTTCATTAGATAGCAGAAAAAACAGGGAAATCTTTACGATGGTAACTACGGTGGTGCTAGGTGCTCTTAATATTCTGTTTAGTGGTAGAATAAGTAGCATTATGAATATGATGGATCTTCTATTACCATTCATAAGAATGAATGGTTGCTGCAATTACTATTCATAAGAATGAACATGATTGAACCATTCATTCTTATGAATGGTAATAGAGGATCGTTCATCAATATGCAATCATCGCATATTGTACACCTGCTTATGATCACAACTTTCTACAAAATGACGTTGTCATATTTTATTGTTCATTCTTATAAATAGTAATAGATCATCCATTGCACCACATCACACCATGTTAACAGTTATGAACTGTGCTTGTCTTGGTCTTCATTAGTCTTACCAACACCAACCTACAATACAATACAATAACACTTTATTGCCCTCTAAATAACATAGACACAATATTAGAAAAATAAAAGTCACAAAATACATCGTAACATACCATGTATTATATTATATGGCATATACTGTTGTTTAAAAGTGGTATCTTTTCAGGCGTCCAAAAGATCATGGTCACAGGCACATCAGTAAGGAACAGTAAAGAAGCTCTAAGGTTAACCCGCATCTACCCCAGCACAATATATTCCACAGCAGGTAAAATTTCTAATAATTGTTTTATTTTCCAAAATTTTTGAGGAACTGAAAATACTGTCAGCAACAAAAGTTTAAGACAAGAGTGAACAAGTTTCTTTGAAACCAGTGTCCTACATCTTCAACCGCATCGTCACTTAATAACAGGTGGGAAAGAGGTCTAACGCATGCCCATAACAAAAAAAGAAAGCATAAGAAATAAAATAGATTTGGATCACATTTGACAATTGACAGTCTGACCAAAACACCAATGCAATCAGCCCCATTTCTCGATGGAACTCAGCTCCTAACTCAAATTTTTTCCACTTTGTGCATCAATTGGATACATGTACATATGTACGAGACGAGTACATTGCTCGATGCTTTTTTTTAAATTGAGTATTTCCTGTGGCCTTTACATTCATGAATGAAGAATACTTTATCTGCATTTAAGGCACTTTGATATGTTTATCTGAACGTTTTTCTTATGAATAATTTATAAACCATGAAAAAAATAAATTCTGAATGAGAAAATAGGATCTTTTTATAACTGTTTTGTCAGAAATCTTGCATTAATGTGGTACTGGCGCAGGAAGCTAGGCCATCTCCTTCATATTTCCTTACAGGGTCCGTAAGATATCAGCAACGCTTGGTGTTGTAAATTTCCAACCAACGGTGACCACTTCACCGGGTGGGCTTGACTGCCATTCTTTTACCTTAAAAATAATAGATTGTATTACATGAGAGCACTATAATATTTGCGAGGGCGATATTTTAAATCCCGAGCGGGGCGAAGGGTTCATTATACGTCGGCGTCGCCCAACGGAATTTAATTGTGCGGCCGCGTCCTACAGAAACTACTTTACATTTCCCTCTATGAGAAAAACAAAAAAGGGACTACCTCGCATATTTTTTTTAAGTAATGCGAGCCCATGTAACCAACCAGTATCTTTTTTCATGCAATATTTTCGTTCGATCTCTTTTTTTGTTGAACACGAGAACGATATTGAAGTTCCTTTTTACTGCCCTCTATGAAAGTCTAAGAGAAAAGACCGATTTTGCTCGCACTTATTGAACAACCATCGTTTTTCGAATAATAGTTATGATGAAGAAAGTACCTCCCAAGTCTAACAAAAGAAATCTTACTGCTAGAATGTAGTTTTTCAAGAGAGTCTCTCGTCTAAGGTGTCCACCCTCACGACGCGAAGTCCATGATAGAAGACGACATGTGGTCGGAGCTGCAGGAGATCGCGAGCGCGCCGGAGTGCGTGGCGGTCGGCGAGTGCGGCCTCAACTACAGCAAGGACTTCTCCGAGCCACAGGTGCAGCGCGACGTGTTTAAACGACAGGTCAGTGTCGGCCACTGGGCTATTCTTCGTGTTTTTTCTGTGCCATGACACAAACTGAAAACCAGCGTCTGATGTCATTGACATTAGACATTTGTGCTGAGCTGTAGTCCCTTTTGGCACCACAAACCATCTATTCATGTATTTCGTATTGTCTTGTTTGGTTATAAGTATTCTTTCTCTCTCTGTTTTTATATTTTAACCTACATGTATTGTGCCTCTTTCATTTATTTCTTTGTGGTTGTCAAATAAATGTATTTCTTTCTTTTTCTTTTTTTTTGTTCCATGAGAAGAGCAATTCATTTGCCTGATCGTAAGCGCCACGCTTGTTCATAACTATTGCAATGCCACACAGGCCTTTTAACACCATGAAAAACTCTGCGGTGCCGTGCATTGCGCTCGTCACCCCGAGAAATCAGATACTAAATCTCATATGCCCAGTAATCCGCTGATTACAATGCCCTTCAAACCGGAACACAGTAATGCTTGCGCAATACTACTTAGCGGCAGAATAACTGGCAAAGCTGTGGTACCTACCTACTTCGGCTGACGGCCTCCCGTATACGAGAGACCTATGAAAGAATGAATGAAATGAATTAAATAAATTTATTTGTCAGAATTTCGGTTACATAGCAAGGTGACATAGCAATAGTTTTCCCAACCTACCACGAGTAGTCTCATATGCCCAGTGATTTCGATAGCTACAATGCCCTTTAAAGCGGAACACAGTACTGCTTGCCTGCCACTGCTTTGTACAATATTGCATAACTGCGCAATATCATTGAGTTGAGCACAGTGGCAGATATCATAAATGAAATGATTGCACAATTTTATTGCTAAGGCCTTACAAATAAACATCACCAATGACACGAACATTAATTATATTTAGGCTTTAACCACACTCGCTACTCTTAGCTTCGCCGATCGGCGATTCGATCGCTGTTCGGAAGCTATATGCAGGGACTGTTCGTTTTACTGTACACGCTCGCCAATCGTAGCGATTTTTGATACTCGGCCGCGCGATTCTGCTAACGCGTTTTAAAAATGACGTCGCCGATGCTAAAAGTAGAAATCAGTAAAATGTGAGATCGTGCGATTTACTTACCACGACGTTAAAAAAATGCCGATCGCGCGATTTAGTTACCACGGCATTAAAAAAAATGCCGATCGCGCGATTTAGTTACCACGACATTTAAAAAAATGCCGATCGCGCGATTTAGTTACTACGACATTAAAAAAAAATGCCGATGGCGCAATTTAGTTACCACGGCGTAAAAAAAAAATTCGATCGTGCGAATTTGATACTCATTCTTAAAATCGCAAATCGCCGTATGCCAAAAGTAGCGTGTGTGGACAGAGCCTTAAAGGTACATGAAATTTTGTACGACAACAAAATTGCATCGAGACTAAAATTGGCGGAGAATTTTTGTTATCTTCAATTTGAACTTGTAAAGGTTAAATTGATGCATTGCGATGCGCCTACGCATGATTACCGGTGGAGTAGGTATTGGAATGTGTGACATCTTCGGATACGGCATAGCTACTCCGAAAACTATCTCTTCTGTCTTCTTTTATGCAACTCATCATCACGTTCATCACGGTGGAAGTGCGATGGAATTATACGAGCTAATTCCTCCATCTCCTTTCTACCATCGGACTACAAGAAACACGGAAACTCGGCATCCGTACATGGTTGACATTCCTCCTGCCCGAACAAAGCGTTTTGCTTCGGCCTTATAAATGGAACACCTTACCAGCGTATTTGTTTCGCAATTCTTATAATCTAAGTGTCTCGAGTGAATCGGTATCTTCTAGGCAAGCATGTTCCATCGTCCAACACGTCGTCACATTCCATCAGATGAGACAGCGGTCAAATGCTTGCCTATTCGGTAATAAAAAAAAAAAACAGCAAAGACATGACCAAGTCGTTCGCTTGATGGTAAGTTCAAAAATTGTTCATAACAATTTCAGGGCTACCCAAAACTTTTAATACTATGCACAGTTCTGCGTAGCACTACATTGCGCTCGTTATTTCGCCCTGTAAATTAAGTACCGTATGATATAGTATCTACTTATTCCTAGCTTTAGACAGCAGGGCATATTCCAGCGGTTATGTTAATTCCTTTTCGATTATTCCAAAATAATCAACCAGTAATAGATTTCCAGTAATGTGATAATTTTATAGTTTAGAACGGGACGCTACCGCCATCTCTTTTATTAGTGATTCTTTCAAACCTATCGGTACTCAACGATCCCGTTTTCATTAAATACTCAATAGTTTATTGCAATCATATATGTATGTACATTTGAAGAGGTCTTATGAAAAGGCAAGTAAGTTAACATATATGACCCTGGCAGGGTATAGCAATAGGAGTAATAGGAGCGAGCGGAAAAGAATTAATTTTATTAGTATATTGATTTAAAATATCTATTCACTTGTCATTAAAAAATTCATGTAAGTTGTAGTAGCATTAAAATTTGTTAATAAGGTATTGTTTTAATTTTTTTTAAGAAAATTGATTCGATGTTTTCAACTTTTATGTTGTCTGGAATTTTGTTGTAAATTTTTATTGCCATGACGTTTGGGCCTGAGCTATGGATTTTTAGTTTCGAGGTCGGTAGCACGAGGTTGTGTTTGCTCCTACTTGCAAATCTTCGTACTTGATCTATTTTTATTTTATCTAAACTGAGGGTATTTGCGTACAAATTTACATATTTCCATAATATCATTCGTAAATCTATTGTTGTTACGTAAACAAACGCTCGAAGGATTGACTTCTATGTAAACATTCCTTTGCGTGCAGTCAGTATTACGAACGAGAATGTTTTTCTACGGTGACTGGAAAAAATTAGCACTCGAATGGCCGTTCGTAACGGATCAGCTAGGTTAAGCAAGTTTTGCTGCGGTCAACATTTGGATGGGTGACCGATTGTGTGGAATTGACATCTAAGCGCTACCGTGCTTCGGAGGGCACGTTAAGCCGTCGGGCCCCAATGTTGAGTCAGGACAACAGTCTTTAGGCCATGTCGGTGGCCTTCGGGCGGTCTACCAGGGTTGGCCACACCAAAGAAAGATAGACAGAAAAAAATGTCTATGAAAAAACAGTGAATGAAATGATGTTCGCCCTGAAAATATCGGATTTCGTTAACCTTGTCTCTGAAAGTGATACATCGCTGTAACAGAACCCTGTTAATTTTATTATGAGGCTTTATATTCAAACCTGTTTGAGTTATATCTACTTCGTGATATTCGTACTAGAGTTCCTGAAAATGCACGATTAAGAATAGTACATTATTTATTGCAAAGGCCGTGAAATAGGCAATTGCAGGTCGAGTATAGTAGTTTAAAGGCCGAGCTGTAGGCGAGGACTCCACTAATAAGAGACAGGCAATTGCCATTTCCGCCGAGGCATATATAGTACTTTTCTCATAAGAATGCAGGGAAATAAAACATACTTTTTATATTATACATTTAATTTAATTTATTAAGTATGTAAATAACAAATCAAGACGAATTTTCAGCTTTGCCGCCAATTTTCGATTTATCGTCTGTGCCGAAAGGCAAACGCATTTATGACTATACAGCCACGTGAACGCAATTTATACTAAGCAAAGACATTAACTTTGGTATGCCAAGAATGATAAAAGAGATCCAATCAAAGAGTGTTTAATAATCCCAGCGTGCCCGCCGTTTCATACAACATTGCTGAGCGTTCTATTGTTCCAAATTTAAAAAACGCTCCTGCAATGGATTTGATTTTCTTTGTCCGTAAATTCGATGATTCGCGTGTTCCTTTTTCGAAAATAATGACAATATTTCCATGCATGTTGAGAAATGAATTATTTATTTAGTCAGTCTATACCTAGGTACGACAATCCTATCCTTATTTCTAATGTTTATGTTATGATGGACACCATTTACTATCATGCCCGTTGTTATGTTTTCACGCCCGACTTTACGTAATGTTTCATTCAGCGCCCGTCGGGAGGTATTCAGTGTGAGTCAGATCATTTGGCATGCAGTCATGACCCAAATTAGCGCATTAACTCTGTCTTATTCGGCTTTTAGAGTTAATATACTACACTTAATACCTCTATTCAGGTTTTGGATTTGATAAACGTTTAACATTCGTATTAGCGAAATTGCCTCAGCCGAGTCGTGAAGAACTAATTAATGAAGTTAAATTAAGGACGTTGAATTCCATTGATTAAATTGACGAAAATAGTTCTAGGGTTAGTACTATTAATTATTCTATGCTTAGGGTCCCCCGAAGCATTACTGTGTTCCTGTTTGAAGGGCATTGTAGCCAGCAAAATTACTGGGCATTATGAATTGTGAGAAGAGTGTTTTAGGTCGGCATTGCATGCTAATAAATGGATTTAGAATGTATTGCCATCGAATTGTGAGCTATCCTAAAGGTTTAAGCCGGCTAGCTAATCGGGAAGTGCTCGATATTTAAGTTGCAAGATGCGAATCGGAACGACAGACAGACAAACAAGAAAGTGTCTTAATAAAAACGTGATAAAACAGTACACGTTTTATCAAACAAAAAAACCGACTTCAATGTATCTTCGAAGTCCAAGGAGAAATATCGATGAAATTTTTATGGGACCACTTCGTAGCTATACTGAACCCAACGCAAAAAGAATTTTTCAAATCGGTTCATGAATGACGGAGTTCAGAGGTAACAAACATAAAAAAGAAATAAAATAATAAATTTTTAGAAAAAATCAAAAACTGACTTCAATGTATCTTCGAAGTCCAAGGTCACGTATCGATGAAATTTATATGGGACCACTTCGTAGCTATACTAAACCCGACGCAAAAAGAATTTTTTAAATCGGTTCATAAATGACGGAGTTCTGAGGTAACAAACATAAAAAAAAAATAAAAAGAATACAATCGAACAGAGAACCTCCTCCTTTTTTGAAGTCGGTTAAAAAATAGTACAATCGAATAGAGAACCTTCTCCTTTTTTGAAGTCAGTTAATAAAAGTTCACTATCTAAATGTTTACCAAATAAACAAAGTCTCGAACTGACCAGCTTTAATTAAATCGCTGACTTGGCGTCAATCCAAACGTTCAAAGATGCACGGTAACCTCTGACGTTATCCAGAATACCCGGAATTTATGTTCTACGTACCTAATGGCGCTTTATGCGAGTTCGGAAATATAACGGCTTGATTGGATTTCGTGAAATTTAAACTCCCGGGGTATGATTCTGGGCCAAGCTGTAGTGCGCAAACATTACTGTGTTCCGGTTCGAAGGGCGTTTTAGCCAGCAAAATTACTGAGCATATGAGACTTAATATCTGATGTCTCGAGGTGATGCGCTCAATGAAGTGCTACGCAGTGCTTTTTATGGTTTTAAAAGTTTTGGGTGGCTCTGCAATTGTTATGGGCAGGCGTGGCGCTTATCATCAGACGGACTAGCTCGTCTCATCAATCAGATCCATAAAAAATCAAGTCATTTTCTCTAAACTTCAGTTTCTTTTCTCCAGGTCGAAATGGCGTGTGAGCTCCGTAAGCCTCTCTTCGTCCACGAGAAGGAAGCCCAAGACGACCTGATGAAGATCCTCGATGAGTTCGGCAGCCGCCTGCCTCCCGTCGTCATCCACTCCTTTACCGGCTCAGTGGAACAAGGCATCAAGTACATAGAGAAGGGATTTTATTTGGGAATCACTGGGTATATTTGCAAGGTATGTAGTTTTTAGGTAGCGATACTAAAACTTTTATTTGTTATCATATATATTATTATTATAATGTAATATATATGTATATAATAAAGATGTGCTTATATGTGTATTATATATTTACTATCTGTATATGTATATATAAAAACCATTTGTTTAACAAAATCTCTAAAAATAAAAAGCCCCTCAGTTTCTTGCCGTATCTTCTGAGTAGTGGTTATTTTTCTGATACGGTGGTACTCATGGTGATAATTTGATGTTCACAAGTGCATCTGTGATGCCAAAACAGAATAAAGAGATTTTGATTTGATTTGAAAATTTTGAATTAAATCCCAAAAAGTTGAATTCTCAAAATGTTGAATGTTTACTAAAACCCATCATTCGCACTCGGGTGCGTCGGATCGAAAGTCGCACGTTCTCCCACTGAGCTACACTCGCTCTTGACCCACGTTCAACTTGCAAGATTTGACCCAAACATTGCAAGTTAAATTAATAATATTCTATTTTTTTTATGTTTGTTACCTCAGAACTCCGTCGTTTATGAACCTATTTGGAAAATTATTTTTCGTTGGGTTCAGTATAGCTACGAAGTGGTCCCATATAAATTTCATCGATATTTGACCTTGGACTTCGAAATTGAAGTCGGTTTTTGTTTTTTTCTAACAATTAATTATGTTTTAAAGGACAAATCTGACGGCGGAATCAGGAGGCTGCTCTCAGAAAGGATGCTTCCATTGGACAAGTTGTTGGTTGAGACAGATTCGCCGTTTATGTACCCTAATATGAGGGCTTCGAAACTCCCGCTACACGTCAAGGACTCTTTGACGGAAAGGTAAGACCATCATCATCACCGCTTTGCCAGTTATTCAGCCGCCAAGCAGTAGTGCGCAGGCTTTTTTGTGACCCGGTTTAATGGGCATTGCAGCCAGCGAAATTACTGCGCATAATATGAGACTTACAAGCTATTTTCTATATCGTCAGCCTTTGTGATGTAGTGGTTGGGCAGGTTGGCTGAAATCTCATACATCACTGAGGTTGCGGGTTCGATTCCCTCGTCTAAACAAATGTTTGTGCACAGAAAAAAAAGCGCAAGCGTTTGTTTCGTTTCTGGGTGTTGGACCATGGTCCTCATAGTTCCTGGTTTCCCCAGTTACAGGGAATCCTAGTTAGGGGCCAGGATCTATGTATGTGATCGTTGGGCGTATTTATTTATTTTATTCACAATTTTTCATGACAAAGTTCTAGGTGGTGCTGGAACTGCTATGGTCAGGCGTGTTGCTTACCATCAGGCGAACGAACTGTCTCGTTATTAAAAAGTTGTTATTTGGAGCGTCCAAACAGAGCTGGCTACTGTTATCTGTTCCACATAACATTGCGCTGGTCTTTATCAATTGAAACAGATGTCATGAGATAACGTCCCAGACTAGATTCTATATTTAGTAAGATCTTCTTAGTAGTTTTAACGTCAAGCGGATTTGTTTGCAATGATGTTACTACAGCTCATGAGTGTTTTGTTGGAATACGGGTGTTTTCTGACTAAAGACAGACAGAAAGAGTTAGTAAGAGTAAGAGAGGAGATGGAGAGTGAAGAAAGAAATAGATAGAGTAGAAAGAAATATAGGAAAAGTGTAAGAGTACAGGTTCTTCTACGAACAGTCACATTCGCCACAAACGTAAACAGGTGAATTTTCAGGTGGCCGAGTGTGAAACTATAAGGAATAGCTAAAATGCTCAAAGGTGTCTCAAGGCCGATTTTAATAAAAACGAAAACTGCATAATTAAATGTTTGAAAAATCTATTTTCCTAGCCAGGAATCGATCTCGTACATAATGCCACATAATGCCATACATACGTAGCTACATAATGCCAGTTTACAAACATTAGATAGGCCACGCTTCGAGTGCTACAAAACTAGCTAGGCTATTATACAACTCGGGCTCAATGCCGCTTCCTGGATTTCACATGTCCTCGAATTTTATAGATATTGGACATGCGAGTGTGTTCACGGTGTATTGTAGTATTGATTATTCTGTGACTATGATTACCTTCACTTAGAGTTCGAGTGTGGAAAGATACTATGATGAAATAGAATGTTGTGTGTGTATGTCAGTCTGTTTATTAGTGGGAATTTAACTGTGTCAATGTTTTTAGGTTGGTTTCTTGTTTTTTTTTCATTTGTTGCAAGTAAATCGACTCAATCTTAACAATTACTCATTTTACCTCTATATAATGTTTTATATATTTAAAGCCTAGTAATTGGGCTTAAAAATGGTAGTATTATTTCAGTAATTTAAATAAACACTTGTGTTTAAAATGCAACTGAACGCAACCTTTGTAAAATGCTGTGCGCTCTATACACAACTTGCGCGACACAACCCCCTATAAAAACCAGTAATCGTTTTTTCTTATCAGTCGCTCATCAGACGTTGACCTGAACACATCTCTGCAAATTGAAGTCGTTGTTTGAAGAAAATTATGGACACTACACCTGAAGAAGCCACTCAAGCTGTTCCCCTTGAGTCGATTTACCTGCACGCGAGTGTAGTAGCAATTTAAATGTTTAGGACTAGTAAAAACCGTATTTACTGTTTAACATTTTGTCTCTTTCTAACATGTTTAGCGGTTACGAAATAATGATTATTATATTTCACAATATTTTTATTTTAATGTATTTTCAGACATAAATAATAATATTTATTTTAATATATACAATACAATACATATACACAATTATGAAAAATAAAATAATGGCAGTTTTGACGTACAATGGGCGGCCTTATCGCTTAGAGCGATTTCTTCCAGACAACCTTTGGATGGATAGAACAGGATATATAATAAAATATATAGGTTATATAGGCTTTTAATAATATTTATTGTAGTAATTGCAGGTAGGTATTAAAAAAAATCTGTATTAACATTTCTTTTTGCAATAACATTTATTGCAGAACTTGTAGACATTGAAAAATATTCTGCAATCATATTTATTGTGTATAATTTAATTTCGCTTTAATTTATCGCTTTAGAAAGAAAGAAAGAAAGAAAATACATTTATTCCGGACATCACAGCGGCGGCTTTAAAAAGTCGCCGCTGCCGTTGACTCTTATTCAGCAAGCTAGCGATGTATTGTAGCGCCGAGTTATGTCAGTCTATATTAAGCTATTGATTGAAATGCCCGACTCTGACGCTGACATTCGATTTCCATGCGCAATATTTGTAAACACTACAGAAATAATGAGCACGAAGTATTTGATGGAGTTATGACTCGAATACCTACGTAGTCGAGATTTGGACTCTCGGTATGGCTTGTTCACAAATTTTTAGTCGCTTAGCGGGCTATGCATGCATGCTATGCAATCTACAAGTATATATATATATATATATATATATATATATATTATTATATATTTTTATATATATTGTTACTGATTTGTATGTATATATCTTGTTATTATTTTTGTATGGCCTTTTAATTTGTTTACTATTACTTTATATTTTGTTTGCACTACCTTATAAAATCTCCACAGTACACCGAGGTTAACTGGAAGATAATGCTCACTAGCATTAAGTTCGCCTATGTACTTACAAATTTGTTTGTGCAATAAAGAATTTTCTATCTATCTATCTATGCAGGCTATGCTTGGAGATTCCCTGAAGGATCGGATTAGGAACTAGGTGACCCGACAGGTAACCAAAGTCACCGACATTTCACTCGTCGCATACGTCTCTCGTATGCGGGAGGCCGTCTGGGTAGGTACAGCTTTGACAGTTATTCTGCCGCCAAGCAGTAGTGCGCAAGCATAACTGTGTTCCGGTTTGAAGGGCATTGTAGCCAGTGAAATTACTGGGCATATGAGACTTAATATTAGATGTCTCGGGGCGATGAGCGCAGTGCAGCGCTACGCAGTACTTTCTATGGTATTAAAAGTTCTGGGTGGCACTGCAATTGTAATGGGCAGGCGTTGCGCTTACCATCAGGCGAACGACTAGCTCGTCTCATTACTTAGATTAAACACTTTATTATTCACCTTAAACATAGAAATTAAACGTTTACAATGGTGTAACAATGGGCGGTCTTATCGCTCAAAGCGATATCTTCCAGACAACCTTACAAACTACCTCATTTCCTATTGGTGTAATGCGGAGCTATTGAATCTTATCAACTACCCTCTTATTTCCAGATCAATGGCCTTCGTGAACCGCTACTGCACGTTCCAGCGCAACGAGCCGTGCGCCCTGCCCGCGATCGTCGAGCTGGTGGCCGGATTCCTGGGGCAGAGCCCTGAGGACGTCGCCCTCGCGACCGCCTTCAACGCGCTGAAAATCTTCGGACTCAGCCAGTGAAGACCTGCTGGGAGTAGGGTGGGGATATGGCCTTTTCAACTGGGGAAAAATTGGCTGATTGAAGGTTATTTAATGACCTGGTAGTTCTGGAAAATAAAGAGTTTGGCGTCGTTTGTCCATTTTAATGCTGCGGGATATGGTATGCACAAGCTAGATGGTCAAG
The DNA here is from genome assembly GCA_951640565.1 of Petrophora chlorosata. Classification (NCBI taxonomy): domain Eukaryota; kingdom Metazoa; phylum Arthropoda; class Insecta; order Lepidoptera; family Geometridae; genus Petrophora; species Petrophora chlorosata. The sequence continues at coordinate 14,204,688 of OX621207.1, read as the reverse complement.
TTATCACAGTAATGCGAATGGTCGTCAGTAATTTTGTTGTTGAAAAAAAAACACCAGTCACTTTCGGAGAATTACTTTTGTAACCGAGTAGCTTTTTGGTGTTTGCCATATCTCTAGGTTTAGTCTTTAAAAATCAGCCAATTTCTTCATCAGTTTTTAGATCGAATAGCGAATTTCGTTTTCACAAGTTTGAAGTAATTGTAAAGGAATTCCAAGGATCGGACTGATTTTAATAGAGTTTCGAAAGTTCTAGATAAAGTTTTCTAAAGGAAACTTCTAGGCTTTTTTGAGTGGAAAACTTAATTCGCTATTGGTCTTTGAAAAGGTTATCGAAAATCTAAAAGTAGGGCCTTAGCTTTGGTCTAGTGCCTTAATCTGTTACAATAAGATTTTTATGCCAATAGGGGACCGGACAACTTTTCAGAAAGTGTTTTAAATTAACTACAATGAATATATATAGCCATGAAAAATACTATTTAAATTAAATAACGATCTAAAAGTACCTAAAACTATGTTTAAATATTATGTTTCAAATATTGCCGCGCAAAAGGTCATTTCAAAACTTGTGACGTCATATGTAGGTAGAAAACGACAAAGTCTTCGAAATAAAACTTGCAAAGAGATTCTAATACGTTTTGTGAAGTTTCGGGACTGTAGTAATGGAATTAAAAAGCTAGCAAAAATACATTTTATGAAAAGCAAAAACTTAAAATAAACACAAGCTTGACTCACGGCACTTGCCTACAAATGACGTCATGCGCTGTGATTGTTGTTTCGTTTGAGATGAAGAACAGATTAAAAATGTCAGAATTATTTATTGTAATATAAATCATTATTATTTTACAAAAATATTGATTGAATTATCTTTCTGGTTCGACGAACATTCGTTCTAAATACATTTTAGTTTTTTTCTCGATTACTGTCCGATCCCCTATTGTTATTATACATTATGAGTTAAGCAACAAGGTTTCTCTCGGCGTCATCCGAGAATATTTATTTACTAACACTTGGAAACTGTGAATACTCAGATGTTCAGTTCTGCATTTCGATTTGACAACGACCAATTTATTTGATGATTTGATAGAGGCTAACGATTTTTGCGTAGATCTTTGATACGAATTTGAATTTTATTCGAATGAATATCGCTCCAAATGATCGAAGTAAATTACCTATTTGTACTAATAAAAACAAGAGATTCGAATCTTGCCATCGATTAATATTGATTAACCATAATGTAGTTAAATGCCTCTACTACAAATTGTTTGCAGATTGCAATGGACTTGAATATTGTTGGCGTTGAGACAATGACCATATTTACAAGGAGAATGTCATTTATGTCTATTGATTTTGCAAAAAACGGTGAAGGAAAACATCGTGAGGAAACCGGCATGTTCAAGAATTTTTCACAAAAAGTCAAGGACATGTGACATCCACCAACCCGCACTGGGCCAGCGTGGTGGATTATGGCCCATTCTCTCTCTATGAGAGAAGGCCCGTGTCCCAGCAGTGGGAACGTGATGGGCTGATGGTGTGTGTGTGATTTTGCAAAATCAATACGCGAATTTACTTTACAAAGGCGTTCCTGAACGCTGCAGAGTCCAAAAAATGCCATGTTTTTACTATGTTATGTAAAAATGACTTCGATGCATAATATTGAAGAGCGCAATATTTTTGTGAACGACTTTATATTGAATTTTGTTTATTGTCGCTTTTTGTTTCTTGTGTAGTTTTATATGTCGCACGATGTCTTCTTCGCGGTGGCAATAGTGATTTAGTCAGTCTGATCTCAGTTACTGTGTGTGTAAATGAATAATTAAAAAAAATACCTAACTCGATATTGGATTGTTTACCTGCATCTCGACCGCTGATTGGTTAAAAACGTCTCCATGCAAAGAGGCAAGTTTCTAACTGGTCAGCGTTGGAGATATATTTATTTAAGAACTAGCAATAGAATCCGTTGCCACCCGTTGTTCTTTCAGCACGGTGTTAGGTATTGTAGTTTCGCTCTGCGCAGAGCATTCCTAATCGGATTAATTTATATTTTTTCATCGAATATACTGTAAATAGAATTAATTGACATATTATAATTGTTAATTTAATGCTGTAGTCACAACGAAATCAAAGACTGCAAGTATTAAGAGAAATGTAAACTTGACATGTTGATTATTACGTTTTTTTTAGTATCGATATTTTTACTTATTTAATCGTAATTTTAAGGGTATTGTTATTGATTCCTTTATTTTTTGACAATCACTTTGTTGTAGATTTTAAGGTTAAGGCTGGACCTTGTTGCCTTTTTGTACAGAAGTTACATTTCCACCATTTATTTTAAAAGAAAGATAATGTTCAGCTAATTTATTGAAGTTGTATTTTATTTGTACAAATATAAATACTGTATATAAATATCGATCAGAATTAGTTATCTTTCTTTTTGTATAAACGGTTCTGAATACACTGATGTTTAATTACACATAATGTAAAGAGTTTTGTCGGTGTGTTTAGACTGATAATTTCTGTATTATGGGTCCAGTGAGCAATGTAAGTGCCTTTGAGAAAACGTCCTTTTGTGATACCAGTATATTCTTAGATTGTACAGATTATTTCTTTCAATATACAAATAAATTAAATGAATTGTTTTTATTTGTTACCTTCACTCCGCGACTGCTTCTAGGTTAGCGTGATATCAAAGCTTATTTACCTAGGAATATTCTAGAGAAAAGAATGTATTCAATATAGGACAAGCAAAAATCGTATGATTTGAACACCGATCCCGATCAATTTCTATTTAAATTTTGGAAGGCGTTAAAAACTTTTTAACTGCAATATCGAGCATTTTTAGCGATGATTGGGACGCGGACTTTGAATAGAAAAGACAGTTCCTCAGACAAATACCGATCACAAGTCATGTTTGACAGCGAACAGGATCAGTGGTCGAGACGATTCCCCTGCTAGCATTTCTTCCTACTCGCAGACCTAGGACTGCTTCATTACCAAATACTATGTTTATTTCAGAAGGTTCTTTCTTTCTTTTTATGTTAATCTTTTGTGTCCGTCAGGGCGGCCGGTCACAGGTCATATTTTACATCGAAATAATTATAGAGAGTTGCTACCTAGTTGCTACCAGTTGCTACCAATCGTGAAATAGTTGCTACCTACGTCATTAAAAAGATTACTTTTTAAGGTGACCGGCCATTCTGACATCGGTATGACTGGTCTCCTATCCAGTGAGAAGAAACTGCGCAAATGAATCAAGTTGTTTTGTAACCAATAGTTGCTACGAGATTGCTACATTGTTTTGGACCTCATAGCTTTAAGGATAAAAAGTTATTATCACTTTACTAGTTTGACGCCTGTAGAATTAAATGAGCAAATTCTAAATCATATACAAAATAGGTATTTTATAAGCAGGCGCTACCTGATAGAATTTATTTTACAACATTTTTTACAATTTGTCATCTATTTACTAGCTGCACCCCACGGCTTACCAAGACTCATAGAAAACTGGAGAGGAAAGGGTGTACTGAAGAGTAAAAAAATAAATTCTGCTGTGAAAACTATTGTATTACTCTCGAATGGAAGTAGATTTAAGATTGGTAACAACATTATTATTATCACTATCACTACATAGTATAAAACAAAGTCGCTTTCTCTGTCCCTATATCCCTATGTATGCTTAAATCTTTAAAACTACGCAACGGATTTGGATGCGGTTTTTTTTAATAGACAGAGTGATTGAAGAGGAAGGTTTATATGTATAATAACCGTGCAAAGACGGGGCGGGTCGCTAGTAGTAGTATAAAAAGTAGTTTATCTTTTTAATGACGTAGGCAGCAACTATTTCACGAATGGTTGCAACTCTCTACAATTATTTCGATGTAAAATATGACCGGTGACCGGCCATTCTGACGGACACAACCGTTTGAGCGTCACCCTATGGAAGCAATGCCGTGCCTCATTCGCCAAGCTACGCAATATTCATACGTTAATCGGCTCAAGCCGACCTCGGCGTGGAAAGCACACATTTCCTATTTTCTTTTATGCAACTGAGTGATGAGACGAGCAAGTCGTTCGCCTGATGGTAAGCGCCTGCATAGCACTGCATTGCGAACATCACCCCGAGACATCAGATATTAATTTCGCTGGCTACAATGCCCTTCAAACTGGAATACAGTAATGCTTGCGCACTACTGCTTAGCGGTAGAATGAATGGTACCTATCCATACCTATGACGGCATACGAGAGACCTACTACGAGTAAAGGGTGAAAGGGTTACAATAACCTTGATATGTGTTGCCCTTATGTGAGTTTCTATAGGGTAAAAGAAAGAAGTGTTGCGTAACAATAAATGTAATAACTAATTATTTACAATTTGGCAGTTAACATCTTATCAGTGGATAAACGAATGAGAGATACAATGCCTAACTTGTAGACAAAAAAATAGAAGCCGCCTTTACACTTGTAAGTTTTACCACAGAATACTAAGGGACAGAAGCATCACTCCGTAAAGAAATTTAAACAAATAGCGACTCTTGCTATGACGCAATAAAATTCAATTCAGCTCGCGTAGCGCTGCATACCTACCAGACATATTAACCTACAGAGCGCCTCTCTTTCTATCGCGCCGCTCTTATCTCTTCTGACGCGGCACGTGTAACGACGCGCGACCCGCCGTCGGTGTCCGGCTATGTACTTGTAGCTTCGTACCTACAGTGCGGAGTGCGCTAGGCCTGCTAAAACGTAGAAGGAAAACATCGTGAGGAAACCGGCATATCCAAGAATTTATCACAAAAATCTCAAGGACATGCGAGATCCACCAACCCGCACTGGGCCGTGGTGGATTATGGTCCATACTCTCTCTATGAGGAAAGGCCCGTGTCCTAGCAGTAGGAACGCCATGGGCTGACGATGATGATGATAATGATCACAAGGGGGAAAGCTAAACGGTCTCCGAGTAATATAGACTATATATACTCTATTCCACTCAGTTACTTAACACCCACACACAACCTAGACACACTCACACAACCATAGCCACAATAATGAACACAACAGACACAAAAATCGGCACCAAGGTTTTTTTCTGTTTAACGTTTTTATGTATCTGACTGACGAGACGAGCTGGTCGTTTGCCTGATGGTAAGCAATACGCCAGCCCATAACAATAACAGCACCACCCAGAACTTTGTTTTGCAAAATCCTGCGCGGCGCTGCACTGCGCTCGTCACCCTAGACATATTTTTTTTATATGACTAATAGACAAACAAGCAGACGGCCCGCCTGGATGGTAAGCGGTTACCGTCGCCTATGGACACCTGCAACACTCGGGGCATTACTGGTGCGTTGCCTACCTTTAAGGACCCTTTTCAACCTTCTTTTAAAGTACCCCATGTTTATAGCTCTGCGGAAAAACTTCGGGCGGTAGCCCATTCCATATTTTACAATTAGCTGTCGAGTCTCATAATGCCCAGTAATTTCGCTGGCTACACTGCCCTTCAAGCCGGAACACAGTAATGCTCACGCACTACTGCTCGGCGGCAGAATAACTGTATAGTGTATTCAAAAATTGCTACCTATTTGCTACTATTTGCTACTTTTCTTAAATAATTGCTACCTATGATATATTCTGAGAAATCTACAATATTAAGTTGACCAGCCAACAGCTAATTGTCTCAGGGTGACGAGCGCAGTACAGCACCACCCAGGTTTTTACAAAACAAAGTTCTAGGTGGTGCTGTTATTATTATGGGCTGGCGTATTGCTTACCATCAGGCAAACGACCAGCTCGTCTCGTCATCCAGTTACATAAAAAGGTAGCAATTTTTGAATATACACTTAGTGCCAGACGCCACAAGCGACCAACCATTTCCACAGTAACCATTTACTCCCACACACATTCACACGGTAAAGTGCCGACTAGCTTTTATCCAAGTTCCTGACAATGGCGGGCGGTGACGTCAACACTTTCTTCGAGAGCCTCAGTTGTCCCGACACGGGATCGCGGCCGAAGAACTTCACTTGTATCTCTGAACCCACGTCTAGCCCTAATGCTGACGGGTGCATTATCTGAAACGAGGAGAAACGATCATATATAATTAATTTTTAGAAAAAAACAAAAACCGACTTCAGTGTATCTTCGAAGTCCAAGGTCACATATCGATGAAATTTATATGGGACCACTTCGTAGCTATACTGAACCCGACGCGAAAAGAATTTTTCAAATCGGTTATAAAATGACGGAGTTCTGAGGCAACAAACATAAAAAAAAAACTATCGAACAGAGAACCTCCTCCTTTTTGAAGTCGGTTAAAAATATGGAAAATAAATACAATACCCTATAAGGCAAAGCTTGTGAGCGGATGTGGCTCACTGGGAGCAAGTGCGATTTTCGATTCAACGTACCCGAGTTCGAATCCCACTGGCCCCGCACCACTGACTTTCTTAAGTTATGTGCGGAATTAACACACGCTCTTAAAACGCTGAAGGAAAACATCGTGAGGAAACCGGCATGTCCAAGAATTTATTTCATTTCATCACCCCGAGACATCAGATATTATGTCTCATATGCCCAGTACTTTCGCTGGCTACAATGCCCTTCAAACGGAAACACAGTAATGCTTGCGCACTACTGCTTGGCGGCAGATAATCTCGCAAAGCTGTGATACCTACCCAGACGGCCTCCCGCTTATGAGAGACCTACCAATAGTAAGCAATCTGTCTACAATGTGGTCCGAGGACATACACCTATATCCAGAATTAGTCAAAATTCCAAAGATATTTTATTGAAAACACACCAAAATGCACTTAAAAAAATGGTAAAGATGTCTACCAATTTCTTTCCCACACTCAAATTGAAGTCCGGGACCAGAAAAGATATGCGAAAACTGACTCTACCAGTGCTTCGGAAATACGTCCGCTAGAGAAGATAGCACCAAGGAACTCTGTGGGTGTCTCTTTTTTTTAATCTTTTAACATGTCTAAAATTATAACACTAAACAATGAGGTATAAATTACGATTAACATAACACAATGTCAAACTGGAATTGCGAGTTAGATGTCCCATAGTTACAGTGTCTGTAAAATGAAAATATGAGTAATATATAAAGGATCGTATTTAGCTGTACCTCAATTTATTCCCGTTTTTCCGCCAAATATACTGATTGTGCACCGAAATATGTTCATTAAAATATTCTTAATGAGCACCTATTTTATGAATATTACATGTTCGCGGCGTTGGGGTGGCCCGAGGGCCACCCCCGCCGCACCCTAACCTACCGAGGGTTGCCCCTTATACCGTTGGGGTGGCCCAAGGGCCACCTATACCTTTGAGTGCTAAAACAGACCAAATTTGGTGCACAATCAGTATTTTTGGTGAACGGTTAAAAATTATCCATATATAAATATCTATAAAGATGTAGTAGCAGTTAGTGACCAGACCAGACCAGTCCCCACAAGCAGCACCCGTTCCGAGTATTACCTTTCTATGATCCAGTTGTGAGTTATGCACAAGCGCAGGCGCCATTCCAGGGTACAAAGTGACCATGACGCCGATTTCTTTGATCTCGACGACCTTGGCCTTGTAGATGGCTCCGAACTCTAGATCCGGGGTCCGTTCAGCGGAAAGCCAGTCGGCCACCCGCGCGCGAGCCTCGTCCATGGCAGCTTGCGATGGCGCGAACACACTGTATTTCGTTTCGTCTATTGGTGTGACCTGTAAGGTGGAAATTTAAAAGGTGGTTAACAAAGTCGAAATCGTGTTAGGGAATGTGGTTCAGGGACGGAGAAAATCTTTCAGAATAAACTGAAAACATTATTTCCGTAGCAAATAGTTTGGACGGATTTTTAAACCCCGACACAAAAGGGATGTTATATTAACCACTATGTGTCTGTTTGTGTATCTGTCTGTGGCACCGTACCTCTTAAACGGGTGAACCGATTTTTAATTGAAAGCAGGTTTTCTAGCGGTGGTTTTTAGAAATGTTTATCAAAATCGGTTTAGCCGTTTTTTACTTTATATATGTTTTTTTGTCGAGGGTTATTTTTAAATTTTAGTTTATTAAAAATTGCTTGTTTAAGGATAAATTTTGATGAAATAATAATAATATATAGGTCCGTAAAATTAATAATATTGCTGCGCCCTAAATTGGTTACATATAATGTGACTCTGTACACAGAATACTAAGGGACAGAAGCATCACTCCGCAAAGAAATTTAAACAAATAGCGACTCTTGCTATGACGCAATAAAATTCAATTCAGCTCGCGTAGCGCTGCATACCTACCAGTCATATTAACCTACAGAGCGCCTCCCTTTCTATCGCGCCGCTCTTATCTCTTCTGACGCGGCACGTGTAACGACGCGCGACCCGCCGTCGGTGTCCGGCTATGTACTTGTAGCTTCGTACCTACAGTGCGGAGTGCGCTAGGCCTGCTCTATATTATAATATTAAAGATCTCTGTAACATGTATGATGCAATAAATTATTGAATATGACGGGTATTAAAGAATAAAAAAAAACAGTTTTTTTTTATGGAACTGAGTGATGAGACGTGCAAGTCGTTCGCTTGATGGTAAGCGCCATGACTGCCCATAACAGAGATATCTAACATAGAAAAGATACAAGCTCACCTGTACGCCAGTTTCAACGTACAACTTCTTCAAGTTCCCGCCGCCGAGGCCCAGCAGCTTCGATCTCTTGTGGACATCCACCTCCATCTCTTCTATGACGGGCATGTTCTCTTTGCGTCCCTCTCTGGAAAACATGAGCTCTTCAATAAGGTTGACAAGTATCAAATTCTAAGCGCTTTTCAATTATTAACAATCAACCGACCGTCTCCATCATCAGCTGGCTGTCACCATAATATTGCTTTGTCATCAGGCTTTGACAAGTACCTATGCAAAATGTCAACTTCGCAGGGTAAGAGGAAGTTATTCTGATTCAACTAGCAAGATATGACCCAAACAAACAAACATTGCAAGTTAAATAAAAGCTTGTAAAAATGACATCAATTCTCATGTTTAAAGTCCAAGGTCGAATATTGATGAAACTTATATGGGACCACTTCGTAGCTATACTGAACCCGACGCAAACATATTTTTTTTTTTTTACGCTTAATAGATCTATGTTTGGCCACTATCTCGCCTGATGTGAAGCGACGATGTGGCCTAAGATGGAGCACATAGATCTAGAGAGAGACGGCAGTTGAGCGGCTGCTCAGACCCGTCTCCCCGACATTTCACAAAACTTTACCAAATCAGTTTATAAATGACGGAGTTCTTAGGTAAAAAGCATAACAAAAAAAACAATAGAATTGAGAACCCCCTTCCTTTTTTTAAGTTTTCTTATTTGGTTCTATCTGATAATGAATGATGGATTATCATCATCAGCTCATCACGTTCCCGCTGCTGGGACACGGGCCTTCTCTCATAGAGAGAGTATGAATATAATAGAATTCTTTATTGGCCATATAAGTCCGTTATACAAGGCAAGTCATAATAATTATAATAAAAATAAAGTTACAATTTAAATTTCATTTCATATTATTAGTAATTAATAGATATAATTATTAGTAATTTATAACTTAAATTTTCATAAAATATGTCACCCAGAATTATGTATTTATTTTATATTAATATTAAATTAGTTCCACCTGACTACTGTCAGTATAAATTAGTAAATTTTGGCACATTTTTTCATCCTCATATAAAAATGAGGATTCTGTCAGACGCATCAACATAAACTCATTCAGCGAGTAAAAATATATGGGCCATAATCTACTATGCTGGCCTAATGCGGGTTGGTGGATGTCAATGTTCTTGTATTTTTGTGATTCATTCTTGGATACGCCGGTTTCCTCGCGATGTTTTCCTTGGTTTTTATAGCGATTGTTAAAACCGCACATAACTTAAGAAACTCAGTGGCGCGGGGCCAGCGGGATTCGAACTCGGGTACGTCAAATCGAAAGTCACACTGAGCCGCACGTGCTCTAAACAAAAAACTTACCTAGGTTTATCGATACACTGGTTCATAATATCGATGATCTTGCTCTTCCCGTCGCAGGCCTTTTGCACAGATTCCATGACGACCTTGAGCGGCAGTCCGGGGATTTTGACATCGGCTTGCAGTGCCGTGATGCCTTTCTTAGTGCCCGCCACTTTGAAGTCCATATCGCCCATATAGTCTTCTATACCCTGAGAAATAATACAAGATTCAGATAGAATAAAAACTGTTCGGGCAGGATTCGAAACTGCGTCTTTATAGTATAACTTTCTTTCTAAAATCGATATGTTCACAATTTTTTTTACTAAATTTTATTCTGGTGCTGATAATGAACAAAAATTATATGGACACATTTTTTGAAGTTTAACTTGTACAAATCAACATTTTAGTTTAGAGTGACGCCGGCAGCAGGGCCCAAGCTATCGGTGGTTAGGGCTGCAGAGTGAGGATCCTCATAAAAAATATTATTATTTATTATTTTATTTATTAATGCAACACAGTGTACAAGTTATTATAACTACTGACCTGGACCCTGTACTATTAGGATGTAATAATAGACTTTCTTATTCAATGTTTATATAAATATTATACTTAAAAAAGGATCATTTTTAACCGTTTACCAAAAATACTGATTGTGCACCAAATTTGGTCTGTTTTCAGCACTCAAACGTATAAGGGGCAGCCCTCGGTAGCTGGGCCACCCCAACGGTATAAGGGGCAGCCCTCGGTAGCTGGGCCACCCCAACGGTATAAGGGGCAGCCCTCGGTAGCTGGGCCACCCCAACGGTATAAGGGGCAGCCCTCGGTAGCTGGGCCACCCCAACGGTGTAAGGGGCAGCCCTCGGTAGCTGGGCCACCCCAACGGTATAAGGGGCAGCCCTCGGTAGCTGGGCCAACCCAACGGTATAAGGGGCAGCCCTCGGTAGCTGGGCCACCCCAACGGTATAAGGGGCAGCCCTCGGTAGCTGGGCCACCCCAACGGTATAAGGGGCAGCCCTCGGTAGGTTAGGGTGCGGCGCGAACATGTAATATTCATAAAATAGTTGCTCATTATTAAATATTTTAATAAACATATATTGGTGCACAATCAGTATATTTGGTGCACAATCTGAGTATTTGGCGGAAAAACGGCAATAAATTGAGGTACAGTTAAATACGATTCCTTAAAAAATAGTAGAAACTTAGGAACATGTTGATTGCTTATTTCACTTATTTTATTTATTATAAAAGGACTCACTAACAAATCAGTGAGTATCCTGTAGTCGTCCATGTTGCCGTGCTGGTTGTATCGCGACACCAGACCGACCGCCACGCCGGCCGCCGCCGCCGACAGCGGCACGCCCGCGTCGAGCAGAGCGAGCGAACCGCCGCATACACTAGCCATCGAACTAGAACCTGGGGAGAGAGAATAAACACTATTTAGATAGCGACACTTCTGCGTTGAGCAGAGCGAGCGAACCACCGCATACACTAGCCATGGAACTAGAACCTGGGGAGAGAGAATAAACACTATTTAGATAGCGACACTTCTGCGTTGAGCAGAGCGAGCGAACCGCCGCATACACTAGCCATGGAACTAGACCCTGGGGAGAGAGAATAAACACTATTTAGATAGCGGCACTTCTGCGTTGAGCAGAGCGAGCGAACCACCGCATACACTAGCCATGGAACTAGAACCTGGGGAGAGAGAATAAACACTATTTAGATAGCGACACTTCTGCGTTGAGCAGAGCGAGCGAACCGCCGCATACACTAGCCATGGAACTAGACCCTGGGGAGAGAGAATAAACACTATTTAGATAGCGGCACTTCTGCGTTGAGCAGAGCGAGCGAACCACCGCATACACTAGCCATGGAACTAGAACCTGGGGAGAGAGAATAAACACTATTTAGATAGCGACACTTCTGCGTTGAGCAGAGCGAGCGAACCGCCGCATACACTAGCCATGGAACTAGAACCTGGAGAGAAAATGAGCTCGATCTAGATAGCGTAACGCCTGCGTCGAGCAAAGCGAGTGAACCGCCCGCATCGCATACACTAGCCATGAAACTAGAACCTAAGGAGAAGAAGCTCTGGTGATTTAGGTTTGTAGGCCTTGGAGCACCTTGGCACTACTACTCACCGTTACTCTCCAGCACCTCGGCTGTGAGGCGCACGGTGTAGGGCTGGCGTGGCACGACGGGCAGCAGCCCCCGCTCAGCCAGGGCTCCGTGGCCGGCCTCGCGCCGCCCCGCACCCGCCGCTCCACCGCGCCCCACTTCACCCGTCGCGTACGAGGGAAATTCGTAGTGCAGGAAGAAGCTCTTTTCTTTGATGCCGCTGTTGACCAAATAGATTACTTCTTATTACAACCTTAATCGTGGTATGTCTCTCGTATGCGATCGTCTGGGTAGGTACCACAGTTTTGCCAGTTATTCTGGCGCCCAGCAGTAGTGCGCAAGCATTATTGATTCTGATTTGAAGGGCATAGTAGCCAGCGAAGTTACTGGGCATATGAGACTTAATATCTGATGTCTCGGGGTGATGAGCTCAGTGCAGTGCTAGGCAGTACTTTGTATGTTATGAAAAATTTCTGGGTGGTACCGCAATAGTGGATCGGACAACTTTTCAGAAAGTGTTTTAAATTAACTATTATGAATATATATAGCTATGAAAAATACTAATTTAATTAAATAACGCTCTAAAAGTACCTAAAACTATGTTTAAATATTAAGTTTAAAATATTGCCGCGCAAAAAGTCACCTTAAAACTTGTGACGTCATATGAAGGTAGTAAACGACAAACTCTTCGAAATAAAACTTGCAAAGAGATTTAATTACGTTTTGTGAAGTTTGAGGGCTATATTGTAGAATTGAAACGAAAAAAATAGCGAAAATACATTTTATGAAAAGCAAAAACGAGAAGTAAACAAGCTTGACTCACACCATTTGCCTACAAATGACGTCATGCGCTGTGATTGTTGTTTCGTTTGAGATGAAGAACAGATTAAAAATGTCAGAATTATTCGATTTTATTTATTGATTTAAAAATACATATAAGTCATTATTATTTCACAAAAATATTGATTTAATGATCTTTCTGGTTCTACGAACATTCGTTTCAACTACATTTTAGTTTTTTTCTCGTTTACTGTCCGATCTCCTATTGTTATGGGCAAGCACCATCACCATCAGGCGAAAGATTACGTCTCAGAGGACAAGCGTACCTGGTGAGCATAGTGAGCGTGTCCATTTTGAGCGCACTCTCCGGGGAATCGAATGCAACAGTGCACAGTACTTGCGTCTGACCGCGCTGGAACAGCGCGCTGCCGTGGAGGGGCTCGTATAAGGACACCTTACAAACATAAGATCCTTTATACATACTTGAATCCTCTGCTAGAGAGCGCAAAATACATAATAATTGTAATAATTAGGATGATCTTTCATTAGCCTATATTATGATTACTTAAGATTGTAACTGAATCTCTTGTATAAGCTGTTGATCATCTAATAATAAATAATAATAATAAATAAGTAAAATATCAGATCCGATAAGTAAAAAAAGTGAAAAGATTATTATTACAAAGGTACAAAACTGCACTTTTAAATGTCATAAACATATCTGGTGGTAGGTGTCTCGTATTCGAGAGGCCGTTTGGGTGGGTTCCACCGCTTTGCCAGTTATTCAGCTGCCAAGCAGTAGTGCGCAAGCATTACTGTGTTCCGGTTTGAAGGGCATTGTAGCCAACGAAATCACTGGACATTATGAGACTCAACAGCTAATTGTGTCTGGGTAACGAGCGCAGTGCAGCGCCGCGTAAGATTTTGCAAAAGTTCTGGGTGGTGCTGTTATTTTTATGGGCTTTTTATGTATACCTTTTTTATGTGTACCAATAGGTACACACATAAAAAAGGTATACATAAAAAAAAACACAAATCGATTAAAATAAATCAAAAACTGTAGTAAGTTTAACAAGATTTTTCGGAAAGAATACGGCCACCGGCTGGGACTTGAACCCGCAACCCAATCTTTCCTCAGCGCAGGAAGCGCTCTACCAGTTGAGCTACGGTGGTCACCAACTCGAGAGTCGAATTTTTTCATTAACCGTCTTAAGGGTGTCGTGTACGCCACCTATTGAGATTGGAGTTCATTCCATTCCAGTGCGACCGGTCGCTGGCCACCGCGATTTATGCTGCTCGCTCTCTCAGTGTAGATTTAATTGTAACCGTTTCACAGTTTATTCTGAACTCCAGATCGATAATAGGGGATCGGACAACTTTTCAGAAAGTGTTTTAAATTAACTACAATGAATATATATACCCATGAAAAATACTATTTTAATTAAATAACGCTCTAAAAGTACCTAAAACTATGTTTCAAATATTGCCGCGCAAAAGGTCACCTCAAAACTTGTGACGTCATATGTAGGTAGAAAACGACAAACTCTTCGAAATAAAACTTGCAAAGAAATTCTTAAACGTTTTGTGAAGTTTGGGGACTATATTGTAGTAATGGAACGAAAAAAAAAGCAAAAATAAATTTTATGAAAACCAAAAACGTAAAATAAACACAAGCTTGACTTACGGCATTTGCCTACAAATGACGTCATGCGCTGTGATTGTTGTTTCGTTTGCGATAAAGAACAGATAAAAATTTCAGAATTATTTATTGATTTAAAAATATAAATCATTATTATTTCACAAAAATATTGATTGAATGATCTTTCTGTTTCGACGAACATTCGTTCTAACTACATTTTAGATTTTTTCTCGATTACTGTCCGATCCACTATTATGTTTACGTATGCAGGTATTTATTATTGTAATAATTGTAATTGCATTGTACACTGCCGTCATCTCCTTTTTTCGATACTGTCTATCCTAAGGTTGTCTGGAAGAGATCGCTTTAAGCGATAAGACCTACTCTACTATCATAGTAAGGAATTTTGTGTTATCATTATCTCTTTTTGTAAACTGGTATACATTAAATAAATTAAATACGCTCATCGATGACGTACCCTAACTAGGATTTCCTGTATCTAGGGAACCAGGAACTATGTGGACCATGGTCCCATAACACCCAGACACGAAACAAATGTTTGCGCTTTTTTTTTCTGTGCACGAACATTTATCCCGTCGCGGGAATCGAACCCGCAACCTCAGTGGTGTATGAGATTTGAGCCAACCTGCCCAACCACTACACCACAGAGGCTGTCGTAATAAATAGTATTGTAATAACGCCCAAAACAAACCTGACAGCTGATCTTCCTTAACTCATCCAGATGCCTGCCATCGCACCTTGTATCCGTTTCAAAGATCATGTCCCGAAATATAGTTTTCAAGTTGGAGTTGAAGGCATCCTGTAACTGGGCGACGTCGGCTTCCGTGTCACGAAGCTGGTTCAGTACCGTTTGGCGGAGGTCAGATACTGCATTGTCACGTGACAGTTTGTCGTGGGTGTGGTCGCTGTAGAAAGATGAAGTGAATATAATCACAGAATACTAAGGGACAGAAGCATCACTCCGCAAAGAAATTTAAACAAATAGCGACTCTTGCTATGACGCAATAAAATTCAATTCAGCTCGCGTAGCGCTGCATACCTACCAGTCATATTAACCTACAGAGCGCCTCTCTTTCTATCGCATAGCTCTTATCTCTTCTGACGCGGCACGTGTAACGACGCGCGACCCGCCGTCGGTGTCCGGCTATGTACTTGTAGCTTCGTACCTACAGTGCGGAGTGCGCTAGGCCTGGTAATACCTTATTATATTATGGTATTATTATGTATTATTTTCTTTTGCAAAATTCAATTTTTGTATCTGTATTTTGTATTATTCAGTTTAGGCATCACAGACGCACTTATGAATATATGTATATATATTTTTTAAGGCTCTCAATGATCCTGGCCCCTAATTATTATTATTATTTTTATTAAAGCCCATTTATTCCTTAGAATTCTTTACAAAATAAAACTTATAATATACTTAATTAATAATTACTAAAAATTTAAATTTAAAAAGGCCCCTAATTAGGATTCCTTTTATCTAGGGAGCCACGCTCTACAAGCTTATTTTCTGAACACAAACAATTGTCACGTCGCGGCAATCGAAGCCGCAACCTCAGTGGTGTATGAGATTTGAGCCAACCTGCCCAACCACTACACCACAGAGGCTGAAAATGAGGTGAAATGCTTTTAATTTAATTCCCATAATATTTTTTCCCATAAATTTGTTACCTGAGTATTTCTCTAATCTTCATTGTAGATAAAGTCTTGATAGAGTCAATGATGCTCTGGTCTAGTGGTGTTTGTGTTTCATACTCCCGTTTTCTCTTGCCATGCTTTTTCTGTAAGCCTTCGATGCCTTTTACTATGTGCTGAGCCTCTTTGGTACCTGCATGTTAAAAATTATAAAAATTGCTTTTTATTAACAGACATGGAAGTAATGCTGAACTGAGGTGAGTATATTCGACCACAAAATAACTGTCACTACAGTGGTATTTTATATATATTTTTGGGGTATTTCTTTTTATTACCGCATAGGCAAGCATTTGACCGCAGTCTCACTTGATGTAAAGTGACGACGAGGTCGATTATGGATATGCTTGCCTAGAAGATACCGATTCCCTCGAGACTTGAAGACACTTCGATTACAACTTTATACTTAATTAATACTTTTTATACTCGTTGCTTCCCGCGGCGTCACCTGCGATTTTCTGGGACAAAAGCATGTCCTTTTCTAGGACTTCAGGTATCTCCATACCAAATTTTATCAAAATCTGTTCAAGTTTTTGCGTGATTCAGTAACAAACGTTTATTCATCCTCACATTCCATTTATTTTTCATCCATCTTAGAAACGTTCGCATTAATAATATATAGTACGATAAGCTCATAGGATGAAGTGGGAATGGGCGGGCCACATCTGTCGAATGCACCCGGAAAGGTGGGCCAAAATAGCTACACAATGGGTGCCTGAAGACGGGCGTCGACGCCTAGGAAGGCCCAGAAAGCGTTGGCGGGACGATTTGGACGCTTTTCGTATTGACTGGCCTGAGATCGCAATGGAGAGGGATCCATGGAGGGAGATGGGGGAGACCTTTGCCCAGCTGTGGGATCACATGAGTTAAAAAAAAAAGCTCATAGGCTGTCTTGAAGAGATTTCTCTTGTTATGATAATTACTGTGAAATGTACTTGTTTTTCATGTTGTTTAAGGATTTTAATGTGTTTATCTATTTATCTTATATTTAACCACAGAATAATTATTAGTCTCCGTTTAACAGCTACCTCATTAAATGATGGGGTTAATGATGTAGTATGCAGGCCAAGAAAAAACCTGCCCACTCCCATGGTGAAGACTCCAAGATTGTAGCTGTCAAGGAACATAGACACCAGTATACTATTCTTGGTAGTTCACAATGTGAAGGATAAATAATAACTTCACTAGTCTTTACAAATAATGTTTCGACTTACATTCATACCTAGTTTGATGGCTTTTAGCAGGTCTTGCTGCAGAACATCTTGTGCGCTTCCTTCCATCATCACAACCAGGTTGGCTTTTGTCGCAGCCACCACCAAGTTGAGGGTTGAGGTTTGAAGGTCTTTGCGAGTTGGGTTTATTATTATTTCATTGTCTATTAGGCCTAACCTGTAAAAATAAAAGACAAATGTTATATTATATGGGACTGCAGTACATAAGAATTATATTGTTTCCGGCTAAAAACACGCAGTCGCACAGCAACAAAGCCATTCCAGTAAATAAAATAAAATATATAAAAAGGTTCAAAAATTCTTAGCTTGCTATATTTTGATTTAATTGCAGTCTTTTCATTTTCTTTCACGGAAAAAGAACAACGAAAAATCGTAATGAGCTTATTTTCTCAATAAGCAAATTAACATGTTCCTTCACAAAACATATCATTCAAGAGGCAGGAGCGCAGATTGTTTATTTATTTTGTCAACAATTACCTAACAGCTCCCACAGGTCCATTCCAAGGCACATCTGACAAGGCCAAAGCAGCACTTGCAGCATTAAGCGCAATAGTTTCCGGTGGGTTTGCAGAATCCACAGCCAACATGTTGCAGACTATCTGAGTGTCATAACAGTAGTTGGACGGGAACAGAGGTCTTAGTGAACGGTCGATGAGACGAGAGGTTAGGATTTCTCTTTCTGTCGGACCTGTAAAGAGTAAATACGTAATTAAGTGAAGGTACAAGTATGTCATTCACATGATGGAAGGTAGCACATCTGCCATAACAGTTGCACCCACCAAGAACTTTGTTTTGAATAATCCTGCATGACACTGCACTGTGCTTTGACACAATTGGTATGTCTCAATTCCCAGTAATTTGCTGGAATCGCTGCTCAAACCGGAACACACTAAAGCTTGCGGACTACTGCTTGGTGGCAGAAGTACTGGAAAAGCAGTAGTGCTAACCCAGACTGCCTCTTACATATAAGAAACCTACCACCTAAATTTGGAAAGTTTTTTTCTCTAGATGACTGGCATAGTATGGCATCTTACCTAATTCTCTCCTTAAAAAGTTTGTAGGTATTCGTCCAGCGGCTGCAGCTTTTTGCCTATAGTCTACCACAAGTGGTAAGAATGAACTGTTGCTCTGTTTGGCTTTGGACACCACTGTGGACAAAACACTGGTGTCTCCGAGAGTTGCAACACATGCTCCATCAGCGAATCGGGCATAGCGGCCAGTAGAAAGCTTTAGAGAGGTCCTGAAAAAAAATGTCTTTGCATCATCTATTTTTGGCAGAAATATGAACTACACAGATGAAACGTGGATTCGACTTAGTCATTGGTGAAGGTTAAGATGTTTCTGTCATCAAACCAGATAACATTGCGTAGGTACTACTGTGTAGTGAATATAATTCAATATTATAACCTTTAAACATAACCTCAAACTTACCTATTGGAAAATGGAATATCAATTTCGCCAACACTGGATTGAGATGAGAAAAACCTGACACAATGGCGAGTTCTCATACGTATCTTAGAGAGAATTATTTGATTTCTTGGCAGCATCTTCACAAAGAAGCTGATTATAGGAAGGTGAAAAACTGACAAGCCAAGGTTTATTTATATATATATACTTTTGATAAGTAGTCATAGACTTCGAAGAGTTTGTTTTATTAATATTTCCGTATATAGCAAAGGAAAACTCCGTTTTGTTCTGTATTTACTGTAAATACCCGAGAAAAATTCACTGTATGAAAGATTTTCGCTGTTCCGTTCCACCTTCAATTTTCATTTTTCAACTGATTGACAGTAGTGACAGTGGTAACTAACTGACAACTGACAACCCTTTTGCGTTATTCTCTGCCTCTTTTTTCCGCATCATTTTATTCTCAGAGTTACTCTGAGATTTTATTATTTGTCTCATTTTTACGCAATAGATAAGTCTTGAAAAAAGTATGGAACACACCTCATAATTTTTTTGACGTTGATTGACGTATTTGGGCCGCGTTCAGAAATCACCCAGTTAATGTAATTATTACCCTAACGCCGTTCAGAAATGACTCAGGTGAACTTTGACATTTACCCTGAGCCGTTCAGAAAACCAATTGGGAAGAGTAAAAGTTCACCTGACAGGTGAAAATATTCACCGATAAAATAGCGGGTTACGATTCTCACCTGTCAGGTACGACCGCGCCGACAACGGGCCACACCACCATCTGCACGACATCGCACCCCTCCACGCGAGACCCCCCAACAAACCCCAGAAACGCGCCCTGCCCCGCGACATTTTTCCGCCGCCAGAAGAAGACGAAGAGGGCAGAGGCGGCAGCAACCACCAAAAAAAAAGGTCCAACACAGAGCCGCTGAGAGGCGCACCGACTAGCGGAGCAGCCACATGCGGCCTGCCAGTTCCCCGGGGGTAGAAGCCACCGCGCGTTTACGCCAGGGTAGAGGGGACCACCCCGAGACCCACCCCTACCACCCCCCAGGGGAGGTGGAAGATTGATTTGACTTGACTTCTCACCTGTCAGGTAATAATGTCAGTTGTCATTTTCCTTTACATTTTGCAATATTTTTGTATATTTTTTTTTTAACGGGCGAATGCCTTTATTACTCAAAACAAACTACACTCTACTTACTAAAACTAAACTAAATACATACAAGGAGAAGCAATTGGACAACCCATAGACCATTAAAGGCCTATAGGTAGTTCAAATGCTCCAACCCACTACCAGTTGGCAGCGTACCCAAGATGCTGGCAGTATTGCCCCGTTGGATTGCAATACTGATACGTTGAGCCAAATAAGTCCCAGCATTTTGGTCACGCGTCGCATCGATCAGGCGCTCTGACAGACTTTTGAAAATACGATGAGCTCCCGGTCCCCACGGACCCATTTTTGCATTGTTTTTTTGTACATATAAATAAAATAAGCGATTCGTGTATTTGAAGTAAAATATAAGATATTATATTCCGATATTAGCCAAAATAACGCAGTTAATCTGATAAACAAAAGCGCGGGAAATCTCGGTCTTGAAAATGATTGGGTTTGATTGGCTGGGTTGTTGTATTATTCGATGCCCGTTCAGAAAGGCGTTAGTTAATTTTTAACTTGGCATATCACTGAGATTAACTGACAAGTTTAGTATTCACTCGTGAACATTTACCCATTTCTGAACGAGGCCTTGAAGTCGTCATTGTCAATGACATTGTCATTGACAATGACGACTTCAAGGCCTCGTCAAAGATTATCTAAGTCAACGCCCATCGCTAATTGTCATTAGTCAAGTCAATGTCAATGTAGTAAGTAAACGTCAATAACGCCAAATTAATTGATTTCTTTGAAATTGTCCGATAGTTTGTTTCCTAGATAAAAATTGTATGTTTGTTTTTAGAACAATTTCGTAAACTTGCACGTAAAAAACTTAGTCCAATAATATGAAAAAAGTACAAGGTAATGATTCGTTCCAGCGTATAAATTACCTCTACCAGGTACGTTTTATGTAATAGTTTTGACCTTACTAAATTAAATTTACCTATTTATTTTTATTTTAAACAATCTACTTTCAATTTCAGATAAGTAAATACGTGGTTGGCAAGAATCCAGCCCTATCTTCGTATTATAGCAATCTCGCTATCAATGTTGCTAAGAAGAATGTTTTGAAAATGTAAGTCTTCCAAACTTTGATCTATTTTTCCAAACTGAAGATTAGTTAGTATCTGCTTCTCTTCCTTTCCTCCCTCCGAAAAACATATTCTTTGGTAAAATTCCAGATGTTGTGCTAATGCAGAATTTTGGATTAATGAGCATATAAGACTAAATATCTGATGTCTCGGGTGATGAGCAAATGCAGTGCTATGCAGTACTTTGTATGGTATAAAAAGTTCTGGGTGGCATTGCAATTATAATATGCAAGCTTCCTCGCTTTTGGACAGCTTACCATCAGGCGAACAACTTGCTAGTCTCATAGGCCAATTGTTAAAAAATAAAAAATGTAAATTCTGCACTCTGCACAGCACTTATTTATTCTGAAACATAGTAGTTTCTGAAGTCCATACATTTTGGTGTGTTGTAAAACAAAGATCTAAATCAACATTATAAAATTGGCACTTATTTTACTTCAATGTAAGTGAGTGTAGCTCAGTGGGAACTCATAGGACCATCAGACCATCAGGCATAATTAATTTTATTTAAATATTAGTAATAATAAAATTATTAAGTTCTAAATAAGAAAATTGCTTTTTCCAGCCACCCCGACATAAAACGACAAATATGCAAGAAATGCCGCTGCATCCTGGTCGAAAGTGTCTCAGCCAAAATGAAAATGAAAAATAAAAACAAGTCAAAGACAATAGAATGGACCTGCAAGACTTGCAGTGCCAAGAAGAGCTTTCCTGTAGAAAAAGAAAAGGACCATAGAGTATGGTTGGAAAAAGAAGAGGCAGTGGTTGAAGTTATATGTTAGAGGTTCTACGGTTTAAGACATTTATTTCTTTAAAAGATTTGCATTCACTTACAAGAGAAATGCAGGTGTAGTATAATATATACAAATGTGAGTGTACAAATTATATTAGATTCTTCATGTTCCGATTTCCAAACTTCTTTTTATTGTAAAGAAGAAGGAGAAGTTAGTGATGTAAGATTATATTCGCTTTAATTTAATTAGGACTCATAAATATATTTTTAATTTATTCAGTTTTTCTTATTTTGTTCCTTTTGATATTGTATATACTTTTACTTTATTTGAAGAAAATATAAAAATTAAGGAAAAATTTAGGGGATTTCCCCTAAATTTCTTTATTTGTATATTATCTCCAATGGAACATAATAAATGATTAAAATCATATTTGTTCCTATCCTGTTTTCTTTTTTACTCCCAACAATCTTATACATCGATCCTGGCCTCTAACTAGGTTTCCCTGTATCTATGGTACTAGAAATTACAAGAACCATGGTCCCACAACACCCTGACATGAAACAAATATTAGCGCTTTACACATACATTGCTTTGTACATTTGTCCCATCGCGCGTCATGAGAATCGAACCCGCAGCCTCGTTGGTGTATGAGTTTTTTCATGGTACTGAGTGATGAGACGAGCACAAGTCTTTCACCTGGTGGTAAGCGCCACACCTTTTTTTTTTACGTGGGGTTATCCTCATCGTTACCTCTCCGCTGCGGGGGCAGCAGAGGGAGAGTATGTCGGACTCCTACCGACTAAAACCCCACGGTGAGCAGTCTTCTGCCTTGGTGGGGCGAGATAGGGTCGCCCTAGCATTCACCATCTCGCCTCGGCAGTAGGCTCGGAAACCCGGGCCTTTACGCCTATGGACGGGTGGCCCTGCTCAACAAGGCCACCCCCCAGACGAGTGGAGCCGTGCAAGCCGGCAGAGAGTGTAAACGCCACCCCTGCCTAAAACCTGCCCAACCACTACACCGAGGATGTTTATCTAATACCTAGTTATAGAGAAGGTAGAAGATAAATTGTATCTACATAAGTAGGTAAGTACATACCTACAATGTTGACTAAGAGTGACCTTCCGGATATTTTAAGGTAAGTAAGCATCTACTGAATCTCTCAACATCATATTATACACTTACAGTCATTATGTCGCGCGATAACCGTATATCCTAAGGATACGGCGGTATCTCCATCCAATCTCGAAAAAATCCTCAGCGTATGATCAATATACAGCGAATTATGTAGGTACTCGCATATTTATGGTATATCGAATACCGGTTTTAATAAAAAACAACTCGGAAAAGAAGAGACCGAATAACCTAGAAAATGGGGTACATATAAGCCGCGCAGTCATTATAAACGATCGCCCTTTGATTCAATAAAAATATTAGCATATACCGGTTCGCCACTCGCAGTCCCACGAACCAAGTCAATAAAGATTGAAGAGGCGAGTTTAATGATTTTTTCTTACTGACCGCAATCTTCAAGCACTATAGGTACCTACATAACGGAATTATTCTTTTGATTTCCTTAGTATAGTAGCAATTATTTCGAAGGACCATAGTCTGAAGTGTCCATGTTCACTGAGGATGACGATAATTTCGTATCGATACTTCAGAGTTTCAGAGATATGCTCATTGTATCGAGTTATACGAGTACATTGCCGATTTTATCAACTTTTGAAGTGCTTGTAGTAGCGGATAAGCAACGTTTGCCGCGGTCATCGCTTAGATGAGTAATCGTTTGTCATCGCCACCGTTCTTCGGAGGGCTAGTTAAATCGTCGCGTCGGTCCCGTTTATTGTCTTAGAACAACAGGCGTGAGGCTCGATGTCGGAGTCCTTCGGGCGGCCTTAGACCTCCGACACCAGGGTTAACCACAAACCCATACGAGAAACAAGAAGAATTTCAACAGAGGTATAAATGGAAAAAGTCAAACAAGCAACAATATAACCTGCCCGCGCGTCTCCACTCTGTCCGCGCACACAACACCCCCACCGCTAGGGCTATAAAAACGCTCAACGACATGCTCGCTCAGCAGCCAGATCTAGATATATTCCACGACAAAACAGGTAGGTTTAGAATCCTAGCGCTTGCCTATCTAAGTTCCGCAAATTATTGTTTTGGATGTTTCTGTAAATTACTTGTGCAATAAATAAATAATACCGGGTTTAAATACCGCTTTCAGTCCTATCAAACGAAGTATTGGTGATTTCTATAAAACGCGCCACCACTAACCGGGAATACATTATGTATGAGCTACGGAGAATACCTAGACATTTATATTTATATCAAATCCAAACTAGATGCGTGAACCGCGCTGCCTGTATTTCAAAAATTTCCTAGCTGAGAGAAAATCTTTGAACTTTCCGTTAAATAAGGTAAGTAGAATTTATGTATGAAATAAATATCTACTATATTTTGATCGAGCCCTCATCTTATTGCTTGCCTTCTAAATATACTTATTCATCTAGTAAAATCTAGTATATCAGAGATAGAAAAATAACTCTCTAATGTAGGTAGGAACACCACAAACATAAGACAAATAAAATAGATAATCTTCATAAATTACGTTGTATATTGACATCATCTCTCACAATCTCTTCCAGACAACCTTTAGATGAAGAGGATTTGTTTTTTGTTTTTCGGCATTGGCATCAATAGACTTGGCGTCAGGATCGCGTTGGCTAGGCTTGTCAAAAGTGTTGGTACAGCGCGCAGCGGTTCCAATCCAAACTTCTGCGAAGGATTACTAATAGATAAGTATTCGAAACACGCCGATGCGACGCACGACTGTGCGAAAAAAAATTTGGACTGGTTCATCTGTGCGAAAGCTTGTTCTAGCGAATTACGATGTCACAAACAAAATGCACCGAAATTTGGAAGTGCCCACAGTGGAAGGGGAAATTAGAAATAATACCCGAAGCTACCATATGACTGCAGCGACACACAAATGAAACAGCTAAAACTCCGATAACAAGACAGCCATCTCGGAGGCTTAAAACACCTTAAAATAAAAATACCCCAAGACCTACTTGCAACAATGTAAGATAAGCCAGATGCGTCAGTGGTCGCACATCGACGACAGACGACTTCCTCACAGGACGAGTCACCAACGATGGACAACAGACCAAAACCAAAATTAACTAAAATCGCTTTATTCAGTAATCGGTTTAGGCACTGTAGAATGTCAAATTATTATTATTATGACATGATTAAATTATGATTAAGGGATTGATTATTATTGCTATGACATTATTAAATGTGCATTATTATTAATTAATTGATTATTATTATGATATGATTAAATTATTATTAAGCAATTGACTAATGTTATGAAATTACTAAATTATTAATAATGAATTAATTGTTATTAATAAATCAATTAATCTTTACTGTACTAACTAATAAATCGGTCCGCTCCAGCACTTTAATTGCTATACCCTGCCAGGGTCATATTTACCAATTAATATTATGTAGATATTTGATCAATAAATGATTGAATTTGAATCATATAATGACTGTCGGAAATAGAACCACTACTCAGAAGATACGGCAAGTAACCGAGGGGTAGGTACCTATATTTTTTTACAAATTGTCGGTTTTAAAAGCCCAAGCGACCTTATGAACGTCAATTTATTACAATGACTCTACTACCGTATCGGAAAAAGAACCACTACTCAGAAGATGGCAAGGGGCATTTTTCTAGAATTTTTGTTACAAATTTTATAATATTTGTTTTTGACGATATTATGATTCTTATGTGCCAGCTGATGACTTGGCAGAAGCGGAATGTTCCATGCATCTTTGTCTTATATGTAATTACTAACTGCATAGGGTTTTTTCATTAGAATATTTGTCACACGTAATTTGAATCTACTTTCTGTGAGCTCCGTTATACATTTCGGAATTTGATTGTAAAAAGGCACACAATTGCCCACGAAAGACTTATTCGTTTTACTCATATAATTATAATTCTATGCTACTAATATTGTAACTAACGAATATATTATTAGGAATGGTCCATGAAATTTACTTTGACAAGTTTTCTAATTCGTTTTCGTACTGCCTTAAAGGGAACGATTCGGGCAGTTCGGGCAAAAGTTTAGGGATTTAGAATTACGAACTTTAACTGTACTTAAAGTTTCAAACGTTATTAAGGCCGTCCTTCATTAGGCATATTAGTCCTTTTGCTCAGAGAACCAAATGTATTTGGGTTCTGGAAATATATTTAGGTACGAAAACCCTGCACTATTTCGAAGAGCAAAACGTAGGTAGATACGCTAGTGACGTAGATAGGCATTTTTCCTTTTTTTATGGAATGTAGATTTTTACACAATAGATATTGTCCCCTAACTAGGATTCCCTGTATCTAAAAGGTACCAGGAACTATGAGGACCATTGTCCCAAAACACCCAGACACGAAAACTGCACAAATATTTCCCCCGTCCGCGTCGCGGGAATTGAACCCGCTACCTCAGTGGTGTATGAGATTTGAGCCAACCCGCCCAACCCCTACACCATAGAGGCTGACTTAAAAGACTACTAAGATAGTCGTCCCTCTGGTTCACTATTTACTCATCCTGTCCTACGTGCCCAGATTATACGAGTGGTAGAAAAATATGTTTTTCAGTTTTCAGCCGATCAAGTTTACCTTCGTTTTTCTTATATAAAACTACGAATAGAATATAAATACCTATTTATGTTTCTTGTCACGTATGGGCAACGTAATAATGTAGGGTGGGTTCTATTGAGCTATAATTACGTGTTGTACTTACGTAGTACCAGGCCTAGCGCACTCCGCACTGTAGGTACGAAGCTACAAGTACATAGCCGGACACCGACGGCGGGTCGCGCGTCGTTACACGTGCCGCGTCAGAAGAGATAAGAGCGGCGCGATAGAAAGAGAGGCGCTCTGTAGGTTAATATGTCTGGTAGGTATGCAGCGCTACGCGAGCTGCATTGAATTTTATTGCGTCATAGCAAAAGTCGCTGTTGGTTTAAATTTCTTTAAGGAGTGATGCTTCTGTCCCTTAGTATTCTGTGTAAATACTGAAAAATATGTACCCAGGTAGGTACCTATTATCTATAGCTTATTGCTGGACAAAATTGCTATTAAGAATAAATTCACTACTCACTGCTACTTTTTAACCGAACTCAAAAAAGGAGGAGGTTCTCTATTCGATTGTATAATTTTTTATATTGGTTAGGTAGCTCAACGATTGCGTAGCGTTGCGGAATGCAGCCAGCGTTCTTGGCACCTTGCCTCATGAACAATTGAACACTACTTGTATACCTACATTTTTAGCTGTACTTAAGTAGATTAGTAATTTCTATAATAGTTTCTTCTTTTTGTTACAATTGTAAATAAATAGTATGAAAATATTATATGTAAAAACAAAAAATCATTTCATTTCATGTTGCCATCTTAATCTTCCCTTTTTCTCTCGAGTCTAGTTTTGAGTCTAGTTCTTATTTATACTACCGTCATATATTTATTGCATATTTTTGTTCGGAGCACTTTATATTATATTACATTTAAAATATACCATATTCAGTTAATTTTTTATATATATCTTTTATAATTAATATAGTTAAATAATATTAGTTACGAGTATGTCCGTGCGTCACCAAAGGTCGGAGCTGAAAACCAGCGTTGTGATACAATTATTTTACAACATTAAGCTGAGCTCGAGAAAGAAATGGGTTAACATACTTACCTTTTTTTCAAAGTCACGTTAACATAAGTTACAATTTTTAACATATTTTATTTGTATCATGTGCTTATGACATTTAAAAGTGCACTTTTGTGCCTATTTAATAAATGATATTTGACTTTGACTTTGACAGTTTTGCGAGAATAAATAATTTTCGTTCTTTCTTTCTCTATCTCTTTGCGTTCTAATCCTCATACACCTCGCATCTGTGTCAGTCTGATAATTAGTTCCAAGTCCTCGAGATGTGTAGATTGCTCACGTCGCCGCCCCTATAACCCCTTGTCGAAGTTACTTACGTGGACTGAACACTGTTATGGGGAACTGGGGAAGAATACTAAGTAATCTATTTTGGAGTAGGGATACGTTTTCTGGTTGAGCAGTTTGCCTCGCGGATTCGGTCATGGATTTCCCGTTATGTAAGTTTAGATATGTTCTAATCTAACTGTCATTTAAACAATTTATTTATTTATTTACCTATACTTTAGTACAATACAGTTTATACATGGAGGACTTAATGCTAGATAGCATTTTCGACCAGTCATCCAGGACGTGCAACAATATGGTATGGTGCGGTAAAGTGCGTGATGGGAAATGTTAAACAATTTTTTATTTTTTAACAATGTTAATAATTGATA
This sequence comes from Petrophora chlorosata, assembly GCA_951640565.1. Taxonomy (NCBI): domain Eukaryota; kingdom Metazoa; phylum Arthropoda; class Insecta; order Lepidoptera; family Geometridae; genus Petrophora; species Petrophora chlorosata. The sequence goes on along the minus strand of OX621207.1, from coordinate 14,176,433 downwards.
ATTATTAAGCGAAAGTTTGCTAAGTTTTTATGTATAATGGGTACCTATGTATTTTTGTATGCTAAATTGTTCAGCGTAAACAATAGTTAATAGCCATTAGCTATTGTTTACCTGTTTAGCATAGGTATACTTACTATGTTTAACCATGGTCTTGGCACAGAATAATGAATGTAACTACAAGTCTTGGGAAGACATATTAGTTTGAAAAACGAATACCTACCTATCAAAATCGAATACCTACCTATCAAAATCAAACCTTCTTTTTGTGTCGGGGGTTAAAAATGACATACGTCAGACATGTTTACAGCTCAAGCTGTGCGTCTCTGGAATGGGCTTCCGGTTTCTATTAGAAGAGCACAGACACTTGTAAGTTTTAAGAACCTAGTCAAAAGTTACTACCTTTCCCAGAGTGCTGCTGATAATTAAATTATTAGTAATTTCCTTTATTGTATGTAGTATATATGTATGTGTCTATATCTATATATTAATATATATATATTTATATATTATTTATTTATATATATATATATCTTATGTGTCACTTAGCCGTCCTTTTTTACTTTTTATTTACACCGCCGACCTCTCTCACTCCTTTAGTTCTTTCCATCCAAAGGTTGACTGGAAGAGATCGCTTTTAGCGATAAGTCCGCCCGTTGTACTATAGTTTTTAAGAAAATTTCGTGTACCTTGTTTATTTCTTGTTTGGTGTACAATAAAGCATTAATTATTATTATTATTATGTATGGATGCATCAAACACGTATAGAAACTTAAGTAACGTAAATTTATAACCGTAGCCGAAAACGGCTAGGAATGCATCACCATCATTATGCATAAAATTTAAGTTCTCTAGGTAGGTACCTACGTACATAAAAAAACATCTCCGCAGAGTTTCTTGGTGCTATCTTCTCTAGCGGGCGTATTTCCGAAGCACTGGTAGAGTCAGTTTTCGCCATTGATATATATATTACACTAGATTAGAATTTACCACGCCAAATCGTTACCGCTGCACATACGGCCACAGCCATATGTGAAGCTATCATCAGTTCAGTCCTCAGTGTGACGCCAACCGAGCGACACGCGGCAAAAACGATCTTAAAAATGGGTAAATGCGTAGTGAAAGAGTGGGATTCAAGGTCACAAAAACATAATAGATCAAGCGGAATTACTTTCTCCACGTAAGTTTACTGTTTATACATTTATATTAACACAGATAACGCAAAAACTGAAATAAAACACCGAATGTAGTAATTCAGTTTCAGTGTTACCACTTAAAACATCTTTTCGGTTTCCCACATTAATTGGAGAATTTCAAATTCATGGAATAAGTTACTTCGTTTCCTCTGATTTCAAATACTTTTGCAATAATATGATTAAGAAATACATGTTTTAATATCATACAATAGAATAAACCGACAGAGTGACAAAACAACGCTCAACTTAAACAGCTGGTTCAGGAAATTTAAAGTTTAGCATAGAGGTTCCTAGTGTTTATCCCTATGTTCCTTAGTATATGTTTGGCAGGCTGGTAAATGCCATTTGTTTCGGCTCGAAATTCACACGGAATATGTCGCGGGTGCAGTCTAGTATTTTTTTATTATATTATATTAAAAAATTTGCAGGCTACCTATAGAACGAACGTTTCGCACTTCATCAGAGCTGAAGACTGGCCGTCGTCTAGTTCCGATCTTAATCCGCTGGATTATGATTTATGATCAGTTTTAGAGAGTACGGCTTGCTCTAAACGCCATGATAATTTGGAGTCCCTAAAACAATCCGTACGATTGGCAGTGAAGAATTTTCCCATGGAAAGAGTGCGTGCTTCTATTGATAACTGTCCTCAACGTTTAAAGGACTGTATTGCAGCCAATGGAGACCACTTTGAATAAGCTTTTTATATTTCAAATTGTTTTATATTTCTGTGTTAAACTAACACACTGTAAAAGTAATAAATGTTATTTGCAATAGAAAGTATTTATGGCAAGACTAAGTAAATATTGAAAGAGAAAATGTCTAAATTATTTAATTTTCATTAAACATCGTTACAATAACAAATACATTACTAAATAGCTTGAATGAATTTATTTTATTTTAAAGCGACATTAAAAATCTTCTTTTTATTTATTATTTTTTGGGTAAAATTTCATACGGTAGGCAACACGAACCCGCCATTGCATGTTGATTTTGCAATCTTTGTCTAATCTTAGCGACGGTAATGTTCCTGCTACTTGCATGTAAGCGAGACAGATATATGTTTCCTTTAACTGTTTAGTTATTTCTCAGCTACGTCTTCGCGGTTATATAGGGGTTACCATTGAGGTAGTGTCATTCCTCAATGGGGGTTACACTTTTTTTGACACGCGGTAATGAAGTTTGCTTAGCTCAATTTGTTTAGCTCAATGGTTTTCGCATTTCTTTTCTGCACCCAGACTTCAATTTGAGTGTATATAGGAAAGAAATGGGTGAACGTACTTACCTATTTTTCAAAGTCATGTTAACATAAGTTACAATTTTTAACATATTTTATTTGTATCATGTGTTTCTGACCTTTAAAAGTGCACTTTTGTGCCTAACAAATGATATTTGACTTTGACTTTATACCTATTCTACTCTGCTTTCCTTATTGACATGTCAATAGTCTATTTAACAAACTGCCGTAATGCTTCTGAGCTAATCAGCTCAACGATATCTATGTACCTACTTACTTACTCTTGCCTCCTCCAAAGGTACTTTTACGTGGTACCCCGAGAGAATACTAATTTGCTCCCTAGGGAAGGTTTTCAAGGCTCTTTGTCTCTGAGCGAAGCGAATCTTCAATTTGGGAACGTAAGATTTTATGAAGCGAAAGGTATTTAAATTTATTTGAAGATTAACTAAATCTGTTATTAGACACTTACAAATCCCTACACCTATATGTACCTACCTAAGTGTTTAGAAGTTTGTATTGCAAGCCATATAATATTTATTTTCTAGTTTTTAGTAGATGTATATTAAGGTCAAGGTGACTTCCCTTCCCTTCGAATGGTCACGACTGTGTAGGTATTTTACGTAGGTATAATTTTGTCGTTCCAACAATTTTACATTACCAAATCCAACACGAAATAAAATGTTCGTTTCCCTATATTATATTGCTCATAAAATTTTACCGGTTTTACAATACCCCATGAAATATTTTATTACAAAATTCCAATTTCGGCACAACACGGCAGCCAGCCATGTGAACAGAAAATGAGGGTAATTTTTCATTCCGCTTTATTAATATTGTACATAGCCACGAGCAATTCATCAATATATAGTGATGTTAAAGACAAAGTCTCATCGATTTTGTCAAATTCTGTAAAAAGTTTACGAGGTGATGTTAAGAAGAATGACGAACCCGCGAAACATCGCGGATCAAGGTTTGAAGTAAAAGACAATATTGCAGAAACATTACAACATAATGGCCTCATAAATATCATAAGAATATTCAAAGCACGCGATAGCGAAACATATCGAAATCAAGCAAATAAAATAAAATCTCTTAATAATGAATTTGCTCCTAACGATCGGACAAAAGATGAGACGTACCGCTTAGATCCAGTGCTGAACTCCATTAGAAGGTCGCGCGACTTTAGAAGGGATGATAAAGCGGTGACGGTATCTTCCGACTCTTCAAGCTCTAGTATGGAGATGAGGGACTGGAAGGAAGAATGGAAGGAGCATTGGATAAAAAAGAAGTTGGAGGCAATGAATTCAACGCCAGCAACAGGCGATGTCATTAATATGGTAGCTGCCAGTAAGTATATAGATATATTCCTGTTCCTGTTCCTTCTACATATATGTATATCTGTTCTCAATCTTAGGTCTCAATAAACAACTATTAACTTGAATGTTTTCTAAAGGGCCTTGGGGAGTGCAGTGCGGAGACCCTAACCAGCACGACATGCCATGGGGAACCTGCATGTTGCCCATAGAATGCGAAGCAGAGTATCGCATATACCGCGGTGATTTCATCTGCGGCCGCACCCAATTTATCTGCTGCGCCCTCCAACATACCAACTACGACTTGTATCAAGGCTTCGAAGCCTCCTTCGCTGAATCCAGTCTCGAAACTGACTCGGAAGAAAAAAGAAACAGAGGACAAGGCTCATCAGAAAAGAAGCGCAGGAAGAAGCTGAGGGAGAAACGGAAACGCAAAAAGGCAAGGTTAAAACGCAAGAAGCAGATAAAAAAGAAAATACGGAAGATCATCAAAGAGATAAGAAAGATCCTGGATAAGCAGTACAGGAATGGAACGAAGCAGAGAAGGAAGAAGACGAAACAACTAAAGAGATTCATCAAAGATCTGAAGAAGAAGTTCCGAAAGGACCGCAATTCGGTGAAAGATATCCACGAGTTACAATTGGTAAAGATTGACACGGCTCTGCTGGCCAAACTGGATCAGATCCAACACATGAATGACAACTTTATAAAGAACTCTACATTTAGAGATATAGTGGTAAATGGGACGATAACGAAGCAGGGAGCTAGAATGTTGGTGCAGGCTTATCCAGAGCTGGTTCCTTATTTTATTGCGAGGAGAACCAATGACGTGGACGAACCGCCACAGAAGGATTATCTCGATTACGATGTAGAATACGGAATGCTTTATTATTGAGTAAATAAAGTGTAGAAGTGGCCACTGGTTTATGATTGTTAGCATAACATATGACATGATATTCCAATCTGGTTTTTTCTCGGGTTTCTCTGTCCCGTTTCATTTTGCTTTTCGCTTAGTTATCGATTTTTAGTGCACCTATCTGAGCTGGTCATTTTTTGCTTAACATAATGATATTATACTACGTGTAGGTGCTGAAGAAGTTTTGTAACTAAACCGAATTAAAATATGGTCTAGTTCGCGACATCACTGAATTGAGCTTATCACGAAATCTCCAAGCAAGGAAAACATATTCAGGTGGGGTTACAGCTCAGGTAGAGTATGCGCGTGCGGTATCTCTCTCCAGACTATGACATACCTTTTGTCTTGCCCTGCGTGTACTAACACCTGGACACGCGAGGACATTTACAATACCACGGACAATGCTGTGCTTCTGGTGGAGAACTGGTCCAAAAAAATATAAAGCCGAAGGATCCACTCTCTAAGAAGAAGACCAAATCTCTTAAACCTGTAGGCACTTTCGTACATAAAAACACTCATATTGATTCTTTGGGTAATAATAATCAGCATCGTCCTAATAGAAAGCGAAAACGTGACCATCACTGCACGCGTGAATTTTGTTCATACGAATTGGCGATACATATGTACATACAAGTACAAGTGTATACCAGTGTCCTAACAAGGCAAGTTCACACCGGCCGATCCACAGCTATTTTAAATGGTCAGTTTGGCGCGTGCGGTTTGGACGACGTTCTGTGGATCGGGCTAGCGTGTCGAAAAAAAATCAGAGAAAAAAAAAGAAAAAAAATCAGAACAAATATCATCTGGATATTGTATTATTGCATATGGGATCCAAATAATCTGCTTATGAAATTCTGTCTTACTATTGTTATTAAATGCGAAAGCTCCCCTAATGCTATGGGTCGGCCTTGCCTCGCGCACCAGCCCCGCGGTTATCTAATACGAGATTGTAAAAAAGAAAACGACGAACTAAACTCTCGATTGGCCGATCCATGTTCCTATCCACGATAGGGACTTTTGCTTCGGTTGGTTCGTCCTTTCTTCTTCGTCTTTTGTCGTTTGCATCGGGCGAGTCGTGTCCACACCGACCGCGCGTTTGTATCGCGATTCTGTGGCGCGATGTCGGCCGGCATAGATTCAGCTAGCTAACGTTCCGATCGAACGAAACGTTCTTGGATCGGAACTGATCGGCCGGTGTGGACCTGGCCATCGCGCGATGGTCGTCCAATCGCGACCTGTTAGGTTACGCAACACGATTACTTATTACCTAATGTCAGATGGTCCGTATTAATATTTAGCACAAACCGTGCAAGGTTTATGTAGGTATATATATTATATTTCTTTTTGATGGGGCTTATTTATCATAGGTTTGCCTTGAACGAATAAAAAAAGGAGGACGCCTCGTCGCCAAATTAAAAAGTAAAGCTCTCAAGGTATGCCGGTCTGCTCGTTCGTACACAATCGTCACACACACATTTACATCATGCTATGCCGATCGGGCGTAACATCTTTACATCGGCTCTCCGTCCACTAAAACAAACAACGCCACCGCCATTGCTATACTTCAGTTGTTGCTTAGCGAGATTCTGTCTGCCTTATCTTTTTTCGTGAACTTCCTGTCTGGAGTACGAACTGTATGAAACGATGTTACAGACCATTTTACAGATTTATGGAATTGTCGTACGGGAATGTAATAAAATCTGTCTACATTATTCCCTGGAAGCTCTCGGGAAGCCTGGAATGTTCTATATTGGATGTTATTACATTTTACCGCATATCGTTTTGCTATTCATATTTTTAGATTTAGATTTAGTTCACCCAAGCAAAGTGCAGATCGAAGCGAGAAAACGATACAATATTCTTTCTGAATATTAGTCTTTATTTAATTTTTTTTTTTAATATGAGTTCTTCCAAAGGGGTATCAATAGTGTCTTTAAGGGTCGGCATGTTAGGGTTGTCGCAAATTTCTAAGATAAAAATAATTACACTTTTATATGGGAGTTTCAAATAACGCTAAATCTATGTTTTTTAAACGTGAACTTATTTGCAAGCTTGATCGGAATAGCCCTTTCAGATCTATATACATATTAAGTTACACACGATCATGATAATAAGATCATAATCATAATCATCTCATCTGATCGATGCGACGCGTGACCAAAATACTGGGACTTACTTGGCTCAACGTATCAGTATTGCAATCCAACGGGGCAATACTGCCTGCATCTTGGGTACGCTGCCAACTGGTAGTGGGTTGGAGCATTTGAGCTACCTATAGGCCTTTAATGGTCTATGGGTTGTCCAATTGCTCTCCCTCCTCTCTCCTTGTATGTAGTTAGTTTAGTTTTAGTAAGTAGAGTGTAGTTTGTTTTCAGTAACAAAGGCATTCGCCCGTTAAAAAAAAGTTACACACAGAATAAGGACCTTGATGAATAAATAATATCGCCCTTTTTAGCGAAAACTTCAACTAGAAAATCTTAAGCGAGGTTCAAGGATTTCATAGGATTCCACTAAGCCGGGATTTACGAGGCGAAGCTATTGATTTTTCTCACAATCTGTAGCAAACACTCCCGGCACATTACCGAATGCCGTTCGTTAGAAAGAAAAGAAATAAAGAAAGACAATTTCACAACCACACAATTATAGAACAAATAAGTTTTTGCTGAAAAGTATTTTTTTCAAGACAACCTTAATTCGTAATCGGAACCGCAAGCAGATTAAAATGAGCCCAAACACCTTACGATTATCCGTCAAGGAGTTCCATTGCCCACCTTCCGTTTCCATCATCAGATCAGCTGGCTGTCACCATAATATTGCATTGTCATCGGACTTTGACTACATAATAATTTTACCTATATAATAGTTCGTAACGAGCACATTTTTTTTTGGGAGAAGCCACTGTCTCTCGAAACACAGTTTAAACTAGTTCGAGAGCCTATGGATACAATACTATTCCGTAAAAAATTCTATTATATCACAATAAATTAATATTATTATTACTTTGAGAACTATGCAAAATTTCAACTCCATAGGATAAGAGGAAGTGATTCTAATTCAGCTTGCAAGATTCCACCCGGACAAACATACATACATTGCAAGTTAAATAAAAGCTTGTAACATAGTAAAGAAAAAGATCAAAAAAGGAAAATACTTAACGGATACATATTATAACGGGTGTCGTTCAATAATGAAAACACGTTGTTGTATCTGGTAACGCTCCATTTTCATTAACCCTAAGCTCTAAGCTGTCAAATTGCCTTTTTTCAGGATTGCCAACAATTTACTGCACAAATGGCGGAGAATGCAATTTTTTTAATTCTTTATTTTATGAGCTTAGTTGCTATGCCGCTCAGTTAACAAAATTGCATAGTTATATAATTATATAGTTGGGTCCGTGGGGACCGGGAGCTCATCGTATTTTCAAAAGTCTGTCAGAGCGCCTGATCGATGCGACGCGTGACCAAAATGCTGGGACGTATTTGGCTCAACGTCTGATACGTTAATATTGCAATCCAACGGAGCAATACTACCAGCATCTTGGGTACGCTGCCAACTGGTAGTGGGTTGGAGCATTTGAGCTATCTATAGGCCTTTGATGGTCTATGGATTGTCCAATAGGGGATCGGACAGTAATCGAGAAAAAATCTAAAATGTAGTTAGAACGAATGTTCGTCGAACCAGAAAGGTCATATTTTACCAGAAAGGTAATATTTTTGTGAATAATAATGATTTATATTTTTAAATCAATAAATAATTCTAACATTTTCAATCTGTTCTTCATCTCAAACGAAACAACAAACACAGCGCATGACGTCATTTGTAGGCAAATGCCGTGAGTCAAGCTTGTGTTTATTTTTTGCTTTTCATAAAATGTATTTTAGCAAATTTTTTCGTTCTATTACTACAATATAGTCCCCAAACTTCACAAAACGTATTAGAATCTCTTTGCAAGTTTTATTTCGAAGTGTTTGTCGTTTTCTACCTACATATGACATCACAAGTTTTGAGGTGACCTTTTGGGCGGCAATATTTGAAACATAATATTTTATGTACTTTAAGAGCGTTATTTAATTAAAATAATATTTTTGATGGCTAAATATATTCATTGTAGTTAATTTAAAACACTTTCTGAAAAGTTGTCCGATCCCCTATAGCTTCTCCTTATATGTAGTTCGTTTAGTTTTAGTAAGTAGAGTGTAGTTTGTTTTCAGTAATAAAGGCATTCGCCCGTTAAAAATAATATAAAGTACTACACACATAAAGATTGATAAATATGCAATGTTCGACGTCTACTGTGACGAAAATTGCATACCTATTCTATATACTTTATATACCTAGTGTTTTGACTTTATCCGATGACGAATAGGCCAAAACAATATCAATCGCCTACTTGAAATTCAAATCCTGCGTCAATTTTGGGACACCCGTTATAAAAAAATGATATACCTAGTGGTGCCAATGAAGTTTTGGGTCAGCACAAATGTCTAGTGTCATTGATTGATACCAGCCGCTCGTTTTCAGCAAAACCCCAAGGCGTACGAACAAACGGCATATACTATTACGTTTTCAAATTTAATATAGAATAAACAAATACTAATTAAAGATTAGCTTTAGCCATTCAACGCGGGAATGCAGCCAGCATTCTTGGCACCTTGCCGCATGGTCACCACTTGTATATTATGTTAGAGCGAGTGTAGCTCAGCGGGAACTCATGCGCCTTATGATCAGTCGCACCTGGGTTCGAATTCCGACTCGGCCCTGCACCAATGACTTATAGTTAAGTGCAGATTTTGCACACTCGCTCTAAAACTGTGAATGAAAACATCGTAATGAAACCCGCTTACGCGCTTTGGAGTGATAGGCTCTGGCCGTGGTTGTAATACCACCCACCGAACAAAGCCATGCCGTCAAGCGACCTAGTCGTGTTTCGGGATGATGTTCGGTGAACCATCGGGGAGACGGGTCTGAGCAGCCGCTCAACTGCCGTCTCTCTCTAGATCTATGTGCTCCATCTTAGGCCACATCATCGCTTCACATCAGGCGAGATAGTGGCCAAACATAGATCTATTAAGCGTAAAATATATATATATATATATATATATATATATATATATATATTTCTAGTTGTACATAGTTTAGTATCTTATTAATAGTTTCTTTTTTTTGTGACAATTGTAAATTACTTAAAAATAAAGTCAAATACTAATAATATACGAGTATAAATACATGCGTTACTGCAATAGCTGGTAGGAATAGAACAAAGTCTGCGTTAGGTTCAGTATAGCTACGAAGTGGTCCCATATAAATTTCATCGATATTTGACCTTGGACTTCGAAGATACGTTGAAGTCGGTTTTTTTTTTATTTATTTATTAGGTTTACCAACAGTTGATACACAACAATTACAGTAAGTCCTTAACTAATAGTTTTATGCTATGCGCGCAACCAATTATAGGTAAAAACAACATGCGTTTATACAGTCTTTATAAATAATGGGTAACTATGAGTACATAATTTACTTATAATAAAATATAATATACTAGCAGCTCACCCCAGCTTCGCACGGGTAATTAACAAAATTTTCAAAATTAAAAATTATAATACACACACATCTCCCCTCCCGTACGGCCCGTACCCCAGTGACGCCTACACTGCATAAGGTGCTGCCTAGCTAGCCGAGCAGGGTGAGCGGCTACCACGCAACTTTTTTCTAATACTTACCTACATTTTTAAACTTATCTTTCGAATGGAATGTCCGAATTGAATAATTCAAAAAGTTATATAAAGGTATTAAAGCAGTTTTGAATATGAAGTAATTTCTTTCGATAAGGATTAATACCAAGATACAAATAAAGAGCCTTTTCTAGCGGTGGCATTTCAATTAAAATCTTAAAATAAAGAACACTTATTGTGGCATAACTATAATAGTTAGACATATGCTGTCGCGACAATTTTTGTAAATAATGATGTGTTCTGCATAGTCGTAGTACATTATTTTATTCTATCATCAATAGTTTTCGCAGCGCACGCGATGAAAAGAATATTTTACGTATTTTTTTACACCTTGGGTTACATTATTGGAGTTTTAATAAGGATCTCTAATTTTTTTGAAAATATAATATAGCCTATGTCACCCGGGGATAGTGTAGCTTTCTAACAGTGAAAGAATTTTTCAAATCGGTTCAGTAGTTTCGGAGCCTATTCAATGCAAACAAACAATCAAATCTTTCCTCTTTATAATATTATATATATTAGTTTAGATTATTTCGTAAAATAAGATGACAAGTAAAAGAAGACAAGTTATTAATGTTATTTATCCAAGATATTGTGCTACTGTGGACCCTCTTGAGCCCAACATAATTTGACGGAGCCTGGCTGAGCTGTCAAAATTAATATCCAGCTTGTCGCATTGGTTACACAGTTTGCAGAGGCGGGGTATAGGAGAGTTCGCGCCTAATACTGTTCTTCTTAGAGGAGGAGCTAGAAGAGTAATTTTAAACCGAGGATATTTGATAAAATGTATACTTGTTTTAAACAAAATAGTTAAAAACTGCCGAGTAATCTACTTTTTACTACTTACCTTTCTTACTTACTTGTAGGTACTATCTATTCTGTGCCCCTGTGACAACTAGTCCCTAGCTCCCCTATAATCCGGGCACGTAGAGACAGGATGAGTAAATATGTGAGCCAGAGGGCCGTATATATATATTAAAACTGAAACAGGTTTTGTTTATTTGTACTGAATCGCGGTCATCATCATCATTAACAGCCTGTTCGAGTCCAATGCTGGACATAGGCCTCTCCCAATGCACGCCACTGAGCCCTATCTTCGGCTCTTCGCATGTAGTTGCTGCCAGCTACTTTACGCAGATCGTCGCTGCATCTGGCCGGAGGGCGTCCCACACTACGCTTACCTAAACGTGGTCTCCACTCTAGAACTCGTTACTCCATCGGTTATCGGTTCTTCGACATATGTGACCGGCCCATTGCCACTTCAGCTTACTTGTTCGTTGAGCTATGTCGGTTACTTTGGTTCTCTGTCGGATTACCTCATTGCATTACTGAATCGCGATAAGATAAAGCAACTGAATGAAATGTTGAATGAAACGGAAAACGTCGACCCCACACACGATGTATCGGAGTAGAGTACCTAATAATTATCCCCTCATCATTAGCCCATTACGTTCCCACTGTTGGGACACGGGCCTTGTCTCATAGAGAGCTTATGGGCCATAATCTACCACGCTGGCCCAGTGCAGGTTATTTCTTGGCCATGCCGGTTTCCTCATGATGTTTTCCTTCAAAGTTTTGAGAGTGAGCGTTAAATCTGCACGTAATTTAAGAAAGTCAGTGGTGCAGGGTCAGCGGGATTCGAACTCCGGTGCTTCGAATCGTAGGTCGCGCGAGTTTCCGCTGAGCCACACTCGCTCACTAGCACTACCTGAGTTCGGTTCAATAAAATCGTGATTAGGTCTAATGACATACGGTTTTCGACACTTGGACTGTTTTTACAAGCTTCTATTTAATTTGCAATGCTTGTTTGTTTGGGTCAAATCTTGCAAGTTGAATCAGAATCACTTCCTCTTATCCTAAGGAGTTGAAACTTTGCATACTTGTCAATTTCCGATGACAATGCAATGTTATGGTGACAGCCAGCTGATCTGATGATGGAGACGGAAGGTGGGCAATGGAACTCTTTGACGGATAATCGTAAACTACTAGTGTTTGAATCTAGAACTAGAGGCGGGTTTCGGAAGTGACCGCAAAGAGTATTAAAACTGTCCTATGGTGACCGGGTAAAGGCCTCCTCCAGGGGGCCACGTAATAATTAGTAATGCATGATGTATATTGTAAACTAGCTGACCCGACGAACTTCGTACGCTTTTTTTTTATCTATTTAAAAAAAAAAATTATACAAACGTTGTCCTGACAATAACGAACACAAAACTAAAGAATTATCCGATTTAGTGCAGTCGTTCGGAAGTTATGCACGTACAAACATTTCGGCGATTCATTTTTATTTATATAGATAAATAAATTTATAGAATGATTATGATTATGATTAAAATTCAATTAATATCTAATAAATGTAACATCTATTAAATTGTAATTTGAAATGAATGAATGAATTTCTCAGAATATTTAACGAAGAAATTCTAATTTGATTAATGAATTTAAAATGTAAAAAGAAAATAGTAATTGAAATATAACGATATTGTACATGTTAATTTAATTATTAATTTATATAAAAAATATTGTTAACGTTTATAAAAAATTTGTAGATACTGATACGGGAATAAAAAGGCTTTTTATTGTTATTTTTTATTTTTATTAATTATATTTGTAGTGACCGAGTCCGTCGCCCGCGATCGATCCACGAACGAAAATGGTCGACGTGGGCGCCGCAGTCTTTCAGTACTCGCTCTGCTCGCTGAGTACCTCTATCTAGGGAACCAGGAACTACAAGGACCACGATCTCACAACACCCAGACACGAAACAAACACTTGCGATTTTTGTTATCTGTAGCGGGAATTGAACCCGCAACCTCGATGTTGTATGTGATTTGAGCTAATCTGCCCAACCACTATACGACAGAAGCTGTCATTGAATTAAATATTTTTCTGGTTTTCCCTCACTCATATGTAAACCTCATAACGTGTTTTAAGATTTGGACCTGTAACTTTGCTGCTTCTTGTGTATAGTATTAATGTAGATAAACTGAAAGGAGGCTTAAGATTTTAAATAATGAAATGACATTTAACCACAGAATGTAACATGAAATATATACTAGAACAATGAAACTAAAACTAAAAACCTTAAAAAATATAATATCATTCGGTGTCGAGACCCTTGGTCCGTGGGGTCCTAGCACTATAAAGCTTTTTAAAGAAATAGCAAAAAGGTTAGTCGACATCACAGGAGACCGAAGAGCTGGCAGCTACCTCGGACAAAGAATTAGTCTAGCTATTCAAAGGGGGAACGCTGCAAGTATCTTCGGAACCTTGCCTAAAGGGACTCCTTTTAATAATATATTTTAGTTTTATATGTTTTTAAGGTTTTTAGTTTTAGTTTCATGTTATTAGTAACAATGTAATACATAGTTTTAATAAAAATATAATAACTAAAATTTATTATTAAAAGGAGCCCCTTTAGGCAAGGTTCCGAAGATACTGGCAGCGTTCCCCCTTTGAATAGGTAGACTAATTCTTTGTCCGAGGTAGCTGCCAGCTCTTCGGTCTCCTTGATGTCGACTAACCTTTTTGCTATTTCGTTAAAGCTTTATAGCTTTTTAAAATATATTATTTTAATAATATATTTTAAATAATTAGGAAAAAGAAAAATATATATTTAAAATCTTCTACATCTCTTAGCATTCTAATGCTTCAATATGATAAATTTAATAGGCTTACGTTATCATTTGAACATGTAGCTATTGTTATGTTAGACTTGTTTGGTTGATTAATGTAAACATTCACGACAGATGACGTATTGTTACTCAAGCAGCTGGCTCGGTGGCCCAGTGGTTAAGGCGTCGGGACGGTATTTCGAAGACGCAAGTTTGATCCCTGCAATATATTTTCTCTTCTTCCTAGTTATTTACAATCTTCAGATTTTCGCCTACCATAACACAATAGTAACATTTTAGTTCATTGAAATTTTCCCCTTCTACGGATATCACGTGTGTGTATAAGAAATGAAGTCAGGATTTTCCTAAACTAATAGATTAGATTTGCAATTAGATGTTGATCACAATCTTCAAGACATCGATTCCAGAAAACACTGTGCATCATTTTCGAATGATTGGTTAAGGAAAGACCCACCAACTGGGACTTGAACCCGCATCTGAATCTTCCCGCGTTGAGGGGAATTGCTCTGCCCAGTTGAGCTACGGTGGTCCCCAAGTCGACGGTCGAAGTTTTTGCTCTCACCTACTCACCCGCCGAGGGAAGATGGAGATGCGGGTTTAAGTCCCATTCGGTGGTCGTATTTTTTCTTTCCGGAAAACCTTGTTTGAATTTTTGGCTTGGTATTCGTTAATCATTCAAATAAATACAATAAGGAGTAACCAGAAGGTTAATAATTACCGTATGGCAAAAATAGTTCCTTAAAAACAAGTCCTTTTCTTTAGTTTCCATATGACAGTACTTCCTAAAAATGTATCCTTACAAAGCGACGCTATCGTCTGGTGTTAATACAGGGTTGTTTTTTTCAACATCAGCTGGTTCGATCACTGGACAGAAGACTTTTTGGCGGGAAGTGAAAAGTGATACTGTTCGATGTTGTTTTATTTTCCAAACAAGTGTTATTTCGAGTGATCATGTGTAATATCGGTGGAATATTAACCATTATGTGTTCGTAAACGTGCACGAGTGTAGACAGGCAAATGAAACAAAATAGAGAAAACATTGCTATTCATGTTCTCCCAAAAAGTCCATGGAAAGCTTGAATAAAGTTCCACCACTTTATTGAAGCACTAGGAGACGGTCCGGCTTGTTGCTGTTGACCCTCATTCTCAACAAAAGTATTATAAATGGAATATTAAACTATCAAATAAAAACTACGTAAGACATGGCGGTATGGTCCTAGAGACTTTAGCCTGCCATAACTAAAAAAAAACACTGGACAGAAAAAAAATAGTTTACAAAAATCAAATGATGTAGTACTAGTAGTTATTAAAATCCTAGATAAAAATTGTATATACGATTAAAATTGGCCCCGAGGTTCTATACAGAAGTTTTCGCTAATCTTTGTAGTTTAGGATTTGGCCATCCACGACACTTCACCCTCTATTTTATGCTATATTCTTTCATCTACTGTTATTCTGCTTTCGTACTGTGATGCCAATTGTCTATTTTAGAAACTGCCGTTGACCTAATCAGCTTTTCGATATCTGTGTTACTCTTGCCTCCTCCAAAGGCACTTTTACGTGGTATACCGAGAGAATACTAATTTGCTCCCCTCGTGAAGGATTTCAAGCTTCTTTGTCTTCAGGAGAGAAGATATTCAATTGGGAACAAAAGTCCGTAAAATCAGATGAAGTATTAAACTCTGAGAAAGTTAAGAATTATAAGAATCTTATAAATCCCTACCAATAGGTAAGTCATGGGTAAGTAAATTTATTTGAAGGTATTAACCTAAATGTGTCATTAGAAACTTACAAATCTCTACACCTATAGGACCTAAGTGTTTAGAAGTTTGTCTTAGTTTTAAGTAGATACATATTAAGCTTAAGGTGACTTTCCTTCGAGTGGTCACGACAAAATTATACCTACGTAAAATACCTACTTTTGAGTAGGTGTTTTACGTAGGTATAATTTTGTCGTTCCAACAATTTTACATTACCAAATCCAACACGAAATAAAATGTTCGTTTCCCTATATTATATTGCTCATAAAATTTTACCGGTTTTACAATACCCCATGAAATATTTTATTACAAAATTCCAATTTCGGCACAACACGGCAGCCAGCCATGTGAACAGAAAATGAGGGTAATTTTTCATTCCGCTTTATTAATATTGTACATAGCCACGAGCAATTCATCAATATATAGTGATGTTAAAGACAAAGTCTCATCGATTTTGTCAAACTCTGTAAGAAGTGTTCAAGAAATTATTAGAAATAATGACGAATCGGCAAAACATCGCGGATCAAGGTTTGAAGTAAAAGGCAATAATGCAGATGCCAATGATGTATTACAGCATAATGCCCTTATAAATATCATAAGAATATTCAAAGCACGCGATAGCGAAACAAATCCAAATCAAGTAAAAAAAACAAACTCTCTAAATAACGTATTAGCTTCCAAAGATCGGACAAAAGGTGAGAAGTACCACATAGATCCAGTGTTGAACTCCATTAGGAAGTCACGTGACTTTAGACGGACTCTTAGTGATGAGGGGCCGCCATCAACTTCCGACTCTTCGAGTTCTAGCATGGAGATGAAGAACTGGAAGCAAGAATGGAAGGAGCATTGGATGAAGAAGAAGCTGGAGGCAATCAACTCATCGCATGCAAGAGGCGATTCCATTAATATGTTAGCTGCTAGTAAGTAGATAGTAATCAATAATAATGCACTTTCTATTCCTGTTCCTACTAGATATATCTTTGTTGACAATATTAGATCTTTATAAACATCTATTAATTTAAATACTTTTTAAAGGGCCATGGGGAGTGCAGTGTGGAGACCCTAATCAGCACGACATGCCTTGGGGAAGTTGCATGTTGCCCATGGAGTGCGAAGCAGAGTACCGCATATACCGCGGCGATTTTCTCTGTGGCCGCACCCAATTTGTCTGCTGCGCCCTCCAACTTACCAACTACGACTTGTACCAAGGCTTCGACGTCTCCTTCGCTGATTCCGATATGACAACTGACTCGGAAGAAAAAAGAAACAAAGGAAAAGGCTCGTCCGAAAAGAAGCGCAGGAAGAAGCTGAGGGAGAAACAGAAACGCAAAACGGCAAGGTTAAAACGCAAGAAGCAGATAAAAAAGAAAATACGTAAGATCATCAAAGAGATAAGAAAGATCCTGAGTCGTCAGTACAGGAATGGAACTAAACAGAGAAATCAAAAAACGAAACAGCTAAAGCAGTTCATCAAAGATCTGAAGAAGAAGTTTCGACAGGACCGCAATGCGGTAAAAGATATCCACGAGTTAGAATTGGTAAAAATTGACGCGACTCTGCTGGCCAAACTGGATCAGATACAAAAGATGAATGACAACTTTATAAAGAACTCTACGTTTAGAGATATAGTGGTAAATGGGACTATAACTAAACAGGGAGCTAGAATGTTGATGCAGGCCTATCCAGAGCTGGTTACTTATTTTACTACGAGAAGAAGCAATAACGAAAAAAATGAGGACGAACCGAAGGATTATCTCGATTACGATGTAGAATATGGGATGCTTTATTATTGAGTAAATAAAGTCTAGGAGTGGCCTCTGAATTAGATTGTTTGCATGAAGTCCGCCTGTTATCGGTTTACTCTCTGTCCTGATTCCTTTTCAGCTAAGATAGGTATGTATTGTGGATTAAAAAAAATATTTCTCAAAAACAGGATACAATTCACTTATATTGAGAAACATAAGTGAATTGTATCCTGAATGGCGGAACGGTAGCATCCGAGAACAAGTGAATAGCAAATAGGCTAACACAGAGATTGACAGTAGGTAGCAAGTATAAGAAGTAAGGCAAGTATTACAATATCACATCTCATTATCAAATAAATAATACTGAGATTTTATTATCCACTAGCTGTTGCCCGCGACTTCGTTCACGTGGATTATAGTTTAACGCTGATGTAGTCTTTTTTGTAGAGAGAAATGTCCCTACTTCGTTCGCGTCGACTACTTATATTTTTTTAAATGGGCACTTGTTTGATGACATCTCGCCTGATGGAAAGCGAAGATGGAGCATGGTTGCCCATGAGATGCCTATTCACTCCTACCTAAAGAGCTGGTAGAGCGTTCTACTCCGTTCTGCAAAACGCTTCGTACCGATCGGTGGGATATTAAATACGTACGGGGAAACGACTCTCCTCGCCTGGAAGTCCTTAAGTGGAAAGGAGAAGAAGGGATCGGTTAGTGCAATTCTTACCGAAGTGCTGTCGATAGAAGAGCGACAGACACCCAAGTTTCCGTCCGTGTTTAAGACTTGTCAGTTTCTTCTCCACCAGCACATTGTTATTTTTAAAATTAATTGGGCAACGTTCTAAAGATTCCAGAGCTGCCAGTTGGTATTCGGCTGACCCACCCCATAGATGGCTACAGTACTCCATGCAGGATCGTATTTGTAATTTAACGCTCAAGCAGGTTATTTGTAGCGACACTTCCTTTAGCCGAGCTACGTTACACAATTTCGTAGTGGTCTAATTTTAAAGAAGCATAATTTAATCTGCAATTGTTGTCGATGCGCCAATTTTTACGGGATTCACGCGGTCTAATGAATCGCCACCGATAGCAATGACATTTTGTAGCATAGTAAGACAATAAATTATCTCCCTCTCGTCTGATACGTCCACGTCCTGTTCAAAGTTCCTCAGAGCATATAGGCGGGATATCTTCGGCAACATGGTGTAGACACTTCTCCCACAGTTGCACGAAGCTCGAAAACCCATAAAATACCAACACCCAGCAAACAAATGGCGTATACGTCATGAAGTATCACGACTGCATTTGCTAGAATTTCATTCCAAATTTGGTCGTTATTCAGGAGGCCCCTTAATCTGCAGGCTGCATGGAACGTACGGCGTTCAACACTATCTACTGTTCTGAGGAACGCAAATGAGGTAGCGCCGCTGACAGAAATCGTGTATTAGCAGCTGTAAATAGTAGCATTCTTTGTTACTGGTATTGACAGGACAGTGTATATTGTCAAAAGCATGCATGTGTAAAGCATGCTTCTTAAAGACACTTGGTGCCCCCACCATATCGCGTCGTCATCTGTTAGATAGATCAATTTGTTTGTCGTTGAACAAAGGCACTTCATCGTACATTAAAGTTTCTGCAGAATTATCCTCTTGACAAAACCTTAAAAACGCCAGAAGCACATTTCTGATACACATACCACAGACCACAGTCTGGAGAGGGTTTTAAAAGGCTTTTGGTCGGTTTGAGCCGGTTTGAGCCGGACGGTTGAAGCTAAAATTCGCCACACCGCTTTAGAGGTACCTACTGATATACCAACCATAAATCAGGTAGCGTCGACCTAAGCGAATTGGAAAAGAAAAATATTTTAATATTATTCACTGGTCTGGTGCATTCCATAAAATTACTGTTTGCGAGTTTTAATTTTACCGCCATCTACTTTCTATTGCATAAACTAATTTTCAAGTGTTGAAATAATTATAGTTTCTTTCGTGTAAAGATTCCAAGTTATTTTGTAAGATTTCCTAAAAATGCTGAAATTATATTTCTACCATGATATTTTTTTATGTAATTATAATTTTACACCTATGTGTTTCATTCATTTTCGTAGTCTACACAGCGTTTCAAGTCAGACTAATTTTACCTATTTTCTGTCGTCATCGCTTAAAGAAGCTGAATTTTGAAAAATGCTCGAACCCGTATTTATTAATTTGTAATTATAAGTATTCAATCTAAGTTTCAAGGTTCTAAGACAATCTAATAACTTTTTTTCATACAAACTTCACCCCCCCATTAATCCCCCCCCATAAGTAGATTTTTCAAAGTTTTGATGGCCTATATTAGAATCAGGGTTCTGTTAAGCATATTCGTGGAAACACCATTAAAATCCCATTAGTGGTTCTTAAGTTATAGAAGTCCAAACAAACAAACAAACGTTTTAAAAACTGTTTTAATATGTTTAGTTACTCATTTTAAGTCGCTCTGCTTGATTTTTTTTCGAATATTTTTCATGTACAGATTTTATTATATGTATATATAACAAACAAAAACATTATTTTTGTTTTGTGAACGTAGATGTATATATAATAAAGCTGTTAGAAACTAGTTTAATGGATGACCATGTATTAGCACGCGTTACCTGGGCCCCAATTTACTATGACAACTTGGCGATTCCTTGCTTCGAAATCACGTCGATTCCTTAACTAATAAACGACATCTCTATGACGCACATTCATATATTCATATACAAAGATTTAATATACACTCGAGAGCAATGAATCCGGGTCACTTAAAGAATGTTAAAAATCTCGGAAACTAAAAATGATAGGTTAATGCAATAAATTGTATTTAATAGACAATGTAATACTCCTTAAATGAAAGTAAAAAAAATATGAGTCACCATACATTTTATTAACACAAAATTACATAAAGAAAAAAACTGCTGATCTCTCCTTAAAACAAAAATAGGAAACATGAAATTTTTGAACTTTATTACGATTTTCTTGAATTTTAATACTTCGTATTGCCTCCTCGTGCTTCCATTACTGCGTTTACGCGGTTTGGCATGCTGTACACCAAGTTCCTTATACGATTTTGGGGAATATTCTCCCATTCCTCTGTGAGAGCAATTTTGAGCTCACGAAGCGTGATTGGGGGAGGGTTTCGTTGTTTTACGCATCTGCCTAGCTCGTCCCAAGCATGCTCGATCGGGTTGATATCCGGGCTGCGCGCTGGCCACTCCATACGAGTAATGTTCATCTCTTGAAGGTAGTCATTCACAATCCTACCTGTATGAGGTCGGGCATTGTCATGCATAAATATAGCATCCTCACCTAAATTGACCATAAATGGACCAACGTGATCATTGAGGATTTCTTCCACATATCTTACGCTAGTTAAAGAGCCGTTTTCTATGATCACCAGCTCTGTGCGACTTTCAGAAGAAATTCCGGCCCACACAAGTACAGACCCACCACCGTAGGCTACTTTTTCTTCGATGCATGCTTGCTTGAATCTTTCCCCTGGTCTTCGATACACTCTGTGTCTTCCATCGTGCTTGTAGAGCATAAATTTTGATTCGTCGGAGAACATAACTTTTGACCAATCTTCAATACTCCAATTTACGTGGCTCTGGGCATATCTTAGTCTCGAAATACGATGCCCACGCTCCAGTTTAGGGCCGTTTGCAGGTCTAAGGGGTTTTAAGTTAGATTCAGCAAGCCGACGTCTTACTGTCCATGCACTTGGGTTACTTCCTCCGAGGCGTCGAAACTGATTGGTGAGTTCAGTTCCTGTGAGAAAGCGATTTCGAAGCATGGTGTTCACCAAGTATCGGTCTTCTCGTGCTGTGGTACACCTGGTTCTGCCCGTTCCTGGTCTGCGTAGGTTAGAACCGGTTTCTTCGTAACGTCGGAGAACTCTTTGTACTGTTGACAGCGACACACCGACAGTCCTGGCTGTATCGCGCTGACTCCGGCCGGTTTCCAGCATTGTAAGTATTCTGGTGCATTCTTCAGGCGTAAGCGACATAATTTCAGCTTGAATAATGAATATAGAGCACTATCAACATGGTTTATGTACCCACATAAATGACAGATTACAAACAAAAGCAAAACCAAATGCTGTAATTTCGTAGTTCCATCTTCGAAAGTGGCCCTTTTTCAAATTTGATTTTTTTATGATATAACTTTACAATAACTAAGAAGTTTTAATACCTTCATTTAAGGAGTATTACATTGTCTATTAAATACAATTTATTGCATTAACCTAGCATTTTTAGTTTCCGAGATTTTTAGGATTCTTTAAGTGACCCGGATTCATTGCTCTCGAGTGTAGTATTACTTTTTCTTTGTTCATATATATGACGCGTCATAGGGAAAACAAATTTCGCAGATGTCCTTTATTAAAGAAGGAATCAACGTTTCCTCAAAGCAAGGAATCGCCAAGTTGTTAGGGCCTTGACTTCTAAGTCGTCTATGAACCGATTTTAAACATTCTCTTTTTATTCGATAATTAATTATTACTTTTTCGAGTTTCCATCTAGTGTTGTCCCATCAGGGTCCCATAATATTTTGAGATCTAATGATTCACTTCGGAAATATAGAAATTCCAAGTGTTGCACAAAATGCACGCATACACAGAAAAGGATTGATTGTATAGGAACTACTCGTAATTTATATTTTTGTGACACCTATCAAACCTACAATCTGGTAACAATAAAAAATCATATCATAAATACTCAAATATGTATGGCAGTCTCTGTGAAGTAGTGGTTGGGCAGGTTAGATCATATGTCATAAGCCACTAAAGTCACTAAAGTCCGTTCGATTTCCATTACGGAACAAATATTTGAGTGCAGAATAAAAGTGCTTGAAAGGGTGTTGTAAGACTATGAGACTGTGATCATGGTCCTCGTCGCTTCTGTTTCCAAAAGAAAAAATATTTTTAATTTAGTAATAGTAATAATTTCTCATGAGGCGGAACTGGCAGGTGCCGAAGCCTCATATCATGGACCGGTACTAATCCATTAAAAATTCACCTCAATAGCCCTCAATAGCATCATAAAGAATATTAACTATTCTTTAATTAATTAGAACTAGTTGCAATTTTTTTTTATTACCTGATAGGCTAGCATTTGACCGCAGTCTCACACCTGATGGAAAGAGACGACGCGGTCGACGATGGTTCATATATGACCCATGATTGCCTTGAAGATACGGATTCACTCGGGACTTGAAAACACCTAAATTATAGGAATCGGGAAACAGAGACGCTGGTAAGGTGTTCCATTCCTTAGCTGTTCGCATTATGAAAGTTGAAGCGAAACGGTTTGTTCTGGCAGGAGGAATGTCAACCATAAACGGATGCCCAGTTTCCGTACGTCTTGTTGTCGATAGTAGAAAGGAGATGGACGAATTAACCCGTGTAATTCCGTCGCACACTCATCGTGATGTATCCTGTAAAAAACCGACAAGCTTTACGGTTTAACTGCACTCCGCGGTTTTCGGTATAAAAATCGTATGTGTGTAGTTATTATTTACTCGTATAAAATAGACTGTCGCCAAAAAACCAAAACCTAGGTAAGTTTACATCAAGAACATTGTACAGTTATCTTTTTTATATCTTGAAATAACCTACTGTTTAACAAGTTTACAAACACGTGATTGCGTCGCTAACACATGCACCACAGATTAAATACAGCCTGTACTGCATTGGCCGCGTTTACAGTTTAATTTATAGCTGTTTCGGGACCAAAACCGAAATCTGTGCAATAGATTGTGGAAATATCAAAGTTTAAGCTGATTTATTTGGCTGAATAAGCTATAATTAAGAAGGTTCTTTCGTACGTCGGTATACTTCGTTAAACAAAATGGTTATATATATTCAAGAGAAAGTGAAATTTTTCATCGTAATACAAGGAACAGAGAAAGAATAGTGGATAGTTATGCTTACAGAACTGCGCTTTACCAGAAAAGTAGTTTGTCAATGTCGATAAAGATGTATAATAAATTACCTCAACATATTAAACCAATGCCTATTGCTAGATTTAAATACGAGCTAAAAGCCTGGCTCCTGTATCACAGTTTAAACTCTATGACTACTTCAATTTAATTTGATATAATTTTGTGTTGCCTTTTGGAATTAAGTAGTATTAATATTGTATTATATATTTGTTTGTTGCATGAGCATGATGCATGAATAATAAATTTGGAAATATAATAAGATTTCTCAATACTAATAATAAGATTTCGCATGCCATTGAAATGTGTCAGTTAATAATAATTATATATAACATCTGTATTGTACTCACATTCAAGCAAATAAAGTATATTCTATTCTATTCGCATGCGGGAAGCCTTCTGGGTAGATACCAACGCATTGCCAGTTATTCCGCCGCCAACCAGTAGTACACAAGTGCGGAGCACTGCATTGCCCTCATCACTCTGAGACATCAGATACTATTTCGTTTTTTGCTACAATGCCCTTTACACCAGAACACAGTTATGCTTGCGCACTACTGCTTGGCGGCAGAATAGCAAAGCGGTGGTACCCACCCAGACGGCCTCCCGCATACGAAAGACCTACCACGAGTAAACTGTTTAACCAACGTTGATATTCATCATCATCATCATCATCATCATCAGCATCAGCATCAGCCCATCATGTTCCCAATGCTGGGACACGGGCCTTCTCTCATAGAGAGAGAATAGGCCATAATCCACCACGCTGGCCCAGTGCGGGTTGGTGAATGTCACATGTGCTTGACTTTTGTGAAAAATTCTTGGAAATGCCGGTTTCCTCACGATGTTTTCCTTAACCGTTTTAGAGCGAGTGTTAAATCCGCACATAGCTTAAGAAAGTCAGTGGTGTGGGGTCAGCGGGATTCGAACTCGGGTGCGTCGGATCGAAAGTCGCACGAGCTCCCACTGAGCCACACTCGCTCACTGAGCCACACCCGCTCACGTTGATATTATAAAGTTAGAATGAGACAAAATTTAAAACAACAAAAAGGATTTATTAATAGGGGCTAGAGTAGGTCACTATTTAATTTTAGAGAATATAGATACTTTGACAATATTGTGCACAAGCCACAGAAAGATACTACTATACATTAGGGTCTACTTGTTTGATTTGCCTTCTGTACCGCTCATACAGTTTGTCCCAGAATATCTTCCTCTCCCAGAACGGTTCTTCGAAGACATTCAACTCTTTGTCCAGGTGTAAGTAGGTGACCCTTTCTGGCTGGACCGCCGGCCAGAGCATTGGTATTAGCTCACTTCGGGATGGACTGGGGTTCCTGTAAGTGAAGGCAAGTTTACAAAAGTTAAAATACCAAACTAACTAAGCTAGACCACAGAATACTAAGGGACAGAAGCATCACTCCGCAAAGAAATTTTAACTAAATAGCGACTCTTGCTATGACGCAATAAAATTCAATTCAGCTCGCGTAGCGCTGCATACCTACCAGTCATATTAACCTACAGAGCGCCTCTCTTTCTATTGCATAGCTCTTATCTCTTCTGACGCGGCACGTGTAACGACGCGCGACCCGCCGTCGGTGTCCGGCTATGTACTTGTAGCTTCGTACCTACAGTCCGGAGTGCGCCAGGCTTGGCTAGACTCTTGCTGGAAGGACGGTAGGGAGGCCTTTGCCTTACAGTAGTAGATACTCGAGCAGCAAGACGATAGTATTCCAGAGACGCAAGTTCGATCCTTGTCCAAACAATTTCGTTTTTCTTTTTCCTGATTATTTAAAAATCCTAAGTAAAGAAATGGTTGTAAGTTTGATCGATGAATACTAATTACGTTCCACTGAATTAATATTACTATGGCTTTTGTATCTATGCCTACATTGCCTACACCTATTGGTAGCGCTCTTAGCGTAGCTTGAATAGTCGTTCGTAAGAGATATTCTAGGTAAAGCATCGTTCGCAGCGGTCACAACTTGGACCGTTATGTGGTATTTACATCTGAGTGCTACCGTTCTTCGGAAGGCCGTCGGTCCTGGTTGTTTTCTTAGGACAACAATGGTTAGGCTATGTCGGAGGCCTTCGGGCGGCCCAACAACTCCGAGACCAGGATTGGCCACACACCCATACGAGAGGAGAACCTATGCCATACCATTAATAAAGTAACTATAGTATGACAAGGGATAAATAGGAAGGATATTTTCAGATTTTATCAATGGCTGTGACTACACGATGTTTTTCAAAATGGCGGACAAATATTAGGTACTGAGATATGGGGCACTGTTTCAAACAAAATTACTGGGCATTATGATGCGTATAGCATTATCACAGGGTGACGAGCGCAGTGCAGTGCTGCACAGGACTTTACAACAAGGTTTTAAAACAAGGTTCTGGATGGCGCTGCAATTGTTTTGGGCGGGCGTGTTGCTTACCATCAGGCGAACGACTTGATCACCCGGCTGGTGTACCTACGTTTCTCACACACACATTCACACACCACCATTACACACATACAGTCAACACCCACAACCACTCACTCACACACCCTCATACATTCACCCACAAATATTCACACACTCACACACACATAGCATTTTTTTTATTTTCTTAATTTTCTCTTTGTTTATTTTAACTATGTATTCAGATTTGGCATTTTATGTATCCAAATTGGGAGAAGGTGCTAGTTCTTGAACACCTCGTCAAGCTACGTCGAGGGCTAGAAACCTCAATATGAAATTGTAACACTTACTATGTCAATAAATAAATTGTTTTGTTATGTTAGTTACATAAAAAATAGATAGGCCAAGCTCCATAGTAAAGAATACTTACCCATATTTTACAAAATTTGTTATAATCTTCGCCATTCTATTCACAGTCAGCATATCAGAATTATTGTTAATTTTGTTGATCAGTATTGCGTACTTTACCGTGTCTCCATGGCCAGGACCATACGCATCGTCATAAAATGGATCAAAGTTCCCCAGTTTACCATTATAAGCAAATTGCATCAAATAAACAGGATCACCATTATGTGAATGAGTGATAACAGAATTTAAAAGACCGTGCAGGACTAGGTAGTCTCCGAAAAAGTTTAAGTATTCCTTTATAGTTTTCTCTCCTACAGGTTGATTCCCGAAGTAAAATTGCTTCACATTATGAGCTACGTCACTTTTTATTTCTTCCGAGTCGAATTCAAGGTCAACTGGAATGAATGTTTCGAAATTTTCATTCATTTTATCTTTATAATTAAGCTCATAGTACTCATTACTTCTTAGATGCAGCCCTTCCGTAGTAGCAAACGTAAACAGCATAGGAACTTTATTGTAAATTCCTCTTTTTAGGGTATAATTCGGAGGTTTTGTCATAAAGGCTTCCATGTTAAATATTTTTCTCTCAAGACATGGCACGAAGCCAAACGTGCCACCAGTAAGATTTTGATACAATTCGTAATTAACTCGAGTCAGTTCTTTCACTGGTATTTTCTGATAAAAGTCTACCAACTGGCGCAAATTTTTGTTATGGTTTTCGGGGATGCCCAAACATTGTGCTAGGTACTTGGCGGTTCGAATTGGAGCAACATCTATTGACCAGACTGATGAAGCTGTTCCAGACCCCACAATAGCTTTGTGAAAGAGACCTTTAGCCATATTGGAATAAACTAGAAATTCTACTGAAGCTCCACCAGCGCTTGTCCCATAAATAGTAACTCGATTAGGATCTCCACCAAACTTAGCAATATTTTTTTTGACCCATTTTAAGGCTGCCACTTGGTCTTTCAGGCCAACGTTACCTGGTGCTTCTTTGATACCTAAGCTTAGGAATCCTAGAGCCCCGAGTCTATAATTTAACGTCACTATTATGACGTGCTGCTTTATCAATGGTTCAACTCCTTTAGTTGGTCCTGACCCTAACAAGAAAGATCCTCCGTGGATGTACACCACGACAGGAAGAGGGCCGTTAAAGATCTTGGTGGGAGTGAAGACGTTAACGATGAGGCAGTTCTCGTCTCCAACGCCTCTTTGTGGACATATTACTGTACGGTTGGCGCTGAATGTGTTCTTCCAGGGTACTGGAGGTACAGAAGCCTAGAAAACAGGATGCATGGTTAGTAAGATTTTCGTTGTAATGTATAATACGGAGTACGGGTGTGAACATTGTCAAGCAAATTGAACGTGCAAGAATCACTGTATTGGACTCGCGCGGTGGATTATGATCCTTACTCTCTCTCGAGATAATAATCCTAAAAAGAACGTGGACTGATTAATATTAAGAAGAAAGAGGACTGATCTTTACCTTCTATACCTACTATTATAGAACTGTAACTGAGCCAATTCTGTACATTAAAGATATTTTTGAAATACCAACTGGGATCGACTAATATTTAGAGGGAACATGAATCTACGCTTTAAGGACGTTTTGTCTGTCTGTTTGTTTGTTATCTATAGAGTCGATTACTGCTGAACGGATTATTTTTGATGTGGATTTCAAGGTTTGATAGCATAACCAACTGAGATTATAGAGATATGTTACATCAATATCGGTTGGGTGATAACGAAGATACAGCTTGACCTCTTTCGTGCTTTAAAGTGCTAAGGTACTTAAAAACACCTTAGCGAGTGCTGAGTCGGAATCTTTTCCTGACATCGCGCAACATTTCACTGTGTTGTATTTATTGTTTTATGTTTTGCCCCTAATTAAGTATGTCAAGTGTAATGTTGTGTGATGTCTGGAATAAATGTTTTTTCTTTCTTTCTTTCTTTCTAGTACGCGCTCTCATATACACGGGAGGTCTTGCTAAAATGGTCTTGTAAAAAAGCGACTATGGGCTTTTTCTGTAGTCCACGCAGACAAAGTCGCGGGCAAACTAGTTCATCATCATCATCATCATCAGCCTGTATTCGTCCACTGCTGGACATAGGCCTCTCCCAATGAACGCCACTGAGCCCGGTCTTCGGCTCTTCTCATCCAGTTTCTTCCGGCCGCCTTTCGCAGGTCGTCGCTCCACCTGGCCGGTGGGCGTCCTACACTACGCTTGCCGATTCGCGGTCTCCACTCAAGGACACGTCTGCTCCAACGGTCGTCCGTCCTTCGAGAGATGTGACCAGCCCATTGCCACTTCAGCCTGCTAATTCGATGGGCTATGTCGGTTACTTTGGTTCTCTGTCGGATTACTTCATTGCGGATCTTATCTTTCAGAGAAACTCCGAGCATAGCCCTTTCCATAGCTCGCTGAGCGACTTTGAACTTATGGATCAGTCTCACTGTGAGTGTCCACGTCTCGGCTCCGTAGGTCATTACTGGTAGGACGCACGCATTAAAGACTTTTGTCTTAAGGCACTGTGGTATGGACGACGTGAAAACTTGACGTAGTTTACCGAACGCTGCCCAAACTAGTTAAGACTCTAAAAACTTTACCTTAAATCGACGATCCCCAACTGGCGGTGCTGCGTACGGTATCCCCAAGTAAGCGAAATAATCACCATCTTCAGCTGGATACCCCCTCACTTTTCCAGCATCTATAGCCACTTCTTTATAGTTTTTGTTGAGCAATTCATTGCCCAGGACAGAGTTCAACAATAGTAGGATACAGCTGAATAGTATTGGGCGAAACGGCATTGTGGAGTTTGGTTCACGGCTCACGACATTTTGTCCAGACTGGTTATTTTATGTGACCGTCCCTGGAAAATAATGTTTAATATAATTTAGGTAAGAAAACTCGTGGTAGGTTTCTAAGGCTGTCTGGTTAGGTACCACAGCTTTGCCATGAGATATTCTGCCACCAAGCAGTAGTACTTCATATCTGATGTCTTGGACTGATCAGCGCAATGCAGTGCTGCGCGGTTTTTTATGGTATTAAAAGTTCTGGGTAGCACCAGGCCTAGCGCACTCTCCGCACTGTAGGTACGATGCTACAAGTACATAGCCAGACACCGACGGCGGGTCGCGCGTCGTTACACGTACCGTGTCAGAAGAGATAAGAGCTATACGATAGAAAAAGAGGTACTCTGTAGGTTAATATGACTGGCAGGTATGCAGCGCTACGGGAGCTGACTTGAATTTTATTGTGTCATAGCAAGAGTCGCTATTTGTTTAAATTTCTTTGCGGAGTGATGCTTCTGTCCCTTAGTATTCTGTGGTGGCACTGGTGTACCTTGAAAACCTAAGATACGGCTAATTCTGTTTAAGTTAAATTAGCACTGACATAACTTGTTGTTCGATTTCGTACTTTGAATTTAGATGATCAACATTCATTTCCCGTATAATTATTATTTGAAAAACTTTATTTATTTGCACTGCACATTTTATACCTAAAATTATATGTTTATGTTTTGAACGTTATTTGTTCAAGGTTTTTGTTGTCTTCGGAGACAGAAAAGTTGTCTTGGCATTTTATTATTGTGACAGCGACATGGCAGCGACCAAATTTTATCTTTGGCTGCGACCAAAGAATAAAAACAAGAAAGATACAGACTAAAAAGTCTAAACACCATATTTTTATGCGCCTCATGAGGTTAGGTCGGCATTGCATGCTAAGAAACATATTTAGAATGCATTGTCATCGAGTTGTGAGCTATCCTGAAAGTTTCAGCCGGATAGCTAATCGGGAAGTGTTCGAAATTTGAGTTGCAAGATTCCACCCGGTACGACAGAAAAACAAACGAGAAAATGACTTTATAAAAACGTGGTAAATTAATAAATTATAAAGAATGACGTACATAGGTAACTGCCCGAATTTAAACACAGCATATACATATCATCATCATCATCAGCCGACACTAGTCCACTGCTGGACATGGGCCTCTCACAGAGCACGCCACTGAGCCCGATCTTAGGCATTTCTTCTCCAGTCGCTACCAGCAACCCTACGTATATCGTCGCTCCATCTAGTTGCAGGGCGTCCTACGCTACGTTTGCCGATTCGCGGTCTCCACTCTAGAACACGTCTACCCCAACGGTTATCGGTTCTGCGGCAAATATGACCAGCCCACTGCCACTTCAGCTTGCTAATCCGCTGAGCTATGTCGATAACTTTAGTGCTGGCGAATAATTTCATTCCGGATTCGATCCCTTAGAGAAATACCGAGCATAGCTCTTTCCATAGCTCGCTGAGCAACTTTCATTTTGTGGACTAGTCGTACCGTGAGTGTCCACGTCTCGGCTCCGTATGTCATAACAGGTAGGACGCACTGATTAAAGACTTTCGTCTTTAGGCACTGGGGTATCGGCGACGAAAAGACCCTCTTCTGTTGGCTTCCCTCTCAAAGTTGATTTTACCTAGTTGGAGCGTCTGCCCTAGATAAACATAACATATATGTACATATATTATGTACCTACTAGGTGGTAAGACTCTTGTAAGCAGTAGTGCGCAAGCATTACTTTGTTCCAGTGCCAGCGAATTACTGGGCAATGAGCATGAGACTTATATCCTAACATCTGATAACTCGGGGCGATGAGCGCAATGCAGTGCTACGCAGTACTTTGCATAGTATTAAAGTTCTGGGTGGCACTGCTGTGGTGCTTAACATCAGGTGAACGACTTGCTCGTTTCATTGCTCAGTTGCATAGAATAAAGGTACATTTGTTCGACAAACTATATGACCGACATCGTAAAACTGAACGATGTTGTTTCCCGACAGACAGCCTTTGTAATTTCATGTTATATTCGAAACAGGTAAAGTTTGGTGAGTTATGTGGAACTCTAGTTGCAGATAAAACTATTTTTAGCAGATGAAAAAGAAATAGAGATTCATGTTGTTTTTATTATTACCTGATAGGCAAGCATTCGACCGCAGTCTCACCTGATGGAAAGTGACGATGCGGTCGACTGTATCCATGTTTGCCTAGAAGATACCGATTCACTCGGGACTTGAAGACACCTAAATATAAGTAAGTAGTATATAAGACACCTAAATATAAGTAAGTAGTATATAAGACACCTAAATATAAGTAAGTAGTATATAAGACACCTAAATATAATTAAGTAGTATATAAGACACCTAAATATAAGTAAGTAGTATATAAGATACCAAAATATAAGTAAGTAGTATATAAGATACCTAAATATAAGTAAGTAGTATATAAGATACCTAAATATAAGTAAGTAGTATATAAGACACCTAAATATAAGTAAGTAGTATATAAGACACCTAAATATAAGTAAGTAGTATATAAGACACCTAAATATAATTAAGTAGTATATAAGACACCTAAATATAAGTAAGTAGTATATAAGATACCAAAATATAAGTAAGTAGTATATAAGATACCTAAATATAAGTAAGTAGTATATAAGACACCTAAATATAATTAAGTAGTATATAAGACACCGAAATATAAGTAAGTAGTATATAAGTCGGAATGTTGGAAGTATTGTGAGAAGAACGCGTGATAATGGTGTCCCTTTAAATTAATTACCGACTTCAAAAAGGAGGTGGTTCCATGTTCCACCACAGAATACTTAATAGTACCAAAGGTTCTACTGTATATTTTTCTTTTTATGTTTGATCACCAATATCTCCGCCAACTGTTGACCGATTTCGAAAATTATTTTTGCGTTGAGTTCTGCACCCGTACCCATATCTCCCTCAAGCGACAATCGTATATCGTGTTGAGCTCAGATTATGGTGTAAAATCACTGCGACAATGTCTTATGATGCCATACATTGTCCCATTAAGTTTATCTCAACTTGTAGTTACCGTATTTTGGTGTAAGTTAATGAGATTAATTCGATTTCTTGCCTAAATTGACAATAATTGGACCGCATCTCATTAGTTGCAGTGAAGCTATACCTTAATTCGACCTCAACACGATATACGATTGGCGCTTGTGGGACATATGGGTAGGGGAGCTGTATAGCTACGAGGTGGTCCTATATAAATGTCATCGATATTTGACCTTGGAATTAGAACTTGGACGAGAATTTTCCAAATCGGTTGACGGAGTTTTGAGGTAACAAACATTAAAAAAATACAATCGTATAGAGAACCTTCTCCTTTTTTGAAGTCGGTTAAAAATTAATTATTGTACCTATAGGTATATGTATGTTGCCGTTAAGTTATATGTACTGTCTAAATATACTGATATATCTTACAGCTATCTATTAAGTACGTAAGATGTACGGATTTGGGCATGGATTTATGCGATAGAATCTCAGTACGTGACGAGCGGTAAGCTGCAAGAATCCGGGAAGGAACGGGAATTAAATCGACTACGCTGACGCTTGCCTTTTTCGCCGTATTTAAACCGAACTTCAATAAGGATTTTTCGACGGGTATGTATTTTTTTGTGTTTGTACGATTATTCCCGAGCTCACAAAAGATTTGGAACCACTGAGTCAACGTCGAGACATCGGTGCACTCAGTGTGTTTTATAAAATCTATAATGGGGAATGTTCTGAGGAACTATTTGATCTCATTCCTCCATCACGGTTTTATTACCGCACTGCCCGACATCGTGCGAAAGCCCATCCACATACCATAGATCTATGGAAATCGCATACTGTCCGATTCTCCAGATCTTTCTTGCCGCACACCTGCAAAATATGGAATGGGCTACCGCCCGAGGTTTTTCCGCAGAGCTATAACATGGGGTACTTTAAAAGAAGGGTGAAAAGGGTCCTTAAAGGTAGGCAACGCACCAGTAATGCCCCGAGTGTTGCAGGTGTCCATAGGCGACGGTAACCGCTTATCATCCAGGCGGGCCGTCTGCTTGTTTGACTACCTAGTCACATAAAAAAAAAAAAATTGAAAAACTACTGAACCTGTAGTTTTACTGTAGGTACTGTGCTTTAACCTCCGATGCAAAAAGGACGGGTGTTATAAGTTTGACCACTAACTGTGTCACCGTAGCTCTGAAGCGGATGAACCTATCGAGAGAAAAATCTATCGAGAGCTGGGTCAGGCGCTGGCTTGTATTGACAGCCTCTGTGGTGTAGCGGTTGGGCAGGCTGGCTCAAATCTTATACACCACTGAGGTTACAGGTTCGATTCCCGCTACGGAACAAATGTTTGTGCACAGAAAAAAGAAAAATGCGCAAGCATTTTTTTCCTGTCTGGGTGTTATGACATAATGTACGTTCATAGTTCATCGTCTGTGATGCCAATATTGAATAAAAAACTTTTGAACTTTTTTTTACCCTTATTAGATCTATGTTTGGCCACTATCTCGCCTGATTGATGTGAAGCGATGATGTGGCCTAAGATGGAGCACATAGATCTAGAGAGAGACCCGTCTCCCCGATGGTTCACCGAACATCATCCCGAAACACGACTAGGTTGCTTGACGGCATGGCTTTGTTCGGTGGGTGGTATTACAACCACGGCCAGAGCCTGCCACTCCAAAGCGCGTAAGCGGGTTTCATCACGATGTTTTCCTTCACCGTTTTAGAGCGAGCGTACAAAATCTGCACTTGTGCACTGCACTGGTGCAGAGCCGAGTCGGGATTCGAACCCAGGTGCGTCGGATTGAAAGGCGCACGAGTTCCCGCTGAGCCACCCTCGCCCAACTTTAGTCTTTGAAATAGTCCCCATAGTTCCTGGCTCCCTAGATACATGTAACCTTAGTTAGGGGCCAAGATCTATGTATGTGATCGTTGGACGTATTTATTTATTTATTGACAGCGATGAGGCCTTATTTAGAGGCGTCAAAATAAATTTAGATAAATATTTTTTTTGCATTATTTCGAACTAGCTGCGCCCCGCGGTTCCACCAGCGGTGCCCGGGATAAAAAGTAGCTTATATGTGCTATTCCAAGTCCTAAAGTACCTGCATACCCAATTTCATCAAAATCGGTTCGGTAGTTTTTGCGTGAAAGAGTAATAAACATACATCCATACATTCTTACAAACGTTCGCGTTTATTATATTTATTAGTAGGATACATCATATATGTACTGTGATTTTTAAATATTTAGATTTTTGAACCTATGTCTTTGGAATACCGTTTCGACACATTAACCAACTAGGCACTTGTACTATTATGTCTGATTAGCTGTTCAGTATCACAAAGCCCAGAAATTTCGCTGGCTACAATGCCCTTCAAACTGGAACACAGTAATGCTTGCGCACTACTGCTTGAAAAACACAGAAAAACTGGCATAGCGGTGGTACCCACCCAGACGGCCTCTCGCATACGAGAAACCTACCACCAGTGACGTCTGATTTCTCTGAAACTATCACACTATTACAAGTGCCTAGATTAAACTAAAATTATCTTTCGTATCCGAAACTTGAGCATCCGAAATAATTAAATCCAAGACTGTAGGTATTCGTTCCTTTAATTAATTAGTTTAATTAGAGTTAACTGCGGAACTTCTAATTATTTCTACAATACCGGCGAAGGAATCAGATCTTGTTTTGTAATTTGCTCCAAAATGTAATACCGAAATATATTGTGCATGAGTGGTACCGATCTTCGTTCTGTCGGATGAAAGGGACAGCGCTATGCAACAGGCATAAGAGTGTCTCTTTTCGTCCGCACGAACGAACGAACGAAAGCAATTCGGAGTAGATAGGCCCCCTGGCACCTAGTCAGTTGGAGCCTTAAGAATAATTATAAGCTATAGTTACTTCGTTTATTGGCCACTTTTTGTAATGACGTCACGTAGCTTCATAGTATAGTCCGTCTTTCGGTCGGGTCGGCCATTTTTAGTCACTGACTGAACCGATTTCCGGTTTAACTTTCAGCTCGTCAAAGTCAACAATGATTGAAGTGTGTAAGATTTCATCAGTTGCATTGCAAGTACTAGAAGGTGGTCGGACTCCATGATATATTATTTTATGTGATAAAACAACCCGTTCTTTTTTTAAATGGTAGAAGTCCTTATAGTCTCTTACGGTCAATGGTTCGACACGCACATTCGCTGTCAAATAGTTTCCATTTTCAGCAAGATGCAGTTTTTGTAGTCCGTATGTCCCACGTATGTATGTGCGTTAGTGACTATTTGTTAGTTAGATCACACTATATTATATATGTGAAAGTTTGTGAGTGTGTGAGTAAGTTTGTTACTATTTCACACTGAAACGGCACATGTAATATGAGTGATATTCGGAATGGAGATAGTTTTCTCAGAAAACCGAGGATGGAACCGCGGGGCGCAGCTTGTATTTTCAACCGACTTAAAAAAGCAGGAGGTTCTCAATTGGAATGTATTATTCTCATATTTTTTTTATGTTTGTTACCTCAGAACTCTGTCATTAAAAAACCGATTAGGAAAATTGTTCTGGGTTCAGTAGATATAGCTTCAAAATGATCTCAAATAAATTTCATCGATATTCGACCTTGGACTTCAAAGATACATTAGAAATTAAGTCGGTTTATAGGATTCCGTATCCAAAGGGTAAAACGGGACCCTATTTCTAAGACTCCGCTGTCCGTCCGTCTGTCTGTGTCACCAGGGTGTATGTCATTAACCGTGATAACTATCACGGTAAATTTTCAACTGTTAGTTAGACAGTTGAACATTTTCACAGATGATGTATTTCTGTTGACGCTATAAAAAATATACTAAAAAACAGAATAAAATAAATATTTAAGGGGGCTCCCATACAACAGACATGATTTTTCCCGTTTTTATAGATAATGGTACGGAACCCTTCGTGCGCGAGTCCGTCTCGCACTTGGCCGGTTTTTGTGAAATGAATTATATAAATGGGATACGATAAAATGATGACAATAGAACAGTACCTTAGGTAGGTACTGTTCTATACATACACTAATTAATTAATTGATTAATTAATTAATTAATTATGACTTAATTTATTGCCTAAATAGTTAATTATTACAAGCTTTTATTTATCTTGCAATGTTTAGATCAAATCTTGCAAGTTGAATCAGAACCACTTCCTCTTATCTTACAGACTTGAAATTTTGCATTCTTGTCAAAGTCCGATGACAATGCGTTATTATGGTGACAGCCAGCTGATCTGATGCTAAAGCTGATGCTCGCGGTTCTGATTACAAATTTGTTAAAAGATTGTCTTGGGAAAAATATTTTCAACAAAAATCTTATTTTTGATTCAATCTTATTTCTCATTTCGTGGTACCACGTGTGTATCCGGAGTACTGATTGAGTAGATTGGCTTAAGACATGGACGGTGCGGGCTCAATTCCCGTGGCGAAACAAATGTTTTGTGCATAGGAAAGAATTTTAGCCAAGTAGACAACAACTTCTGTGATCTAGTGGTAGAGTGGGTTGCCTCATAATTCGTATGGCGCGGGTTCGATCCATTCGCAGATATAACTAAATCGCAAACGCTTGTTTGTGGTAACTAAACCGCAGACGCAAGTTTGTTTTAACAAAAACGCAACACCGTTTACACTGACCACGTGACCACATCGTGAATGAAACGCAGACGCGTGGTTATGGCAGTGAAGTGAGTCTGTTTAGGCCCACAAAACCACCTCAAAAATAGGCACTTTATTCAATGGTGGCACTTCTGTTATTAACTGTATGAGAACAATGACCTTGACCTTGTCACACAACAGCTGTTACATGGTTATAACGTAGTGTATTTTACATTTCGCGGAAAAATCTTTACAAGAACTTTTCATGAATGAAAAACTGCGAAATTTAAAAACTCGTAGAACTAACATTGTTCGCCGTGACGTGCAGAATTTGCACCCTTCGGGCTTATACACATATTGTATATCTACACAATGGTTATACAATCGGCCATGTTATCGCTTCGTGCTGTTTTCAATTTCATATTTTATAAGCAATCTCTGCAAAGGATTTCTAGAGTTCAATTCAAGAAATATAAGAGTTTCGCGTAAGACTAACATAATATAAGCATGAAGGTATACCTAATTTACCTATAGCGTTTTGAGTAGGTATGTATTTGATACACCATTGTAGCGCGTGTATGATAAGCAACGTTCGCAGCGGATACCACTTGGATGGGTGACCGTTCGATTGAATATCTGAGCGGCACCGTGCTTCGAAGGGTACGGTCCTGGTTCTTGTCATAGGACAACAGTCGTTAGGCCATGTCGGAGGCTTGCGGTTGGTCTAAAAACTCTGATACCAGGGTTGGCTATACCCACACGAGAGAAGAAGAAGAATAAACTATTTTGTTACCTCAGAACTCCGTCATTTTTTAAATAGATTTGGAAAATTCTTTTTGCGTTGGGTTCAGTATAGCTACGAAGTGGTCCCATATACATTTCATCGATACCTTGGACTTCGAAGATACATTGAAGTCGGTATTTGTTTTTTTCTAAAAATGAATTATTGTTTAATAAACCTATTTAGTACCTATCCAGGAACTACAAAACGAATACTTGCGCTTTTTGTACTGTGCTAAAATATTTGTCCCGTCACACGAATCAAACCCGCAATCTCAGTAGTGCATGAGATTTGAGCTTACCTTTACTTCTACACCACAGAGCCTGTCTGTACTTTAACTTGTTGTGTAATAGTTTGCGCCGCACGGTGTATCGAATTTGCATCCAAATGTACAGGGTTCGGTGGCTCTACATTTCGTGATTTTGCTTCCGATATCGTGCTGCATTAGAATCGTTGTGTGGGTAAACTTAGTCTACAGACTAAACTCGCTCAAACCACAGAAGACTTAGTACAGGTTCTCGAACTAAGTTTTTGAATCCAAATCACTGTGCAAATTTAGTCGTGATTTGTTATTTAACTGCATTATGGTAATTACTCTTATAATATCATGATTATGATGTGATCCTATTAATATTAGAAATGCTTAAAAAGCTTGTGTTTTTTTATGTCATTGAATGATGAGACGAGCTGGTCGTTTGCCTGATGGTAAGCAATACGCCAGCCCATAACAATAACAGCACCACCCAGAACTTTGTTTTGCAAAATCCTGTGCGGCGCTGCACTGCGCTCGTCACCCAGAGACAATTAGCTGTTGATATGTATGTGTCATAATGCCCAGTAATTTCGCTGGCCACAATGCTCTTCAAACCGGAACACAGTAATGTTTGTGCACTTATGCTTGGCGGCTGAATAACTGGCAAAGCGGTGGTACGCACCCAGACGGCCTCTCGCATACGAGAAATCTACCACAAATATGTATGTAAGTGTGTTTGTTACTTTTTCACGCTGTAACGTTTTATATTCGGAATAGAGATAGCTTATACTGATTAACACAGAATTACAAATTACAAAACTGTTTATTGCATACCAGTTAAAAAATAATAAACAATAAAAGCATAAAATTCCTTCCAATGGTAGTACAGAATTACTATCATATAAATATAATTAAGGACAATAATAACTAACTCTCTATGATAATAATATTGCACGGCGGAAATTGTGAATATGTTGGACTATGTTATTTTATTTTGACACCTTTATACCATATTTAAGAAATAAAGAATTGTATCATTGACAGCCTCACTAGGTTGGGCAGGTTGGCTCAAATTTCATTTATAAATGAGGTTGCGGATTCCATTCCCGCGTCAGGACAAATGTTTGTGCATAGAATAATTAATTTTTAGAAAAAAACTAAAACCGACTTCAATGTATCTTCGAAGTCCAAGGTCACATATCGATGAAATTTATATGGGACCACTTCGTAGCTATACTGAACCCGACGCAAAAATAATTTTTCAAATCGGTTCATAAATGACGGAGTTGTGAGGTAACAAACATAAAAAAAAATAAAAAAAATACAATCGAACAGAGAACCTCCTCCATTTTTGAAGTCAGTCAAAAAAAGGGCAAGCATTTGTTTCGTGTCTGGGTGTTGAGGGACCATGCTCCTCAAAGTTTCTGGTTCCCTAGATACAGGGAATCCTAGCTACGGGCCTGGATGTATGTATTTGATCCTTGGGCGTTATTTATTTATTCAAAGTCAAAGTCAAAATCTCTTTATTCATGTTTGGCATCGCAGACGCACTTATGAACGTCAAATTATCACAAGACTCTACCATCTATTTATTTTTATTTGTTGAAAACCGCGAGTGAAACCGCGGGGCGAAGCTAGTTGTTATCCTAAATACATATACACATACATAAGCCCAACTATCACAAACACTAAACTACCACTAAATCACTTTTAGAAAAGAATAACTAATTTTGTTTGACATGGCCCATTTCGCCGCTGCGTAGCAACACAAAATATCGAAGTTCAAAATAAACTCCCACTCCAATGTCGTTATAAGCCTTATGCCGTTCGTTAAAGGCTATCCATCAAGCTGCAGCTTAAAACTTCACCGAAACAAATTGAACGAATCGCGGGCTTCGTTAGCCTAAGTCGAATTTAATTAGTGAGATAGGAAACGGTCGTTAGAGCAACGGAGATTTACAAGAAATTTTGTAAGACTTTACAGCAAAATTGATAAAGAAAGAAGTAGTTGCATTTCAATGTTTACATTAAAGACTATGTCTTATTTATTGTATAATACGCATTTGTTTTATTATAATATCTCAAATATGTTTAGTAACTCATTTTATGTCGAAGAAATTTTCAATTTTTTTTTTTACCCTTAATAGCTCTATGTTTGGCCACTATCTCGCCTGATGTGAAGCGATGATGTGGCCTAAGATGGAGCACATAGATCTAGAGAGAGACGGCACTTGAGCGTTGAATTGTCACAAAAAGAAAGACACTATTAATACGATACTAAACTATGTACAACTAGAAATTGATATACAAGTGGTGACCATGCGGCAAGGTGCCAAGAACGCTGGCTGCATTCCCGCGTTGAATGGCTAACGCTAATCTTTGAGCCAGGATGAGCCAACCCTTTTGACACTTGCAGCTTTGACAAGACGTGGGCAATTTTTTTTTAATAATTGTTCGGTGCCCGGACCCCAAGGGCCAAAGATTTCGACACCAAGCGGCGCAAAAATGTAACCACTGCAGAGAAGCATATTTCCGCAGCTTGGCGTCTTCGGCAGCCTCCGCCGCGGCTCCGGCCTTTGACATCGATCCAATGAGGTGAGAAGGAGCCAACGTATCGACACAAGTTACGTCTCATACGAGTACTCGACCACGCTCCCAGGGGATCAGCGTATAATTATGTAATATAATAATAATATATGCGTTGTATAATTCATAATTCATTTATTTATTGCATTTGTAGTGGCCCTCGATGTGGACTGTAAAGGAAACGATTCCTGATTCCTATGATTTCCTAATTTTCACTGGGGCACTACTATTAGGATAGGGTTCATGAAACTTGTACTACTACAACTACAAGAATGGCGCAAGCGACCCAAAGTGAGTCTTGGCCTCCGATGATAAGAGTCACGTGGATCTGTCTTGCGCCACCTCCTTCCATTGTTTGACGTGGAGTTCGCACAAGTCCCTTTCGAACTCATCCTTCCAGTGATACCTATGCCCCAAGTATGCTCGCCTTACAGCTCGATCTTGACTCGTTCTTTCAAGGTGGCCGAGTCAACGGAGTTTGTTCGCCTTTTTGAAACAATACTGAACACATTTATTTAAAAAAATCCCTATTTATATTCCAATTTCTAATGCCTATCTTATTTGTATACATAAGGAGCTAAACTTTCCCTAATCCTATTAGGGAGACTTCGGACAGACCCAAACAAGTCCAGATATGTCTGAAATTACCCCGTTTAATACCTAGTTACAATGATTCTACATTTTTAACAAATCTTAGCAATATTTTGCTCTTAATATTATTCCTATAGGATTCTAATTCAATTTTTATAAACTCTTAGAAAAAAATATTAAAAAATTATTTTAAATTTATAGAATATTTGAAGCGGAGCTCGGCATCCTCAATAGCATTGTTTTTAAATGTAACTGAATGACGAGACGAGCTGGTCGTTTGCCTGATGGTAAGCAATAAGCCAGCCTATAACAATTACAGCACCACCCAGAACTTTGTTTTTTTTTATAATTCATTTAATTTTATCACATATTTCAGGGTAGGTAGGAACATGAGCCTTGTAAAGGCGTTTGCAACTGAGTGCGTGTATTACAGGATCCCAGTGTGTTCTACCCTCTGTCCAGGTATTTCAAAGTGCAATTACGTCAAGCCGCGGACGCAGGCCCGCAACAACAAAATGGCGGCGCGTCCCCCGCAGTTTGTCACGGTGCGCGAACAAAAACACGGGTAGGTATAGGTAGAGAGCTATTGGAGAGGTTTCCATGCACCTACCGTAGTTTTATAAGGATAATCGGCATTTCCAAGAATTCATCGCGAAAATTCAAGGACATGTGACATCCACCAATCCCCACTGAGCCAGCGTGGTGGATTATGGCCCACACTCTCTCTATGAGAGAAGGCCCTTGTCCCAGCTGTAGGAACGAAATCGGCTGATGATGATTATGATGATGAAGCAAGCATTTGAGCGCAGTCTCA
Organism: Petrophora chlorosata; assembly: GCA_951640565.1. Classification (NCBI taxonomy): domain Eukaryota; kingdom Metazoa; phylum Arthropoda; class Insecta; order Lepidoptera; family Geometridae; genus Petrophora; species Petrophora chlorosata. The sequence continues at coordinate 14,134,629 of OX621207.1, read as the reverse complement.
CCTGATGGAAAGTGACGACGCGGTCTACGATGGATCATGCTTGCCTAGAAGATACCGATTCACTCTTGACTTGAAGACACATAAATTATAAGTTCAAAGTTAATAGGTAAGTTAAGTTGTCAGCCTCTGTGGTGTAGTGGTTGGGTAAGTTGGCTCAAATCTCTTACACCACTGAAGGTGCGGGTTTGATTCCCGCGGCGGGACAAATGTTTGTTGCACAGAAAATAAGCGCAAGCGTTTGTTTTGTGTCTGGGTGTTGTGGGACCATGGTCCTAGTAGTTCCTGGTTCCCTAGATACGGGAAATCTTAGTTAGCCAGGATCTATGGATGGGATCGTTAGGTGTATTTTTTATTTATTTATACTTTAGCACAAAACAGTTTTTACATGGAGGACTTAATGCTAGATAGCATTTTCTACCAGTCATCCAGGACGTGCAAGAAAAAATGGTTGCGTGATGCTAAATAAAATTACATATCTATAGTACGTAAAAACATATACTATTTATTTATTATTATTTATTAATACAGTTCTATCAAGTAACAAGATCTTTCATTATAACCCTAGCTATGCCGAAACTTGCTAATGCGTTCGTACATTTGGTTAATACGCCGCAGGGGTATATAAAAACAGGCCAGTGCGTAAACGACTTAATCTGCTGGGCGTTTTTATGGCTGCCGGTGAAGTCGGGTGGAAAGGCTCAAAAATGTTAGAAATATGGGCTCTCTCGTAGCTGTTGTGGTTGTGTGTAAGCCGCGGATATAACAAATGAGCCGCGTGTAAGGAGAATACAGAACTGAGAAAGGTATCTAGTAACTACATTATGACAGCGACTGTGCCGCAGAGATTGGGCAGGTGGGCTTATATTTCATTCACCACCGAGGTTGTTGGTTCGATTCCCGGTACAGAACAAATGTGCACAGAAAAAGCAACGCGGAAACAGAAGAACAGGCGAGATTTAAGAGCTAATTGTCTGAGACGAGCGCAGTGCGGTGCAGGATTTTGTAAAGAAAAGTTCCGGGTGGTGCTGTGACTGTTATGGACCGGCATGTTGCTTACCATCAGGCGAACGACCTGCTTGTCTCGTTACATAATTACAGAAAAAAGTGAAAATACACTCTTTTCATTTCCTCTGTTCATTCCCATAAAGTCATTTGTCATAAAGTTTTATACAGTTTATACATATCTCATCATAATTTAATGTAGTCATATTATTCAACGCACAAATTTGTTGTGGTCTTAATAATTATATGTTGCCCTATTTTGTACTTGTTATAAGCAATGAGTATAGTTTTTATAATTCATATTTTTTCGTGACGTAACGTTTTTAGACGTTATGGAAATAAATAGGGAATCGCAAAAACATACATAGGTACGACGACGAGCGAAGCGAGGAAGGAGTGTTATGTTAATAGTGCACCATACGTGCGAGCCGAGTGAGCGAAGCGAGCGTGCCGCGGCAGCGGCCGGCGATGCGCCAAAAGAAGAATAAATCATATTTATGTGCAACGACGAATTAAGCGAGGAATGCAGTTAAGTTAGTGTCTTATCACTAATTTAGGTTAGTACATACGAGTATAAATAAAAAGTCTTCTGTATGTCAGGCACTTTATATGAATAGTTACGACTTCCTAGGTTATGGGTTTCAAAAGTTATTAACACTGACATTAGGAGATGTAACAGTAGGGGTAGTGATGTTATGGATACTGACTATTAGCACAGAATACTATTAGTAATAAATAGTATCATAATGTAAAATTTTATGATTTTCAAAATTAGGTTTAAGGATGTTATGGGAATGAATAGGGAATCAATGCACTCCACTTCTTTGTGAAAAACTATAAAAATATTGGTTTCGTCTCCGAACAACATAACATAGCACCTATGTTGTTCGGAAAATGACATTGCTTCAGTTTCCGAACAATATACCACCCATATTGTTCGGAAACGAGAGCAATGTCATTTTACAAAACAGCGACAAACCAACGAGCCCATTTCTCAGCGGCATAAAATAAAACCTCGACCTCATCGTGCGTACAATATTAATATTCATATTTATGTTACTGCCGCCGCTTGTCGCGTTTACGGGATACCGGGAAACCGGGAAACAGGGATTAATTTGTGACATATTACGTGATTTAGAGGTCTGTGCTGGTTTACATGTTTTCAGGATTTATTTGTGGGTTAGGTTAACTTAGGTTTAACCCTTGATATAAAATGATTAATAAATATAGAAGGTAGTCTCTCTTTTTTATGGTACTCAGTGATAAGGCGAGAAAGTCGTTCGCCCGATGGTAAGCACCACGCCTGCCCATAACAATTGCAGTGCCACCCAGAACTTTTAATACCATAAAAAGCACTGCGTAGCACATTTCATATTATCTGCCTGCATAATTTTGTCCGAGCTTTGTTTAGATATTTTCATGGGTCTCTATTTTTAAACTTTTTTTTGTGTATCTGATCGACGAGACGAGCTGTTTGTTTGCCTGATAATAAGCAATACGCCACGCATTTACCTTATTTGTTTTTTTTTTTTACACTTAATAGTTCCATGTTTGACCACTATCTCGCCTGATGTGAAGCGATGATGTGGCCTAAGATGAAGCCCATAGATCTAGAGAGAGACGGCAGTTAAGCGGCTGCTCAGACCCGTCTCCCCGATGGTTCACCGAACATCATCCCGAAACACGACTAGGTCGCTTGACGGTATGGCTTTGTTTCTAATATACCTACTGAGACGGTCTAATAAGTTATATCACCACTAATGTACGTTATATTGCATTAAAGTTTTAAGTATTGAGTATTTAAGTAATTATGAAACAGTGTTAATAGTAAACACACAAACTAACAAATACATTTGAATCTTGCTATCTTATCATGAGTCGCACTAAAAACTTAAAGATAACGTAGCAACTGCAGCCAGTAAAGAAACGATACTACTACTAGGTATATATGTATAGTATTTTGTAGTAGCTATTGTAAAGAAGTGTGTGTGTGGTTTGCGATTAAATACATTTCCCGGTGAATGAAAGTTCCCGCTGTATACCGGGAAAGCTGCGGGCGGAGCTGAAATCGTAGCTAGCTTATTGCTAAGTCTTTCATACAGAGCGCATTGTATGAAGTTTGTATGAGACATGTGAAAGCTTGGGTCACGAATAACATAAGCTCTTTATCGACTTACTTTCTAAGGGTAGTCGCGCACTAGACTGAGTCCAAGATCACTAGATCGTCTAGCTAGTCGAACATGCACAATTCTTCGGATGTTATTCGAATTAAATTTTATTAATATAAAAGTTTATATTTTATGATGTCGCTGGTCTAAAGCTGCTTTATCTAGTTGACTGATTTAAGTATTACGTTTAACTCTTCAAACGCTAGCAATTACTGGTTGCATGAACTAGCTTAAACGCTAGGCTACTCGTTCAATTGAGTTGTTGCGTCTAGAAAAATATTAGATTCACCATCGTCAGCCTATATCAGTCCACTGCCGAATTTTGGCTTGTCTTTGCATCAATCATTACCAGCAACCCTACGTTATGTCGTTGCTCCATCTAGTGTACGTTTGCGAATTCGCGGTCTCCACTCTCAAAGTATGTACGCGTAGATAAGTCTATGCTCTAGAGTGTATTAAAACGTCTGTACTATGTGCCCAATGCGAAAGCGACGGTTGTCTTGGTCTCGGTCTTGGCCTATGAAGTGCACGACTACCTTACGCCACAGACGTTGCCAAGATGTTAAGACTTTTGTAAAGCTGCTGACCGTTCTGTACCAAACTTTAACCTTATTTCTTCTTTTTTAACCGACTTCAAAAAAGGAGGAGGTTCTCTGTTCGATTGTATTTTTTTTATGTTTGTTACCTCGGAACTCCGTCATTTATGAACCGATTTGAAAAATTATTTTTGCGTCGGGTTCAGTATAGCTACGAAGTGGTCCCATATAAATTTCATCGATATGTAACCTTGGACTTCGAAGATACATTAAAAACGGTTTTTGTTTTTTTCTAAAAATTAATTATTAGCTTTATATTTGAACAGGTACCTATGCAGATTTATGTAACGTATCATTGTGGTTTGCCTGATAATAAACGCGACTCCCACTTAAAACTGCGTGACTGAAAACTTTGATTTTGCCACGTTTTTATTACCTACATCACTTCTTGTTTTCCTGTTTGTCTGTCGTTCCGGGTGGAATCTTGTAACTCAAGTTTTGAGCACTTCCCGAGTAGCTATCCGGCTGAAACTTTCAGGGTAGCTCACAACTAGATGATAATGCATTCAAAATCCATTTATTAGAACGCAATGCCGACCTAACCTCAAAAGGCGCATAAAAACGTGGTTTTTAAATATATTTTTTTAATCTATCACTTTACCAGTGCTTCGGAAAACAACCGCTAGACAAGATAGCATCAAGAATGTCAGCAAGGATGTCATTTTTTCAAATCTTTTAAAATGTATAAATATATAATAAAGAACAATGAAAGTTTTCGTGAGTTTGATTCATTATAAATATTTAATAAAACGGCTAGGACTCACGTAGACCACTGGCTGTGTGGTCGCCGCGTAAACTCGCCCCTGAGGAAGAACATGGGACATGCTCGAAACCTAGGTCGACTAATTCGACAAACTACGTGAGTCCTAGTGGTCTTATTAAATATTTATAGAGAATAATGAAGTAAGGAAATGTCCCATAGTCATAGTATCAGTAACAGAAAAATATAAGTAATTTTTTTATTTTTTTTTCGAAATTTAGGTATACAAAGTAAACTACGCATCCCATAATTCATTTGTTTCTCATTAGGTAAGCACGAGGCCGCGGCGCCTCGGGAAATAACTTAATAAAGTTATTGTCCCTAGATAGCCTGATTTAGTAACAAGGTAGAGCCTAATGTGCCTTAATATAAATATATTTTAAGTGATTTATGATTTATTTTCCAAATTTACACAAATTCGCTATATACATATACGAAAACTCTTTATTGTATACCAATATAAAAAAAAAATAGTGATTTCAGATAAACCTTATAACTAGGATAGTACAATGGGCGGTCTTATAGCTTAGAGCGATCTCTTACAGACAACCTTTGGATGGACAGTATTGGAAGAAAAGGAATAGACGGTGGTGTACAATAATTCATAAATTAATAATACTATTAAACCATTAGATGCTTATATAAAAATGAATCCTAATAAATAAATATTATTATATAGACTATAAACTAATATATATTCTGTCGTATCGACCCAATGAGTAAGCGGCCTAATGATGCCGACGAGAGTTTTATTTCAATAAGTCAGAACCAGTTAGTTACTCGTTTTATTGTTCAATTGCATAAAAAAAGTGTCACGCCTGAAATCAAAAAGGTTACAGAGCCAGGGATAGGCGTAAAAGCGTGAACGATCGCAGCGCCCCCTGGGGACTAGGAGCGATAAACAACCGCTAGAGCGTGTTCCCATCGCGCGCCGGACAACTGATTGTGTTTGTTGTTTTGATTTTGGACATTTGGCTTTGTACGTAGTACTATTGTTTATTCTGTGGCTCTGTGACGTAGCGCAGGCCGTCGTTCAACGATCCCATGAGAATTGGGTAAACGGAGGCAATCTGTTGTCAAACAAATATCGTCTCTGACAACAAAACATAAAATATAGACATCGGACGCGCTCTGAAGGCGTTATTATATTTTAGGTATGAGTGTTTTTTTATGGAACTGAGTGATGATACGAGCAAGTCGTTCGCCTGATGGTGAGCGCCACGCGTGCCCATAGCATTTGCAGTACCACCTAGAACTTTTATAAAAAACACTGCGTAACACTGCATTGCACTCATTACCCCGAGACATAAGATATCAAGTCTCAAGGACCAGGACTCACAAAAATGCCCAAATCTCTTGATTTAGAGTTAGTTATAGAGTTTTTTCACTACGCTCAAGACATCAGTTCTCGAACAACATGTATGCACCGCAAAATATAGACTACGTTCTAACTCATACTAACTACGACAATAATTCAACAGCCCCCAGCCTTGTTTCAATCACCTCCCAACAGCGCCATCCGTTATCCTGCCTCAGAACTCCATGATGTATCGTCATGGGCCTTATTGCCATCGCAAGCGATACTAAGATAAAACTAGATTTTTTTTATTGAATTGTGTGATGATGCGAGCAAGTTGTTCGCCTGATGGCAAGCGCCACGCCTGCCAATAACAATTGCAGTGCCACCTAGAACGTTTAATTAAAAAAAAATGCCCTTCAAACCAGAACACAGGCTTGGGCACTACTTCTTGGCGGCAGAATACAAACTGGCAAAGCGGTGGTACCTACCCAGAAAGCCTCCTGCATACGAGAGACCTACCACGAGTAGGTCTCATTTGATAACTTTTCAATAAATGCTACGCTCGTGCCACCACCAGTGCGCAGTGGATTTGTTTCCAAAAACTACGTACTTTTATAACGGTTCGATAAAAAAGTTTATAAGTACGTATTAAGTATACAAGTATGTAGTATAAAGTATACAAGTAAGTATATATTTTCTAACAAAAAAAACCGACTTCAATAAAATTCTGATGTATCTTCGAAGTCTAAAGTTTGATATCGATGAAATTTATATAAGACCGCCTTGCAGCTAAACTGAACTCAACGCATAAATAATTTTCTAAATCAGTTTATAAATGACGGAGTTCAAACAAAAAAACAATCAAATTTAGAACCTCTTCCTTTTTTTAAAGTGGCATTAGGTATATATAATACCATTGAGGAATGACACTATAGACTCCTCGACAGCGTAACACTTTTGGAAAGCAATAGTTTTTTGACAGTAATTTTGGAGTGTTTACCATACCTATGAAAAATTCTCCCATTCGCTTGAATGAAAATATAACGTGTTCTGCGTTGCATTGCAGCCACTATAACTTCAGAAGTTCGTGGTTGGTCTGTAATAGGTAGGACATCTGTACTATTCTGTACCCCAGAGTGAAGAATAGGGAAATAGGGAATATGCATATGTTGTCGAAAAATCTAGAAATTACTTTTTATGATAGACTCCTGTAAACAGATCAAAAGGTGAAGGTCTCTTTTAGGTGGCCGAGTAATGAATACATTCTAGCGTGGCCACAGAATAATAGTATAGATTTCCTACCTTTTACAGACCAACTACCTACGACTTTCTGAAGCTATAGTGGCGGCGATACAACTCAGAGCTCGAATGACATTGCGGTAACTACATTTCCTTACGGTATGCTTCTTATGCAATCATTAATATTTTGTTGTTAACCAGGTTTTATCTAGGATTAAACCAGTCAGGTAAATAAAATAATCAAATAAAATATATGACACATTTATACAATATACATACATTAATTATTTCCATACAGGTAAAATTTACAATAGAAGAACTAGTATTTTGACATAATTTACAAGACTGCAGCACAACTGATACTTAGGATATAGGTAGATAGATAAACACAATGTTAAAAAAAAACACTTGAAGTATTCTAAATAGCATAGTGTCTCAGTTAAATGTCATACTGTCGGAGTAGATCCCAGACGTACTTATGAAAGTCAATTATTACATTGACCATACCACCGTATTGGATAGCACTAACTATACATAACTGTCAATTCACTACACTAACCCGAAACGGTTTGTCCTTTTGTGTCCTGAACAGCCTTGACGTTCACATGATGATGACGTCTACGTTCATGAACTCGTTCTCACTATGTGGCGTTAATTAGGATTAGAAATCCGAGATTCGTTGCTTACATTTTTATTGTAGGATTGTGATCCATCAATGGAATTGGATGATTGGCCATAGTAATCAACAGCAAGGACCTGTAAGATAAATTTATTACACAAAATAAGAACTTATTTACAACATATGTTCTTACATAAGAGGCGAATGCCTTTACTATTAAAACAATTCTACTCTCTTCTTACTAAACTTTAACTTTTTAATTTCAAATTAAATAAAAACTATAATCATTAACTACTTTTATTACCTATATCTTAATTAAATGGTTTAAGAATGCACAATTTTAATACATTTAACATTTTACACAAATATGCAATTTGTTACCCGACGTAATGGGAACTGAAATGTTTATACGATGGCCACACTGACACACGAAACTGGTCAATGTTGTTTTAACAAAATAACACCGAAAACTGAATATATCAAGCCAAATGCAGGTTCTAATTGTCGAACCCGATGTATAGTTACATCCACATAAATTATAGTTACCGAAAAACATCAATAAACACAAGAAAAACACAAACGTTTGAAAACTTAATCTTTCAGTACAATTTTCACTTCACTATGAATGGAACACCCGAATATTTTTTCACATTTAATTTTAAATTGTTTTTAGTACACATTCACAAAGATTCACTTAAAAATAACAAAAAATACCACAACACAAATTAAAAAACCACAAGCCGACCCTGCCGGGCCACTATTTTGACTTAACATGTCATGGCCAATGTTAAGAAAATGGGTTACGCGATAGAGACAATATGATAATAGTTATACCTCGTTCTTTATAAGAGCCTGTTGTATAGCGCTATCCTTTTTTAGGTCGGAAAACTTCGTAATTATCCCTCTATAGTGTAAGACCTCAATGTATAATACTTTATTACTCACCGACATTCGACAGAGAACAAAAGTCATTGACATAGCCCACAGAATTAGTCAGCTGAAATGGCAATGGGCCGGCCATATTAGCCGCAGAACCGATAACCGTTGGGGTAGACGTGTTCTAGAGTGGAAACCGCGAATTGACAAACGTGGTGTAGGACGCCTTCATGCTAGGTGAAGCGACGATCTTCGCAAGGTGGCTGGTAGCAGCTGGATGAGAGTAACCGGGGATCGTGCTCAGTGGCGTGCAATTGGAAAGGCCTATGTCCAACAGTGGACTGCAATAGGCTTATGATGATGATTACTCACCAGGAACTTAACACAAATTGTTGACACAACACCACACCACAATAACTACTAGCTCAATTAACACCAGATTTCATTAGCGCATGTGACAATAACACGTGGCTTGTCACGCTGCAAAACTGGCACAGTTCCATTATGCCAAATATGAGCCAATACTTCATTTCAATACGTCGTAGGGCTTCCTAATCTATTTTTGACAATCAGCTCAAGAAAACATAGTGCTAAGCTAAAGATTACAATTTATTTGATTATTCTTGGTAGATTCATGGGACAGACAAATTGGGCGGAGCGCGTCATATAAAAAACTATATTTTATTATTGAAATGACCTTTATTTGGTCTACTGGTGACCACACTTATGGAACTACGAGATTAATAATTCTTAATTACAATTATTTACTTCCTTCGATAACCTTAGTTAATGCGTGGGTGATATGGAAGCTTCGAGAACGATAAGTAGGTACTTAATCAGCAAATTGAAATGAATAACAAATCGACGCTTCTAGTACAATAAGTACAAAGTCACCAATTTTAATGTGAACAAAATCTTTACCGCTTTCTTACAGGTCAGCGAAATTTGATATCAAGCATAACATAGTTACAATGATTGGTACCACAGAATACTAAGGGACAGAAGCATCACTCCGCAAAGAAATTTAAACAAATAGCGACTCTTGCTATGACGCAATAAAATTCAATTCAGCTCGCGTAGCGCTGCATACCTACCAGTCATAATAACCTACAGAGCGCCTCTCTTTCTATCACATAGCTCTGACTATCTCTTCTGATGCGGCACGTGTAACGACGCGCGACCCGCCGTCTGTGTCCGGTTATGTACTTGTAGCTTCGTACCTACAGTGCGGAGTGCGCTAGGCCTGTTGGTACTCAAGAGAAATATGACGATATTTAGATATGACGCATTGAAACTTCAGAGTACATAACAGGGCTTACGGCAGGTATAACTACATAGACTTCTTTTTAAAAACAGGACCAAAATGTCCATTGCATAGCTTACAAATATTTTATAGCTTCGGCTTCGTTTCTACTGGAGACTGAGCTAAAGCTAGTACCTATGTTCCTGTAATGCTTACTCGGCTGGCTTAGCTCCAAAATCTAGTGCCGACATGTTGCCTGTCTGGACTTAAAAAGATAGAATACTGGAGACTAGCCTTACAAGAACGACCTACAAAGAAAATACAGCGCAACATTTTCTGTTTAAAAGTAAGGCTGTTAAAACGTAGTGATTAAAATTATTATTATATTTGGCTATTTAGCTGTAAATAACAACTACTGGACGTGATGTAATTTTTTTTAAGTTACGCTTACACGCTTTGGAGTGGTAGGCTTTGGCCATGGTTGTAATACCACCCACCGAACAAAGCCATGCCGTCAAGCGACCTAGTCGTGTTTCGGGATGATGTTCGGTGAACCATCGGGGAGACGGGTCTGAGCAGCCGCTCAACTGCTGTCTCTCTCTAGATCTATGTGCTCCATCTTAGGCCATATCATCGCTTCACATCAGGCGAGATGGTGGCCAAACATAGATTTATTAAGCGTAAAAAAAAGTTTAAGGCTTTGTTAATCTACCTACTCGTAATTTTTTGTAGCTAGAGATCTACAGGAATTATAAACGGAGATTGAAAATTTATGTATGGAACCTGGCGTGGTACTGATATACCTACCTATTTATATGTAGGTATAGGAGTATTTAGAATGTTTTCTAGGATTTTTTGTTGACCTATTTGTTCCCCTATCCATATTCAAGTTTCAATGTGCGACGCTATTTCGATAACAAACACAAAGTGGCGGTAGGCTAAAGTTTTCATACCCCTTTAAAAACCTTGCAGGAGAAGACTCAATGACAACGACCCATTACTGAATATCCGAATGTAAATTTATGTTGCGCAGTATGTTGTCTCTCTGAGTTTTATCATTTCCGTAATGAGCGCCGTCTAATCATTTTTTAAGAAATAAAAGTTCGTAGATCTTTTTTTCCATCTGGACGAGGACGACGTGGCAATAGACCTACAAGAGCTACAAGTTGATGCCTGGCAGGAACTTACACTGGCATCTGGATCGAACAAAGTGGCATTCTTTAGTATCGGAGGCCAAGACACACTTTGGATCGCTGCGCCAGTATAGATAGATAGATAGTTTTTTTCTTGGGAGTCATAGCGCCTGTTCGTTTAAAGATAGCAATATGAAATATTTGTAATTATCAGTTATGTCTGACTCCGCTGGTTTCCCAGAGATCCACGGACTAAAACCTTCTACCTCGGAACTAAACTGTTGCTATATCTTATGCAACATGATTACTGGTGGTAATTTTTACTGGTGGTAGGTTTCTCGTTTGTGAGAGGCCGTCTGGGTGGGTACCACTGCTTTGCCAGTTATTCAGCCGCCAAGCAGTAGAGCGCAAGCATTACTGTGTTCCAGTTTGAAGGGCATTGTAGCCAGCGAAATTACTGGGCATTATGAAACTCAACAGCTAATTGTCTCGGTGACAAGCGCAGTGCAGCGCCGCGCAGGATTTTGCAAAACAAAGTTCTGGGTGGTGCTGTTATTGTTATGGGCTGGCGTACTGCTTACCATCAGGCATACGACCAGCTTGTCTCGTCAGTCAGGTACATAAAAAAAATCATTATTACAATCTTTATTATAATATTATTCTATAACAAAAGATGTCATTACTTATATAGTAATTTAGTATATGAATAGAATATTAGGAAGTCAGTTGGCCTGAGTGTTTTTGTTATTTTAAAGATAACCCGGAATGGAAACTGATGACGGCTAAGGTCAGAAGTCTCTGCAATCTTTAATGAGGTCAGCAATAAAATTGTAGTGTAAAAAAACATAGCTGCAGAAGTCAGACTCCGTTTTCGGATTCCCATCACGCGGCATCCCCTGAGCTCCCAAGCGATATCGCTCAGGGTCGCTGTAATAGCGAACATAATCAGATCTGTGCCGGTGGGACACGAACCTTTATAAACTGCTTTGAATCGATTACAAGGCAACTTACTGTAAATAATTATTCTGTGGTGGTACTGTGTCTTTTGTATAATAGGAGATCGGACAACTTATCAGAAAGTATTTAAAATAACCATAATGTAGCTATGTAGCACTTGTATATATATCCGTAGAAAATAATATATTACTTAAATAAAGCCCTAAAGTACCTAAAACTATGTTTTATATATAAATATGATTATATGTTTCAAATATTGCCACGCAAAAGGTCACCTCAGAACGTGTGACGTCATATGAAAGCAAACGCAACGACTAGCTCCACGAAAGCAATCTTGCAAAGTGATTTATACGTTTTTATGAAGTTTAAGGACATGGACTTGTAGAAAAAAGAAATGTAAAGAAATCGCACTTGTGGGGTAAAATTAACTTTCATGATAATCGGCCAGTAAATATCATATTTTCGAACAACTTTATTGAAAAATATTTATTACTGAATTAATAAACTTGCAATTTTAATCTTTAAACCGCGTAGCATTTACCGCCCCTGACCACAAACCCATCAGGACAGTTGGTTAGGATTATATGTCTTTTTGCTATATCTCTTGATAGTTCTTGACTAGGGTTCGGAGTCTCTGCTGCCCTGGTCTTTATAATTATCGGGTTCTCTTCCCTCTTCATCCTCCAATGCGTATTAGCGTCTAGGTTCACTTTAAAATCAACATCTGATGCCACAGGACGCTCCCTAATATAACTTCCTTCGATACTCTTCGCGAATACAAAACAAAGCAACAAATACGTTAACATTATGTCTGGTGAAGCTCCGACTGAACAGTTGTAAAATCTGGTTGATAAATGACTAGCTCTGGTCATTATATATACTGCCGTGTTACGTGGAACTAACGTATCTTAACGCATAACAAGGCTTGACCGAATTTTTCAGGTTTGTTTTATATCTATGGGTGCCTAGGCTATTATAATTGTTTAATCTTGAACGGAAAAAAGATTTTGAAGAAAAATACACATTTTTAATTGTCTTATGTCTCAGAATATTCGGTTCGAGACTCAAGACACTCCTGTCAAAATCGCATCATAATAATTTTATTTACAAAATGCCATTTAAATAAGTTTTATTCTGTAGATTAATTTGATGGTTCATTCTATGACTAGAGACTTGTCTAGTCACTAGTAGACAATGATTTCTGATATTTAGTATATAAGTCTGTTTGATATGTATAAGATTTGATTATCATAGAATAATTTATTTATTTTATTTTTTTTATTTATTTATTTCAGGCAGTATTAATGTACAATACAGTAAAATTAACATAGGCCCATAGAATATATACCTTAGGTATAGACTAACATATATACAAAAATATAACGCTATAACTAAGTATTTTATACGCTACTACACAAAACATAAGGAATTATTGTTTTTGCCTACTTTCCCTATAACGGCGGTAGACTAATAATAAATATGAATCGATTGTTATTTAATGTTTAACATACGAATTTCGCAGTAAGTTGATGTTTGAAATCTCAGAATTTGATTTTATCCATGTACTCGTTAATAAAAATTAAATGCTGTTCGTTCGTAAGCGCATCACTGAGAACGGCTGGCCCAAATTGGTGAATTACTTAGTTATTATGATTCGAAAAAATAGAAAAATTGTCCGGAAAATTAGGAAATTAGAAAAAAACGGACGTTTTCAGCTTCGTTTGTAATGATTTTTTTCATAAATCTTCAATGGACAGACGCGGTAATTCTACAGATTTATTTTAAGTATTTATATTGCAAATTTAAATAATGATTACAATTTCAAGGTTTTAAGTTATAGTATAATAATAGGTAATGTCAACTTAAATTCGTATTAAAATGTAAATAATACGATTTGTAGAAAATACAATTTATATCATTGACTGGGTATTATGTCTTTTCTGATTAGAAATTAGTTTTGGATAACGGTATTATCGTTAGAACGAATGGCTAAGAGTATTTTGTTGTATACTATTGGCGGCATACACTTCCAATTTTGTGCTCTAGTTGACTTACATTCTTTTTTTCACCTGATCAGAAGTGACGATGTGGTCGAAGATGCACGCTTGCCCAGTAAATACTTGTTCACTCTTGATTTGAGCACACCCAGGTTGTATTCATGTAAAAATACCGACGACAACAAGGCATTCCATTCCTTTGACGTTCGCACTTAAAAGGATGATAGGAAACGTCTCATCATCATAGAATTTCTCTGATGGTAAGTAACGCATGCCTATAACATTTGCAATACATTATTTTGCGCAATTTGCACTTCTTTTAACATATCGGGCGGAGTCATTTAAATAGCAGGTACCATCCATTTTATCACTACTCATAATTATGTTTTACAAAAAACTCAGAGCAATTTGCAATTTTTGCCGTAATAGCGCGTTTTTGTAACTCTCATCGGGATTCGCAGTTTTTAATTATAACAAAATGTTGAATATTCAGCCTTTATGATTAAGAAATAAAACACTAGAAAGAAATCTGCGGAAGGAAATTCAGTTCATAATTTTAAATAAGTTCATAATAATTTTAATCAGTTTTGTGAAATTATTTCTTATATTCATCTATTTATTTACTTTTTCTAGTATAAAGTCGACATCATTTTATTCTCATAATAAAAAAAATCATTGCTTGTAATAGTACATTATGGTACTAGTGTGTAATGTTGGTGATTACAGCTGAGGCGCCATTGAGACCCGAGCCGTTAGGTGAGGGTTTTAAGAGAGCCGAGGACGGTAAGTTTTCTTTTATTACAGAGAAAACAAAATTTATATTTGAGTGAAAGTTTTATTTATTAAACACGTACGAGTTAAAATTATCTATTTAAATAAGAAGTTGCATGAAATGAGCAAGCAATAGGAACATTAATTTATTTGTTCTATTAAACACGATCATTTTTTGAATAAAAACTTTTAGAAGAACAAAGCACCTCAACCAATAAAATTAAAAAAAAAAACTATAACTCACTAGTGAGTTATAACAATGAAAAAGTCACAGTTTGATTATGGGTGTCATTCTGTGCCTAATTGCGGTGACCATAGAGCCACTTTATGAGCAAGTGTGTTGAAAAACATTTTATTGGACTTGTAGAAATTAAAAAGAAAATGTAAAGAAATCGCACTTGTGAGGTAAAATTAACTTTCATTTTTTATTTATCTTGTAATACATACCTACTTACATTTTCGAACGATTTTATTGAGAAATTTATCACTAAATCTATAAATCCACAATTTTAATCTTCATCGTAATCGTTTGGGAAGCAGAAGCCGCCCATTTTCATATACCCAGGAGGACAGCCCGTGTGAATTGAACCTGCTCCTTCTCTCTTCTCTCTTCTTGACAGTTTTTGACTAGGGTTCGGAGTCACTGCTGCTCTGGTCTCTCCCACGACAGTTACCGTGTTTTGCTCGTTCCCCTTCATCTTCGTCCTCCAATGTGTATTAGCATCTTGGTTCACTTTAATGTCGACTATTTCTGATACCACAGGATGCTCCCTAATATAACTTCCTTCGATACTCTTCGCGAATACAAAACAAAGCAACAAATACGTAAACATTTTGTCTGATGAAGCTCCGACTGAACAGTTGTAAAATCTGGCCAACAATGCGTCAAAACGAACTCTGGTGGTTACATTATAGTAATCAATGCTGGAGATAAGGATTGCGCAACCGAAATGAGAGCACTACGCGGGGTGAGAGTTTTTCTATGTCGATTCAATTCAATTGAATTACAAAGGTTTACACCAATTACATTAAATTATAGATTAAAAAGATACAATAGTCACAGAAAATAGTTTAAATTTAAAATTAATATGTCAAATTATAAAATTACGAATGTCGAGACTTCCCTTAACCGTTTTCAGTACTTATAATTTTTATTGAATAACTTGCTTTTGCCCGCGATTTCGTTCGCGTGGACCACAGCAAATGGTTTATGCTGCGGATTTTTGCCATTTTCCGGGATAAAATGTAAACCATAAAAGTTTCGGGTAGTTGATAAATTCCTTTTTAGCTTCTATCGGAGTAAGTCACCTCAAGGTTCCTTATTATATGTTCAGATAGACGAATTTCATGTTCTCCGAGTTTCTAGCGGCAGCTAAATTGTGTTTAGAAGAACCGCTTTAAGCGCTTCATCAGATTGACTTTCATTTAAACGACGAAGGCGCATTCTCTTCAGGTGCAATGACAACGAAGAGTGTTCTCCTCAAAAAAGGGTCCATTCGAGTTGCTTCCTTCTTTTCTTAGTGTATCAATACCAATAGATGACCATCTTGACCTTCTAGGAACCCACCTAAATGGAATCCAAAGCCATAGATGCTGCTAAAATATTGGTATTTTGTCCAAGGTCAGGCGGTACTACACTCCGGTTCAACTTTTGAACGTTGTCCAAGCACAGGTTCGTTCTTGTATGAAGTACCTTTGGTACGGGTCTGCCAAGTACCAGCTCAAGTCTTTAGAGTCGACCAGTGTCGCTTCTTTACGTAGTAATATTTAGTTTTCTTTGGTAAAAGGGTCCCGTTTTACCCTTTGTGTACGGAACCCTAAAAACGAGATAGGTTATTAAGAACTAGATAAGCGGATAAGCGAAGGGCGACAACGTAAGCCAGACTGCCACTTAACTAATAACTAAGCTTAACACAACGCAGACATCCGAGAATAAAATGGATGAAGGGAAAACTTCGAGAAAACACGTTTTCTACAAAAAATACTTAAGATGTATTGAGAAAACATTTTTTTTTGTGTATTTTTTTATGAGACGCGCAGGTCGTTTGCCCGATGGTAAGCAATACGCCAGCCCATAACAATAACAGCACCACCCAGAACTTTGATTTGCAAAATTTTGCGCGGCGCTGCACTGCGCTCGTCGCCCTGAAACAGCTGTTGAGTCTCATAATGCCGGAAGGTGGGCAATGGAACTTCTTGACAGATAATCGTTAACTATTACTGTTTGGACTCATTTTAATCTGCTCGCAGTTCCGATTACGAATTGGTTAAAAGCTTGTCTTGAAAAATATATTTTTCAACGAAATCTTGTTTTAATACAACCATCGCGTCGCGCCTCCCGTCTTAACAGCCAGTAATAGAGAATATGCATGTAATTTTTTCAAAACACGAATCGATTCATTATTGAATACTATTACTGAAAAAAAATATTAAAAAATTTTACTTCATCATTTGTCAATAACATAACTAAATGAAAATTTGAATCAATTTAAATCAACATTAACGCGCCATTTGCGTGTGACGTCAAAACGTGGGGACCTAGGATCTCCTCATTGGTCCATCTATTTATTTATTTATTTATACTTTAGCACAAAACAGTTTGTACATGGAGGACTTAATGCTAGATAGCATTTTCTACCAGTCATCCAGGACGTGCAAGAAAAAATGGTAGCGGTGCAGTAAAGTGTGTTATAGGAAATATTAAACCACATAAACTTAATATATACATAATAGGTATAGGCATATTATGCAATCTATGATAAGTATGTCAATAATTTACCAATAGGGCGGGCTCTATGTCAAAAATTGACCAATAAGCAGCACGGCGCGTGACGTCAGATAGTGGTTGCACGTACTCAAGCGTTTTGCGATTACGTTCCATTTCTCCAAAAATAAGAAAAATAAACATTAAAACTATAATAAACTACGCAATTAATAATAATTATTATATTGTTACTAAATGTTTACAGGAGTAGTCTATCGTTAAAAGTAATTTCCAGATTTTTCGACAACACATGCATATTCCCTATTATTTACTTACAATATTTTCGTTTGAACTTTTTGATCGCAGAATAAAGAAGACGTAAAGATTAGCATTAATGTCGCTACTAGCATATGAAGTAAATAAACAAATGTCATGGTTGTATTTATATTTGCTAAACATGTCTGAAAAACTATTGTTGACTGGAGTTGTTGGTGAAAAATGGCTGAACATAGTCATTTAAAAATCGGTGATTCTAAAATACTTAGAAAACGAAATACAATACTTTTAAACAGTGCCCTGGAACACATTAATGATTGCACACTACTGCTTGGCGGTAGAATATCTGGCAAAGGTTTGGTACTTCTTAAGGCAGACGCTTGCAGATAAGCTACTATGAAAAGGCCTACTATAAAAATATAAACCTATGGGATTCCCGGAAAAACAACAAATATCCTATTCTCGTGTCCCTTCGGTCAGCACCATAAGCACCTTCAGACAAGTTCGTTTGTCACTTACCTACCGTCGTACCTACTTATGCTCGGATTACATATAAATGTCGCAGGGATATGACAAAAACACAGATTTGGTCAATTCTCTAAGTGATATGACAAAATCACGGAGGATGTTAAAATAACAACACAATTTTACCATTTCCCTAAACAACATCTAGTGATTTGACAAATACCTGTCGCAGGGAAATTGAGGATACCAGGGATTTTACGAAATCCCTAGGGATACGACCTACAGTTTTGATAAATACGCTCCGCGTTTTTTAAAAACATTCTAGGGATAAGGGCGAGATGGACCACGTAGAAGTGGTTCTACATGATTATACCGTGATTTAGTGGTATTTTTGTAATTTCACGGAATCAGTTCTGGTATTTGCTCAAATCGCTAGATGTTGTTTAGGGAAATTATAAAATTGTGTTCAACATCCTCCGTAATTTTTCATCAATTGCTTGCGACATATACATATAGCATCGATGAATCAAACAAACAATAACTAAAAACAAAAAGCAGATACCCTGCACAAGTTTGCAGATATAATCAGATGTGTAGCCATGTGTCGCCATGTGTCACGGCGTCTGGAGCTCTGCCAGAACGTTAGCGCGGTATTGCTACATGATATAACAACGCTAACTTCCCTGGCGCTGGCGGAAATACTTGTACAACTGGTTTGTTACTTGAGACTTGTTATCAACCAATAAGTTTATGAAGTATGCACTTCTTACATACATAATCATATTAAAAAAAATAAGTCAGCTGACTTCAATGTATCTTCAAAGTCCAAGTTCAAATATCGATGAAATTTATATGGGAACACTACGTAGCTATACTGAACCCAACACTAAAAGAAATTTCCAAATCGGTTCATGAATGACGGAGTTCTGAGGTACCAAACATAAAAAAATTAAAAAAATCATACAATCGAATACTCAATACTCAATACTCAATACTTTATTGCAAACATATGTACACAAAAGTTCTTATTGTAGTGGTGAGATTACATATGACCCTGCTAGGGTATAGCAAATTATACATTATAATGGGAGTGGACCGATTTATTCTACGTCTTTGTCAGTTACTTATCATTTTATCATTTCATTCTTATTTTCATTAAAAAAGTCATTTAAATTATAATAACATTATTCTATCAGGAATTGTTTTAATTTTTTATTAAATTTTATATAATTTTCTTCTTCTTTTATTTCGTCAGGTAAATTATTATAAATTTTTACTGGCATTACATTCGGACCGGAACTATGTATGTTCAGTTTTGATATGGGTAATACTAATTTATGCTTAAACCTAGTTGCAAATCGCCGTGTTTGTTCTGCATGCTTTAAGAAAAACTGCGGATATTGTCTCACAAATTTACCTACTTCTAGTATATAGATTGATGGGTAAGTAAGTAGGGTTAAGATTTTATTTTTGACAAAATGTGGTTTACAGCTTTCCTGTTTTTTGATGTTAGCAAGTATCCGGATACATTTTTTTGGGCAATAAATGCATCTTGCATGTCAACACTATTACCCCAAAGTAGAATTCCGTACTTAAACCATGAGTGTGCGTATGCATAGTATGCTGACAGGGCAGTTTTAAGGTCAGTTGCCCTCCTAAGTTCTCTTAATGCATAAGCGAAGCTTGAAAGTTTTGTTTTGATTTTTTGGACATGGGTTTTCCAGTTAATATTTGTTTCTATTTCTATACCTAGCAAAGTAAACGAATAAGAACGAGTAAGAATAGAGAACCTTCTCCTTATTTGAAGTCGGTTAAAAAAACAAAACTTTTGAGTTTTAGTTTAGAGCTACAGTGAACCGTAGTATAAATAGTAAGTGCTACTTGTAAAGAACACCTTGAACATACTGTCTTCGCTAATAGAGACAATAAGAAAAGTGTTGATGGACATATTCTTAGTTTGACTCTACTTATAGTTTTAGTCAAATTGAAATTGAAATGATTAGTCTTATTAGGCTAGATTGTAATTCCTATGGCGGGTCTTTATTGGAGCCAAGTCATTACATAAAAAAAACACCAAATCAGCCTGTCGAAGGAGATTTCAAAAATCTATTTTTCTTATGGTACTGAATAAATGAGATTAGCAAGTCGCCTGATGGAAAGCGCCACACAGCAATGTTTGCGCACTATTACTTGGCGGCAGAATAACTGGCAAAGCAGTGATATCTGCCCAGACGGCCTCCCGCATACGAGAGACTTACCGAACCAGAACACAGTAGTTCGCAACCATTACTGTGTTCCGGTTGGAAGGGCATTGCAGCCAGCGAAATTACTGGGTATACCTGAAACTGCTTACTGGGTATATCTGAAGCTAACTTACGATATTGCTTTATATTGCGTATTATCTGTCTTACATATAACCTTACACTCCTATAAGTAATAGTATTCTTTGATATAGATAGAAAATATTTGACCCCTGAAGGAGGTCACAGAAAATAAATTCAAATAGGGGATTACAAATAATCGAAAAAAAATCTAAAATGTAGTTAGGACGAATGTTTGTCGAATTCAAAAAATCATTCAATCAATATTTTTGTAAAATAATAATAATTTATATTTTTAAATCAATAAATAAAATCTAATAATTCTGGTATTTTTTTATCTGTTCCGAAACATCAACACAGTGCTTGACGTCATGTCAAAGTAAATACCGACTGCGAAGCTTGTGTTTATTTTATATTTTTGCATTGTATCTATATCAAAACGATATGTTTTTCATGCTATGACGACCCTAGTCTTTAAAATTCACAAAAACGTTTTAATCTCTTTACAAATTTGCTTTCGTAGAGCTTGTCGATGGCCAGCGTGTGACGTCATACGTGACCTTTCGCGCGGCAGTATTTAAAACATAACATTTAAACATAATTTTAGGTACTTTTAGGACTTTATTTAATTAAAATATTATTTTTTCTAGAAGAGTTATAAAAGTACCTAAATTATATATATATATATATATCGGATAACTTTTCAGAAAGTGTTTAAAATTAACCATAATGTATATATAATATATATATATATATATATATATATATATATATATATATATATATATATGTATATATATATATCCTATTGCGTGTGAAAATATTCTAATAAAAAAGCATACTATACCGTTAGTAATTACATAGAAGACAAAGATGCATGGAACATTCCGCTTCTGCCAAGTAGCCAACTGGCACATAAGAAACATAATATTGTCAAAAACAAACACAACATATAGAAACAAAAGTTCTAAAAAAAGTCTCTCAATTTCTTGCCGTATCTTCTCAGTAGTGGTTCTATTACCGACTCGGTGGTAGTCATTGTAATAATTTTTAATAATTTTGAACTTTTGAAGCCTAATTAATTTGAATCAGCAGACAGCGTCTGTGGTGTAGTGGTTGGGCAGGTGGGCTTGAATCTCATACACCACTGAGGTTACGGGTTCGATTCCCGCGACGAGACAAATGTTTGTGCATAGAACAAAAAGCGCAAGCATTTGTTTCGTGTCTGGGTGTCTTGGGACCATGGTCCTCATAGTTCCTGGTTCCCTAGATACAGGGAATCCTAGTTAGGAGCCAGAATCTATATATGTGATCGTTGGGCGTATTTATTCTAATAATAAAAAACATTTTTGTAAATATCAAAGACAAAGTAATTAACATTTTCAGTGAATAAACCAATTCACGTTTAGAGAACAAAGTCCCCGGCTCGTTACAGCAGTTTCGTTGATCTGACTCAGGTAATGAGATTCCTCGAATACGGGTTAATACTCACCGAGACTTAGATAAGATAAGATAAGAGAGATAAGATAATAAATTATTTATTACAACTACTTAAGAAACAATAGATACACAGCTTCTTCTAGTACTTAGTATCTAATAATTAATAACCATAATTAAGCAATGTACGTACAGTCAGAGTGCAAACGGAGTAAATTCAGCATGTGCAATTTACACATACACTGGTGGTAGGTTTCTCGTATGCGAGAGGCCGTCTGGGTGGGTACCACCGCTTTGCCAGTTATTCAGCCGCCAAGCAGTAGTGCGCAAGCATTACTGTGTTCCGGTTTGAAGGGCATTGTAGCCAGCGAAATTACTGGGCATTATGAGACTCAACAGCTAATTGTCTCAGGGTGACGAGCGCAGTGCAGTGCCGCGCAGGATTTTGCAAAACAAAATTCTGGGTCTACAATACCCTTCAAACTGGAACACAGTAGTACTGCTTGGCGGCAGAATAATCGGCAAAGCTGTGGTACCTACTGGTGGTAGGTTTCTCGTATGCGAGTGGCCGTCTGGGTGGGTACCACCGCTTGGCCAGGTATTCAGCCACCAGGCAGTAATTGATGTGTTCCGGCTTGAAGGGCATTGTAGCCAGCGAAATTACTGGGCACTGGCTGTAGTTTACGATTATCTGTCAAGGAAATCCATTGCCCATCTTCCGTCTCCATCATCAGATCAGCTGGCTGTCACCATAATATTGCATTGTCATCAAATTTTGACAAATGTGCAAAATATCAACCCCGTAGGATCAGAGGAAATGGTTCTGATTTAACTTACAAGATTTGACCCAAATAAAAATGGCTAAGTTAATAAAAAGCTTGTAAAAAGGAGGAGTTTCTCAATTTAATTGTTTTTTTTTTAGTTTTTACCTCAGAACTTCGTCATCTATAAACTGATTTCGAAACATAATTTGTGTTAGGTTCAGTATAGCTTCAATATAGTCCCGTATACATTTCAAAAATCAAAATCAATCATAATTTATTACATACAGGTTTCAGGTTAATTTATAAGCTTTAGTATTCAGCCTGCAAGCAATCGTGCAAATATTCAGCATTTAATATTATTTCTATGGCAAAAATCAATAAATTCCCTAACTTCCCTAATTTTTTAACCGACTTCATAAAAGGAGAAGGTTCTCTATTCGATTGTATTTCTTTTATTTATTTTTATTTTTGTTACTTTAGAACTCCGTCATTCATGAACCGATTTGGAAAATTCTTTTTGCGTTGGGTCCGGTATAGCTACGAAGTGGTCCCAATAAATTTCATCGATATTTGACCTTGGACTTCGAAGATACATTGAAGTCGGTTTTTTTGTTTGATAAAACGTATACTTGTTCAATGTTCGTTCATATACATTTTATAATATAAAATGTATACTTGTCTGTTGGTTTTGTCTACCAAGTATACAGTTCTATTATTTTGTCTAACAGACCGAGTGTGTTTTGACTGCAAGTCAGGTAATGATGCCTCATTATATTAAAGCAGAGTTTGGAGGGATTAATCGTTTACCCTCCCTTCTGTTTACTTTACGACGACTTTAAAATGTACATCAAAACATCTTTACGATTGTTTCTGGTTGTAAATTGTCTGTAGCTTGTATTTTTTTATGGAACTGAGTGATGAGACGAGCAAATCGTTCGCCTTATGGTAAGCGCCACGCCTGCCTATAATAATTGCAGTGCCACCAGAATTTTAAATACCATAAAAAGCACTGCGTAGAACTGCATTGTGCTCATCACCCTTATGCCCCTTTTGCAGTCTACGCAGCTATACATTCTACGAAGATATGTACTCTTCATAGCTACGCACTCTATGCAGCTATGTATTCTACGTAGCTATGCACTCTTCATAGCTACGCACTCTACGCAGTCTACGCAGCTATTAATTCTACGCTGATATGCACTCTTCGCATTTACGCAGTCTACGCAGCTATGCATTCTACGCAGATATTATTATGTACACTTCATAGCTACGCATTCTATGCAGCTACGCACTCTTCACAGCTATGCATTCTACGCAGCTATGCACTCTACGCAGCTACGCACTCAACGCAGCTATGCATTCTACGCAGCTAAGCACTCCTCATAGCTACGCACTCTACGCATCTATGCAGTCTACACAGCTATGCATTCTTTGCAGATATTATTAGGTACTCTTCATAGCTACGCAATCTACACAGCTATGCATTCTATGCAGATACGCACTATACACAGCTACGCACTCTACGCAGCTACGCATTCTACGCAGTTTACGCAGCTATGCATTCTACGCAGATACGCACTCTTCACAGCTACGCACTTTACGCAGCTACGCAGTCTACACTGTCTACGCAGTTATGTATTCTACGCAGATACGTAGTCTTTGCAATTTTGAACGCTAAGTAGTTTGCTCTGCTTTAATACTTAGGTAGGTAAGATCGTCCTACTAATATGGTCCTGCAAATTGACATAGGCAGCTTTCATCCCTGAAAACTGCGGGTTATAGTAGTGTGCTAGTTCATAGTATTAGTACGTAGTAATATTTAGTTTTCTTTGGTATTAGTAGGATGCGAGAGTTTCTGATGGATAGATGTTTGTGATTCAATCACGCAATAATTAATTTATACAAAAAAAACCGACTTCAATGTATCTTCGAAGTCCAAGGTCAAATATCGATGAAATTTATATTTTTTCGTAGCTATACTGAACCCAATGCAAAAAGAATTTCCCAAATCGTTTCATAAATGACGGAGTCCTGAGGTAACATATATAAAAAAATATACAATCGAACAGAGAACCTTCTCCTTTTTTAAGTCGGTTAAAAACTACTAAACGGGTTTCTATGTTAGGTCCGAGAAAAGGACAAAACTACATTTTATCCCGAGGAATACCTAGGGTGAAACCGCGGGGTGCTTATTATACGTAGGTACACTGGACTGTAGTGGCATAAATGTATCTGACTTGTACTGTACTGGGTTTGAAAGCCAGTGTAACACATACTGGCCAATAAACCTCTAGTTTCTAGAAAACCGTATATATTTTCCATGTTATCTTCATTATTTCTTATCGCCTATCTAGTACCCACAAGGGCCGTAATCCTCGCCACCAATTTATAATATCCCGTAAAGTTCCAACCTCGGCCATGTCGTAACTCAGGGCATAGATTTTACAGCATAATAAACATCACAGTGCAACAGTGGATTTGTGGGCGAAATCAGGACTTGACTTCAGAAGGTACTCTACACGTTTTTTTTAAGGAAATGTTTTTAGGGTTCCGTACCCAAAGGGTAAAACGGGACTCTATTACTAAGACTCCGCTGTCCGTCCGTCTGTCTATCTGTCCGTCTGTCACCAGGCTGTATCTCATGAACCGTGATAGTGAGACAGTTGATATTTTTACAGATGATGTATTTCTGTTGCCGCTACAACAACAAATACTAAGAAACAATTTTTTTTTGCCGTTTTTATAGATAATGGTAAGGAAAAATACGGGATGAACATGAATTAATATTATATTTTTTTCGAATCCCTCCTTCATCCCCGTTCTTTTGACTTTTGACTTTAGTGTGCAAGGATCACTGTGTTCCGGCTTGAAGGGCATTAAAACCAGCGAAATGACAGGGCTTGTGAGACTTAATATCTAATGTCTTGGGGTGATGAGCGCAATGCGGTGCTAGTAGTTTTTACGGTATTTAAAGTTCTGGGTGGCACTGTAATTATGGGCAGGCGTGACGCTTACCATCAGGCAAGCAACTTGCTCCTATCAGTACTCAGTACCATAAAATAAAATAGGATTTTAATAGGTCATGTTTAATTAAGTATCTTGGCATCACTTCAGTTCATTGTATCATATTTTTATTGCTATCGGAATATTGTAACTATTTCAGACAGTCAATAAAAACCTGACTGAATCTAACATCTAAACAACAAAATAAGGTTCAATATTCAATATTGCTCAACATTTCTTATGATATCATAGACAATTAGCGGAGAAAGAATAACACCGGAAGTTCGGTCCGCTGGCCGCCGGAACCGGAAACAAGATAGCGAAAATGGCGGTCGACGCGCTAGAATACTCAAGAACAAAAACGGTAGTGTGGGCGAATGAGCTAGCTTTATGTGAGGGAAAACTGGGAATAACGCGTTTACATATAACAAACAGTCGTATATAAAACAAAGACTGTAAATATTCTGTAAATAAGTACTGGTGCAGGGCCGAGTCGGGATTCGAACCCAGGTGCGTCGGATCGAAAGACGCACGAGTTCCCGCTGAGCCACACTCGCTCTTAAATTAATTTACGATTCATAGATACGTCTGCCGCATAGGAGAGGTTATTGAAGGTAAATGGTCTACGTGCACAAGGGCCCTATGCGAGCGTTGTTCTCGCCCAGTTCGTGAGGGCTCCGAAAGGGGCCACTTTTGGCACAGGTGGGCCACTTTGGCATTACTGGAGAAGTTGGGCCGTTCGACCCAGTTTTAGCTTGTTACATTTGAATTGCTTGTGTGGTGTGAGTATGCAGTGAATAATGTACTCTAAAATTTTACTCGTGGTAGGTCTCTCGTATGCGAGAGGCCGTCTGGGTAGGTACCACAGCTATGCTAGTTATTCTACCACTAAGCAGTAGTGCGCAAGCATTTATGTGTTCCAGTTTGAAGGTTATTGTAGCCAGCAAAACTACTGTTTTTTGAAGCTATTGCATAGCTTCTATCGCGGGCCTTGAGCGTGGAGACCGAATCCAGAAATTTCGTAACGAAAATAACCTAACACCCGCCACTCCGAATGCTATGCAATAGCTTTACCGCGGCAGTCTCCGAGTGCCACATGTCTTTTTTTTTACTATTTATTGGCTTGCGTTTGACTGCTATCTCACCTGTCGTTAAGTGACGATGCGGTCGAAGATGTAGCACGCTCACCTTGAAGAAACCTGTTCACTCTTGTCTTAAAGACACCCAGATTATAGCTATCAGGAAACACAGATGCCGGCAGAGAGTTTCACTCCTTGACCGTTCGCATTAAGAAGGTCGAAGCAAAGCGCTTGGTGCGAGCAGGAGGGATATGACACTTAATATCTCATGTTTCGGAGTGATGACACATATGAAATAAAACTTATCTAGTGTTATTCAATTGGCGGTTTTATCGTTTGAATAAATTCATAACAGACAACAATACAAAATATAAAACTCTTTATTGTATACCAATAACATAACTATTAATGATAAACCTTATAACTAGGGTAGTACAATGGGCGGTCTTACCGCGAGTCTTAGAGCGAACTCTTCCGGACAACCTTTGGAAGGACAGTATCGAAAGAAAAAGAGTAGACGGTGTTGTACAATAATTCATAAAAAATAATTAATATAAAAAAAAACAAAAACCGACTTCAATGTATCTTCGAAGTCCAAAGTCACATATCGATGAAATTTATATGGGACCACTTCGTAGCTATACTGAACCCAACGCAAAAAGAATTTTCCAAATCGGTTCACAAATGACGGAGTTCTGAGGTACCAAACATAAATAAAATAAAAAAATACAACCGAATAGAGAACCTCCTCCTTTTTCGAAGTCGGTTAATAAAGAGGCAGACAACTTGCATGCTACGTAATTCAAATTGATGTATATTTTTATTACTTTTTTGTCTTTATTTGCTGTTCAATAAAGTGATATTATATTGTATTATATGTTAGCTCTACACTAGGTTTCTATAAAACTAGAAGGGCCGCGTCCAACTACGGTACGTCACAAATACAAGGTGCATTAATGAATTTCTCCCGTAACAGGTATCGAATCCGCACCCTCTACTACGACTCTACTTGCCAAATCTGTTCAACAGAGGCTGTTAGGTAAATTTACTTCAATTTATCCCGACACGGCCTTGACATCCTTTCTATGGTAGAGATTTTCCTTGTTCGATAAGATGTGTGAAGACACGCGCTAAATTGACTTTGATTTATCTTCTCTGTATAAATATACCTACATCCTTACTATCCTTATCCTTACTATCCTTATCCGTACTAATATTATAAACGCGAAAGTTTGTAAGAATGGATGTACCTTTGTTACTCTTTCACGTAAAACCGATTTTGATAAAATTTGGTATGTAGGTACTTTAGGACTTGGAATAGCACATAGGCTACTTTTTATCCCGGGAAACTGCGGGTGAAACCGCGGGGCGCAGCTAGTATATTATAAACGCAAAAGTTTGTATGTATTTATGGATCTTTGTTACTCTTTCACGCAAAAACTGCCAAACCGATTTTGATGAAATTTGGTATGTAGGTACTTTAGGACGTGGAATAGCACATAGGCTTTTTATTCCGGGAAACTGCGGGTGGAACCGCGGAGCACAGCTAGTATGATGTAGTATAGCGCTAGCGTAGCTCGCCTAGTCGTTAGTAACAGGTAATGTTCGCAGCGGTCACAACTTGGATGGGAGACCGTTTGTGTTGAGCCGTCGGTCCCGTTTGTTGTCTTAGTACAAAAGTCGTTAGGCCATGTCGGAGACCTTCCCGTGGTCTAAAAACTCCGACACTAGGGTCGACCACACGAGAAGAAGAAGAAAAAAAGAAGAACAAGATTATTTAGTTGTACAATAAAGTTGGGAAGTTGTAAGAGGTAAGGTTGATTCGTACGCGTCCGTCAACTATGTACAATGTTACACTTAATATCAGATGTTGCGGGGTGATGAGCGCAAAGCAGTCCTACGCAATGCTTTTTTTGGTATTAAAGTTTTGGGTGGCACTGCATTGTTGTGGGCAGGCGTTGCGCTTACCATCAGTTGAATGACTTGCAAGTGTCATCACTCAGTTCCATAAAAAAAATGTTTATTAAATTGCTGGAAGAAATCGCTCTAAGCGATAAGGCCACCCTTTATAGAATATAATAGAAATACTCCTTATTGTATACGACATATTTATTGACTATTTTTTTTAATCTATATTTTTTGAATAGGAGTTAGAATTTATGGACTTATAAGTGGAAACTTTTTATTAGCCATAAGTATTTATTATATTTCCCGCGGTTTACTATGCTTATTTAGACTAAAGCAGTTTTTTTCAAAATCAAAGTCATTATCGTTATCGTTATCTAATTTATCAAATTTTTTGTGGGCGGGAATTGCTCCCTCCTAAGCCATAACCGCTTCGCAGAAAGAGACCACCGCCTGCCATCATCTCTCGCTGCCGAGCATAGCGTTCACCACGCTCGGCAGAGAAAGATCCCGCCCTATCACCGCTGAAAGCGTGGCACACACCTCCATCGTGTAGAGAGCCGTATCCTCCGGCGCCCCCATTCCCAGCACATTCGTGGGGGTCGCCTCCCGTCTTGCGATCTGGTGCAGGTACTTTCAGAAACAACCGTGTCCGGAAAGTATCTGCACCAGTCTGAAGGTCAGTGACCCTTATCGCCGCTAATCTAATCTAATAAACCACTACCAGAGGGCAACGCTCCTAAAATGCTGCAGTATTGCCACGTTGAATGGCAATGCTTATTGGTTTACCTACAGCAGTGGTTCCCAAACTTATTTTGTCTACTGCCCACTTTGAGAATAAATATTTTTTTAGCGCCCCCATTTTTTTTACCTATTTAAAAACCACTATAACTTCAAATTAAATTAATTAATTATTGTGACCTATATATGTATATTATGTATATTAACGCAGAATTCTAAACGAAACTTTTACTATAACCCGCAACTTGAAACCTGAGCGCAGTAGGTAACATACAACGGCGCTTAGGTCTCAAGTTAACTCTTACGGGCTCCACCTGCCAATAAGAATGATTATTGAAACGCAACTTTATAGTATTAAAACAGAGTATCTTTTATTAAAAATATAACTAAAATAATCAATCCTTATATAAAAACTAGTATTTCGCCGCGTGCGCGAGCTGCTAAAGCAGCTCGCGTGGGGGGGTGGCTGCTGTTTTTTTTTAAAAGCTTCCTATCGATTACGGTTTTAAAGTTTTGTTTACCCATTTTGTTTTGAAATCAAACTTTTGTATGGCGGCCATCTTGGAAAAAAGCTGGATTTCAAGTGATTGTGTGGCGTGCGCGAGCTGCTAAAGCAGCTCGCGTGGGGGGGGGTGTTGCTATTTTTATAAAAGCTCCCTATCGATTACGGTTCTAAAGTTATTTAAGTTCAGTTGTTCTGAAAAAAAGACTTTTGTATGGCGGCTTTCTTGGAAAATGGCGGAATCCAAGTGATTTTGTGGCGTGCGCGAGCTGCTAAAGCAGCTCGCGTGGGGGGTGTTGCTTTTTTTTTTAATAGACGCTTCCTATCGACCACGCTTCAAAAGTTTTGTTTGGCTTATTTTTCCGGAAAAAAAACTTTTGTATGGCAGCCATCTTGAAAAATGGCGGAATCCAAAATTTTTTTCATAATCGTAATCTACGACCCAGAAAACCCCCGGATGCAAAATTTCAGTCGGATCGGAGCAACTTTCAAAATGGCCGCCATTTTTTTTTCTTTTTTTTTAATTTTTCCAACTTTTTCAAATTTCCCCCATCGCCCTCTATGACATTTGGTCGAGCACCCTATACCTATCTCTAACCATTCAAAAGTTATTTACATTTTTATTTTGTATGGCGGCCATGTTTTTTTGTATGGCGTCCATCTTTTTTTTCAAATTTTTAAAATTGGCCCAAGGTTTGGGGCATATTTAGTTCAAGCGGTACCCCCATCCGATTTATAGTTTCCGAGATCCCCTGAGCAGTTCCATCGAGGAAACCAGTTTTTGGTGATATCGGATTTTTCTGGTTGGTTTCAAAACACCCTCCATCCAACGGTACCATACACTCCCCCCCACCATAACGGCAAGTGGGAGATCAATTCTGTCAATATGTCAGTCAGTGATGGTAATCCACTTTTATATTATACTAGTATTTCGCCGCGTGCGCGAGCTGCTAAAGCAGCTCGCGTGGGGGGGTGGCTGCTGTTTTTTTTTAAAAGCTTTCTATCGATTACGGTTCTAAAGTTTTGTTTTCCCTTTTTGTTCTGAAAACAAACTTTTGTATGGCGGCCATCTTGAAAAAAAGCTGGATTTCAAGTGATTGTGTGGCGTGCGCGAGCTGCTAAAGCAGCTCTCGTGGGGGGGTGTTTTGCTTTTTAATAAAAGCTCCCTATCGATTACGGTTCTAAAGTTACTTAAGTTCAGTTGTTCTGAAAAAACGACTTTTGTATGGCGGCCATCTTGAAAAATGGTGGAATCCAAGTAATTTTGTGGCGTGCGCGAGCTGCTAAAGCAGCTCGCGTGGAGAGGTGTTGCTATTATTTTATAGACGCTTCCTATCGACTACGGTTCAAAAGTTTTGTTTGGCTTATTTTTCCGGTAAAAAAACTTTTGTATGGCAGCCATATTGAAAAATGGCGAAATCCAAAATTTTTTTTCATAATCGTAAACTACGACCCAGAAAACCCCCCGATGCAAAATTTCAGTCGGATCGGAGCAACTTTCAAAATGGCCGCCATTTTTTTTTCTTTTTTTTTAATTCTTCCTACTTTTCCAAATTTCCCCCATCGCCCTCTATGACATTTGGTCGAGCACCCTATACCTATCTCTAACCATTCAAAAGTTATTTACATTTTAATTTTGTATGGCGGCCATGTTTTTTTGTATGGCGGCCATCTTTTTTTTCAAATTTTCAAAAATGGCCCAGGTTTTGGGTCATATTTAGTTCAAGCGGTACCCCCATCCGATTTATAGTTTTTGAGATCCCCTGAGCAGTTCCATCAAGGAAACCACTTTCTGGTGATTTCGGATTTTTCTGGTTGGTTTCAAAACACCCTCTATCCAACGGTACCAAACACTCCCCCCCACCATATCGGCAAGTACCACTTCTATTTCTGTCAATTGTCAGTGATGGTAGACCACTTTTATATAATATAATTAAAATTAAAATTAAAATTAAAATTAAAATTAAAATTAAAATTAAAATTAAAATTAAAATTAAAATTAAAACTAATGTGAAGGATGAATCTGATGCTGTTTAATAAGTTTGTTGATATCAGGTTCCAATTTACTCAAGAACAGTCGTTCTGTAACAAGCAAACGATTTCTCTTTTTAGTAAGCAGTGTTGTCACAGCACTAAATCCACGTTCACACAAATATGACGATGGGAATGCTATCAACAATCGTTGAACGATTGACCACAATCCAGGGTACAATTGCGGGATCGGTTTTTGTAGCCAAAATTCTTGGTAACCATTTTTGAACTTGATTTTTATTTCCTCGTTTGTTGTCAATTCTATAAGTTCTTCTTCCAGCTGAGGTGACATTGCTGTGTTGACATTTGAAAACGGATCCAACACCCAGTCTGGTATTTCCAAGTTCAAAATGTCCTGGTATCGTTCGGTGAAGTCAATGTGGAGGTTTTCCAAATGTTGGCAGTAGGCAAACAATTCGTCGTTACTGCATGATACTAATAAATTTGGAAAATTGTGAAACTCACGTCTGCCCAGATTCTTTTTGTGTAGAAGCAGTTTGGCTGCGAAAGCAGCAACGACGTTTTTTGTTTTAATTAAATTTAGTTTATCGCCTTGCAGTTGGAGATTCATGTCGTTGAACAATTTATACAGGTCTGTCATGTAAGCTATATCATTCTTTGATGTTATGAGCTTGTCGTGCAATTCTGTATCTTTAGTTTCCAAGAACTCTATAACAGAGTCAAACAGGTTGTGAAATCGAGTCAGACAATTGCCTCTTGATAGCCAACGAACTTCAGTATGAAACAACAAACGGTTGAAATCCTCGTCATTAGTAACACAAAGCTGATGAAATAATCTATCATTCAAAGAGCTGTTGCGGATTGTATTGACTGCTTTGATGACTATGTCAACATGTACATATTGTACATGTTGACATAGTTATTACTTCATTTATTGCTGGCAATATTAACTCTTCTCCGATGTTATGTGGTTTGCCTTTTTGAGCAATTAACAAAGAGATATTGTACGAAGCTCGAAGTCCGTCGTCATCTTGCTTAGCAGCCGCCGAAAATAGTTTTGCTACATTTGGCTGAGTATTATGCTTCTTCTCTAGGTCTTGAAAATATGCTACATTCTTGTCTTTCTTATCTGCATGCATTTTATTCAAATGATCTTGCAGCCTTGAAGGCTTCATTGCTTCATTCGAAAATGTTTTTAGACATAGAAGACACAAAGGCGACGATGGGTTTGTGGGATTTTCAATAAATCCGAATTTAATATATTCCGCACAGTATTGCCGTCTCTTCTTTTTTACTTCCGACATTGTTTTGCTTGAGAAATACGTTCAACTTCGCGAGTAGTGTAGAGGAGGCGTAAGTACTGCTCATCTATTGCGCGCGAGACCACAAATGAAAATAAAATAAATATTACATTGTTTATATAGGAATGCTTAAGCAGCACGCACCGACAGGAATAAAACAAACATGCATAAACTCGTTTATCTCATTCGACGCTCAATCGTACTCAACAAGTCCGAACAAGTATTCAATGAACCAGCCGACTGATACAGGAATGCACAATTCGGGTTATTTAACAAAAACTTGTTAAAACATGATAGATATCTACGAGTACTAATAACTATTAAAATGCGAAAGTGTGTCTGTTGCCTTTTTATTTGTTTGTTTGTGTCTACTTTCATTACGAAACGGAGCGACCGATTGACATAATTTTCATTTTTTTTATATTCAATAAAATAGGACAGATATATATATGAACTACGCGGAGAGAAGTATAGAACCGAGTTTGAGCAATCTTTTAATTCATATTAGTTGATGTTCACAAGTTGTTGTTGAGAGTCGAGAGCTCAACTGCTGCAGTCGTTGTTTAAGAGGCGTCCTAGCTAAATAAAATTACAAATCACCCCCCCCCCCCCCGCCTCTACACAACGCCCCCATTTTCTTTCTGGGTCTCATACCGCCCCCCTTCAGACCTGCAGCGCCCACAAGAGGGCGTTATCGCCCACTTTGGGAAAGACTGACCTACAGCATTTTGGTCACGTGTTGCTTCGACCAGCAGTATCTTTAAAAATTCTATGTATATTCTATGTAACAGTCATAAATTAAGTAGGTACATTTTTATTGTTTTTAACTTTTTTTTCTATGTATCTGAATGACGAGACGAGCTGGTCGTTTGCCTGATGGTAAGCAATACGCCAGCCCATAACAATAACAGCACCACCCAGAACTTTGTATTGCAAAATCCTGCGCGGCACTGCACTGCGCTCGTCACCCTGAGACAATTAGCTGTTGAGTCTCATAATGCCCAGTAATTTCTTAGCTTAACTTTACTTTTTACTTTTACTTACTTACCTTACTTTTTTTTTACTTTTTTACTTTTAACTTTTTTTTTATTAGCTTTTGTTTTTTTTTATCGTAATTTTTACTTTAACTAGCTGCTAGTTTTCCGAACAAAATAATATAAAAACCAACAATAACAATTTCATTCGTATATCTGTCAATCTCAATCTACGCGCCCACTTGTATAGACTCACCGGGGCGTAAAAACAAGTCACTGCAGACATATTATGAGTGATCGAATGATTCACTGGGAATTTTTCATTGGAAAGATTACAGGGCATTATGATACTCAAGAGCTAAGTGTCTTTTATTACAATCCCTAAGAATAAGTTTTTTTGTTGAAAAATATATTAACAAATTCATGATCGAAACCGCGAGCTGATTAAAATGAGCCCAAACTCTAGTTTACGATTATCCGGCAAGGAGTTCCATTGCCCACCTTCCGTCTCCATCATCAGATCAGCTGGATGTCATCATTATATTACATTGCCATCGGACTTTGACAAGATTGCAAAATTTTAACTTCGTAGGAGATGAGGAAGTGGTTCTGATTCAGCTTGCAAGATTCCACCTGAACAAACATACATACATAAATACATTGCAAGTTAAATAAAAGCTCGTAAAAAGAAATATGTTAAGAAAACAAATGAATAAATGACGTCACCACATCAAGACGCCGTTATAGCGTTTTCCTCTTGGGAAGTCGGTCACATTCCCATTTATCAGCGAAGGCCGCGCCGTAAAGACTAAGCACCTTTCTGCGGCTTCGCCTCTATTCAGTGCGGCCAACAAAACGACGCCACACTTGAAAAATGAGTGGGGAACTAATCTGCGCGTACTGTGCTTGAAACAAGTAGTTAATTAGAACTGTTTCTTATGTGCTTTTGAAATGCTTTTCTTTGTCGGTGATTTTTTGCCCTTAGTAATACGTGATTGCATTAAGACAACATTAATGTTATTTCATTTGATATGCATACATACATATATACATTGATCTTCTACACACGTAATATATAAATTAGCTCAATGACCCTAAGATGGCTAAAATGGGGTACTACCTAAAATTCTAACATAAAACGCTGACATTAGAATGCCAATGAGTGGAACTTCCTGTCAGAGTCAGTCTTTCCCGATAGTTAAAATCTAGGAATCTTCAAGTCTTCTTCGGGTCTGCTTTGCCAGTTATTCGGCCGCCAAGCAGTAGTGCGCAAGCATTATTGTGTTCCGGTTTGAAGGGCATTGTAGCCAGCGATATTACCTACGTGGCTAATTATTTTAGGATGATTATTGCAGTGCAGTGCCGCGCAGGATTTAGCAAAACAAAGTTCAGGGTGGTGCTACAACTGTTATGGGCAGGCGTATTGCTTACCATCAGGCGAACGACGAGGTCGTCTCGTCGTTCAGTTACATAAAAAAAGGTTACTAATCCTGGGAAACACGGGTAAAACCGCGGTTCCGCGGTGTAGCTAGTACTCAAGTAAATAGTTTTGCTTCAATATTTGCTTCTTGCCTTTCACCTAAATACCATATATATTTCAACAAAATATCTTGCCTTCGATCGGTTACCCTCTTAGAATACACAGCAACATACCTACCGCCGCCGCCGGGTGCCAACTCCCTGTGGGCCACTCAATTTATCAGCAGCGCCGGAATTACGCCGTGGGCGCCAATTACCAGTCACGTCTCGACTATGCTATTGAAAATACCAATATAATAAACTAACTGGGTTGAGTAGGACGCAGCCAAGGAATATAAAAACACTGCGCATGTAAGTAAGAGGTAAAAGTAGAAAAGTGAAAAGAGATCGTTCCAAAATTGTATAAAATCTCTAAAAAAATATACCCCTCAGTTCTTGCCGTATTTTCTGAGTTCTTTTTCCGATACGGTGGTACACTCATTGTAATAATTGACGTGTGTCTGTATTATTATTGTTCAGCTTATCAATATTTTTTTCTGTTTCTGATTCTGTGATGCCAAAACTGACTAAAGAGATTTTGATTTGATATGAATTAAATCAAAAAATATTTGCATTACAAATTAATTAAAAATGGTGACAAGATATAATTATTTTAAAAAACTTAGGCATGTCTACATTCTTAAACTAAAATTGAAGTCCGCGCACAGTTGCGAAAACTGACTCTACCAGCGCTTCGGAAATACACCCGCTAGAGATGAAGCACCAAGAAACTGCGGGAACGTCTCTTTATTCAAATCTATTAAATGTCTAAAAATATAACAATAAACAATGAAGTATAAAATATTATTTATATAACACATATATCATACTAGAAGTGCTAGTTTTTACCTTATAGTAACGACGAAAACGTCTGCCGATAACGTCTGCCGATAACTTTGTTTTGCAAAATCTTTTGCCGCACTGCGCACTTTAACAACGACTCTGTCTTTGAATGCTCAGGATTTTCAATTGAAACAGTGCTCTTTAAACCAGGACACAGTAATGTTTGCACAATATTGCTTTAAGGTTGATTATATGGAAAAGGTTTATTACTTTCCAAGGCGAATCTTTCTGAAGAGGCCTAA
The DNA here is from genome assembly GCA_951640565.1 of Petrophora chlorosata. NCBI lineage: Eukaryota > Metazoa > Arthropoda > Insecta > Lepidoptera > Geometridae > Petrophora > Petrophora chlorosata. The sequence continues at coordinate 14,097,901 of OX621207.1, read as the reverse complement.
GGTCCATTATATGAGTCTTGTTACTTGAAATAAAGAAATTTTAATTTAATTTAATTTAAGGAACAAAGCAAGAAATGAATTAATGGTGAGAGGCAGAATCACACTACCACTGCATTCAAACTCAAGCGTATAATTCTCAGATAAAGTATCCAGGTATAATTACTAAAAAAATGCCAGGCCAAGTACGAGTCGGACTCGCGCACGATGAGTTCCTTTTTGTATCTATAAAAACGGCAAAACAAATAATGTCTGTTGTATGGGAGCTCCCTTAAATATTTATTTTATTCTGTTTTTTAGTATTTGTTGTTATAGCGGCAACAGAAATACATCATCTGTAAAAATTTCAACTGTCTATCACGGTTCATGAGGTACAGCCGGGTGGCAGACGGACGGACAGCGTAGTCTTATTAATAGGGTCCCGTTTTACCCTTTGGGTACGGAACCCTAAAAAGAACACCTGACTATCACACTAATATTATAAATGCGAAAGTTTGTATATCAGTTTTGTTTGTAAGTGTGTTAGTGTGTTTGTTACTTTTTCACGCTTTAGCGGTTGAACGGATTTGAATGAAATTTGGAATGGAGATAGCTTTTACCTTCAATTAACACATAGGCTTTTTATCACGGGATAAGAACACAGCAAAGTAGAGCCTTAATTTTACTGTCTCCTCTCTTTGGACGAACTTCAAACTCATGTCATCAACATCATCAGCCCATCACGTTCCCACTGCTGGGACACGGGCCTTCTCTCATAGAGAGAGCATGAGCCATAGTCCACCACGCTGGCCCAGTGCGGGTTGGCGGATATCACATATCCTTGAATTGTTGTGATTAATTCTTGGACATGCCGGTTTCCTCACGATGTTTTCCTTCTTTTTAAAGCGAGTGTTAAATTCATGTTTTTTTTATGTAACTATATGACGAGACGAGCTGGTCGTTCGCCTGATGGTAAGCAACACGCCAGCCCATAACAATAACAGCACCACCCAAAACTTTGTTTAGCAAAACCCTGCGCGGCGCTGTACTGCGCTCGTCACCCTGAGACAATTAGCTGTTGAGTCTCATAATGACCAGTAATTTTGCTGGCTACAATGCCCTTCAAGCCGAAACACAGTAATGCTTGCGCATTACTGCTTGGTGGCTGAATAACTGGCAAGGCGGTGGCACCCACCCATACGGCTTCTCGCATACGAGAAACCTACCACCAGTATGTAATTCTTTATATTCATTTTTCTAATTAAAAAATCTTTCCTGTCGGCTTGTTTGCCATAGTGAAAACTCTAGAGTTACCATATCCATTAACGCGCGGTGCTCGAACATAATGAGAGCGTCTACCAGGACGCCACCGTAATGGATCGCAAACAATATCTTATTCCCATCTGACGGCGGGAAGTACTTAAAACAAAAATGGCCTGTGATTTTTTAAAGGACTTCTAATATTTAACAATGAAGTCTGGCCTATGTATAATCCGCCATTTTGAAAAATTACAATACCTGCCCTGTTCAAGCGATACACATATAATAAATTATGTTTCGCAGCTTCATTCTTTGCGATTTACTGTTTACATGTTGTAGTAGCGCCACCTAGTGTCAGCCTTGCACGGAGTTTAGAGGTAAGTTTTTTTTTTTTCTTCTTGCAACTCTGTCTTGACCATAGACAGCTCTTGACTTACCCCCACCTCCTATTAGATTTCCTGAACGATTATTGCAAATATTATATTCATTGTGCGTTTCCGTGCTCAAGCCTTCGCACGTCTCCTGAAATTCGTCGATTGGTGAAGAATTAAATCAAGATGGAAAAGAAAAGGAAGCACGAGGACAGTGAAGAAGAAATTCGTCAGAAAATAAAAAAGCTGGAAGAACAACTAAAAGCCAAGACGACAAATCAAAGTAGATATTCCTCATCCGAAGAAAGTTTAAACTGTAAGTATACCGTCATGAGAATTGAAGGTTTTAACTGTATGTGATGCGAGGATACCACACCTGGGTTACCTCTGTCACTAAATAAAGTGATGCGTACTGCTAAATCTGGGCTGTTACTGTCACAAACATTGATAAAGCCTTTCATTATCTGTGATGCGAGGATACCATACCCGGGTTACCTCTGTCACTTAATAAAGTGATGCGTACTGCTATTTTTGGGCTGATACTGTCACGAATTTTAAACATGTTCTTAACAGAACTATGTTTATCGCAGATCTGGCGTTGGACACTCCCCACACGGGGACACTATACTGCGAATCGCCGCTCAGAGACTTACTGGACACAATTCAATACGAAAACCAGCTGTCTGTGTCGCCACGTCCCGCTTCACCGCCTCCAGCTTCGCCATGTGTCTCGACGTTGCCGCAGCCTCCTTCATCGCCACAGCCACAACCTGACACATCGGAAGAGTTGGAACTAGATGAAGATATACTTCAGTTGCTGGGCGACGCACCTAAAGAAGAAACTTGCCTAGGCCCGGCTATACATAAAGACGTTGCTCGATGCTAGATGAGAACGTTGCTAGATGGCAAGACATCCTTGCGAAAGGATTACCGAAGGATATAAAGAATAACCTTTTGAAGGAATATCTTGTTCCGAGCAATTGTGACCTTCTGATGGCTCCTGCTCTCAACCTGGAAGTAAAGGCAGCTCTGCCTGATGCCCTGGTCAAACGAGACACCTCACTTTCATACAAACAAACACAGCTTGGGATTGCTTTGTCTGCTTTAGCCACAGTTACAGAAATGATTATTTCTAATGAAACTTCCAAAAAGAAGCTTTTGAAACCTCTCAGCGATGCTTGTCGCATTCTTTGTGATAGTCACTATGCAGAGACTAAAACTCGAAGAAACTTTGTCACATCATCTATTAACATGAAGTTAAAGGACACCCTCATTGAGTCCGGCAGAGACAAGTTTTTATTCGGACAAAATGTGTCTAAAAAACTAAAAGTCGCAAAAACAATCCAACAGTCTGGAGATGCTTTGAAAAATGCTCCAAAACCGAATATTAAGCGTCCGATTGCCTCTACTAATGTAAACAACAAGAACCGTTTAAACTACGTGCCTCAACATTGCAAGATGGAGAACAAACTGAACGACGGTCGGCGAGTACTCCAACCCGCGCAGCGACAACCACAATCCAGTGCGAGAAAACTTCCCGAGCGCACCTTGCCAGCGAGGTCACAGACCGCGTATCGGCGATAGCTGAGCATCAGGTACAATATGCTGGTAGGCTTCAGTATTTTCTCGACGTCTGGGCCGAAATTACTAATGACGAAAACATTTTATCATGGATAGTAGGATACACTATTCCATTTAAATCTATTCCTTATCGAACTGATAAACTTAATGTATATCCTAAATCCGAATTAGAACAAAGAGATTTTGAAAATTCTATACAGAAACTGTTAGATATCAACGCGATATCTCACTGTAACCATGAACCAGGGGAATTTTTATCTTCTGTGTTTTTAGTGCCTAAACCAAATGGTGACAAGAGGTTTATTATAAACCTTAAATGTCTTAACAAGTTTGTTGAGACCAAACATTTTAAGATGGAAGATTATAGAACAGCGTCAAAACTTGTAACAGAAAATTGCTATATGGCGTCTATAGACCTAAAAGACGCTTATTTTTTAGTTCCTGTTCATAAATCTCATAGAAAATACCTACGTTTTGAATTTGACGGTGTCCTTTATGAGTTTAATTGTCTTACTTTTGGTTTATGTACAGCACCGTTTGTTTTCACCAAACTATTAAAACCCGTCATTGAATATCTAAGGAAAACTCATCTTATGATCTCAGTCGTGTATATTGATGACGTTTTTTGTATCGGTAGAACGTTTTCAGAATGTGAAAATAACGTCTCTCTAACCAAAAGCTTATTTGAACGTTTGGGGTTCTTTATAAACTTTGAGAAAAGCTGTTTAGTACCAAAAACTCAGTGCAAGTTCTTAGGCTTTATTTTTGACTCTAGGAACATGTTATTAAAATTACCTGATACGAAAAAGTCAAAAATAAAAGAAAAAATTTCTACCGTCATTAATACAGAAAAATGTAAACTTCGAGAATTCGCTCGATTCATAGGCCTGTTAATTTCAGCTTGTCCAGCTATTCAATATTCGTGGCTATACACTAAATATTTTGAACAATTTAAATATTCTTGTTTACTTCGTAATCCCAGCTATAACCAACTTGTACACATTCCCAAAAATTTAAATACTGATATGGTTTGGTGGTTGGACCATATTGACCATGGATATAGCCCCCTCAGTATTGATAGTTTCGACTTAGAAATATTCTCGGACGCATCGAGTACAGGTTGGGGTGCCTACTGCAGCAAAGACGAATATTTTGGATATTGGAAAAAATGTGAAAGAACTTTGCATATAAACGAGTTGGAACTAAAGGCAGCATTTCTTGGACTCAAATGTTTCGCAAAAAATCTTTACCATGCAAACATTTTATTACGGATTGACAATGTAACTGCCATTTCCTCTATAAACAGAATGGGTAGCATTCAATATGAACATCTAAATATTATTTCTAGAGATATTTGGCAATGGTGCGAAATACGTAAAATAACTGTTTTTGCATCTTACATAAACACAAAAGATAATTGTGAGGCTGATCAATTATCACGAAAAAGTTTTGAAGATACGGAATGGGAATTAAACGATGAAGCATACAATAAAATTACACGTTATTTTGGATTGCCGGAAATTGATCTTTTTGCAAGCAGATGCAATGCAAAATGCCCCATTTATGTAACCCGGAAAAATGATCCTGAGGCATGGGCAGTCGATGCATTTACAATCTCATGGCAAAATAAATTATTTTACGCATTTCCACCATTTTCTTTAATAACAAAAACTATGCAAAAAATTATCAAAGAACAAGCAAACGGTATAGTCGTGGTACCATATTGGCCAACTCAACCTTGGTTTCCTATATTTCATAGGTTAATAGATTGTAAACCTTTATTCTTTGATCCTGATATAACATTGTTAACTTCTCCTTTCAGGATGAAGCACAACCTACACCGAACCCTGAAGTTAGTTGCCGCGAAGCTTTCAGGCAAGCTTTACTGAAGAAATGTTTATCTCCTGGTACCGTAGAGATTATGCTGTCGTCCTTGACTCATTCTACATACAAACAATATAACTGTTGTGTAAAAGCATGGGTTAATTACTGTAGCATTCACAATTATAATTATATTTCGGCTTCGGTTACTATAGTTTTGCAATTTCTTACTGAGATTTATAACAATGGAGCAAAATATGGTACTATTAACTCATACAAGTCTGCTTTATCTTTGTTACTAGATAACCTTAATGACGATAGAGTAGGACGCTTTATGAAAGGAGTTTTTAAGTTGAGACCAACTAATCCAAAATATACTTTAACTTGGGATCCAAGCATGGTCCTAGACTATTTAGCACAGAAGTGGCCAAATTCAGAACTCAACTTGGAAACTCTTTCCAAAAAGATTGTGACCTTGTTGGCATTGGTAACTGCTCATCGAGTCCAAACTTTTGCATTAGTAAAATTAAAAGATATTAAAATACAATCACCCATAGAAATTATAATCATGATACCAGCATTAACAAAAACCTCTAAACCTAACTGTTTACAACCAGTTTTGAGGTTACCTTACTTTGACAATCTCCCAGAAATTTGTCCAGCTCGATGTTTGGAAACTTATATTAATAAAACAAAAACACTTCATCAAAACGATTCTTTATTTATTAGTTACAAGAAGCCGCACTCAAAGGTTTCTTCTCAAACAATCAGTAAATGGATAAAAGCTACTCTTCATAGTAGCGGAATAGATACCTCAATATTTGATGCTCACAGTACTCAGCATGCAGCTACATCCAAAGCCAACCAACTCGGAGTGAATGTTGACCTCATTCGCAAAACTGCAGGATGGACTGATACTTCTTCAGTTTTCGCAAAGTTTTACAACAGACAGATCATCAGTAATCCTAATAACTTTGCCACTGCTGTCCTCTAATTGTAACCAGTAACAAAATAATTTTATAATTAGTTTTTCTTTATAGGATACAACCCAATTTGTAATATGATTTACTTACCTTAGTATTTCTATATGCACTGTTACCTACCTGAAAGATGTAAAATTAATTAGATTATAATTAAAAACATTGATCAAGTCAAATGTTTTTCTATTTCACATTTTATCTACTCTAAACATCTACAACATGTAAACAGTAAATCGCAAAGAATGAAGCTGCGAAACATAATTGAAAATCAAACTTGCAAAGTGAAGTTCGATGACAATTATGTGAGCAGCTTCATTCGACGCGATTTACGCATACCCTACGCATCCCTAGTTTCTTGGAATCCCTACCCTATAAAAATAAAATGTGAATATAAGTAAAAAGCTCTAAACAAAATGAATATTATATTTGCAATAATCGTTCAGGAAATCTAATAGGAGGTGGGGGTAAGTCAAGAGCTGTCTATGGTCAAGACAGAGTTGCAAGAAGAAAAAAAAAAAACTTACCTCTAAACTCCGTGCAAGGCTGACACTAGGTGGCGCTACTACAACATGTAAACAGTAAATCGCGTCGAATGAAGCTGCTCACATAATTGTCATCGAACTTCACTTTGCAAGTTCGTTTGATTTTGAATTATTGATAGTGGACTTCAATAAACAATAAAACCGTCCAAGTGCAAGTTGGACTCGCGCACGAAGGGTTCCGTACCATCTATATAATAAAAGAGCAGGGTTTTTTCTACAATCATCGCACAGCCGAAACCGCTTAACATAGAAACCTGAAATTTGGACTATGTATTCTACAAGTAGTGGAGGCGTCATTTAAGAACGGATTTTTCGAAATTTGACCTTTAAGTGGGTCAAATGGGGTCATATAAGATGTATGGGGAAAAAATGTTCTTTTGTCGCACGGTCACGAATAAAGGGGGGTAACTTTGGTAGTATATTATGCAAAAGAAATAAAAGAACACGTGTATCACAGATTTTTGAAAATCAACATTGTAGGGGGGTTTAGTGTGGTTTTTTAGATTGGAATGCGGTAAATATAATGTATGCTACGGTGATTGTTTCTTGACCAGTAGTTATCAAATTTTGTGTGAGCATTAAGCATGTGAATACTAGGAATTTGTTTTCGGCATTTTTCGAAATTCGACCCCTAAGGTCATTTCTTGGGGTCGTAAAGTTTTCATGGTGTAGGTTTTTTCAGTAAAGTTATGAAACTTAGTAGATTGACTAAACATAAGAATATAAAAATAAATTTTCAGTAACTTTTCAAAAATCAACCCCTAAGGTCATTAAATAGGGCCGCAAAGTTTGTATGGAGTAGGATTTTTTATTAATGCGACACTGTAGCTATAGTAAAGAAACAGGGTAAATAAATTAAGTTTGATCAAGTTTAAAAATAAGTTTTCAGCGTTTTTCAAAAATCAACCCCTAACAGGGTTAAACGAGGTGGTAAAGTTTACATAAAAAAATCTTTGTTTATAGCGATGAAACTTGGTACATACCTAACAAAACATTAATAGAATGTAATTTACCATTTTTGAAAATCATCCCTTAAAAGGGTTAAACAGGGTGGAGAGTAAAGATTATTATTTTTAAGGTACAACGATGAAATGTGGTGAACGTGGTAATCTAATGAAATTATAGAAGTGTATTTCACCATTTTTTGAAAATCATCGCCTAACAAGCCTAAGCGGGGTGGTAAAATTTGTATAGAAAATCTTTGTATATGAAGTTTCGTGGCTATGATAAAACTTGGTAAAAGAAGATAATTAAAACGTGATTTATAATTTTTGAAAATCATCCCTTAACAGGGTCAGGGTTTTAAACAGGGTGGAAAGTGAAGATTATTATTTTTAAGCTACAGCGATGAAATATGGTATATGTGCTTAGCCAATGAAATTATAGATATATATTTCACATTTTTTTAAATCCCCCAACAAGCGGGGTGGTAAAGTTTGTATAGAAAATCTTTTTTATTTATGAAGTTTGAGGTTATGATGAAACTTGGTACACAAACTAAGAAAAAGGAGATAGTTAAAACGTGATTCAATTTTTTTTCAAATCCACCCATAACTAGGTTTAATAAGGGTGAAATGAAGTTACATTTTTTGAATCTACGACGATGAAATTCGGTTCATATACTCAGACAGATAAACTTTAAGCACCTGTTTCACCATTTTGCTGTAATCATCCCTAAACCGGTACAAACGGGGTGGTTAAGTGTATATGGATAATCTTTGTTCATGAAGTTATGGCAATTAAATTTGGCACACAGAGTAAGCAAAAGAAATAAACTTAAACGTAATTCGCCATTTTTTGAAATTCACCCTCTAACAAGGTTAAACAGGGTGGAAGGTATCAAAAATTTGTTAATGCTACAATGTTGAAATTTATTATAAGTACTTAGCCAATAAAATTATAAACACTTATTTCACCATGTCTTGAAATCATCCACTAACAGAGTGGTAAAGTTTGTGTGGAGAATTTTTGTTTATGAAGTTGTAGCAATGAAGTTTCGTATACAGACCAAACAAAAGTAATAAATTAAAACGAAACTCGCTATATTAATTAACCTCTAAAAACGTTTAACAAGGTAGATAATAATTTTATTTCTAAACCTATGACTATGAAATTCGGTACATATATACTAATCGAAGATACTATACGCACATGTTTCACTACTTTTTAAACATCTTAAAAGGTCTTAACGGGATGGCAAATATTTGTGTGGAAAACCTTTGTTTGTAAGGTGAAAGCGAAACTTTGTAATAATACAAAGTTTCGCTTTCACCTTACAAACAAATATTAACAAATAGTATGATGAATGATTTCTAACGTTATGCAATTTTTTGCAATTTCCTAATTCGTACAGGATTTTAAAAGACTTTTAAAATGCAACATTCAGAAAAATAAGGAATACTAAACTTTTGTCATTGACCGTACGTGTCGCAAGGAAATGAGAATATCTGGGATTTCGCGATATTCCTAGGGATACGACAAAACCATGGTATAATCATGTATGGTAAGGACCACTTCTCCGCGGTCCGACTAGCATTTACCCCTAGAGTGTATATAAAAAGCGCGGAGCCAGGAGCTCGCGAGGAGTTCCTGAGCAGAACGAGTGCGCAAGGCCAGAACGAAGCGAGGGGGAGAGGTGGCGCGCGTAGCAAGCCGGCGACCTCCCGAGTGGAGTGATGGTCGAGTGCGCGAGTGGAGCGAAGGGATGACGAAGCGAGAGTTCTGGCGAGAGCCTATTTATTAAAACTGTACGTCGTATCCCTAGAGATTTCGTGAAATCCCTGGTATCCTCATTTCCCTGCGACATACAATATTTTTTCTGGAGCTACGACGATTGACTTTTGGCCAAAATACTTACATATACTTAGCCAAAAAAACTATTGACACATGTATTATTACGATTGTTTTGAATACCATCCCCTGATAGATTTAAACGGATGGTAAAATTTGTAAAGAATTATATGTTTATAATGTAAGTATTCTGTCTATTTAAAACGAGATAAGAGCTGAAAGAGATCGGAATAGAAACGCGATGAATTCGGGATAGGATTGGGATAGAAGCAGGACAAAATCGGCATAGAAGCGAGAGCAGCCGGAAATAGCCAGGAGCAAAATGAATTATTTTATTAAGCGTACAAAGTCGCGGGCAACAGCTATGTATATGTTAATAGGAGATTTAGGTTTCAAAGATTTCTGTACCTCAGGCTTCATGTACGTACATACATGGCGCCGGACCGGCGCTGCCGCCGCACCGCAAACTCATGTAAATGATTACAAACCCGGACCGGGACCACGCGCGCCGCACTGTCCGTCCGTTTGTACGTATTACTGGTATTACGAATCGTAAAGGGTCCGTGGTGGTTCCCCCCGACGACGTTTCATTTCCACCCGGTTTCTATAGTCTGTAATATGTTTCAAACTACTACGCTAGCATTTTGTACGTTTGATACTTGGTCAAAGAAACTATAAACACATGACTCACAAATGAAGTTAGGGCCAAAAAATTTGGTAATTATATCGGGACCGGAGTGGGAAGACAAAGGGAAAAAAAGGGGATGATAACGGTATAGGAGGGGAACTATAACACGGTAGGAGGTTCGCTAGGGAGGACGATAAAGGGTTAGGATCGGAATATGATTGGTAGCAGAGCAGGACGATAATGATATAGGAGCGGGACGGAATCAGGACCAGAGCATTACGGTAACGCTATAGAAGCGGGAAGATAACAGGATGGGAGTAGAAGATAACAGGAAGGTAACAGAACAGAAGCGGTAAGGTACGGTAACGAGATAGGAGCGGGACGGGAACTGACACGTGAATATGATGGGACGAAAAATGTTCGGATGCAGGATGAATACTCCACTACGCGAACGAAGTCGCGGGCATCAGCTAGTTATCAATAAAAACGGCAAAAAAATCATGTCTGTTGTATGGGAGCCCCACTTAAATATTTGTTTAATCTGTTTTTTAGTATTTGTTGTTATAGCGGCAACAGAAATACATCATCTGTGAAATTTTCAACTTTCTATTTTTAACTATCACGGTTCATGAGATACAGTCTGGTGACAGACGGACAGACAGATGGACGGACAGCGGAGTCTTAGTAATAGGGTCACGTTTTACCCTTTGGGTACGGAACCCTAAAAAGTACTAAATAGTAGGGTAAGCTAAAATGTCGGGTTTCAGAGCATATGGCAATGTTTTGTTCTTATTTTTTTTTTTACAAATAAACATGATTTCTATTCAGGCCCCTAATTAGGATTTCCTGTATCTAGGGAACCAGGAAATATGAGGACCATGGTTCCACAACACCCAGACACGAAACAAAAATGCTTGCCCTTTTTTTTCTGTTCACAACAAACATTTGTCCCGTCGCGCGTATCAAACCCGCAACCTAGTGGTGTATGAGATTTGAGCCAACCTGTCCAACCACTACACCAAAGAGCCTGTCTCTTGTGTGTAATTGCAAGTTCTCTGTATCGATTTATTTGTCAGTTTGATGAGTGGTCTAGTGACAATAATTGGCATGTACTGAGTGACGTTTAATGACGTCACTCTATCAACGTCATGGTGACGTCAAGATACTAAACATGTTTCTAGCGAAATTACTGAGCCGAGTGATAGTCTCAGTGTGACGATCGCAGGGCAGTGCCATGAAATGTTTCAAATAAAATTTCTGGATGGTGTTGCAACTGTTATGGTTGAATAGCTTTATTCTCATAAGAATATAGTAAAAAAAAAATATTAAATAATTTATTTTTCAATAAATCGGGCGGTTTCTGTAAACACATTCTATTTAGGACCGCCGACAAGTATGAAATTAAATTAATTTATTTTCTTAGTTTCACAGCAAAGTATTTAGTCACTTCAGCAGGCTTGGCGCATACCATGAGGCAAACGGCATGCTCGTCTCATGCCTCGCACAAAAAAAAAAACATGAAAATGAGGGGTCCACGGCCGTCATATTGAATTTCTTGTGACGTCATTTATAGCCTAGAACAAATTCTGGATCAAGGCCAATCCAATGTTATTTGTTGATATTGGTTTAGTTTTTAAGGCTTTATACGGTAAACTGTCTCACAAATATTTTTAGGTATATAATATACCTAGACTTCCTGAGTTCCGCGATGGAATTGAGTGGTACCTAACAATCAGGTAGCGCTCATAGCGTAGCTCGTATATATTTTTTAGGGTTCCGTACCCAAAGGGTAAAACGGGACCCTATTTCTAAGACTCCGCTGACCGTCTGTATGTCTGTCCATCTTCGACAGTTGAAAATTTCACAGATGATGTATTTCTGTTGCCGCTATAACAACAAATACTAAAAAGCAGAATTAAATAAATATTTATGGGGGCTCCCATACAACAGATATGTTTTTTTGCCGTTCTTATAGATAATGGAACGGAACCCTTCGTGCGCTAGTCCACCTCGCACTTGGCCGGTTTTTTCATCTCTTCTTTCTAATACTTTCGATCTTAACGCTAAATTTAAATGTAGAAGCAAAAAACGGCCTTTCACGAAATGTCACTAAGGCTTATCTACACTTTGGTATCTCTACCAATCTCTGTCACTGTCGTGACAACAATACCTTAAATCAGTGGTTAACATCGATCAGGCTTTCAACATCAGTTAGAATCACCAAATCCAAGATGGCGGCAGTGTTCGAACATAATTAGAACGTCTCCGAGCAGTAATGGATCCAGACAATATCTCACATCCCATCAGACGGCGAGAGGGGCTCGAATAACAAAAATAGGCCGTGTTTATTGAAGTTTACAAGTGTGTAATACAAGCAACCTCAAACCTATAACAGAAGTCAAAATATATTTATTAAATAGGCACAAACATGCACTTTTCAACGTCATATATACATCATACAAATCAAATAAATATCTTTAAAATTTTTAACTTTTTTTAAGTTTCGTAAATCGTGACTGAAAAAAAGGCAAGCATGTCTTACCCATTTCTTTCCGTTTCTATGTACTCAAATGGAAGTCCTGGCCCAAAAAAGATATGCGAAAACTGACTCTACCAGTACACAGTGCTTAGGAAATACGCTCGCTAGAGAAGATAGCACCAAGGTATTGTGCGGGGATGTCTTCTTTTTTAAATCTTTTAAACTGTCTTAAAATGTACCACCAAACAATGAGGTATAAATTACAATTAACATAATACAATGTCAAACTAGAAGTGCGAGTGAGATGTCCCAATAGTCATAGTATCAGTGACATGCTAAGCTGCTAAGGAGTGGAATTCTTTACCAGAATACTTATTTCCTTCCAATTACAACCTGGGTCTCTTTAAGACAAGAGTGAATAGGCACCTCATGGGCAAACGTGCTCCACTTTAGACCGCAGCTACGCTTACCATCAGGTGAGTTGTTGTCAAATGTGAACCAAATGGGCTCACATTTGTCACACAATCATAAAAAAAAATGTCATCATCATCAGCCGTTCCCAATGCTGGGACACGGACCTTCACTCATAGTCATAAATCCATCATGCTAGCTTAGTGCGGGTGGATTGATTTTACAAGTCCTTGAGTTTTTTGATTCTAGGACCGGTTTTCTCACGATGTTTCCTTTTTCTCTAGATCGAGGGTTAAATAGGCACAAAACTTGATAAAGTCGTGTGCGGTGCCTAGCTGGTTTCGAACATCGGTGCGTCGAAAGTCGCAAGAGTTCCCGCAAAGACACACCCGCTCTTGATCATAGACACGCGTGGTAAATATCACCAGGTGAGACTACGGTAAAATGCTTCACTCATTCGGTAATAAGAATTAGACTCTGCAAGACTCTACAAGTCTCCTTATCTAAACAAGTCTTGTGTTGTGTAACTTGCAAGTTTTGTAAAACAGACCCGTGGGTTAGATAAATCTACGTAATTGATGTTTTTATGAAGACCCGAGGTGATTAGGGTTTATTTCGCCAGGGCGAGGGAGACAGTCGCTGGAACGAGGTTTCGTTGTTATTTGAAGCGACCGCGATTCGTTTTCATTTTCCTGACATTTCTTTAAGAAAATAGGTACCAACTTATAGTACCAGAACTTCATGGAGAAACTTATTTGTTGGATGGTAATCTAATATTTAGATTTTCATATGTTTTTGTACGACTTCTCATCATGACTAGTGTACCTACGAAATATCTATGACGTCATATACATATTTAAAGCCAGAAATACATGTTGGCCTGCTAGCCGAGTAACGCCAAATACCAACGTGTAGACGACATCCTATTATTATTATAATTAAACTCTTTATTTCAGGAAATAGACTATAATTATTCTATGGTCGTAGGTCTCAGCGAAGCTCTCAAACAAAAAAAAAAAAAAAATACAACCGAATAGAGAACCTCCTCCTTTTTTGAAGTCGGTTAAAAAAGAAGCAACCATCAAAAAACAAGCTTATAGGTTTATTTATTTCAGGAAATATTAAAGTACGACAAAGTAAAATTAACAGAGTCCCATAGAATATATACCTTACAAACTAACATACATAGAACAATATAACATTACATTAAATAAACCACACACACTACTTCACAGGGTTCAAAAATTTCGCACCTTCCCTGTATCTCCGGTATACTACCCTTACACGGTATATTACCCTTACAGGCCAGAAGTCAGAATTCAGGAATGCAATGGAATCAGGCGTGACGTTGCGGAAATTCATCTCAAAACTGAAACGCAATGAAAATATATAGTGTAATCCCGCTGAATATTATGTAGGTTGTTGTTAGTTGCTAACAACAACACTCTTTGTACGACACGTGTTTCGCCGTCTGCACGAGGCATCGTCAGGTGTCGACTCGCCGAACGCTAGACTCACTCACGTTCTAGCGTTCGGCGAGTCGACACCTGATGATGCCTCGTGCAGACGGCGAAACACGTGTCGTACAAAGTGTGTTGTTGTTAGGAACTAACAACAACCTACATAATATTCAGCGGGATTACACTATATATTTTTATTGCGTTTCAGAATTCAGGAACATTCCCTTATGCACCGCTGGAACTTGGACCCTATAGGACTTAAATTCAGTGGTCCTAGTCGACTCCAGCCTCGACAGTCGCATTGCTATCTGTCCCTGGATCCGTCCACTGCCTTGCCATTGCTCGTCTTTTAGCTGGCCGAGAGAAGACGAGCGAACCGCTTATATAGTTAATTTGGAAGAAAGAATAGAAGGCTTATGTTTAACCACCAGATATAAAATCTATATAAAATATCAATATAAAATCTAACTTACAAAAAATACTTTTTTCCCAAAAATAGTAAATGATAATATAACCTGCATTTTAATTTACTATGCTCTTCTAATATTTACCGTTTCGTTATCCTACTTTAGTAAATTATTCTAAATAAATCATTGTTTACCCAAATATAAAAGAATATAAATAGGATATAAAAGATTCTAAATCTGCACCTACATTCAAAAAACTATTAAAATGCAATGGAAGCGGCGTGACGTTGTGGAAATTCATCTCAAAACTGAAACGCAATGAAAATATATAGTGTAATCCCGCTGAATATTATGTAGGTTGTTGTTAGAATAATATAATATGTATGGGGGTTGATTGCAAATGTAAAATGAATTAAAATGTATATATATATATATATGTACACCCTCCGCTTTTTTTTTAATTATTAGAGTACAATAGTTAGTTAAAGTTAAATGAATGTTGATGGCACGGTGGCGTATGGGTACTGACGTTAAATAATATCGCTAAGGTACAATGCTGACCCGCGAGAATATGTACTTGAAGTATTGTGCGGTTTGCACAAACCGTACAATTTATGTATATGTATTTAATAATAAATATGGTAATGAGTTTAATTTGTATATAAGAAAAGGTAAATAATGTATTAATTAAGTAAACTAAAAACTATTAAAACATTACATCATTAATACACTCCCCACACTATGATAAATCAGTACGAGCCACTTCCAGCTACGCTCGATCGGTGTGTTTGTGCTTTGTTTATCTTTGACCGCTCGCGTCGAACCAATACTGGCTGCGTTTAAAATAAACTACCTCCAAATTATTAGTTTAATTTACATTTTGTTTTTACTTGTATTACGTCCAAAAAAATGTATTGTAACTATTGTCTCATGTAAGTAAAGTAATTCTTTATAAGAAATAAATGATCTTAACCTCAAATATAGTATAAATAAACTCGATTTTTTTCGTACACAATCACCATGGGTGTGAAGTAGGCTCCACTAGAAGTTTCGCTCGTCACCCGTTTATGTCGCTTCTCCTACTTGACCTTCGCTCCGCTGCGAAATTCGCGCGCTCGCTTTGCTCGCCACCTCCTCTTCCCGTGCCGTTGCCGTGCCTCTCTCTGGCACCGCGTTTTTTTATACACATCAACATCCTACTTAATATTATAAATGCGAAAGATTGTATGCACGTTTGTGTGTTTGTGTGTGTGTTTTCACACCGCAACGGCTGATCGGATTTGAGTGAAATTCGGAATGGAGATACTTATACCCTGGATTAACATCTAGGCTATTTTTTATCCCAGGAAACTACGGTGCACAGCTAGTTTTTTATAAACCACGATGTTAATGATGACGTCACCTCATTCGCTAAAACCGGATTAGTTATTTTTGTTTATTGATGTAAAAATCTATCATCATCATCAGCCACGTTTCCACTGCTGGGACTCGGGCCTTCCCTTCTAGAGAGAGTATGGGCCACAATTCACCACGCTGGCCCAGTGTGGGTTGGTAGATGTCACATTTCCTTGAATTTTTGTGATAAATTCTTGGACAAGCCGGTTTCGTAACTATGTTTTCCTTCACCATTTTTAGAGCAAGTGTAAAAATCTAAGCCTATAGATAAAAATAGTCTACGGAATTCATACGGAATTCACGCCGCCAGAAGACAAAGAGGGTAAAGGCGACAGCAACCATTAAACCATTAAATAAAGAGGTCCAACATAGAACCGCTGAGAGGCGCACCGATTAGCGGAGCGGCCACCAGCGGCCTGCCAGTTCGCCGGGGGGAGAAGCCCCCGCGCATTTCACCAGGATAGAGGGAACTACACTGAGACCCACCCATAGCACCCTCAAGGGGAGGTGGAAGTTCACCAATGATTGGAATTCATATTTCCGTTCATTTTCCGTAGTCGTATAAAAATAGCTTTTTCAGCGGCGCGGCGTCAGCTCTAAGGTGAATTGGCGTACACAGCTAAATCCCAATCCTGATTGGCCCCCTAGGGTTTGCACCAGCCTGGAGTTGTTGTAAACAGGGATATTGTATCCAATTAATATTATAAATGTTTAGTTTGTGAGGATGGATGAATGGATGGATGGTTGGCTGAATGGATGGATGTTTGTTACTCAGTCACGAAAAAACTACTGAACGGATTTTTCTTTCTTCTTCTTCATGTTTGGCAGGTACTTAAGGTCCTGGAAAAGGACATAGTCTACTTCTTATCCCGGGAAACCGCAGGTGAAACTGTGGGGCGTAGCTAGTATTATCTATTGGCCATTCACTTGGCTCAACCGATACCCGTATGTACATAATAATATTAATATCTTTTAGTTTATTTTTCTTTATTTTTGTTTTTAATTTATTTAGCCTTTTGTTTTGTTAGTTTTTATGATTTTCCACTTACAAGTGCATTTTTGTGAATCTTTTTGTATTAGATATACCTCAAGTTTAGATGTAGGACAGCAGATCAAAAGGTAAAAATAGCCTCATAAATAAGTAGAGAAACTTTTATGCGGGGTTCAATTCTTTGTTATTAAAACATAATAGGTTCCTTTCTTTTACCCTTTTGTTGAAAGTGGCTTTGAAAATAAATAGCAAGTTATCAGTAGGTCGTCCTATTTTTAACCGAATTCAAAAAGGAGGAGGTTTACAATTCGACGGTATGTTTTTTTTTTTTTATTTTTATTTTTTTTTTTTTTTGTGTGTTTGTTACACGATTTCTCCGCCAATTATGTATTGATTTCGATGATTCTTTTTTTGATTGGTAGGTAATACTTCAAAGGTGGTCCCATATAAATTTTATCGAAATTCATTCAGTAGTTTTTGAAAAAAATAGCAAAAACAAAAAATATAAGTTTAATCTTCAAGTCGGTTCTTGTTTTTTTCGTAACCAACTTTCTAAAGGTGGAGGTTTGTATTCGACTGCTTCACCTGCTTCACCCAGGGTTGACTTCCGGTGAGGGAACTCCTCAACGGTGAATAGTACAGACACAACATTTCGTAAATGGATTTAACCATAATAGCCTGTTCTAAATTCCATCATGACATGGCAGATACACCCAGGATTGACTTCCGGCGAGGGAACTCTTCAACAGAGATATAGGACAGACATGAAATTTTTTTGTACATTAATTTAATTGTGATAGCCCGTTTTAAACTTCGTCATGATGTGGCTTCTAGATCATAAAAGCTTGTCTTTAAAAACTTTTTGAATTAATTTAATTAAAACTTGTTTTTCGCTAAAAAGGGTAAAATAAATTATTTTTCAAAAAAAACTAAACCGACTTCAAAACCACAAATGGCACTCAAAAGTAAAAAATAAATTAATATAATTATCATAAGCGCTACCCACTCATATATTTGAAGTCGGTGCCAGCCAAGTCTAAAATGTAGTAGATAGATACTACCTACAAGTAGTATTTACTATATACATAGTATTTATCTGCTACCTATTACACTTGGCTGGCACCGACTTCAAATATATGAGTGGGTAGCGCTTATGATAATTATATTAATTTATTTTTTACTTTTGAGTGCCATTTGTGGTTTTGAAGTCGGTTTAGTTTTTTTTGAAAAATAATTTTATCAATCCTACTCGCTGTGAGCCTGCGTGGAGGAGTCGTGTCTATACTCTCACTGAAGAGACGATACGACTTACGTTCTTTCTGTGAGAGAACTTAATAAATAATTAATTATAAATATAAACGTCTACTCTTATGATTGTGTCGGAATAACTCTGACCAGGATTCGGTCAATTAGGATGTCTTTCTTCCGGGAGTTTACGCTTTGGATTCGCGGCGCAGACCGCGCGCCTCTGCTCGTTCCTGTCTCCGCGAGCGCGGCGCTAAAACCGGTGTAGCCGTTTACATTTTTAATCAATATTTCGACTCACGATAGTTTCCGAACCTTAATTGTAATAAATAAATAGTTATGTAAGTGTGTGTGAAAAAAATCACAAAAAATCTCAAGCCGGCTACATCTTAGGCATCTTCGCTTTCCATCAGGCGAGATATCGTCAAACGTAACAATTACGAATAAAAAAATACCTACATTCAACGACCACTTACATAGATCCTGACCCATAACTAATTAACTAGGACTAGAGTAACTAGGATTCCCCTTCTTTTTCTTCTCACGTGTAGGTGTGTGGCCAATTTTTTTTTCCAGATAAAGATAATTTATTTGCTAATCATGTACCTACATTACAGAGCATGTTTATAAAGTGTTTCTTATTCTATTTGCTGAATATTATATACGTAGTTATGTAGGTACCTACAATATTTGTGTTGTTCAGTTAAAGTCCATAATGTCCATATGCATAAGAAAGAAGTCACTGTAATTATAGTTTATTGACCATAAAAATACCTTAATTGATATTACAGTTTTAATGTTATTTATTAACATGTAGGTACTGGTTTTAAACAAGATATGAAAGGCTAGGTTAAACAATATTTTGGACCTCTGTCTTACAAACTAGTTCGTAAACTGTATCTTGCAAGACAGTGTTCCTACAGTCGTCGGCCAGGGGGGTTAGCCCAATAAGGTGCCCAATTAAGTTATTGAGTTGACCGCTGAGCATAAAACTATATTTACGAAATGTATAGTTATAAACGTATATTACAACCATATTAAGTTTAAAAATAATGAAAGTAAGTAAGGTGTTGGAGTTTTTAGACCGCCCGAAAGCCTAACTACATGCCCTAACAACAGTTTTCCAAAGACATTAACCGGGACTGACGACTCCAAAGCATGGTAGCGCTCAGAAGTTAATAACATATTATACATATATTTAACATATATTTCGTATATTTTTAAAATACTTAGAGGGAGGGTACACAATGCTGATGTTCTGGAGCAGATATACTTGTGCGTTCCAGACGGGTATGTGCGGCGCCGGCGGCGGCCGGGCCTGGTGGCGGTGCCGCGCGCTAGAACTAACCTGCTACGCGACGCGCCTCTGACGCGCGGACTCCGCACTCTTAACATGATCGCAATTGAAGTAGACCTATTTTCTTGTTCTCTGAATGAATTCACAATGATAGCATTACGAATTTTGTGTTATATAAATAGGTAAGATAGCTACACTATCGCATTAGGTATATACCTGTAATGATAGCTGTAAGAAATAAATAAATAAATAAATAAATAATACACAAACGGCTACCGTTACGAACGTTGCTTCACCTAGATCTGTTACGAACGGCTAGACAAGCAACGTAATATTAAATTCGTGAGCTTAATCTTACTCTGTAGTGGGAATCGAACCCGTAACCATTGTATGAGATGCGACTTGACTCGCTCAACCTCTACACCACAGAGGTCGATGACAGGCTGATGAAGAATTATTATAAGAAATTACGACGCGACGTCAGAAATAATCCACAAAACATTATTTTCTCTTGATATAAAAGTCGCAGATTAATTAGTTCTTTCCTCATTACTCAGTGTCGGGTGCACTTAATGAACGCCACATCATAGTTCCAAAAATACGATTCGGGGAGACTTGGTTTGTATGAATGCTTTTGGCCTTAGCTTGAATAAATGGGACGACCGCTATTACACGAACGGAGTGAATTATTTTGGGTAGCGATGTGGTGCGTCTTTTTTGGAGGTGCGTATTGAAGTAAATAATTTTATATAGACAAACAGTTGAGACATTCCAGGAATAGCATCAATCAGAGCAGCGCCATAAAAAATATAAATTAACTAGTCAAATGCTATATACCTAGATTATTATTTATTCTGTGGTTTTTTGATATCGAAAAACGAATTTCAGTAAACTAACTAATAATCGCCCAACAAATATAAAAAGTAATAAATGGCTAATTTAATAAGACATGTCTAGAAAACCGGCTTTCAAATAAAAAAACCCGCATACAAATCGGTTCACCCGTTTCAGAGCTACGGTGCCACAGACACATACTGGTAAAACTTATAACACCCCTTCTTTTTGCGTCAGGGGTTAAAAATCCTCTAGAAAATAGAAGCTGTTCTTTACTAGACTAATCTATAGTAGGTACTTAATTCAAAACGTCCAGACAATTCTTCTCAAGAATAAAAAAAACTAATCGATTAAGACTAAACTCCCGCTATCGTAACCTTAAGAGCCGGTCATTTAATTATCGCGTGCCCCTGATTGCGTGTGTGTAACAATACCTACCCTACCAGCAGCCTTCACGAGACAATTAACTTTAATAGCACGTGAGAGAACGTACCTACCAAAACATGTAAACTTAAGCCTTTAATAACGTAGAACTTAAGGCGCAATGTTCGCATTCTGCGGAAATTTCTTAAGATTCCCGCGATCTCGCACAAGTCTAAACTAAGTTTTAATAAGTTCCGCAGCCCTACGCGCCGAGCTAATAACACTTTTTCGCAACACTTCGGCTAACTTTACGGTCCGCAGCGGCAATAAAACTCTATCAGCGAGTAGGTGGTACGTGCGGATGTCGCGGGGAAGCTTTAAGGAACGCGGAAGGAACGGCGCGGTAGGCGACGCGCGGCGGCGGCATCGCGACGCTCAGTCGGCAGTCGGGCGCCGGCCTCGTGCAGCGCCGGTCGCCACGGATGGCCCGCGCCAGGTAACGCGGCATGCGGCCCGCGCTCGCCGCGCTAGCGGCCTGCTGCGTGGTGGCGCGCGCCGAGCTGCCGTCTGCGCGCCTCGCCCCGCGCAACGCCACCCCCCAGCACGTCCTCCAGTGCTCGGACGGCCTGGTCCTCCCTACGTGGAAGCCGCTCGAGGATGTCCCGACCCTCGATCTCGCCCTCCGGGGCACCGTTTACTTCATCGCGCTCATGTACCTCTTCATCGGAGTCTCCATCGTCTCCGACCGGTTCATGGCCGCTATCGAAGTCATCACCTCTAGGGAAAAGGAGGTGCGCGTGCGGCGAAACGGCAGTGACCAGATTATCGTCGTCAGAGTCTGGAATGAAACCGTTGCCAACTTGACGCTGATGGCTTTGGGATCCAGCGCGCCTGAGATCCTGCTGTCTGTGATCGAGATAGCCGGAAAAAATTTTGAAGCCGGTGATTTAGGACCCGGGACCATCGTCGGGTCAGCCGCTTACAATCTATTCGTGATAATCGCTATTTGCGTAGCGGTGATACCTGATGGAGAAGTGCGGAAGATAAAGCATCTTCGCGTATTTCTAGTGACAGCAACATGGTCAATATTTGCCTACGTTTGGCTCTACCTCATCCTCGCTGTCATTTCACCCAGCGAAGTGGAAGTTTGGGAAGGAGCGGTCACATTCCTATTCTTTCCGGCGACTGTCCTTACTGCTTACATTGCCGATCGCCGACTTTTAGTTTACAAATATTTGAAAAAAGGATACAGAGTCAACGAAAGAGGTGTGATCGTAGAAGGTGAAGGTGATGGCTCTGTTGAAATGGCTCTAAAGCCAGGTGGAGACGAATTTGCATCGGACGACGAAGAAGGCCGTGAAACTGAAAAATCTAGAAAGGAATACGTGACAGTGCTTAGAGAACTAAGAAGACAACACCCTGAAGAAGATCTTGAAACCGTAGAAAGAATGGCTTTAGAAACGTTGATGTCCCGAGGTCCGAAATCAAGAGCATTTTACAGAGTTGCTGCCACAAGAAAAATGACAGGCGGTGGTGATTTCAGCAGAAAAATATCAGAGCGAGCGCAAAGCGACCTGAGCGAAGTGAAAGCAGAGCTGCAACGTCGGGAGTCGGGTTCACCATCGATCGAGCCACGAGGTCCAAATGTCCGCTTTGACCCCTCCCACTACACCGTAATGGAAAACTGCGGTACATTCGAAGTCAAAGTAGTCAGAAAAGGTGACTTGACCGGCGAAATTGCTGTTCAGTACACAACTGAAGACGGAACTGCCGAAGCTGGTTCCGATTACGTTGCAGCCCAAGGCACGCTGATATTCAGACATGGCGAAACTGAGAAGACCTTCAGCGTTCAAGTGATAGACGACGACGTTTTCGAAGAGGACGAGCATTTCTACGTGAGATTGACTTCTCCTCGAGGTGCGTCACTGGCGTCGCCTTCGACTGCTACTGTGGTTATCCTTGACGATGACCATTCGGGTGTGTTCGCGTTCCCTCAAAGGGACTTTGAGTTGACGGAGTCTGTGGGGACGTATGACCTTCGCGTGGTGAGAACTGCTGGAGCTAGGGGCAAGGTCCGGGTGCCATTTTGGACGGAAGACGGCACTGCGAAGGGCGGCAACCAGTACGAACCTGCGCAGGGGAGCATCACATTTGAAAACAACGAAACTGAGTAAGTACTAAGTTTGATAATTTTCTATTTCCTTGTTGCTTGAAATTCCCACTGCTTTTTTAATAGCAAACCATTCTGGAATTTCCAAGGTTAAAGGCGTTTGACATTAATAAATTTATTATTACCATCGTCTTTATTAACAATTGTGGTAAATAAAGTGGCACAAGGGATTGCATGAACACGATTTGGGGGCGCTGCTGTCACGTTTGAATTATCCATATTATTATCGTTTGGGTAATCGATATTATTATTATTATAATATGGGTATAACAGAGATTTTCTCCTAACTTACTGATTACAAGTTTTGGCTGTGTTCATACTGATCCTTGTCGGATTTTCTCAGCCGCAAGACTTCTCAAAATGTTAAAGTTGAAATCTTCTCAACTTGATATTAAACCAAACAAACTTGAAACGGTATGCATTCGCGATTTTGTGGAACAAAAATAATTCAATTGGAATAAATGAAAATGTCTCTCACATTCGGCGGTTTGCGGAGCGCTCGGTGGCGCTCCCTGGCGGTGAAATGGAAAACGAAAAGGGAATTTAATTCCCTTCCATTGTGTTTGTAATATGGAGAAATTATTTTCGATTCGCTACTTTCTCTTTGATTGTGCGCATCAGTTAGCCAACGTTCTTCTGAAATGTTTGCGTCATTCCATTTTTTAAGCAAGCTGTATGCTATGTTAGTAGACACAGAATTAATAATTGATTTCGCACTTCTTTAGGAAAATTGATTTGCAAATAATTATAATATCATTTATTACTTTATTGATAAAAGGTGATATTGAATATTTTAGAAAACGCCCAGGTGTTGCAATGCGCAGCGCCTTTTTGGTGAAATATAATATTTTTTTTTGTCCATTGTGCTTTAATGACACAGTATTTAGTGTGTCTTCGTTTCGTTATCTGCAATAATAAAGTTTCGATTGTATTATTGTAGAAAAAAATATTAAACATTTCTAGTTTCAAAGAAAAATATTCTCTTAGATTCTCGCTATCTATTTAAATGAAAGCAATATACTTAACTGGGTAGGTATTGCCGTTAAATTACTTTCTCAGTTGTTGTTTCGAAAAATGCTATTTTTTTTAATTCCATTATATTAAAATACACATTAAAATAAAATTATAAATAAACTTAACCTAACAGTCTAACCAGTAGCATATTTTTTATAAAAATGGACCTTTTTTTTTACACTTTATAGATCTATGTTTGGCCACTATCTCGCCTGTTGTGATGTGGCCTAAGATGGAGCACATAGATCTAGAGAGACGGCAGTTGAGCGGCTGCTCAGACCCGTCTCCCCGATGGTTCACCGAACATCATCCCGAAACACGACTAGGTCGCTTGATGGCATGGCTTTGTTCGGTGGGTGGTATTACAACCACGGCCAGAGCCTACCACTCCAAAGCGCGGAAGCGGGTTTCATCACGATGTTTTCCTTCAGCGTTTTAGAGCGAGCGTGCAAAATCTGCACTTAACCATAAGTCATTAGTGCATGGCCGAGTCGGGATTCGAACCCAGGTGCGTCTGATCGAAAGGCGCATGAGTTCCCGTTGAGCCACACTCGCTCTAAATGTATAAAGTATAGTATTATGGTTCTGTGTAATTTTCTTGAATATTCTAGTACTTATATTTTATATCATTATAGTATTTTAATTCATTTTTTGAATAAGCAGTTTATCTATTTCTATTTATCTATTCTATTCCATTTTTAAGCATTTGATGGCTTCCACTTATAACAGACGTAGCTGATTAATTTTTATCCGGCAATCCACTTAGGAGCCAAAATTAGGTCAAACCAATGACACGATAGCGAATGACGGTGGAATGTGCATTAACGGTTGAGAACGGAGCGGGTTTCTTTATATACCTATACCTAACTAGTCCATGGAGCGAGTGTAGCTCAGTGGGAGAACGTGCGACTTTCGATCCGACGCACCCGAGTTCGAATCCCGCTGGCCCGCACCACTGTCTTTCTTTTGTGTGGATTTAACACTAGCTGTAAAAACGGCGAAGGAAAACATCGTGAGGAAACCGGCATATCAAAGAATTTATCACAAAAATTTAAGAACATGTGACATCTACCAACCCGCATTAGGCCAGCGTGGTGGTTTATGGCCCATACTCTGTCTATGAGAGAAGGCCCGTGTCCCAGCAGTGGGTACGTGATGGGCTGATGATGATGGACTAGTCGATACCCACTACTCCGTCCATGCAAAAGGAAAAGGCAAACCGACACGTTATTTCAATATAGAAGCCGGGCATTAGGTACTAATTTGGTGTGACATAATTCAAATTTGAAAAGCTACCTGAACATAAGTATAAAATAAATATTGTGTGGCGTAGTAGATTTTCACAATATACCTAACCTATCTAAAACTATTAGGTATATTACAAAGCTACTACCGAAAACCGCTTCGAAATCGATTCAGCCATTTCGAATATATGAGATCATAGAAATGTGTACAAACAGTACAAACATAAATATCTATATTTTTTTATGAAACTAAGTTATGAGACGAGCAATCTATAACAATTGCCACTCAGAATTTTTAATAGGTGCCATAAAAAATACTGCTTGGCAGATATTGAGTCTGATATACCCAGTAATTTCGCTGGCTACAATGCCCTTCAAAACGGAACACAGTAATTGTAGCAAGGATTAATCTCAGATGGGAAACATTGAAATTAAAACGATGAAATCATTCGATATAGTTATATTATTCAACTCAAGAAACATTCAATCAAAATAACCATAGTTTTACGAACCTTAATCGTTAGCTGGAGGCGTCTCGTTCAAGAATGCCGTTCGTCAGAATGGCCGACCAAAGTCAAGTTGTTTGACATTCCAGTGACAGATACACTGACGTTTGACATAAGCGACTAAATGACATTAACATGATAGTTGGCATGAGTAAGTAGCGAACGAATGACTTGAATGATATTGTATCAAGTGAATACTATTCTTGTTACATAATGCTTGCGCACTACTGCTTGGCGGCAGAATAACTGGCAAAGCTGTGGTACCTCACCAGACGGACTTACCTTCTCCGTTTGGTCGTAGGTAAACAAAAGTTGGATGGTAGTTAAAGTTTAGTTTTATCTTCATCCGATAAAACTTTAATTGATGAGTCTAAAGATAATAAAATTAGATGATAATGAACACGAATTTGCGTCACGATGGCGCCATTACGGCTCTGATAAACGAACAAATAATAGTAACCTACTTATGGAGGGGAAGCCCCTCCGTCTGTGAAGGGCAGATTCGTCGGAAAAGATATAATTTTGACCTTATGCAGTGATGTCCCAAAGAAAGTAGGGCATGGATAATAGGTACAAGTTCTTAAGTGTATTGTTTTTGATTAGGTACATGACGAGACAGGGCAGCCTCGTAAAGAAACTCATTCTCTTTTTTAAACTATTGTGCTGGTCTGAGAGGGACTGGATTATTTTAATGTTGATATTGGTTTCACCACAAATATTAAGATATTTTTTTTAAGTCTTTATATTAAGTTACTCAAGAAACTGTTTGTTGATTCTTTACTTTGACAGCTTCTGTGGTGTAGTGGTTGGGCAGGTTGGCTCAAATCTCATACACTACTTAGGTTGGTAAATACAATTGACTATATATATAATTAATAAGACTAGAAAAAAATAATAAATTACTAATTACTTTCTAGTTGTACATAGTTTAGTATCTTTTTAATTTCTTTTTTTGTGACATTTGTAAATTTCTTCTATAAATAAATATATTTTATTTAAAAAAAAAAAATTATAGTACCATGTATGTTCGTATTGATGTATTCTAGCAAATAAATGATTGATTGATTGATTGCGGGTTCGATTGCAGGGACAGGAAATGTTTGTGAGAAAAAAAAGTGCAAGCACATGGCCCTCGTAGTTCCCGGTTCCCCAGATACAGGGAATCCTAGTTAGGGGCCAGGATCTATGCATGTGATCGTTGGGCGTATTATTATTTTAATTTTACTTGTTACTTTGGTGTGACAACACAATATCCATATATATCACCAATCAATGTCAATTACATACATTTTTCAAAGATTAAAACATATGTTTTCTTTTGTATATTCTTGTAGATGCCTAGTTATAGCTATACTTTAACTATAGACTATTAAGTTTTTTACGTGACAAGGGCAAGATAATAATGTTGTCACATGTACTATAATAACAACCTGTTATTATAGTTAACTTTGGGACTGCTATTATTTATTATACTCGTACTATAATTTACCTACACGTACAACATACATCATAGTTTTTATAACAACATAACATACGAGATGTATGCCATATGAGCCGACCCACCCAACCACTACTGCTGGGCTGAGGCTGCCAATGTCATCTATGTATTTAGAGATAATCAGATAATCCTATCCTACTAATCTAGAACAAATAGAAATAAAAAACCAGCCAAGTGCGAGTCGTACTCGCGTACGAAGGGTTCCGTACCATTATCTATAAAAACGGCAAAAAATCACGTTTGTTGTATGGGAGCCCCCTTAAATAAGTGCTTTGCTTCGACCTTCATAATGCGAATGGCCAAGGAGTGGAACTCTCTGCTGGCATCTGTGTTTCCGGATAGCTATAATCTGGGTGTCTTTAAGACATGAGTGAACAGGTTTCTTCTAGGCGAGCGTGCTACATCCTCGACCGCATCGTCACTTAACAACAGGTGAGATAGCGGTCAAATTGCGTTTGACCGCTATAAATAGTAAAAAAAATATATATTTATTTTATTGTTTTTTAGTATTTGTTGTTATAGCGGCAAAAACAGAATAAAGTCTTTTAAAAATAAAAATTAAGTCTTAGTAATAGGGTCCCGTTTTACCCTTTGGGTACAGAACCCTAATAAATTATTTTTCAAAAAAAACTAAACCGACTTCAAAACCACAAATAGGCACTCAAAAGTGAAAAATAAATTAATATAATTATCATAAGCGCTGCCCACTCATATATTTGAAGTCGGTGCCAGCCAAGTCTATTAGGTAGCAGATAAATACTATGTATATAGTAACTATTGTACTACTGTATTGTACTGTATTGTATTGTACTACTTGTAGGTAAGTATCTATCTACTACCTTTTAGACTTGGCTGGCACCGACTGGCACTTCAAATATATGAGTGGGCAGCGCTTATGATAATTATATTAATTTATTTTTCACTTTTGAGTGCCTATTTGTGGTTTTGAAGTCGGTTTAGTTTTTTTTGAAAAATAATTTATTTTAAACTTTTTAGTGCAAAACAAGTTTTAATTAAATTAATTTAAAAAGTTTTTAAAGACAAGCATTTATGATCTAGCAGCCACATCATGACGAAGTTTAAAACGGGCTATCATAAATAAATTTATGTACAAAAAAAATTCATGACTCTCCTATTCTCTGTTGAGGAGTTCCCTCGCCGGAAGTCATTCCTGGGTGTATCAGCCATGTCATGGTGGAATTTAGAACAGGCTATTATGGTTAAATCCATTTACAAAATTTTGTGTCTGTACTATTCACCTTTGAGGAGTTCCCTCGCCGGAAGTCAACCCTGGGTGAAGCAGGTGAAGCAGTCGAATACAAACCTCCACCTTTAGAAAGTCGGTTACAACAAAAACAAGAACCGACTTGAAGATTAAACTTATATTTTTTTTTTGTTTTCGCAATTTTTTCAATAAGTGCTGAATGAATTTCGATAAAATTTATATGGGACCACCTCTGAAGTATGACCTACCAATCAAAAAAAGAATCATCGAAATCCATTCATAATTGGCGGAGTAATCGCGTAACAAACACACAAAAAAAAAAAAAAAAAACATACCGTCGAATTGTAAACCTCTTACTTTTTGAAGTCGGTTAAAAAGGGAACAGAATCTTGCTAAGCAACAACTGAAGCATAGCAATGGCGGTGGCGGTATGTTTGAGTGAGTGGTCAGAGGGCCGATGTAAAGCCGATGTGACGGCCGATGGGCATAGCATGATGTACATGTGTGCGTGAAGGTTGTTTACGAACGAGCGGACCGGCATACCTTGTGTGCTTCACTTTTTGAATTTGGCGACGAGGTACACTGTTTTTTATTCGTTTAAGCTACTTATACTTATTTATTTATTGTGAAACGCCAACAGCGTACATATTGCTATAATATAAGGCATTGATGGCTGGTCCACAAGTCATACTCGTGAACGGGTGCTGCTTGCGGGGACTGGTCAGTTCTAGTCACTCCTACTGCTACTGTCATACCTACTTATATTTAATTTACACTTTTCTGTTACTGATACTATGACTATGGGACATCTCACTCGCATTTCTTGTTTGAATTTCTGTTAATTCTAATTTATACGTAATTGTTCATTGTTATTTTCGAGACATTTTAAAAGAGCTGAAAAAAGATATCCGCACAGAGATTTTTGGTGCTATCTTCTCTAGCGGGCGTATTTCCAAAGCACTGGTAGAGTCAGTTTTTGCATTTCTCTTCAGCACTCAGACTTCAATTGAGTATAGGAAAGAAATGGGTAAACATACTTACCTTTTTTCAAAGTCATGTTAACATAAGTCATGTTAAAATAAAAATATTAACATATTTTATTTGTATCATGTGTTTATGACCTTTAAAAGTGCACTTTTGCGCCTATTTAATAAATGATATTTGACTTTGACTTTGACTGTATATGGCATTCTAAGATTGTATTGTGCTGATGTACACCTATTACAGTTGAATACATCATTCACCATTAAGCAGTGGTAAAAACAATAAGAATAATTTGCAATAATTATAGTACCTACTTGCCAGAAATAAAACCAAGTAGGTAGTTACATATAAAAATGCATTCGTATATATATATAGATCGTTGATAACTCTTATATCATTAAAAAAAAAGTAAAGCACTGTGTGATGAAAGCTTTTGTACTTATTATAAAAAGGATTCGCAAAAGTTCCAAAACTATTGAGCTGTATCATTTTTTTTTCAACTGCCTTAATTCAAATAATTATATGAAAGTAATAAAGTAAGTCTTTAAAGAGAGACTATATTATAAATTCTATTGTATTATTTACTTATTAAGACTTTGTAAAAATGTATGTAAATTGAACTATAACAAATTGTTATTGAGAAATAAATAAATAAATAAAGTCTGCTTTAATTTTTTCATCCCGGAAATGAACATATGATATGATATAATGAACATATGAACACTTCCCTAGGGAACAACTATAAACCGAAGTATACGCGGACGGAATGAATGAATGAATGAAATTTTTATTTTAATAAAAATGGTACAATATAATAACAATTATGACACAAGTTATTATATTAAATACACAATAGTTTTTAACTTGCAATAAAAAAACAATACCAATAACATACAATTTTGTAAAATTTAGTAATGAGACGAGGTCGTTCGCCTTTTGGTAATTGCCACGCCTGCCCATAACAATTGCAGTGCCATCCAGAACTTTTAATACCATAAAAGTACTGCGTATATCTCACTGAATTGAGCTCATCACCCCGAGACATCTGATAGTCTCATATGCCCAGCAATTTCACTGGCTACAATGCCCTTCAAACCGGAACAAAGTAATGCTTACGCACTACTGCGTAGCGGCAGAATAACTGGCAAAGCGGTGGTACCTACCCAGATGGAGAGACCTACCACGAATAAATTATAAATTATAACAAAAATTATAATAATTAAATCATGAAAATGCCAAAGTAAGAATTAATTAGTAATTCGTGAAAGAACACTTAAAATATTTCTATAAGATAAATTACAATACGTCATACATATATGGATATTACACATTTCCATTTATCAGTCAATATGTCATTATCAGGATTGGCAGTCAGGGGAGCATTAAGATGGTAAAGGGAACGACACAGGGGGGATTCTACTCGAGCCACAGTGTATCACGGAGTCGCGGGTATCGGCTAATATCACTATACATTTTATTTCACCCTGAAGCCAATGCAAAGGATTAGAGTGCATACAAGTCTCTCTAATTACCGACCTTTATTACCCACGGAAGTACCTACGCAAGTCGGACTTAAATGTGAACCAAAAATAGGCCTTCTACTAAGGCTTCTGAAGCCGCAGTAGTGCGAACACGGATCGGACGACAATTACTCGCGGTTCGTTTGATCTGACCTCATAGAACTGGTGTAATCCGGTTTGGATAATCCGAAGTTTTGCCACCTTCAAACTGAAGTTTGAGAGGTCACGTGACGTAGTTAGGGGGGTTGATGAGGGGTTGCTGTATTGGATTAGTTAGATTAGCAGGTTTTCTCGTATTATCAACGTTGCTAGCGAGAAGCCCCTGTCTTCTTCCGACGTTTTGATTTAGATATTTTTTCATTTCGCCCTCCAAAACTGAATATATTCCGGAGCGAGTGCAGCTCTGGAGTAGATCAAGCGAATTTTAAGCGAGGCACCAAAACATCATAACGAAACGCATGTCCTAGAATCACAAAATTCAAGGACATGTGAGATCTACCAACCTGCACTAGACCAGCTTGGTGGATTAAATTAGTATGCACTCATGGGAAAACTTTTCCTATGACTGAATACTAGTGTCCCAGCAGTGGGAACGTAAAAGCCTGATTATGGTAATCATCATCAGCTTATTATTGTTCCCACTTATGGGACTCTGGCCTTCCCTCGTAGAGAGAGTATGGGCCATTATCTACCAACCTGGCCTAGTGCGGGTTGATGGATGTCACATACCCTTGAGTTTTTGTGATAAATTATTGTACATGCCAGTTTCCTCACGATGTTTTCCTTCACCGTTATTAGAGCGAGTGTTAAATCCACACATAACTCAAAAAGGAAGAAGAACGTCAGTGGTGCGGGGCCAGCAGGATTCGAACTCGAGTCCGTCGGATCGAAACTCGCACATGCTCCCACTGAGCCACACTCGCTTTTATGATAACAAATAATGAATTACAATAAAATCAATGCATCATAGATATTTCGCTTTAAAACTAGTACTGCTTCAAAGACCAAAGACGATTGTCACTCTGGTATATCATCTTTTAATTGCTCATTAATTGCTTTGCTTGTCCATTATTTTAATTAACTGCCATCCTAAGTTAAATAAAGCTTCACTTTACTGTTTCCATTTAACTTTCAATGTTTTCTAAAGCCTTAAATCGCCAGAAACCCTTCATTAACTTCTAATGAAGACGAAGTGATAAATTGTATAACTTTTTCCACTCCGCTTACTAAGCGGTAAATGTGGGGGTGATCCCTTGTGGGGGTGATCCTTGCGGGGGTGATCCTTTGTGGGGTGACCCTTTTGATCGTTTGAAGTATCTTCTTGGGAGTTTTTTTGTGGATACTGGTAGGTAATCATATGTCTAAGTCTCAGACCTTTAGTTACTAATATTTAGTTTTCTTTGCCTTTAGGTTGCTTTTTTATCACTTTGGTATAGATCTATTCTTGGCCACTATTACGCCTGATGGAAAGCGATGATGTGGCTGAAGATGAAGAACATAGATCTAGAGGACGACAGTTGAGTGACTGCTCAGACCCGTCTCCCTGATGGTTGACACAATTTTTCATAGTTCATATTGCATCATCATTATCATCGCGCTTGGATTTGTTGGGTGATTACAACCGCGGCAACTCAAAAGCTGCGAGAGAAGGGGTGACAAGTGACGAAAGGTCGTAGAACAAAGTCGGGTGCCCGAATGAAGTCACACGTCCACTATTTTGAAGCTTATAGTCATTTTGAATATTTTCCAAAGTCAATATAATATCGTACGTTACAGTTTTTAGGGTTCCGTACCCAAGGGATAAAACGGGATCATATTACTAAGACTCCGCTGTCCGTCTGTCACCAGGCTGTATCTCATGAACCGTGATAAATAGGCTATTGAAATTTTCACAGATGATGTATTTCTGTTGCCGCTATAACAACAAATACTAAAAAACTGAATAAAATAAATATTAAAGGTGGCTCCTATACAACAGACATGAATTTTTGCCGTTTTTATATATAGTACTACGGAACCCTCCGTGTGCGAGTTCGACTCGCACTTGGCCGGGTTTTAACATATTTTTATTGATTTGTATTATGCGTTTAATACAACTATACTCGCTCTGAAAACGGTGAAGGAAAACATCGTGAGGAAACTGGCATATCCCAGAATTTATAACTAAAATTTAAGGATATGCGACATCCACCAACCCGCGCTGGGCCAGCGTGGTGGATTATGGCCCATACTCTCTCTATGAGGGAAAGCCCGAGTCCCAGCAGTGGGAACGTAATAGGCTGATGATGATGATGATGCGTTTAATAATGCATTTTTGTGACTATTTAATTTAACTTTGACTTGAATTGAATCTCCAATTTTTTACTCCTCCAAATCTCAGATAACGAAGAAACTTCACCAAAACACTATCAGAAGTAGATAAGGGCACGTCTACACGTCGGCATTCCCGTCCTACAGTCCCGCAAAGGGTTAGTAAGTGCGATAGACATTGCTGACTCAACTTCCCGTTTCACTGGACTAATGCGGTCGTCGCTTAAGCGCGGCAGACGAGCGACAAAACGATAGCGTATCACATCTCGTTGTATATGCTAGGCAACAGATATGATAATAGGTGACCGAGAACTGAAAAAACATGCCTAAAGATTTTACTATAATAATAATAACTAAGTTCTGAGGTAACAAACATAAAAAAAAAAAAAAAAAAAAAAAATACAACTGAATAGAGAACCTCCTCCTTTTTTGAAGTCGGTTAAAAATAGCCTTAACTGGCCGTCCGGGGGTGGAGATGTAAGAGCTAAGAACTAAGCTCCAAGGGTGGAAGTGTTAAAGGGCATAACGCCGGGAGTAACGTTTAAGTGAAACTGCAGCACACCTCTCGACACCCTTTAGCCACCCACACCAACGTTGCCCCTCTCGTCGCCAATGAACGGCGGCCCTTAAATGGGCCCGTTTAGTGGGTGACGAGTCACCACCTGGCAAAATATTTTCTTATGAGGCGGAACTGGCAGGTGCCGCGGTCTCATATCATAGACCGGCTCTCATCCATTAAAAATTCACCTCAATATCCCAATCATAAGTAATTTTCATATCTTCAATAATAGTCCTCGCACTTATTGGGGGCTGTCTTTGATTGTATCTTGTAATGATGCACTTAGAGACAGTCCCCGATAAGTGTTGCCCATTACATATCTAAATTAAATGCTCTAAGAGGACTTTACGTGTTGGACTCATGTCCCCGCGCAAGACTTCCAAAGGACCGGGTGTATAACCCGTGAGAAAGAGCGACATAAAAATAGAATACAATAGCACCTGGAGTAACCAGACCAGTGGTCAGCCCAGTTTCCACAATCAGCCTTCACGAGTAGTCTCAACAATGGGTTCCTAAAAAAATACAATAGCAGCTAGAGTGACCATCAGTCCCCACAAGCAAAAACCCCTATCAACCATATTAGAGGGAAGATAGGGACCCGGTACTCATCATCAGCCTATCACGTTCCCACTGCTGGGACACGGGCCTTCTCTCATAGAGAGAGAATGGGGCTATAATCCACCACGCTGGCCCCGTGCGGGTTGGTGGATATCACATGTCCTTGACTTTTTGTGATAAATTCTTGGACATGCCGGTTTCCTCACAATGTTTTCCTTCACCGTTTTTAGAGCGAGTGTTAAATCCGCACATAACTTAAGAAAGTCAGTGGTGCGGGGCCAATGGGATTCGAACTCGGGTGCGTCGGATCGAAAATCGCACGTGCTCCCACTGAGCCGCACTCGCTTTCAACGCTCTCTCTCGCACACAAATGCTCGAGATAGTTTAATTTGGAAAGACTTTAATGGTACCTAACTGACTTATGATATGCCCACATATAAGTTGGCCCAAATATTCGGTTGCGTCTTCACCTAACAGAAAGTGTGTTCGCGGAATGTTGATATATTTGCGTCGACATTTTTCTACATTTATATAGGAGGTCAATAGGGGAATAGTGTAACTCGAACATCGATCCCGATCGCTTTCAATTTCAAATTTAGAATAGCATCTTTCAAACCGCAATATCTATTTTTATATTATTATGGATATGTAATGTTTATTTATATATTATATGAATATGTAGCATTTAAATTATTATTTTATACACAACACCACCGTCCCTTATAGTTTCTTTGAGTTCTCACCATCCAAAGGTTGTCTGGAAGTAATTGCTATAAGCGATAAGACCTGCAATTGTAACACTTTAATTTTAAGTATTTTTTGCAAATTTTTCTTGTTGTGTGACAATAAAGCGTTTTCTAATCTAATATCGATCATTTTTAGCGATCGTGATTGGGATAAGGATTGGGACGCGGACTTAAAGTAGAAAAGTTCGACAATTCCATACACAAATACCGATCACAAGACATGTTTGAAAGCGATCGGGATCGGTGTTCGAGTTAGGCTGTTCCCCTGCTGATCTTTTGTCCCTCTCTCTCTATGTCATCAAATTTTGTACGGAGGCCACTCGAGATGAAGTCTTCATAGTTATGTCATTCAATTACTAGCCAATGTTGTTATAAGTAGCACGTCTGCCGACACATAGCTTTGCGCTCCACAGTACAATGAAATCCGGTCAAGCGGAAGAATTCACATAAAAGGGGCGAACAACACGAGTTTGAAAAGGGTTAACCCGTTTCGGCTTTCTGATATTACAGATAGAGTTTTACTTTGTACTTCAACGAGCTGAGGTTATTGGGTTCGGCGGTGTTTGGGCTTTTAATGGTATAATGTTATTGACGTGTTACTTAAATTTGGTTTTAATAAGAGGATTCAACACGTAATTACTCATTGGTGGTAGGTTTCCAGTATGCGAGAGGCCATCTGGGTAGGTACCAAAGATTTGCTAGTTATTCTACCACAAAGCAGTAGTGTGCAAGTATTACTGTGTTTCGGTTGGACATATGACAATATCAGATGTTTCGGGGTGATGAGCGCAAAGCAGTCCTACGCAGTGTTTTTACGGTATTAAAGTTTTGGGTGGCATTGCAATTGTTGAAGGTAGGCGTGGCGCTTACCATCAGGCGAACGACTTGCAAGTCTCATCAGTCAGTTCCATAAGAAAAATATGTTTTTGCCACCGCTTTGCCAGTTATTCAGCCGCCAAGCAGTAGTCAGAAAGCACGACTGTTCCGGTTTGAAGGGCATTGTAGCCAGCGAAATTACTGAGCATTATGAGACTCAACAGCTAATTGTCTCAGGGTGACGAGCGCATTGCAGCGCCGCGCAGAATTCTGCAAAACAAAGTTCTGGGTGGTACTGTTATTGTTATGGGGTGGCGTATTGTTTACCATCTGGCAAACGGCCAGTTCGTCGTCATAAAAAAAAACGTTTTTTGTAAACATACGACTTTTAGATATTGTTCTCATGATGCGCGAGGCCACCTGGGTGGGTACTACCGGTTTTCCGTTATTGTGCCTGCAAGAGTTACTGCGCAAGCATTCCTGTATTCCGGTGTGAAGGGCAATGTATACCCACAATTAACACTGTGCGGTTAAAAAGTTAGTTAAACGTTTTGGATGACAACGTTTGACAGCCTCTGTAGTGTAGTGGTTGAGCGGGTTTGCTCAAATCTCATACACTTGTTGTGGGTTCGATTCCCGCGATAGGACAAATGTTTGTGTACAGAAAAAAAAGCGCAAGCATTTATTTCGTGTTTGGGTGTTGTGGGACCATGGTCATCATAGTTCCTGATTCCCTAGATACAGGAAATCCTAGTAAGGACCAAGATCTACGGATGTGATCGTTGGGCGTTGTTTTTTTATGTTCATCTTTTGTCAAGTGCAACTAACTGGTCAACGATTGAAAATTAGCTGGATGAGAGTAGCCGGGGATCGTGCTCAGTGGCGTGAAATTGGAGAGGCCTATGTCCAGCAGTGGACTGGAAAAGGCTGATGATGATGATGAGGCATCCTAGATGTATAAATAACGCAAATACACCACAACGTACGCACGTTAAGCTCTTTCAAAATTTACTTTATTATTTTTAAATCCTGTGATGTAGATGTAACAGGGTCACGTTGTTATATTTATAACGTTATCCACGGTAAAGCCGCTAACTGCTAATACCGGCTACATCGTTATTTCTGCTATTATTACCCTGAACGTTATGAGACTCCGGTTAAATGAGTGGTAAAATATTATTTCGGAAATCTCTGATTACGGAACTGCCCCCGTACCCCCACCAGTCATACTCGTGAACGGGTGCTGCTTGTGGGGACTGGTCCCACAACACCCGGACTTGAAACAAATGCTTGCGCTTTTTTTCTCACAAACATTTATCCCGTCGCGGGAATCAAACCCGCAAACTCAGTGGTGTATGAGATTTGAGCCAACCCGCCCAACCACTACACCATAGAGGCTGTCAAAGAATGTCGCGACATGTTGAAAATGAACACATAAAACGAGAACAAACGCCGCCTATAACACTGCTGTTTACTTTTGTTGTTGCTGACGATTTGCATAAACTTGAGCGATTTTACAAAGGTGCGCTCGTTTGTTCGCGCCCTAGAGGGGGATAAATTTGAATAAAGATTAGATTTTGAAAAGTTTCGTGAGTGTTATTATTCATAATTGATATAAAACGGCTAAGACTCACTGTACACGTCGATATTACTCCGACCAGGTTTCGGACATTTTAGAAGTCCTTCTTCTGGGAGTTATGAGACCAAGCCGCGGCGTAGGTCGCGAGCGCTCGCACGTAACTGGCGGCGCGTGCGCGGCTTTGCAGACGCGGCGGGCGGCGTCGGTGGAGTTCGCGCCCGCGCGATGTTCGTAAGTTCGGTGGTGGGTGAATCATCACTGTCGCTACTAATGTCTGCTGCATTAGGGTCTAAGCACATTGCACTTATTGTGTCCATTTCGCACTCGAGTAAAATCCTGGTGTTGATCATGTTGAGAACCGGTTTCCACGATGGTGAAATGCTCCAGCCCTGATCCCTATTAAAAGTAGCATGCCGTTTTATTTCGTTTACAGTGAGTCTTAGCCGTTTTATATCAATTTTGAATAAAGATTTTAGCTAAAAGTGATATAAAGGTTAAGAAATTGCTATTAGCGATAAATCCATAAAAATTCAACACAATACAAAACTCTTTATTGTAGAATACCAGTAACATAAAAAACTATTACCTAGTCAGGTCATAAATTCTGTCACATGTTTAATATAAAATAATTGAAACAAGTTTATTCATTATGTAACCATTTATATACCAAAATGAACTTAACAAAACATAGATTCTTATGACAATAAAGTTTATTCAAAATGACCTCCGTGATTTTGAACACAGGCCTTCAATCTGCGCGGCCAGTCGTCTATCGCAGCACGAACGCGGTCCATGTCAATATCGGCGGCTGCCTTAATCAAGAATGTCTTGAGTGACTCCAAATTGGG
Organism: Petrophora chlorosata; assembly: GCA_951640565.1. Lineage (NCBI taxonomy): Eukaryota > Metazoa > Arthropoda > Insecta > Lepidoptera > Geometridae > Petrophora > Petrophora chlorosata. The sequence goes on along the minus strand of OX621207.1, from coordinate 14,059,493 downwards.
ATGAGGCTTTGAGCACGCCTTTTCCTCCAAGTGTTGCCATATCTTGTAATCTAACGGACTCAAATCTGGACTGGAGGAGGGCCAGTCTTCGTGCCGGATGTAGTCGATTTCATGCACGCGCCGCCAGCCAGTCTTGTGTGCTCTTCGCTCTATGAGCTGGCGCCGAATCTTGTTAGAATGCCCAGTGCCTGTTATTGAACATGGTATGAGAAACAGGTTCCACAAGTTTCGTCAGGACTGTATTTTGATACACAACTGCATTCGTTTTTACACCTTTCTCACAAAAATTTACCTCTGTTAAGCCCCAATAAGAAACTCCCAACCATACCATGAGCGAGGATGGAAAATGACCTCGTTGGACACGCGGAATACGGTTGCTCGCTTCTTCACTACTGTGTGCGTACACTTTATCATTTTGTTTGTTGTAGCTCTCTTCTAAGGTAAAAATTTTTTCATCCGAAAAAAGAATTTCCCGATATTTTTTTCCCGCGTACCGCTTCAACAAAGCGCTGCATCTCTTCAGTCTCAGGTCCATTAGACGAGCATTTAAACGATGTCCTGTTTTTCTTCGATGTGCCCGAAGCCCTAAGTCTTCATTTAACACCCTTTTCACCGTGGTTCTGCTTAACCCCATCTGAAGGGCCAACAGTTTCTGCTTACGTTTGGGATTTCTTTGAATTCGCGCCTTCACAGCTTTTATCACTGCTGAAGTCCTAACAGACCGAGGGCGACCACTTCTTGACCTGTCATCTACACTAGAGTCTTCATTGTATCGTTTGATGGTACGATAAACGAATCTTTTGGTTATATTCAAATTTTTCAGTATGTCAAAAATTTGAATTGGCGCGTAACCGCAACGATGCAACGCAATAACTGCAACACGATCTTCTTTAAGCGTCCACTCCATATTTAAAAATGAGTAAAATTCTAAAAAGTATACATTTTTATTTTCATGAACAATTCGAAATTCGAATTTAATAAACTTTTTGTGGCCAGCATTCTAAAAGAAAAGTTTTTATTGTGTGACAATACTTATGACCTGACTAGGTACAGATATACCTTGGGTAGTACAATGGGCGGTCGCTTGGAGCGATCTCTTCCAGACAACCTTTGGATGGACAGTATTGAAAGAAAAGGGGTAGACGGTGGACAATAATTTATTTATATATATATTTATATATATATATATATATATATATATATATATATATATATATGATAATAAATGCGAAAGTTTGTATGTATGGATGTTTGTTACTCTTTCACGCAAAAACTATCAGACCGATTTTGATGAAATTTGGTATGAAGGTACTTTAGGACTTGGAATAGCACATGGCTACTTTTTATCTCGGGAAACCGCGGGTGGAACCGCGGGGCGCAGCTAGTAATAAATACATATTAATATAACTCTAAACTAAACGTATATTTTTTGTTTTGTTTTTTTTTTAACGAGAACTAACGCTACCACTTCTGTTTTCTTCTAAAGTAATACATACATTATGCATATTATTATTCATAATAAGCATAAATACATTATTACGTTAGTAAGCAGTGTTAATGTGGGATAGTGATTTTTACACATGTTTTTGAAAATTGATAAAGCATTTATACTTTCGTTTATAAGTAACTAGCTCGTTTATAACCTAGGAATTCGCCCGCGTCGTTTGGTTTATAGTTGTTCCCTAAGGGATTTACTTTGTTTTTCCAGGATAAAAAGTATCCTTTTCATTACTGAATGATGAGACGAGCAAGTCCTTTGCATGATGGTAAGCGCCACGCCTACCCATAACAATTGCAGTGCCACCCTAAACTTTAAATATTATAAATGGCACTGCGTAGCACTCTATTGGGCTCATCACACCAAGACGTCAGATAAGTCTCATTCACAAGTCTCATATGCCCAGTAACTTCACTGGCTGCAATACCCTTTAAAATGGAACACAGTAATGCGTGCGCACTACTGCTAGGCATCAGAATAACTGGCAAAGCTCTGGTACCTACCTAGACGGCCTCCCGCATACGAAAGACCTAAAATGAGTATTATTGTATGTTGCATCTGGTAGTACCAGGTAGTACCAGGACATGGGAAAACCATTGGGCGGAAAACGAGTAGGATATAAAAGCAAAGTATTTGGAAATTTCTTTTCCCTTTAAGTTTACAACTGTCTTAAATTGAACCCCTGTCAACATTTCCCGGGCACGTTTAATAAATCTCTAGATAAATGGGGTGTCTTAACAAAGGCTGGCGATTCACTGATCTCGATCTTGCGATAGACATCACAATGAGACTTTTCATCTCGCCATTTACTTTATGCGCTATTGTTTTCTCGGTCGATCGGCGAATACCATTTTCTTAAAATTTTCGTCAGCCAACATATTTTGGCCACCGAGCTAACTGCTTGATTATAGCGTTTTCTCTACTGAAGGACGAGGTCCGAGTTCAAATCTCGATTGGCAGTTTTTATGCTGAGTCGGAACCTTTTCCAGACATCGCGCAACGTTCCATTATACTATAATTATATTATGTATTTATTGTATATGTTATTACATGTGTTATCTTTTTCTGTTATATGTATAGTATAGTATTATAGCTTAATGTAATTTTGCGTGTATCTGTCTTAAATAAATGTATTTTCTTTCTTTCTTCTCTAAGAAAAGATTTTGCATACTCAAAAATTTTATATAATTTCGGTAAGCATAAGTTATTGCTAAAAAAAACAAAAGAGATTAGAAAAAAAAACACTGACTCGGACTACAAGCACCCGGAATCTCTCTGGTCCGAGAAAACACCGAGCAGCATGCCATACGCCCCGCCCACTTATGTCGAAGAATAACGAACGGTAGCCGAAGTAGCTCGAGCACGCTCCGGATTGCTTCCGGATGAGAATCGGGATCGGATGGCCCCGAATCGTATGTATTCCATGCACGAATAATTTAAAAGTTTGCTTGAGCAACGGATTGAATCCGGGCTTATCCGGAGCCATTTTTAGCGGGTCCGTGAAATTCCGGATGCATGTAGTCTGAGTCCTTCTGGAAGGTTCAATCCACGTTTTCATCTAAGATATCTAAAGCCATTTAGTTAGTTAACGTTTTCAAGGCCTTACAGAGCTAATCGTGCCAAGGTTGCCTTTGAAATAATTGCAATTAACGCTTTGAATAATAATTATGAATTGTTGAATAATAAATGCGAACGCTTTATTGTGCTAAATACATTTTACGGTGTTGTTGGTCTTAATGTTTTATTGGAGTACTAAATTATTGTTAATAGGAATAAATTCAGAAGGAAACGTTTTATTCCAGGTTTGGTGTATATTTTAAGTACCCGATTCTTTTGGTCTACCTTTTTTGTTTACTTAGCTGAGGAAGACTAGACTTGAATATTTATTTAATCACGCGTTACTGGGTCTCATCTTTTTTAACCTCCTCGAAAAAATGGGAGGGGGACCACTATGTGTGTCTGTCTGTGGCACCGTAGCTTTTAAACGGGTGAACCGATTTAGATGCGGTTTTTTATTTAAAAGCAGATTTTCTAGCGGTGTTTCTTAGACATTCGCCGATATTTTGCCGCCAAGCAGTAGTGCGCAAGCATTACTAGCGTAGTAACTGGCTAAGCGGTAGTACCTTCCCAGACGGTCTCCCGCATACGAGAAACCCTACCTCGAGAAATTGCGTAATTGTTGAACATGAATTACTAACATTAAAAACACTTCACCTTTCCCTTTTAGGTTCATAACCGTCCCATTATCCATTCCCGCCATCACCACCTTTTTTGGCACATACAAATTGCAGAGGTAATTTGCCAGATCCCGTGAAGCCGCGCATTTACGGTAAATGTGTTCATCTGTGCTATTACATTATAAACTTGCTAATTTTGTAGCCACAAGGGTGATTTTGCACGCGACATATTAGTCAGTACCGAGGAGCTAGGAAGCCCTCGTCAGTAAATAGGTAAGTTTAGTAGTGACAGGTTCAGAAGTCAGTGCCTACCGGGTGATACGCGTTGGTTAGGTCTTGTGGTTAGGTGCTCTAGAAGTGCGCAGTTTTAAAACAATTGCCCATATCTCGAAATAAATATCTTTCTATACAGTTTTCCAAAATGTTTGTAGGCATTTGTGATAGTAAAAATACTGCAACTAACACTGCTTGAACAAAGACATTTGACAGAAGGACAGAACGGGAAGAGAGAAGACATCATAGCAGAATTTTATATCAAATCAAATCAAAATGTCTTTATTTAGTTTTATCATCTCAGACACATGCACTTAATAACAAATAAATAACGCCCAAAGATCACATACATAGATCCTGGCCCCTAAATAGGATTCTCTGTATCTAGAGAACCAGGAACTATGAGGACCATGGTCCCACAATACTCAGACAGAGAACAGAGAAAAATAAATGCTTGCGCTTTTTTTCTGAGCACAAACATTTGAGCCAACCTGCCCAACCACTACACCACAGAGGTTGTCAATAACGTCTAATTATCACCATGACTGTACCACCGCATCACTGTACAGGTTTCATTATTCGATTTTGAGTACTGCTTAGTATAGATACATAAAAGTACTTACTTTACAAGGCTTAGTTACATTGCATAGTGGTAGTCACGTTACTGTATACTCTATGGCTTCCCTGCTAAGCCGGAACACTGCCGTGACCGACGCTAACAATTATGTGCCTTGCTTTGTGCTCCATCGTAGACCCATTACATTTTCACTGCTGGATCGAGTGTAGCGCTCGTAGCGTAGCTCGCTAGCCGTTCTGCTAGGTTCAGTAACGTTCGGCGCGGTCACAACTTGGATGGGTGGCTGTTTGTGTGGTATTTATATCTAAGATTAGGAGGGCACGTAAAGTGGCGGTGTATAAATTTTAACACCAAGGTGTAAATAAACCACTGCTAAACCGCTAACCGCTTTGCCAGTTATTCAGCCGCCAAGCAGTAGTGCGCAAGCTGGTTTGAAGGACATTGTAGCCAGCGAAATTACTGGGCATTATGAGACTCGACAGCTAATTGTCTCAGGGTGACAAGCGCAGTGCAGCAGTGCGCAGGATTTTGCTAAACAAAGTTCTGGATGGTGCTGTTATTGTTATGGGTTGGCGTATTGCTTACCATCAGGCAAACGACCAGCTCGTCTCGTCATCCAGTAAAATAAAAAAAAACGCCCAACGATCACGTACATAGATCCTGGCCCCTAACTAGAATTATCTAGAACCAGGAACTACTAGAACCACACACTCATACGAAAAAGAAGAAAGAAAGCTATTAGGAGAGAGCGATAGAGAGAAAGAGAGAGGGACAGAATATTGGCAATAATTTAAGGCTACTACAGTGGTCTTCCATTTTTGGAAGACGTCTTTAAATTTTGTAGGACAATGCCCTTAAATTTTGTAGGACTTCCCGATATTTTTCCGCCAGCGTTTTTCAGGCGAGTCTGAAAAACCAGCATAATATTATTATCTGGCACTTGCGCCTCTATTTGATTTCTAAAATATATTGGATGGAGAAGCCTATAAGATGAATACAAATGTATGTTTTCCGTTCATCTATAGTACTATTTTTAAAATGGATTTGAGCCAATTCTGTACATAAAAGGTATTTTTGAAATAGCAACTGGGATCGACTATTTAGAGGGTACTGAACACGAGTCTACGATTTTCAGAAGTTTTGTCTGTTTGTTGTCTATAGACTCAAAAACTACCAAACGGACCTTAATGTGGTTTTCAATTTTTTTTAGCCTACATCTTAACTTAAACTCTGGTGTATGTTTCATTGCGCTGCGACATCGCAATGCTGAGATATCTTTATATAAGCGTATAAAGTCTGACAGGAAAAGCAAATTCACACATTTTTTGCTTCTGTAACTGTTTGCTGATTTTGAGTAGTTCACACGAACGAAGTCGCGGACAAAAGCTAGTCCCTTTTGAAGCAGTTTCTCAGCAAGCTCTAAAAGCAAATGACACCGCATTGCCCTTATAAAATCTCAGTATCAAAAAGATTCCTACTCCTTTGCATAAGGGATGCAACATTTCCTATCATTTCCACCCTAGTCGCGTCCCAGAGAATTGAGTTCATTCATTTTGTTTCTAAATTCATGTCTTAACGCAGCCCCAGATGCTTTTTGGGAAATTTTCGTGATGCGAATTTGGATGAGATGTCCCTATGGATTTAGGTAAGAATGTATGTGACACAGGAATATTTGCCGTAATTTTGTCAAGGAAATATGAAAGACAGAGAAAATTTGGCATTTCTCTTGATATTTTTATTGTAGTAAACCGGTCTTTTGGAAGACTTGCTCTGGGACATGGGGTCCAATCCTTACTAATATTAGAAACGCGAAAGTTTGTATGTATGGATGGATCTATGTTACTCTTTCACACAAAAACTACCGAACCGATTGGGATGAAACTTGGTACTTTAGGACTTTGAATAGCACATAGGCTACTTTTTATACCGCGAAACCGCGGGTGAAACCGCGAGGCGCAGCTAGTACACAGATAAATGCGAAAGTTTGTGCGTTAGTGTGTAAGTTTGTAAGTATGTTTGTCACCTCTTCACGCCGCAGCAGCTGAACGGATTTCATAGAAATTTAAAATGGAGATAGCTTATACGCTGGATTAGCACACAGGCTACTATTATTATTATTATTTTTATTCATCTCGGGAAACCGCGGGGCGCAGCTAGTAAAAAATATTTATTTCAAACCACTTACACATAATACAATTTCAGTTTTTTAAGCTTAAAAACAGTGGTATATTGTTTTATAGTGCATAAGAGGCTCGTCTAGCCGTTTGTAAAAGATCTGCTAAGTTAAGCAAAGTTCGCAGCGGCACAGAAAACTAAGGGACAGAAGCATCACTCCGCAAATAAATTTAAGCAAATAGCGACTCTTGCTACGACGCAATGCTAATGGCACGGCATAGGTGTTAAGTACCTAATACCTATACATCCTTCCTTCTCTTAGCATTTAGGATGGTCAATGGTCAAGTTTCATTTAAAAAGTTAGGCTGTAACTACTGATTAGAACAGGTCCGCGACGTCCGGTTCTGCGCATGTTTAGCGGCCCATAATGACCTAAAACCACAGAAAACTAAGGGACAGAAGCATCACTCTGCAAAGAAATTTAAACAAATAGCGACTCTTGCTACGACGCAATAAAATTCAATTCAGCTCGCGTAGCGCTGCATACCTACCAGTCATATTAACCTACAGAGCGCCTCTCTTTCTATCGCATAGCTCTTATCTCTTCTGACGCGGCACGTGTAACGATGCGCGACCCGCCGTCGGTGTCCGGCTATGTACTTGTAGCTTCGTACCTACAGCGGAGTGCGCTAGGCCTGGCAGCGGTCAATTCTTGGATGGGTGGCCAACATGGTGTCTGAATTATAGACCGCTTAAAGACTTCCGACATGGCTAAACGATTAATATCCTTAGAAAATAACTGGGACCGACGGCGTAACCTGCCCTCCGAAGCACGGTAGAGCTTTGTTGCAAATACCATAAACGGTCACCCATCCAAGTGGCGACCGCGGCGAAAGTTACTTAACTTAGCACGTTACGAACGGTTGAGTTACGCTACAAGCACTAAAAGCAAGTACTAGATTTTTATTTCTGTTCGTAATATTAAAATGATAAAGAAATAACATAATAGTCAAGCTGTTATTTAAACACTTAATTAAAACAAATATTAAAGCAGTAAAAGCGCCAACTATACCTACTTAATATTTCATTTTAATTTTCGCAGTAATTTAACCGTTTACAGCTAAATGTGTTACATAAACAAAGCAATCATCATCATCATCATCATCAGCCCATCACGTTCCCACTGCTGGGACACGGGCCTTTTCTCAGAGAGAGAATGGGCCATAATCCACCACACTGGCCTAGTGCGGGTTGGTGGATGTCACATGTCCTTGAATTTTTTGTGAAAAATTCTTGAACATGCCGGTTTCCTCACGATGTTTTCCTTCACCGTTTTTAAAGCGAGTGTTAAATCCGCACATAACTTAAGAAAGTCAGTGGTGCGGGGCCAGCGGGATTCAAACTCGGGTGCGTCGGATCGAAAGTCGCACGTGCTCCCACTGAGCCACACTCGCTCTCAACAAAGCAATACATTTTTTTAAATAGGAGTCTGACTATGAAAATACTGTACACGCCAGTAGAACAACTCGTGCCAGGTCTCTCGTATGCCGTCCGGGTAGGTACTAAGAATAACAGGCAAAGTGGAGTTTAGCCAGTTATTCTGCCGCCAAGCAGTAGTGCGCAAGCATTACTGTGTTCCGGTTTGCAGGGAATTGTAGCCAGCGAGAAAATGAGTTCAAGCATTTGTGTCGTGTCTGCTGGGTGTTGTTGGGAACATGGTCGTCGTAGGTCCTGGGCATGTACTCTGAAAAAGTAATTACGATCTTCGTTCTATTGGATGAAAGGGACAGCGCTATGCAACAGGCATAAGAGTGTCTCTTTTAGTCCGCACGAACGAACGAAAGCAACTCGGAGAAGGCACCTTGGTTCCCTAGATATAGGGAATCCTAGTTAGGGGCTAGAATCTATGTATGTGATCGTTAGGCGTTTTTTTATTTATTTTTAATAAGCTGTTCATTTTATATTAGAATTAATCAAGTTAATTGTAGTTGCAAAGTTCGATGAAATTTATCCATTAGCATGCGTTGTACGCCAGCATGTGCGTTATGTAATAATAAAACTCCGCACGAAATTGTGAATTCACATGTGTAAAATTTCATATTAGCAATTAGCATCGCAATAGCATATGGCATGCTAACGAACAACATTTTATAAGAAAAACCCAACTACAATGAATCTTCGAAGCCCAAGGTCAAATATCGATCAAATTTATATGGGAGCACTTTGTAGCTATGCCCAATGCAAAAATAATTTTCCAAATCGGTTCATAAATGACGGAGGTCTGAGGCAATCTGAGGTAACAAACATAAAAAAACGAATAGAGAATCCTTTTTGAAGTTGGTTAAAACATTGGAATTGAGAACCTCCTTCTTTTTTTAAAGTCGGTTAAAATGCCAATAATGTCCTATACTAGAACCTATAAAGGGTTCGCTGATACCTGGTTTAATAAGGTGGAGCTGACTAATGAGGGAGACACGTCAGCTGCTACAGCTGTACTGTTGATTGGTTAATCAACTGCGCTGCGAACATTATTAATTTTAATGATTGGAAAATAGATTTACCTTTAGTTTACTTTTTACCTTTAAACGGAATTTTACCAGTACCACATAGGTTAGGTACCTATGTGGTACTTTTTATTAAGGTAATTTATTACCATTGACTGACTGACTGACTGACATATAATTGACAGAATTATTCTCCCAGATGCCGTTATGGTGGTGGGATGTGTGTAGCATTGTTTTGAAACCGACCAGAAAAATCCGAAATCACCAGCAAGGGGTTTCCTCAATGGAACTGCTCAGGGGATCTCGGAAACTATAAATCGGATGGGGGTACCGCTTGAACAAAATATACTCAAAACCCCTGGGCCATTTTGGAAAATTAAAAAAAAATGACGGCCGCCATACAAAAAAACATGGCTGCTAAACAAAAAAAACATGGCCGCCATACAAAAATAAAATGCAAATAATTTTTAAACGGTAAGAAATAGACATAAAGTTAAAAAAAATAAGCGCAAGCATTTGTTACGTGTCTGAGTATTGTGGGACCATGGTCCTCCATGTACAAACTGTTTTGTGCTAAAGTATAAATAAATAAATCTTCTGGCAATTGCTCTTCAATTGTATTAATTTAATTAGACGCAGAATAAGGCTGGCGCAGCGGCTAATTCGGCCGAGCAGCTCAAGCGGCGGAAATATGCTAACCTCGGTAGCGGTTACATATTTGAGCCGTTTGGTGTGGAGACTTTGGGTCCGTGGGGACCGGGAGCTCATCGTATTTTCAAAAGTCTGTCAGAGCGCCTGATCGATGCGACGCGTGACCAAAATGCTGGGACTTATTTGGCTCAACGTATCAGTATTGCAATCCAACGGGGCAATTCTGCCAGCATCTTGGGTAGGCTGCCAACTGCTAGTGGGTTGGAGCATTTGAGCTACCAATAGGCCTTTAATGGTCTATGGGTTGTCCAATTGCTTCTCCTTGTATGTAGTTAGTTTAGTTTTATTAAGTAGAGTGTAGTTTGTTTTCATTTAATTAGATAATGTGTGTTTATTGTTAGTTCCTAACAACAACACTCTTTGTACGACACGTGTTTCGCCGTCTGCACGAGGCATCATCAGGTGTCTACTCGCCGACTCTCGTTCTAGCGTTCGGCGAGTCGACACCTGATGATGCCTCGTGCAGACGGCGAAACACGTGTCGTACCTACATAATATTCAGCGGGATTACACTATATATTTTCAATGTGTGTTTAATTGTATTGATACTTAATTTTTTAATTGTACTGATGTTATAATATTTGCACGCCTAGATTGACAAAGTACGGCATAGTTTCTGAATCTGATTGTATTTAACATCTCCTTGGTACCTGTATTTTATAAAATAAATGAATCTTGAATCTTTTTATGTAACGTTTTTCGCATCGCCCGTCGTTCTGCAATTTAGTGGCGCGATCGAATAGACGGCATCTCATTACGGCCTTTTTTATAGTTTTAGGGTTCCGTAAGGGGCGATAGCGAACGGGAGGCGGAAGTCGGCCCAAATGACGTAAGATATTAGGGCTGTTGTATAAACACGTCACCGGCTATTAAGGCTTTGGAAGCAAAATATTAGCAAAAGATAGTTTGGACATGATGGAGATGGTTTAATGGAGCGTTTTTAAACCCCGACGAAAATGGAGGGGTGTTATAATTTTGACCACTGTGTGTGTGTGTCTGTACCTGTAGCTGTTAATCGGGTGAATCGATTAGGATGCGGTTTTTTATTTGAAAGCAGGTTTTCTAGCCGTGGTTCTTAGTTCAATATGTTTTATCAAAATCATGTTTTTGTGTCGAGGTTCTTTTAAATTTTAGTTTTTTCAATTAAAAGTCTCACTCAAAGATTAGTGATTTGGTTTTTCTAATTAAATATTATTATTTATTTATCTTATGGCACTGAGTGATCAGACAAGCATGTCGTTCGATGGTATGCACCACGTCTGCCTATAACAATAATTGTTATAAGCAGACGATAAAATATTCTGGGTGGCACTGCAATAATTGCAGAACTTTTAATACCATAAAAAGCACTACGTAGCACTGCACTGCGCCCATCACCCCGAGACATCAGATATTACTTCTCATACCTATGACATTATACTGAGATCATATCGAGAGTAGACTATAATTATTACGAACAGAATACCATTTTTTCTTAATTTCTCACATTAGTTTCGATTCGATCAACTGTCCATTCAACGTTATTCAAATTTAGTGGAATTGGCCTTCTGATTTGGAAAATTCTTTTTGCGTTGGGTTCACTATAGCTACAAGGTAGTCCCATACAGTGGCGTAGCTAGGTAACCAAAGGCCTTGGGGCAAAAAATAAAGGGGAGGAGAGAGGGAGTTCCCCGCAAGTTTCAAACAAAGGTGTTCTAGACTTGTTGGGAATACCATTTACCATTATCATTGTTACTGGTGGTAGGTTTCTCGTATGCGAGGGGCCGGCTGGGTGGGTACCAACGCTTTGCCAGTTATTCAGCCACCAAGCAGTAGTGCGCAAGCATTACTGTGTTCCGGTTTGAAGGGCATTGTAGCCAGCAAAATTACTGGGTATTATGAGACTCAACAGCTAATTGTCTCAGGGTGACGAGCACAGAGCAGCGCCGCGCAGGATTTTGCAAAACAAAGTTCTGGGTGGTGCCGTTATTCTTATGGGCTGGCGTATTGCTTACCATCAGGCAAACGACCAGCTCGTCTCGTCATTCAGTTAAATAAAAAAAAAATACCCCGTTCCTGGAATCTGGTCTATATATATTCCGAATGTGGGAGAAATTTTCACTAGTTCAATCTCAGTCCAAACTCAGGGGCTCGGCTCGGACCAGAGTCCGAAGGCCCCGATGAGCTTGGGGCCCCGGGGCACTGCATCGTTTAGCCCTCTGGTAGCTACGCCACTGGCCCCATATAAATTTATGATACATCAGAATTGCGGTCGTTTTCTTTTGTTATAAAATTTATACTTGTATAGGATGGTTTTCATTTCAAAGAACAGTTTTTATTCACCTCATTCCCATAAAGTTCACATTTTCCTAGAAACGATAACATTTCCAGTAAACTGTAGATCGTAAAATCAATTACCGATTCGGCAAACTGTTTGTGATATCAAAGTTAACTGCCTCTAACTACCTGTACTTACCTTCTATGTAGAAGCTATATATAGACCTATTAATACGGACTATGATGATGTAATTATAAAAGGCACGACCGGATCACCAACCCCACATCATAAGATTTTAAATAATTAGGTAGAAGAAAAATGATAGAGCTCGGGCAGGGATCGAACCTGCGTCTTCGGAGTACCGTCCCGACGCCTTATAAGACTTGTTCGATTGATCAATTGAAGCATTGACGACAGATGACGTAGAATCGTCCCCGTAAGACAAAGGAAGATAAAGGAAATTTGGTTGCTCGAGCAGTAGGCTCGGTGGTCTAGTGGTTAAGGCGTCGGGACGGTATTCCGAAGACGCAGGTTCGATCCCTGCCCGAGCCATATCATTTTTCTTCTTTCTAATTATTTAAAATCATAAGATTTTCGCCTGGCATGCGCTAATGCATTCAATATCAAAAAACCTCACATCAGCTATGGGATCGCAGCATTTAAACATCTGCACACGGTGTGGCCGGATCTGTTATTCCCGTATCGGCCTTTTGAGTCATAAACGGAAGTGCCGTTCAATCATTGTTACTCCGGACGATGATTAAATCATCTCTTTAGATGGAACAGGCCTATGATGATGATGATATAATTGTACAGTACAATACAACAACACTATTGCATACCATTAAGAAATATATTTTATTATAACTACGTTTTTTTAAATGGAGAACCTCTTGAAGTTGTTCAAGAATATGTTTATCTAAGGCAGACGCTCCAACTAGGCAAAAACAACTTTGAGAGGGAAGCCAACAGAACTGGGCTGGGCAGCATTTAGGAAACTTCGTCGGGTCTTTTCGTCGCAGATACCCCAGTGCCAGACGAAAGTCTTTAATCAGTCCGTCCTACCTGTTATGGCATACGGAGCCGAGACGTGGACACTCACGGTACGACTAGTCCACAAAATGAAAGTTGCTCAGCGAGCTATGGAAAGAGCTATGCTCGGTATTTCTCTAAGGGATCGAATCCCGAACGAAATTATTCGCCAGAGAACTAAAGTTATCGACATAGCTCAGCGGATTAGCAAGTTGAAGTGGCAGTGGGCTGGTCATATTTGCCGCAGGACTGATAACCGTTGGCGTAGACGTGTTCTAGAGTGGAGACGTAGCGTAGGGCGCCCTGCGACTAGATAGAGCGACGATATACGCAGGGTTGCTGGTAGCGACTGGAGAAGGAAAGCCGAAGATCGGGCTCAGTGGCATGCTATGAGAGAGGCCTTTGTCCAGCAGTGGACTGATGTGGGTTGATGATGATGATGACGATTTTTATGTGCCTTACTGAACGACGAGACAATCAGGTCGTTTGCCTGAAGGTAAGCAATACGCCTGCCCATAACAATTGCAGTACCACCCAGAATTTAGTTTTGCAATATCCTCAACGGCTCTGCACTGCGCTCGTCACCCTGAGACAATTAGCTCTTAAGTCTCATAATGTCGAGTAATTTCGCTACAATGCCCTTCAAGCCGGAACACAGTAATGCTTGCGCACTACTGCTTGCCGGCTGAATAACTGGCAAAGCGGTGGTACCCACCCAGACGGCCTCTCGCATACGAAAAACTTACCATCAGTACGTCTTTATTAAATCACTTTCTTGTTTGTCTGTCTGTCTGTCGTTCCGGGTGGAATCTTGCAACTCAAATTTCGAGCACTACCCGGCAATTATACATAGCAAACCGGCTGAAACTTTCAGGGTAGCTCACAACTAGATGACGATGTATACTAAATCCATAAATATCTGGTTTTTAGAATACTTTCTTAATATATTACGGATTCTTGTTATTTGAAATTAAACACAAGACAAGATACATTTCGGGGAATGTACATAGGAACTTCACGACCTAATTCCACCCTCCCCCTTCCATCACAGGACGAGCAGAAAGTCAGCCAAATATCATCCCTATATAGTAGACATTCCGCCAATTCGAACAAACCGTTTTGGTTCCACGTTTATAGTGCGTACTGCTAAGGAATCGAACATTGCCGTCTTCTCTGTTTCCTGAAAACTATAATTTGAGCGTCTTCAAGGCTAGAGTGAATAGGTATTTTCTAAATCTCCGTGCTCCATCTTCGGCCACATCGTCGCTTAACATCAGGCGTGATGGAGGTCAAACGTAGACTTATAAAAAAAAAAGATTTTGGTGAAAAATATATTTTTCAAGACAAGATTTTAACAAATTCGTAATCGGAACCGCGCGCAGATTAAAATGAGCCCAAACACTAGTAATTTACGATTATCCGTCAAGTAATTAAATTGCCCACCTTCAGTCTCCATCATCAGATCAGCTGGCTCCCTCCATAATATTGCATTGTCATCCGAGTAATACAAGTATGCAAAATTTCTACTCCGTAGGATAAGAAGAAGTGGTTCTGATTGAACTTGCAAGATTTGACACAAACAAACAAACATTGCATGTTAAATAAAAGCATGTACATAGCGCACAATGGGTATAGTGAATCGCTTGACATCAGGTGAGTTAAGCGATACCTACATTAAAAATAGTTTTTGGCCACTAATACGAAATGAAATATATATATATATATATATATATATATATATATATATTTCATATATCATCAATCACGAAATATATATATATATATATTTCATTTCGTATTAGTGGCCAAAAACTATTTTTAATGTAGGTATCGCTTAACTCACCTGATGTCAAGCGATTCACTATACCCTTTGTGCGCTATGTACATGTATATATATATATATATATATATATATATATATATATCTTCAAGACACGACTGTCTACTTATAAGTTAATTATAGATAATGTAAATCCGTCATTGGCCTCAAATTACATACAAAAGCATCTATGATTAGAATTAAGGGCTGTGGATTTTGTATAAAATTAAATAAAAAAAAAAAAAATACTAGTATAGAATCTTACTAATATTAGAAAGGTACGATGGGGCTGGCATACCGAGAAAGAGAATTTAAAAAATAAACGTGTTATGGCACGGTTAGGGCGAAACATCCCCATTAAAATTTGAAGAAGGTACAACTGGCCCATTCTTAAAAACTGGCCTGGGTGAATCTTTCCATAACCATTTTAAAAAGTGGACATTTCGCCTGTCGGCCAGAATTTGAGAGGGCGAGATGTACCCTAAGCCAGGGTAAAATCCCCAAAATGAAATAATAAAAAAAAATATTATAAATGTGAAAGTTTGTGACGATGGACGGATGTTTGTTACTCAATCACGCAAAAACTACGAAACGGATTTTGATGAAATTTGGTATGTAATAAAAAAGTCCTGGAAATTCCTATTTTTTATCAAGTTCAAGTTCTTTATTCATTATTGGCATCACAGTCGCACTTATGAACGTCAATTACTGCATGCACGTCATGTCTACCACCGTATCAGAAAAAGACACAGAAAGTACGGCAAGAAACTGAGGGACATTTTTTAGAACTTTTGTCACAATATTTTGTGATTGTTTTTTACAGTATTATGTTTCTTATGTGCCAGTTGGCTACTTGGCAGAAGCGAATTGTTATATGCATCTTTGGCCTCCCAGGTAACCGCGGGAGAAACCGCGGGGCGCAGCTAGTCAACAATATATTTGAGCTACAGTAGAGTCATAAGTAAATTGGTACCGCTTGTTGCCTATAAATAGAACACCTTATCGATCAAAGCTATGAAAAGTACGTCATGAAGTGGTTTATGTATTTATACCCATACAGACCGTCCTGCAACACAAGACTTCATAACTTTATGAAGTTTTGATCGTGGTAGGTCTCTCGTATGCGTGAGGCCGTCAGCTTTGCCAGTTATTCTGCCGCCAAGCAGTAGTGCGCAAGCATTACTGTATTCCAATTTGATGGGAATTTGTAGCCAGCGAAATTATTACTAATAAGAGATTTAATAGGTATCTGATGTCTCGGGGTGATGAAGCGCAATGCAGTGCTACGCAGTGCTTTAAGTTCTGTGTAGCATTGCAATTGGTATGGGCAGTCCATGCGCTTACCATAAACGCGGACCACGTTTTTGAAAGTTTGAAATAAATGGGCAATCACTTCACTTTTTTTCATTTGATCCTTTTTTATCAAAATACTCTAATCTTCTGAGCTTAGACTAGCAAAGTCAGATATTTTAAAAATAATTTTCAATTTGTGTATATTTAAAAAAATATTCTCTGAAATCATTTTAAAAAGTTAATTGTTTATTCACCACCAAGACACCTATCATTTTTTATCGACCAACAATCGCCTACAAGAACGGAATGAATCTTTAGTTCATTAGTTCTATTTTGCCTTCCAATTTCAAAGTCAAAGGTGGTCAAAGCCAAAGTCAAAATCTCTTTATTTATTTTTGGCATCACAGACGCACTTATGAACGTCAAATTATTACATAAGTCATTGGTTCTATTGGCAAGTTATCTTTGACTTCTAGATGGTCGATTAGAAAGTATTATTCTTGAACTGCATAAAACATAATTACGGAGTAAAAAACTCGATTAAAAATGATAAGGTTTTATCCTCTGAGTATCCCGCCATTTTATATGTGACTGAGTGATGAGACTAGCAAGTCGTTCGCCTGATTGTAAGCGCCACGCCTGCCCATAACAATTGCAGTGCCACCCAGAACTTTTAATAGAATAAAAAGCCCTGCGTAGGACTGCATTGCGCTCATCACCCCGAGACATCAGATATTTAGTTTCATATGCCCAGTTATTTCGCTGGCTACAATGCCCTTCAAACCGGAACACAGTAATACTTGCGCAGTACTGCTTGTCGGCATACGAGAGACCTACCACGAGTATGCGTATGATTACTTTTTGATCTTTAGTTTTCCAAATACACGCGGCACACTGGCCGACTTCTGTAATAAATCGGCTCTCTTTCGTTATTTTATAGTCGGTTATTTTTCGAAACTTGGCGGCTTTCCCTTGACCCATGTCTCCGTAAAACCGACATTTGGTCGTCCTTTTTACCTATCATAAATAAATTGAAGTAACTTGGGCCTTTGACAGGAGCTTCTTTCGTATTAAACTTTTTCGGACAAAATAATTTAGATAGGCATCAACTGCGAGAAACAGGATTTGTTGTAAATAAGCACTTATGAAGTTAGAATAAACAATTAACTTTTTTATGCAAGGACTAGAAGTGCGTCATATATTAAATAAGATTACACATTTTAAATAAGATGACCTCTTGGTGTAGTGGTTGGGCAGGTTGGCTCAAATCTCCACCATTGAGGATGTGGTTTCGATTGTGATACAAATGTTTGCGAATAGAAAGAAAAAAAGCGTAAGTGTTTCGTGTCCGAGTGTTGTGGGACCATAGCCCTGGTAGTTCCTGCTTCCCTAGATACAGGGAATCCTAGTTAGTAGTTACTTTATATGAGTTCGATGGCGTATTTATTTTATTATTTATTTGTCTCTTGGCGGGAATCGAACCTGCAACCTCCGTAGTGTATGATATTTGAGCCAACTTGCCCAACCACTACACCAGTGAGACTACTATGGACTATACTAGATACTAGCTACAGTAGTACCTATGTTAAGCGCCTGACTCGCCTTATATTATAAATATATATATATATATATAGATATATATATGAAATAAATGTTTTAAATATGTGTATACTGCATAATTATTTAATGGACAATTGTTTTTATAGCATGATAGAATATTTTAATCGAGAATGTAATTAAATTAATACAATTAAATTAAATACAATTATTGTTTTAAATACATTTTATAGTAATTAGAGAATTGACATAATATTTGCACGCTTGCTTGCAGGCTGAATACTAGACTGTTGTAATTAGTTTTAAGACCTTTATTGTATGTATTCTTGCAAATAAACAATTGATTTGATTTGATTTGATTAAGCGAAGAACTGTATTAAACAAAGATAAGAATGGAGAAAACTCGATACAAGAAACCCTCTATGTACTAGGTACAAAATACTCGTCTTCCAAGCTGTTACCCATGCTTCTCAAGTTACGTTATGAACCAAGATTCGCCGGAGAGTCAATATTAGCTAGCTCTCAGCTAGGTGCACACATTTCTTAGTTATTTTTGGGGGAAAATAAACTTTGCGTACAAGTTAGTATTTTCTACGTGACGTACTTTCATGAATCAAATTCTTATATTACGTTTGTGTTTACGAAAAGTCCACATCACACTGATGATCGTCTGTGATGGAACTCTCATTGTGTTTTATACGGGTAATTCCAACAGTTAAAATAACACCAAAACTAAATGAAAGGTGAAAGGAGGAAGTAGAAACATTTTCAGAGCGAATGCGTGTGATTTATAGCAGGCCTAGCGCACTCCGCACTGTAGGTACGAAGGTACAAGTATATAGCCGGACACCGACGGCGGGTCGCGCGTCGTCACACGTGCCGCGTCAGAAGAGATAAGAGCTATGCGATAGAAAGAGAGGCGCTCTGTAGGTTAATATGACTGGTAGGTATGCAGCGCTACGCGACCTGAATTGAATTTTATTGCGTCATAGCAAGAGTCGGTATTTGTTTAAATTTCTTTGCGGAGTGATGCTTCTGTTCCTTAGTATTCTGTGGTTGTAGCAAGAGATCGAATAAACGAAATTCATAATAAATTTTTATGAATTATGTAAATGAAATGAATAATAAATTATTATGAATTCGTAGCTAGTGACTATTTTGCGATGTCTAAAGTGAATCATAATATGATTCGTTTAAAGTGGCCTTTTTAGGCCACCAGATTTTGCACGTTAGCTTTAAAACGGTGAAGGAAAACATCGTGATGAAACCCACTTACGCGCTTTTGAGTGGTAGGCTCTGGCCGTGGTTGTAATACCACCCACCGAACAAAGCTATGCCGTCAAGCGACCTCGGTCGTGTTTTCGGATGATGTTCGGTGAACCATCGGGTAAACGGGTCTGAGCAGGCGCTCAACTGCCGTCTCTCTCTAGATCTGTGTGCTCCATCTTAGGCCACATCATCGCTTCACATCAGGCGGAATAGTGGCCAACATAGACTTATTTTAGGCGTAAAAAAATATCTACCTACATATACGTGAGGTAAAGGATGTGTTCTGGATTATCAATAAGTATTGGAATATGATTAAAATATAGTAATAACAATCTCTCTCAATATATTTACTGGTGGTAGGTTTCTCGTATGCGAGAGGCCGTCTGGGTGGGTACCACCGCTTTGCCAGTTATTCAGCCGCCAAGTAGTAGTGCTCGAGCATTACTGTGTTCCGGTTTGAAGGGCATTGTAGCCAGCGAAATTACTGGGTATTATGAGACTCAACAGCTAATTGTCTCAGGGTGACGAGCGCAGTACAGCGCCGTGCAGGATTTTGCAAAACAATGTTCTGGGTGGTGCTGTTATTGTTATGGGCTGGCATATTGCTTAC
Source organism: Petrophora chlorosata (assembly GCA_951640565.1). Classification (NCBI taxonomy): domain Eukaryota; kingdom Metazoa; phylum Arthropoda; class Insecta; order Lepidoptera; family Geometridae; genus Petrophora; species Petrophora chlorosata. The sequence goes on along the minus strand of OX621207.1, from coordinate 14,039,801 downwards.
CATCAGGCAAACGACCAGCTCGTCTCGTCATACAGTTACATTAAAAAAAAATGAACTAAATATAATTATATAAGTAGGTATAAGTAGTAGAATAAAGGGCATTTTTAACCAACTTTAAAAAAGGAGGAGGTTCTCAATTCGACGGTTTTTTTGTATGGTTGTTACGCGACTGGGTGCGATTACTCTGCCAATTATGAATTAATTTTGATGATTCTCTTTTTGTTTGGTAAGTCATACTTCAGAGGAGATACCGTATAAATTGTATCAAAATTGATTCAGCACTTTTTGAAAAATTTAACAAAGACATATAATATAAGTTTCGTTATGAAGTCGGTACTTGTTTTTTTCTAAAACTTATTATTACTTTTACTTACTTCCAACGGTTCAAGGAGGTGCCGGTCACGTCCTAATCCACCACATAAAACTCCTACGCCTCGTCGCGTACTAATTAACTAACATCGTTACATTCCTGTCATGTTCGGGTTAAATAAACGAGGGAGCGAGTCTTCATTCTATACTTGTACAAGCTGCGCCCCGCGGTAACCCCGTATTTTCCCGGGATATCGGCCTATGTCTTTTTCAGGACCTGAACAACCTATATATGTACCTATATACCTAATTTACGTACCTATATACCTAATTTACCTTGTCACGTGCCTTACGATTAATTAATATAATATCGGAGCACATTGATATTTATCATTGTAGCCTGCCAAAATTTATAGAAATAGCACAAAAATCTATTAAAAATAATTTTAATATACTCGCATAGTTTGTTATAGCATCGTATTGGGATGTCATGTCAAGGTGTTATAAATGTGTCTTAATAAATAAATAAATAAATAAAAAAATAAACATAAAATTGCATTCAATAGTTTTTGCGTCATTGAGTTACAAGCATCCATCCATCCTCACAAACTTTCGCATTTATAATTGTAGTTGGAATATTAATGTTTACGTTTTTCTTGGTGCTATCTTCTCTAGCAGGACTATTTCCGAAGCACTGGTAGATTGAGCTTTCACATTTCTTTTCTGGACCCGGACTTTAATTTGAGTACGGGAAAGAAATGGGTAGACATGCTTACCTTTTTTTCAATGTCATGTGTTACGGTACGTTTTTCATACGAAATTCAACCATTCGATATCTGCAGGGCGATCACGTAAGACTGTTACAAACGTCGCATGTTGCGAACCTACGTGCAATAGAAATTTAATCTAATCGATAAAGGTTATTTTAATTTCTCTATTTCAATGTGCACAATCTAACTACCTAGATAACTTCGAAGGTAACCCGACAAATTTACAAAGCGAGATTGAGCTACGAATCGTTATGTATACGCCCTACCAATTCAATGTTACTGTGCTATACGGCTCTTTTGTCTATAGTTTATATATCGATATAAACTTTGTTTGTCAAAACTTATTTTTATTTCAATGGAGCTTTCATTGACGTTTGATCACAACAAAAGGGTTAAGTGATCGCAAAACCATCATCGAAACTGGTTTCTTATTAAAATTGATTGAAATAAAAGATACATGAATGCCCTGTTGGTCAAAAACGGGGGGCTTTAGCTATATGTTTATTGAACTGAGTAATGAGACGAGTAAGTCGTTCGTCTGGTGGTAAGCAAAAGTGTAGAACTGCATAACTGAAAAAGGCAGAACCAACTTAAATAAAGGTTTGGAAACTATCCTGAGACAAAATATTCATTTTAAATACGAGTATAAACGGCTACTCTCACGTTATGATTGTGTCGGAGTAACGTGAGTGTAGCCGTTTATATTTATAATGAAGTTGAATAAAGTTAAAATAGGTACGGCCTAGAGTAAGACTCTTTTGATTACTTAGCAAAGAGGTTACTAGTAAGTGAGAACTTGCAGCCGATACAGCGAATTAGAGTTTCGAGTGCTTGGTAAGTTCGATGGAAAATCTTAGATAGGAAGCGGGTAAAATAGTTTTGTATTTACTACTTCCCTATGATTGTGTAGTCTCTTAGAGACAGCCTAAGCCAGTTTAAGCTGCTGTCAAGCAGCAAACTGGCACGAAACACAAGATTGTTAAGAACAAATTATAACGGTGGTAGAAACTTGATATAAACATATCGTTGTAGGTCTCTCGTATGCGGCCGTCTGGGTAGGTATCACCGCTTTGCCAGTTATTGTTATACCATAATATTGTGCCAAATAGTAGTGCACAAGCACTACTGTGTTCAGGTATATGAGACTTAATACCTGATGTCTCGGAGCGATGAGCGCAATGCATTGCTACGCAGTGTTTTTATGATTATAGCTGTGTGTTTCTTTTTTATGGAACTGATTAATAAGATGAGTATCTCACTCGCCTGATGGTAAGCGCCACGCCTTCCCATAACAATTGCAAAACTTAAAATATCATGTTTAAAAAATTAAAAGGTAAGCATCCAGTTCGGGCCCAGAAAAGAAATGCGAAAACTGGCTCTACCATAGCTTCGGAAATACGCCCGCTAGGGAATATAGCACTAAGAAACTCTGCGGGGTATCTCTATTTTAATCTTTTAAAATACTTAACAAGTAAATGTTTCATCAAACAAAAAAACCGACAATGTATGTTCAATGTATCTTCGAAGTCCAAGGTCAAATATCGATGAAATTTATATGGGACCACTTCGTGGCTATACTGAACCTATCGCAAAAGAATTTTTCAAATCGGTTCATGAATGACGGAGTTCTGAGGTAACAAACATAAAAAAGTCGGTTAAATATATAACCAACGAAAACTAAATATATATAACAATGAACAATGAAGTATAAATTATAATTAATATAACACAATGTCAAACTAGAAGTGCGAGAGAGATGTCCCATAGTCATAGTATCAGAGTAATGAAAATATGGGTAACTAGCTGCGCCCTGCGGTTTCAGTCGCGGTTTCCCGGGGTAAAAAGTAACCTATGTGTTAATCAAGGACATAAGCTATCTCCATACCAAATTTCATCAAAATCCATTCAGTAGTTTTTGCGTGAAAGAGTAACAAAGGTACATCCATACATCCATTCTTACAAACTTTCGCGTTTATAATATTAATAGGATATATTATAATAAGGATAAAAAAGGATAAAAAATGTTTTCCACTGGAAGTGTGGATAAATTTAGGAGCTACGTACTACTATTTGAATATACATCAGACTAAAAACCTACACGACCAAGTACAGCGATAAAGTCCTTAATCTTCAGACATTTTGTTCCACCGCGTACCGTGTCACCTCTACACAGCCTAAAGCTGACAAACTTGCAGTTAACGGCAGCGTGCCCTGAATAAAAGATCAACGCTTTTACAGCTTGTATTTAACTTACGCTAGTTTGCTACCCAAACCGTATAGCCGTATGGCTTACGGGAATCCTTCACTGCTGAATTTATAAGAGGGATTCGTGGGGGACTCGTGGTAGGTGTCTCGTACGAGGGAGGCCGTCTGCCACCACCAATTTGCCAGTTATCCTGCTGTCACGCAGTAGTGTGCATGCATTACTGTGTTCCGGTTTAAAGGGAATTTAAGCCAGCGAAAGTACTGGACATATGAGGCCTTATATCTGATGTATCGGGGTGATAAGCGCAATGCAGCCCACTTTTATGGTTTTAAAAGTTTAGGTGGCATTGCAATGGTTATACCATTTGCAGCGCCACTCAGAACTTTATTTGCAAAGTCCTCCGCGGCTTTGCACTGTGTTCTTCATCCAGGGACAAAAAAAAGTTCTTAAGAAACTTTAGGTACCTATGCATAATTAATATTTGGCCGCAACCGAGGTTTGAACTCGGAACCTTCTCTTTCAGGAAACGCTCTGAACCAACTGAGATACCACGGCAGGTACCGAAACAGCTGCAGCGATATATTTTGCATACCTAAAAAGTTTGTTAAACTACAGACAAGCATGCGTTATTGCTTACTGCGTTGCCATATCCTTTGGTACCTACCTAAATTCTAAAAAACGACATACTACAGCAGTATATCAGTCGTTCCTTATTATATCTTTCTTCATTTTGTTTTAGCGACATCTTTATGTGAGAGCAGCTGTGTCAACAGTATTGTGTACCCTTTATCATCGTTACTTAGAATAAAGAGCGATGACTCGTGGTACGTCTCTCGTATGCGGGAAGCCGTCTGGGTAGGTACCACTGCTTTCCCAGTTATTCTGCCGCCAAGCAGTAGTGCGCAAGCAATACTGTTTTCCAGATTAACGCAATGCAGTGCTACCACAGAATACTAAGGGACAGAAGCATCACTCCGCAAAGAAATTTAAACAAATAGCGACTCTTGCTATGACGCAATAAAATTCAATTCAGCTCGCGTAGCGCTGCATACCTACCAGTCATATTAACCTACAGAGCGCCTCTCTTTCTATCGCATTGCTCTTATATCTTCTGACGCGGCACGTGCAACGACGTGCGACCCACCATCGGTGTCCGGCTATGTACTGTAGCTTCGTAGCTACAGTGCGGAGTCCGCTAGGCCTGGTGTTACGCAGTGCTTTTTATGGCATTAAATGTTCTGGTTAGCACTGTAATTGTTATGGGCAAGCGAGGCACTTACCATCGGGTGAACGAATTACTCGTCTCATCAATCATTTTCATAAAAAAAACACTTTAATATTGGCTAGCAAAATAACTGACAATACGGTGGTTATCACAACAGAACAAGCAATGAGCTTTTGCTGAAGATTTTGTTGGCGCTGCGTCGATTTCATTTTGAGATAGTCTCGACTACGAGTAGAGCTGTAATAAACCGAATAAATGGTGATAGGAGCAAGCTGGTGCATTTATGTGTTTCGGAGATTAAATCGGTAATAGCAGGATCTATTCTATGCCAGTAACTGGATCGTTTGGACTGCACTTCACGAGTAGACTGCCCGAAGTAAAGGCTTTTCAAAACGACTTAAAAAAATAGGAAGTTCTCAATTTAACCGATTCGAAGAATTCTTTTTGCGTTTGGTTCAGTATAGCTACAAGCTGGTCCCATATAAATTTCATCGATATTCAACCTTAGACTTCGAAGATACATTAGAATTGGAGTTGTTTTTTTGTGTAATTTTTTTTATTTTTCATTGTTCAATGGTCTCTCACTTGATGGTAAGCGTAATTGCGGTCTAAGGTGGAGAACGATTGCCATTAAGGTGCCTCATCTTTCTTGTTTTAAAGAGACCCAGGTTGTAATTGGAAGGAAATAAGGATTCCGGTAGAAAATGTCACTCCTTAGTAGTATAAAGAGTCAGCGAAGCGCTATGTGTGGACTGATTGTATATGCACAACGTAAGGTAGTGACTCTCCTCGCCTGGTGAAAAAAGATGAAATGGGGATGAAGGAATCAGCTGATGCAGGTCTTTTGCACACTCCCCGAAAAACTCGATTAGCTAGACACTTTTCGCTAGTCAATCGGTCTGGCCGCACTACCCCAATAAAGTAGAGCTTGGCTTGTAGCCCGAGGTAGAGAGTTAGTAGCGAGTGTGCCTTGTGTCTTGTGCGTTTGTGTGTTAGAACAACAATCGTTAGGCCATGTCGGAGGCCTTCGGGCGGTCTATAAACTCCGACACCAGGGTTGGCTACACACCCAAACGAGAGAAGAAGAAACAGCGAGAGTTAACAATTGGATTCGAATTATAGTCCGAAACAAGTTACCGCTGGGCCACACTACATTTCACCTTAAACCACCTCGATTTTAAAGTCATATAATATTAATAGCCTCCGAAAAATACAGCTGTAATATCGTGAAATCGCTTGGAACATGAATAATCCCTACTGTTTCAAAACCAATAAAAGATGAAATGTATTTCTTATTGCTTTTTGAAGTTTATTACTTGCCGCTTAACGACTGTTTGGTCAGTAGTAATATGTTTTACAGTTGATAAACATAACAAAAAAGATTGTACAGACATGCTACACTATTACGTACTAATACACCTCGCACTCACGGCGAATACACCTCGCACTCACGGCGAATATACCTCGCACTCACAGCGAATACACCTCGCACTCGCGGCGAATACACCTCGCACTCACGGCGAATACACCTCGCACTCGCGGCGAATACGCCTCACACTCGCGGCGAATACACCTCGCACTCGCGGCGAATACACCTCGCACTCACGGCGAATACACCTCGCACTCGCAACGAATACACCTCGCACTCGCGGTGAATACGCCTCATACTCGCGCCGAATACACCTTGCACTCACGGCAAATACACTTCGCACTCGCAACGAATACACCTCGCACTCGCGGCGAATACGCCTCACACTCGCGGCGAATACACCTCGCACTCGCGGCGAATACACCTCGCACTCACGGCGAATACACCTCGCACTCGCAACGAATACACCTCGCACTCACGGTGAATACGCCTCACACTCGCGGCGAATAACCCTCGCACTCGCGGTATTCACCGCGCGAACACGAAACTCACTCACGCCATACACGCCGCGCACTTTCACACGCCGCAAACTCTACACAGCTTAAAACATTGATTTTGTATTTTGTCTTATAACTTCTATATTAAAGTTATTCCTAGTTCACATTCCTATGCCTTATTGTCACATGTCCTTACTGTATCAGATATTTGTGTATGTTTGCAATATTCGAATACGAAACAGTAATATTTATGCAATAAAACTGTCTATTTGTTCACTGAGGTGAAAACAATTCCAATTTTATTGTACTTACGTATGTTTATTCTTCCATATACGAGTATTATCTGATTTCATATGAATACGGTAACGCGTACTTAGACTGGTTGATTTTATTTCTTACCAAACCTTATATGTCATTTATCTAGAGTGCTACAGGCGTTGAAATTGCTGAAGGTGGAAAATTATCTACCGCTTTGTGATCTCCCATGATATCATGAGACCCACACAATCCATTATTTCTAAATTTTGTAAATTCTGATAAGGTAGATTTTTACTTTCGTCTCCTTCTTCTCTTGTGTGGGTGTGTGACCAACCCTAGTATCGGAGTTTTTAGACCGCCAGAAGGCCTAACAATTGTTGTTCAAATACAACAACCTGGACATACGGCTTTACGTGCCATCCGAAGCACGGTAGCACTCAGATGTAAATACCCCAAAAACGGTCATCCATCCTAGTTGTGACCGCTGCGAACGTTGCTTAACCTAAAAGATCTGTTACGAACGGCTAGGCGAGCTACGCTACATACGTTTTCAAGAGTCAATTATGACCATTCATTTCTGTCCACAGAATAAAAGACCTTTGTTTGAGTTTTAATGAGTTAAAATTTGTGTTGAGGTCGACCAAATGTCGGGCACAATACCTACTATTTCAACTTTTACAGAACTCGAGAACTTTGCGGTCACTCGAGAAACAACCATGAAGTCCAAACATAACCAAAATTGCGTTTTTGCTTGTCCCCTTTGAATACGTTAAAACATTGAGTTTGGTGAATACAAACATATATTATTGTATTTAAAGTTTGGAAACTATCTTGAGTCGAAATATTCAATATAAATATAAACGGCTAAACTCACGTTGTGATTGTGTCGGAATAACTCCGAACAGGTTTCGGACAATTAGGATGTCCTTCTTCCGGGAGTTTACGTAGTGTAAACTCCCGGAAGAAGGACATCCAAATTGTCCGAAACCTGGTCGGAGTTATCCGACACAATCATAACGTGAGTGTAGCCGGTTATATTTATATTATATTTAAGTACCTACGAGTTAATTTTTAGTTTCTCTCTAATTTTTCTATGAATATCTTTGTGTGATATTTGCATCTGAGCGCCACCGTGCTTCGGAGAGCACGTTAAGCCGTCGGTCCCAGTTGTTGTCTTTGGACAACAGTCGTTAAGCCGTGTCGGAGGCCTTCGCCCTAAAAACTCCGATACCAGTGTAGACCACACACCCACACAAGTGAAGAAGAACAAGCGATAAAAAAGCAAGAATACAATACAGTTCAATAAAAAAAATGATTTATTGTACACCATAATAAATCAAATCAAGGTACGGTGGACTTATCGCTAAGTGATCTCTTCCAGTCAATCTTTGGATGGAAAGAAATAACGGAATGAGAGACGTCGGTGGGGCAAATAAAAAAAAATCTTAAAAAAATAAAAATATTAAGCCTAGTTATTATATCCACATATATACCTACCTACTTATAGGTTCTATATAGTCACATATCTACAAATTATAAAATACTATGTCATACATACATACCTATATAAACATAACAATAATAACTCTTCAGTTGAATACCTCCATTCACAAATATCTCATAGAAGTTACGTCCATTATCATACATCAGTAACCTACCATCTTTCACCACAGAAACCATTAAGACGTAATAACCGCCATCGCCATGGCGAAATCTATGGTAAAATATTCTGCGGCGCCATGGAATTTAATCAACCATTACTGTACACCATAAATTCAGGGACAGTAGAAACAGTAACTCAGTTCATGCCTCAGCTACGTCCAAATGTTGTCACAAAATTTTTACTATTCGGAAACACACGTTTCCGGCTATTTGTCTGAAATATTACTCGTGAGTATAAAAAAATATTTATCAGGACTGGGATCGAACAAGAGAGAAAATCATCATCATCATCTTAAGACCTTAAGAAGACCAACTAACTAACTAAGAGGATTCTTTCTTAAGATGAAGAATAGCAGTAGTGCGCGAGCATTACTGTGTTCCGGCTTGAAGGGCATTGTAGCCAGCGAAATTTATGGGCATTATGAGACTCAAGAGCTAATGGTCTCAGGGTGACGAGCGCAGTGCAGTGCCGCGCATTTTGCTAAACAAAGTTCTGGGTGGTGCTGTTATTGTTATGGGCTGGCGTGTTGCTTGCCATCGGGCGAGCGACCAGCTCGTCTCGTCATTCATTACATAAAAAAACAGAATACCCAATTGGGTATCAGCAGTGTTCAGCTTAAAAATTAGTTAGGCGTACTACCGAGCTGTACAAGACCGTATACATAAAGTTACCATACTGCATATATCTTAATAGTGTGTAAATCAGTAGACACAATAAATTACCATGAATTATATTCTAAAACGCAACGTTTCGCATAGTTATACAACTCGTATAAATCAAGCTTAATTCCATTCGGTTTCATTTTTCCTCCCCGTAGACAAAAGTTTGTGCAAAAATTCGCAAATTGTATCTGTATTTTTCGACGGCACTTCACCAAACGAAGGCTTTAACAAGCTTTATTTATTAAGTTAAGTATCACTTTCGAATTTAGTAGGTTAACTTTGTAAATCGTTGGTAAATCAAGTTTTTTTCCGTGGATAAAGGCACTGAATGGCGAAGACAGGAGAATTTTTAGAAGAAGATTGAAGACGCAAATACTGGAAATGTTTATGATCATGATCATTATGATAATGACAAAAATTAAGGTTTTTATGATTTCGTGTCAAGAGCGTTCAATATTTGCAAAGTTTAGGCTATAGAGATTGAAAAAAACTGATTACGACTACTGATTTATAGCTTTGTCAGTTCTTTTTTATTCAGTGTATGCTTGATAACGTGTAACTTCTTCTTTTGTGTGGCCAACCCTGGTATCTAAGGTCCCGGTGTTTTTTTTTTAGTTGATCTGAAGACCTACGACATGGCTAACGATTGTTGTCCTAAAACAACAACCGGGACCAACGGCTTAACGTGCTCTACAAAGCACGGAAGCGCTCAGATGTAAATACCACACAAAAGGTTACCCATCAAGTTGTGACCGCTGCGAATATTGCTTAAACTATAAGATCTATTACGAACAGCTGGGCAAGCTCCGCTACCATTGATTGTGTATTATCACTCATGTGTAATACTCACTATCTAATCCACCATCTCCTTTTTTTTTCTAGCCTGCACTGTCCCACTGCTGGGCAAAGGCCTCCCCATCTCCTTTACTATCGGAAAACCAAGATGTACGGAATAACGTTAAGCTCATGTTATTTCATCTCACACTAGTCCGTCGATATTGGAAACTTTAATACGGAGTTATTTACTGATGGTCTTGTTTTTGTGACTTCGCAATAATCCAACAAAGTATCTGTTTCATCAACCTTATTGCTTCTTCAGATCAGAGTAATCAAATACTGAATCTAATTTACTTTCACGATCTAAGAAGCCACATCTCTATCTTTCCTCATCAAATATATAACATAATGGATCTAGAGCGAAGCCTTGTGGCATCCCGAAATTAACGCTCGGATATAAGACCAATGATTATCATAATTAGATTCTACCAGGACTCTTATTAGGGAGAGGATAGGGGTTAGAATAGAATGGCACGCTTTCAATGCATTGTCGGTTGTGAAATGTCTCATTTTCGCCTCCAATTACTGAAGTGAAAACCCTTAAGGAAATGAGGAAAGCTCAATGGTAAGGGTAGAAACCTATTATGATCATATTAGCATGCATTGCTGTGTTAGGTTTTTTTGGGGTCGTCCCTTTTTAATGGGCTACGTAATTGGGGTCCGTCTAAGGCCAGTGGCATTGTGCCAATATTACTATGAGTGCGGGAGCCAGAAAAATGTTGGGGTTGTATTACAGGTCCTTTAAACCGAGTGGATTACAAAAGTCCAACTACTTTTCTGTCTTTTTAGGGTTCCGTACCCAAAGGGTAAAACGGGTCCCCATAACTAGGACTCCGCTCTCCGTCCGTCTGTCTGTCTGTCCGTTTGTTACCAGGCTGTATCTCATGAACCGTGTTCACAGATGATATGTTTCTGGTGCCGCTATAACAACAAATACTAAAAAACAGAATTAAATAATTATTTAAGGGGGCTCCCATACAACAGAAATGATTTTTTGCCGTTTTTACAGATAATGGTACGGAACCCTTCATGCGCGTGTCCGACTTGCACTTGGCCGGTTTTTTTACTATATTTGGGTGAAACTGTTCAGCTTTGTTCTGTTGTGAGCCTGGACGGGATTAAAACTTGTAACCTCCTCTATAGCCAGCGGGTGCGATAACCATTAAGCTTTACTTAAAAAAAATATTTTTTGGAAGGTTACGAAAAGGTGTTTCCTGTAGGCACCTACTGTAGGTTAGCCTAGTAGCCTAGTAGCACCTAGTAGGCTACCTACTTTTCTTTATTTTTCTTTACATTTAACTGAGTGACAAGACGAGCTAGCCGATCGTCTGATGGTAAGCAATACGCCTGTCCACAAAAGTAACAGCACCACCCAGAATTTTGTTTTGTAAAATCCTGCGCGGCGCTGCACTGCGCTCGTTACCCTGAGACAATTAGCTGTTGAGTTTCGTAGTGCCCAGTAATTTTGCTGCCTATAATGCCTTTTAAACTGGAATACAGTAATGCTTGCGTACTAATACTTGGCGGCAGAATAACTGGCAAAGGTCACTGACATAATTTTATTTTGAACTTTAAACTTCATTTGCTTAACCATGATGATGACGCTGATGATTTCTTGTAGGTACTTTTTTTTACGTAATTTTATTATGAACTTTGTTTATATGTTTTGCTCATTGCAAAAGTTCACAAAATCCTGGTCGGTTTGTGCCTCTCATACCTTATGTTTGCGGTTAGTATAGAGGCATCCAGAGACACATTTCCCCGAAATGATTTTACATTTGGGATGAGAATTTTACTTACGGATGAAGATTGTACTTTAGGATGAATATTTTACGTTAGGATTTAGGGAGGTTTAGCGCAGCTGCGACGCGCTTCTTGTTGTGTTTTTTGTAAGTTATTTTTTTGGTTGAATTCTTTTAATTTATAAGGGGATTTAGCTCGTCTTCGGCACAGATGGGCTTAGGACGCACAGAATTATTTTGTTTCTATTTTTTTTATTGAAATGAAGGGCTTTTATTTTACAGACATTAGTAGTATGTACTTGTAGATAAAAATATCGTTTTTGTTTAAAAACTCTAGTAAGTAGTATATCTACCTATTCAAGTCTATGTATGTATATAAATATGTACATAAGAGTACCATCGTAACACATGAACGCCACCGTCCATGATTTATATTGAAATAAAGATTAAATAAATAAAAATATAAATGTTATTCCTCTCCATCCGCAGTTGTCTGGAATAGATCGCTTTGAGCGATAAGACTGCCTTTTGTGACACTTACATTGTTAAGTTTGTCTTAAACTGTTACTATATCTGTATTGTGGTGTTACCAATAAAGAGTTATTTATTCATTCACTATTTTCAATTCAATTTCAATTCATTTATTAATTTTCAGATATTTACAATCCATTTTGTTAGTATGAACTTACGGGCTATGTTAGTAATTGTCTCATTAAAGTTCATGTAAAATAATGTCATTTAGTCAATTCAATAATACTATAACAATTAATTCAATAAATAATTTGATTAATAATTCTATATTGCCATGGTTACTAGAGCTGTAGGACGAACATGAACCAATTTATTGCGAGAAAGTATTTCTATTGTCATCGGTGTCATATGTCTCCAGAAAGAAATTCGTACGAACTTCGAAAGTACGGATGTATTTTGGTATCTCTATCCTTGCGTACCTAAATATAACTATGGTAACTGGTGACGATAATAACTTTTTTTTATGGAACTGATTGGTGATACGAGTATGTCGTTTGCCTGGTTTAAGGTAAGCTAAACGCCTGCCCATAACAATTGCAGTGCCCCCCAGAACATTTAATACCATATAAAGCACTGCGTAGGACTGCATTGCGCTCATCATCTCGATACATCAGATATTATTTCTCATACGTATATGCCCAGTAATTTCGCTGGTTACAATGCTTTTCAAACGGGAACACCAGGCGGCCTCCCGCATACAAGAGACCTAGAAAAAGCATGCTCTCACTGAGCCACACTTGCTCACTCGCTCACTCGTTTAGCTGTTGTTTACCGTTCATTGATAAGGGCCTATGTTATTATTGCTATCTCACATGACACGCGAAGGTTTTGCTGATTAATCACAAACACAAACGAAAATTCATTAGATTATCAAAATATTTCTCGCTCAATTTTCCCAGGGACTCAATCAGAACAATGAGCCGTTTCACGCCAAGCAATATACCCTAAAATAACAATATTATTGTGTACGATCAAACAGTGAAAGGGTTCCTATTTTCGTATTTCCCTAGAGGTTGGGTAAAAAGTTCGACACTTCGACAGCGTATGCAGGATTAGGGTTGCCAGATTTTGGGAAATCTACTTCGTTTTGACCAAAAGTATTGAAAGGATAAATATGACTTAGAGGTGAAGTAGTGTTTGTTTTGTTATAAGCGGTATATTATGGCGATTAGATGCGCAGATAAGCTACAGGTAGTTAGGCCTCACAGGTCAAGTAAGTTAACATGACCAACATCTCGTAGAAGTCGTAGAACGTACAAGATCCGCGCACTCGCAGCGTGATCGCCTCGTAAACGCGCTAAAATATAAGGCTCTAAGAGAAGAAAAATAATTCAAGGAAGGCTCAGAAAAAAGTGATGGTACTTCGTTACAACATACCTATGAGTTTGAATCTCTGAACTGTTTTCCTCGAAGAGCGTAAACCAATTGGCATTTAATAATCTGGCACAGCGCAGTCAAATTGCAGCATTTCGCCGCCACATAATATCACACCACTCACTATAAGAGAATAATAATGCTTCATCATCATCATCATCAGCCCATTACGTTCCCACTGCTGAGGCTCGGGCCTTCCCTCGTAGAGAGAGTATGGGCCATAATCCACCACGCTGGCCCAGTGCGGGTTCGTGGATGTCACATGTCTTGAATTTTTGTGATAAATTCTTGGACAAGCCGGTTTTCTCATGATGTGAAGCTTCGGGTAGAATAAGTACAAAGTCAATTTTAATGTCAACAACAACTTTATCGCTTTCTCACAGGTCAGCGAAATTGGATATCATGAATAACATAGTTACAACAATTGGTACTTAAGAGAAATAAGACGACATTTAGATATGACGCATTGAAATTTTAAAGTACATACTAGGGCTTGCGGTAGGTATAACTTGATCGCACATATAAAATAAACATTTGAATCTCACTCATTATTCATTTGCAGCGAGCTGTGACAACCGAGATACGCAAGCACGGCATTATCCATTTTTTCATCGATGCATTGCGGGTGACGACAAATTGGCGCGGGGGGGGGGGGGGGGGGGAGTGTCGCTTCTTTACGCAGTAATATTTAGTTTTCTTTGGTATAACTACATTGTTTGTGATACAACACTTTATTCAATAACATGCAACCAATTACACCCCAATTTTGTAGCATGTTAAAAACACTCAACGCCGCACCCAACGACTATATAAAAATAAGTGGTTTCATTAAGCCGTATAGATCTCAACCCTTTATCGCATAAAAGCTCGTATTTCGCTTGAAAACAACTTAAAATCGCGTGCACGATAGCAACAGTAAGTAATGCATTAAACTTTGTTGTGTTCTATCTAACTACGATCTCGCACGAAATGGAGAAAAAGATATTTACATACGAAATCTTGGAAGGTCGTCGTGCACTGGTAGCGGCCAGTGTGTGATTGGATCCTATTTTCTAATAAAATTCCTACTAGTCCAATCTAATCCAATATCTAACTAATTCTTCTAACATTATTATTAAGCATTTTCTGCATGGGGCCTACGATATAATAATAGTGTAGTTGACATGTGTTATTTATTATTATTATTTTACTTTTTATTTATACATTTTATATTTTAATTTTAAATTATTTTGCAATCTTAACTCTTGACAACAGATTTGATATAATGCTTAATTACAGAATGACGAAAACTTTTGAAAATACTAATTGTTTTATGATAAGGCTAAATTAATTTACTGAAAATTAAAAATAAATATAAATTAGTGTAACAAAAAGAAATTGAACATAATGGGAAGAAACGAACTATTAAGGCACAGGCCTTACAGCCTAGTTTATTAGTTAGGGTCTCACAAACAAAGTTGTTACAAAGTGAAATAAATGAATTTCGAATTTGAATTTTTTAATTAAAAAAAATAAAAATAATAAGATTCAGAAGAACCATATAAACCTTGACATTATACAATTTAAGAAAAAAATCAAGGACATGCTCGTACAAAAATGTTATTACAATTTTAATGAATTTATTACTGACAAATTAATTTAAAATGCATATATCTAATATTTTTTTGACCCTGTTATGAAATTGTAATTCTAATTAAATGTATTGACCAAATAATTATCGATGTTGTAACTTAATAATTTTTTGACTTGCATGTATTATTTTTGTATTATTTGATATAAATGTATGATCTTTTCTAAGATAGCCGCCTCTCCATTTGTACGCCTATATAGGCAAAACATGTCGTACTCACACTATTTTAAGATCTGCATGCTCTGTATCACACATGTTTTGCAAATAAATTTTCTTTATCTCTATCTTTACCTTTATAATAAATAAGAAAGTTTGTAAGGTTGGATGGATGTATATTTGTTACTCAATTACCTTAAAGAATAAGAATAAGAATAAGAATCATTTATTTCCAGATATATAAGTTCACAATTCAAGAACACATCGTGCATATAAAGTGATCATAGAACAGTAGGTACATCGAAACATTTCCAGCGGGTCCCAAACTAGGCAGAGCCTGTATCTTGGTGTCCCATAAACCTTCTGTTTAGAATCAAGTTGCGTCTGCTCGAAGTGACTATACGTTTTCTTTATTGTTATTAGGATATCATAATTATGAATAATGAAAATGACATACAATTAAATAATAAATCAATAGAATCAATATTTAAAATTCATGCATACCTAACAAGCTAATCATTTCATTGCATTCAGACATTTAAATAAAATTAATACTAAATTAAATAATCAAATAATACAACATTACAATCCATTCATAATCGATCTAAAACGTTAAGGTAATCACTAAAATTTGTATTTTATACCCTATTAATGCACTTTTAAACGCTATAATATAAACAAATTAATAATATGTTAAAATTTATAACTTTATAAATTAAAAATAGAATTAAACGGACATTATTACCAAAGTATACTATCTATTACTTTGCTGTTATTTGCCAGCGAGTGTGGGGGATGATGAGTGAGGTGTGTGTGTGCGATTGTGTGTGTTCCTTATCTGTGGTTCTGAGAGGGATTATTTTTGTGTGATGTTGAATGGATTGATATGTAGATACTCTAGGTTCTGAAAAAGGACATAAGATACTTTTATCCAGTGAAACCGCGGATAGCAGCTAGTATGCAATTATCTTTAAAAACATGTAGGTAACATTCGTGATTGTCCAACGATTACAAAGGTACCTACACAGACACCATCAGACAACTTTCAATTAGTTTACTCCACACCAGTGCACGTTCACCCTACACGCGAAACTTGCAAATGGAAAGAAAAACTTTAGGAAGATAGCCTCCAGCCGTCTAAGAACTTTTGCAAAGGTTTCTTTGCCGTCGGAATAAGTTTACGCCAGGAACTTTTGGGCTAGTCCTGCGTAACGCCAGCTGAATGTTGAAGGATTTGTGGGAAACCAACAGAAAGACATTTACTTATAAAATATGAATGTTACGTCAAAGTAAATGTAAAAAATCGTTTAATTAGGCACAAAAATGCACTTTTAAACGCTATAATATAAACAAATTAATAATATGTTAAAATTTATAACTTTTTATTGAACATATTGATAATAATTATTATCAATAATTAGGTAATAATTATTAATGTGTTCAGTGACAAGTTAAATGGTTTTGTATTCATTATAATTATTATTATCGATAAAAATCTTATTTCATAGGCCCTTACTAATAAAAACCATAATTAAAAGTTAACATTTTGTCTCTTTCTAACATATTTGTTTCAACGTTAGTTGAACAGTGACAAAACATGTGAAACATTCTTTAACTCTTATTTATCGTTAAAAAAACTTTACTGGATGTTTAATATTTTGTCTCTTTCTAATATATTCGTTTCAGCGTATATGTTGAATAGTAAAAAAAACAATGTTTTTACAATGCCATTAATTACTAAATTATTACTGTTAATTAATGGCCATAGTCTGTAATTGTGTGAAAATAGTATAATAGCAGTAGTGCGCAATCATTACTGCGTTCTGGTTTGAAGGGCCAGTGAAATTAATGGGCATATACGAGACCTTAATATCTGGATGTCTCGGAGGTAATGTGCGCAATGTAGTGCTACGCAGTGCTTTTAAAAGTTCTGGGTCACACTGCAATTGTTATGAGCATGCGTGGCGTTTACCATCAGGTGAACGAATTGCTCACCTCGTCACTTACTTCCATAAAAAAGTATGTTGTTAATAATTATTTTTTTTGTTTCAGGTAAGTGATCACTACTGCCACCGTACGTCATAATATTTTATACATACGTGAGTGACTTTCACCTAATTTGAATAAACTTTACTTAATTCGGAATATGGTAAGCATTATTTGTTATAATTTTTGACTGGTCAGTTAAAACATGTAAATGACTTCGTACGGGGCTTTGGACATATTAGAAGTCTTACTTTTGAAAATGTTTTGGGCGTGACATGCCTTACGAACTTTGCAAGCGAATACGTGGAAGCGAAAATGAGTATATACATATGTAAAAAGTTTGGAAGGCTCATTTTTGAGTGAGTGTGGCTCGAGCGCCTTTCGATTCGACGCACCTGGGTTCGAATCCCGACTCGGCCCTGCACCAATGACGTATAGTTAAGTGCAGATTTTGCACGCTCGCTCTAAAACGGTGAAGGAAAACATCGTGATGAAACCCGCTTACGCTCTGGAGTGGTAGGCTCTGGCCGTGGTTGTAATACCATCCACCGAACAAAGCCATGCCGTCAAGCGACCTAGTCGTGTTTCGGGATGATGTTCGGTGAACCATCGGGGAGACGGGTCTGAGCAGCCGCTCAACTGCCATCTTTCTCTAGATCTATGTGCTCCATCTTAGGCCACATCATCGCTTCACATCAGGCGAGATAGTGACCAACTATTAAGAGTAAAAAAAAATACTCAGATTACTCATTAACAAGGAGGAAGTCTGTTTAAGTCATCAAGAATTCTTCACATTAAGTGGAATTTTGTTCATCGAAGGTTCGTTAGACGTAGCTGCGTAGGTAGGTGCAATCTATCTATCTTATGTCTATATAAATAAAAATTAAATGCTGTTTGTCCGTAAGCGCATCACTTATGAACGGCTGGACCAATTTGGCTATTGTTTTTAAATATTCGTAATAGTTCGAGTTCGTTGTTTACGGAAAGAAACATTTAAAAAGTTTTCCGGAAATTTGGAAAATTCGGGAGAAACTAAAAGTAAACAGCTTCGAGTAGACAGCCATTTTATCTGAGGTAGACAGTGTTGATCTTGTTTATTGAATGTACCTACCTACTTTCTGCTCCCTAAACAAGAGTGTGGATTAGTGGGAGCACGTGCGACTTTCGATCCGACGCACCCGAGTTCGAATCCCGCTGGCCCTGCACCACTGACTTTCTTAAGTTATGTGCGAATTTAACACTCGCGGTAAAGGAAAACATCGTGAGGAAACCGGCACGCCCAAGAATTTTTTACAAAAAGTCAAGGACATGTGACATCCACCAACCCGCACTGGGCCAACGTGGTTGATTTTGGCCCATTCTCTCTCTATGAGAGAAGGCCCGTGTCCCAGCAGTAGGAACGTGATGGGCTGATGATGAAACAAGATAGCTTATAAAAAGTAAATCCGTAATACATCCAGATTTAAGTCTTATCAATAACTGATATTATAGATTTTTTTGTACGGGCGAATGCCTTTATTACTGAAAACAATTCTACACTCTACTTACTAAAACTAAACTAACTACTTACAAGAAGAAGCAATTGGTTAACCCATAGACCATTAAAGGCCTATAGCTCAAATGCTCCAACCCACTGCCAGTTGGCAGCATACCCAAGATGCTGGTAGTATTGCCCCGTTGGATTGCAATACTGATACGTTGAGCCAAATAAGTCCCAGCATTTTGGTCACGTGTCTTATCGGTCAGGCGCTCAGACAGACTTTTGAAAATACGATGATCTGGCCCAAAGTCTCCACACCAAACGGCTCAAATATGTAACCGCTACCGAGGTTAGCATATTTCCGTCGCTTCAGCTGCTCGGCCGACCACGACCACGGTAAAACCGAGGTGAAAACAAATGAACGTTAGAATTTAGAATTACGTATTTCACATCAATGAGAAACTAGAACTTGGTGCAGATAATCTGACTCTATTCTGCCGTCCAGAGTGCGTTCGCCTATCCATAATCTCGAGTACATCGGAATGCGCACAAATAGTTCAGTTCCTGCTTACCGCGAATGGCATCCTACGACGGTCACCAGTCGACATGTAGAAACGGTGACTCATTGTATGACTTTAATGTGCCTATAACCCAGATAGTATATACAGCGACGTGTGTATAGATATGGAGTGAACCTTTTAATTTATTTGTTTTTGAATGTCCAACGATCACATACATAGATCATGGCCCCTAACTAAGATGCCCTGCATCCAGAGAACCAGGAACCACGAGGACCACGGTCACAACACCCACGACACAAAACAAATGCTTCTCTGATTCAGATGGATCATGCTTGCCTAGAAGATACCGATTCACTCTTTCGCTTGCACCTTAGTAATATATGAGATTTGAGCCCACTTGCCCAACCACTACACCACAAAGGTCGTAAAAATTCGTAATTGATATTTACTGGTTTTTTTTTTCTGATTCGCTTTTCGATTTGCTTGTATAAAATACGAATCTTGCCGGGTTTGAATTTACAGCTTTTGTTTGACTGCCGCACTCCACAATCAAATGTGGGTCAGCACATTCAATTCGGCATTATTTTGTTGTACAACACAGAGATTAAGCCGTATAATTATATACGCCCGAAAACCCGCATAATTTGTATAGCACGCCTCAAAAACATCAAAAACAATCACAAGGAGAACAAAATGGGATATCGATGATTTATATTTTCTGTTTACAATTGTTAATGGGCGTCGAGCCTGTACCCTCTGAAAACCGAACAACTTCATCTCTTTTTACAAAGGAAAAGGAGTGATTTGAAAAATTCTTACCTTAACTTCCGTATAGATTTAACATGGTCCCGTATATATAATGTGATCGATATACGACCTTGGACTTCGAAGATACATCAGACATATGAATATGAAATCTATATTGGAACGCAATTTGAGTGCAAACATTGCACTCTTGAAGAACGTTTTGCTCTAAGCGCCATAAAGCTTACCAATTACTTTTCCTTTGTTTGTTCGGTTTAACCTGTCAAAAAGGCAAAATAAAAGAAGCGCTGTGGTTTTCGGGCTTAACCAATTTCAATTGATAAAAAAATCCAATAGAATTTTCGGGCTTGCTCTGGCTTATTTATGCGTTCCGAAAATACAACCTCGGTATATTCTGATATATATGTTAAAGGAAATGTATGTAATCCGTCATTATATAAAATTCCTAATAAATGTTTATAATGCCTAAAATCGATAGAAAATGTGTGAAATAAATTTTATCATACACATTTCCCAGGAATTCTATACAGTTACCCAACAGCAATTGGAAATTTGTTAAATTCGGGATGTCCATGTTACAGCGGGGTAAGCGGAGCGTGGGCGAGGTGAAAGGCTCTCGCCAGAACTCTTGCATCGTCATTCCTTCGTTCCACTCGCACTCTCAACCTCACTCACTCACTCCACTCGGAAGGTCGTCGGCATGCTACAATCGCCACCTCTTCGCTTCGGTCAGGCCTTGCGCGCTCGTTTTCCTCAGGAGCTCATTGCGAGTTATTGGCTCCGCGCTAGCTCTAGAGGCAAGAGCGAGTCGGACCACGATGAACAAGTGCGGCGACTAGTTCTGATCAAACGAAAGTTGTTTTAGTTAATTTTAAAACATTTCTTAGAACTATTTGGGAATTGCATACAATGCCTAATACATACATTTTCTAGGAATCTTATACAAATTATTTTACATATTTCCTAAATTGGTTCGGCATTGTATACATTTCCTAGGAATTGTATAGAATTCCTTGGTTTCATGCATTTCCGGTAACATATATAGTACAAGTATACGAGGAATGTCGAGCCTCGATAGAGGCCCACGGGTTAGTCACATGGATTCCAATTTAAACTTTCACGTAAAATGTTTCTGTCCATAGTGAATTTCGATACGAAAAAGGTTTGAAATGTTTGGATTTGCCATTTATTTCAATGAAAAATGGTAACAATATTGGACCAGCTGTAACTTGTTACGCTTTACATAAATAAATAAAAAGTTTATACGAGAGTGAGTAGTTTGTTGTATTTTTCTTTTTTTTTATTGCCTACAGGCAATAAAATAAAAATAATATTGAAGAAAGAATTGTTTATGTTTGGCCAGCCCTTGAACCTAGAAGCCACGGTTCAAGGGATGAAAAATAATGATATTTATTAGATAATTTTTATTAAATAATAAATAAATATAAAATATTTAACTAACACAATACTTAATTGTTTATTTCAAATATATTTTTATATAAAACATATATATGTACCTACATTTTATGTATTATATGCTGTATGCTTAGATCTTATGAAAGGGTAAGTAAAACATATGACACTGACAGGGTACGTATGAGCAACAGAAGCGGTGTACCGATCCATTAGATAAACATATTATACGTATTTATTTAAATTAATAAATAAATTCATGAATATAGAGACTAAAAATGTGTATTTATTTATTGTCATTAAAAATCCGTCTAAAATATAATAGCTTTTGTAAATTACTTATTTTTTATGTTCTGGAAGTTTAATATTCGTTTTAGTCATCTAAACGGCCACTACGCGCTTTCCTCCTGATTCGTGATATTCTCCGCTGGGGGCCTGTGGAAAGTCTGCATGAGGAAAGTTGTAACGGCCTTTTAAAAAAAAAAAAATTCAAATCATTTATTGCGAGAATATAGTACATAATGGTGATAAAATTCTAAAAATAAGTCCTTATATTCTACCATGACAATGGTGTGCAATAACATGTCTTATTATTTAAATTACATTATATCATAAATACAAAGAAATTATTATTATTAAATTAATTTCCAAAAGCTTCAAATGTCATACAAATTAAAAATTACAGAATATTATTAGTCCAAAGTTTGCACCAACATGCCAAGTGAGCCGATGGGAATAACCCACAAAAAGTATATCGCAATAAGAAATATAGTATTTTAAACTCTGTGGTGTAGTATAGTTTAGCAGCAGGGCAATCGTGTAACTCAAACACCGACCCGATCGCTTTCGATTTCAAATTTGGAAGGCGTTAGCGTCTTTTTAACTGTGATATCAATCATTTTTAGAGATCGTGATTGGTACAGGGATTGGGACGCGGACTTTGAGTAAAAAAGTTCGGCAATGCCACAGACAAATATTGACCACAAGACATGTTTTAAAGCGATTGAGATCGGTTTTTGAGTTAGACAATATCCCTACTGGTTAGCTTAAATATCACCACCGAGGTTTTAGGTTCGATTCCCGCGACGGGACAAATGTTTGAGCCCAGAAAATAAAACGCGTAAGTATTTGTTTCGCCTCTGGGTGTTGTGGGACCATGGTTTTTGTAGTTCCTGGGTCTCTAGATACAGAAAATCCTAGTAGGGCCCAGGATCTATGTATGTGATCTTTGGGCGTTATTATTATAAACATTATTATCTTCATATTCTCTCTTCTCTCGTGTAGGTCTGTAGTCAATCCTGGTGTCGGAGTTTTTAGACCGCCCGTAGGCCTCCGACAAGGCCTAACCAGGGATCGGAAAACCTATTCATTAAGGTTAACCGTTTGAACCGATTACCGATTGAAACGATAACCTATTAAAACTGTTACACAATTATTTCGGTTAAAAACCCAAATAAAAGGGTTACCAAATGAAAGTGTATACCGAAACAATACCAATATTATACGGTATTTTCTCGTGTGTACGCATTTATTTGATTTAGAAAGAGATCGGTAGTGTGCGATCTTTTATCACGAGTTAAATTCATTTTACGTCTTGACCTAACCTATGTATAATTACTCGTATCCTCGTCTATTATAGCAGTTATTTCAACGGAATCGTTGCAAATTTTCTTTAGTTCTAATAATCTTTTTAACATGTAATATGTCGAAGTCCAACGAGTTGGGCAGTCCAGAACTGCTTTTTTTTAATTTTCTTTTCTTATTTTAAGGTTCATTAGGGGGCGACGTAAAACCTTGACCGCTTGGCGGCATGTCTCAATAATGGACTCCGATTCTCGATCTTTCTATAAAGCGTCCTTAATACACATTTGCAGTGTATGCGCTGCACATGGTAGCGACCTAATCTCGAATGACCTTGGCTGTTCGATATTAATTAATTAATTAATATAATATAAAGCATATGACATATTGACAGAATTGATCTCCCACTTGCCGTTATGGTGGGGGGTAGTGTTTGGTACCGTTGGATAAAGGATGTTTTGAAACCAACCAGAAAAATCCGAAATCCATGGAAAGGTGTCATAGAGATGGAACTGCTCAGGGGATCTCGGAAACTATAAATCGGATGGGGGTACGGCTTCAACTAAATATGCCGCACACCTTGGGCCATTTTTGAAAATTTGAAAAATAAGATGGCCGCCATACAAAATAAAAATGTAAATAACTTTTGAATGGTTAGGGATAGGTATAAGGTGCTCGACCAAATGTCATAGAGGGCAACGGGGGAAATTCGGAAAAGTTGGAAAAATTAAAAAAAAAAGAAAAAAATTGGCGGCCATTTTCAAAGTTGCTCCGATCCGACTGAAATTTTGCATCGGGGAGTTTTCTAGGTCGTAGATTACAATTATAAAAAAATTTGGATTCCGCCATTTTTCAAGATGGCTGCCATACAAAAGTTTTTTTTCCGGACAAATAAGCCAAACAAAACTTTTGAACCGTAGTCGATAGGAAGCATCTATGAAAAAAAAGCAACACCCCCCCACTGCTTTAGCAACAACAATTAAGATATAAGATAATAATAACAATTATTAATTATTATTATCGCGCACGCCACAAAATCACTTGGATTCCGCCATTTTTCAAGATGGCCGCCATACAAAAGTCTTTTTTTCAGAACAACTGAACTTAAATAACTTTAGAACCGTAATCGATAGGAAGCTTTTATAAAAAAAAGCAACACCCCTTCTTTAGAAGCTCGCGCACGCCACACAATCACTTGAAATCCAGCTTTTTTTCAAGATGGCCGCCATACAAAAGTTTGTTTTCAGAACAAAAAGGGTAAACAAAACTTTAGAACCGTAATCGATATGAAGTTTTTAAAAATAAACAGCAACCACCCTCCCACGCAGTAGTGCGCAAGCATTACTGCGTTCCGGTTTGAAAGGCATTGTGGCCAGCAAAATTACTGGGTATATGAGACTTAATATATGATGTCTCGGGGTGCAGCTCTCCGCAGTGATTTTAATGGTATTAAGTTTGTTTATTGTGGTCAGGCGTTGTGCTTGCCATCAGGCGAGCGGCGAATTTTTTTTTATATATATAACATTATGTATTATATCAAATATTACATTATTTTTTACATTATGAATTATATTACATTTTGGAGCTGAGTTTTGAGTGAATCGAACTAAAATGAAATACATACAAACTTTATAACACCTTTGCACACTTTCTAAAGGTAGGTAGGTATAAAAATATGTTTTATTACTTATTTTAAAGTTTGTTTGTACCAAGTATTGATTGAATCAGCCTAAAATAAAAATATATCATACAAACTTTACCAAAGCTTTGCCAATTATTCTGTCGCCAAGCAATAGTGCGCAAGCGTTACTATGTTCCAGTTTGAAGGACATTGTAGCCAGTTAAATCACTGGGCATATGAGACTTAATATCTGATGTCTCTACGCTACGCATTGCTTTTTATGGTATTCAGGTTCTGGGTGGCACTGCAATAATTGTTCTGGTGAAGCGTTGTGCTAGCCATCAAGCGAGCGGCGAAAAAAAATTTTTGTATATTATATATTAGGTACATTATGTATTATATTATATATTACATAATACGTTCTATATTATATGAAACCATATTATGATTAGGATTTAAACCAAGTTTTGAGTGAATTGAACCAAGCAATAAAATTTTCCGTAAAAAGTTTAGAACTTTATTGCACACCCCCTAGGGGTAGTATAGAAAATATAAAAAATACGTGTTTCATTATTTAGTTTCAAGTTTATTTGTACCAAGTTCTGAATGAATAAAACTGAAATTAAAAAAAAACCATACAAACTTTAAAACGCCATTACATTTTTATGAGTAGTTTAAAAAAAAACATGTGTCCAAATTTAATGTTAATAATAATAATAAAATAATAAAGTTTATTTGTTCTGAGTTGTAAGTGAATCGAACCACGGAATAAAGCATACACTGAAAAAACCATACAAACTTTAAAACTCTCATGCACCCTTCCTAGGGGTAGTATTGAAAAAATAAAAAATGCCTAATTAATTATTAAAGTTTATTTGTACCGAATTTGAATGAATAAAACTAATATTAAAAAAAAACATACAAACTTTAAAACGCCCTTACACCTTCATTAGGGGTAGTTTCGAAAAAATAAAAAACACGTGTTTTAAGATTTATGTTAAAGTTTATTTGTTCTGAGTTGTCAGTGAATCAACCCTGGAATAAAGCACACACTGAAGAAAACCGTACAAACTTTAAAACTCTCATGCACCCTTCCTAGGGGTAGTTTTGAAAAAATAAAAAATACGTGTTTCATTATTTAGTTTTTAAGTTCATTTGTACCGAATTTGAATGAATAAAACTAAAATTAAAAAAAAAAAACATACAAACTTTAAAACGCTGTTACGCTTTCTTTAGGGGTAGTTTCGAAAAAATAAAAAACACGTGCTTTAAAATTTATGTTAAAGTTTATTTGTTGTGGGTTGTGAGTGAATACAACCACGGAATAAAGCATACACTGAAAAAAACCGTACAAACTTTAAAACTCCCATGCACCCTTCCTAGGGGTAGTTTTGAAAAAATAAAAAATACGTATTTCATTATTTATATTAAAGTTTATTTGTACCGAGTTTTGACCGAATTGAACCAAGGAATAAAAATGCTCCATACAAACTTTACCACCCTCCTTCACCCTCTTGGGGGTTGAGTTTTAAAAATTAACATAGCCTATGTTTCAATTCAGTGCTTAAACTATCTTTATTCCAAATTTCATCAAAATCCGTTCAGTAGTTACGGTGATACCTGGTAACAAACATCACACACACACAAACTTTCGCATTTATAATATTACTAGTATTTCGCCGCGTGCGCGAGCTGCTAAAGCAGCTCGCGTGTGGGGGTGGTTGCTGTTTTTTTTTTAAAAGCTTCCTATCGATTATGATTCTAAAGTTTTGTTTACCCTTTTTGTTCTGAATACAAACTTTTGTTTGGCGGCCATCTTAAAAATTGCTGGAATCCAAGTGATTTTGCGGCGTGCGCGAGCTGCTGAAGCAGCTCGCGTGGGGGGGTGTTGCTTTTTTTATAGAAACTCCCTATCGATTACGGTTTTAAAGTTATTCTTTTTGTTCGGAAAAAAACTTTTGTATGGCGGCCATCTTGAAAAATGGCGGAATCCAAATTATTTTTTCATAATCGTAATCTACAACCCCAAAAACTTCCCGATGCAAAATTTCAGTCGGATCAGAGCAACTTTCAAAATGGCCGCCATTTTTTTTCTTTTTTTTTTAATTTTCCTACTTTTTCAAATTTCCCCTATGGTCCTCTATGATATTTGGTCGATCACTCTATACCTATCTCTAACCGTTTAAAAGTTATTTGCATATTATTTTCACCTATTTTGTCATGAAAAAAAAAACGTTTGTATGGCAGCCATCTTGAAAAATGGCGGAATCCAAATAATTTTTTCATAATCGTAATCTACAACCCAGAAAACCTCCCTATGCAAAACTTCAGTCGGATCGGAGCAACTTTCAAAATGGCCGCCATTTTTTTTTCTTTTTTTTTAATTTTTCCAACTTTTTCAAATTTCCCCCATCGTCCTCTATGACATTTGGTCGAGCACCCTATACCTATCTCTAACCATTCAAAAGTTATTAACATTTTTATTTTGTATGGCGGCCATGTTTTTTTGTATGGCGGCCATCTTTTTTTTCAAATTTTCAAAAATTGCCCAGGTTTTGAGGCATATTTAGTTCAAGCGGTACCCCCATCCGATTTATAGTTTCCGAGATCCCCTGAGCAGTTCCATCTTGGAAACCACTTTCTGGTGATTTTGGATTTTTCTGGTTGGTTTCAAAACATCCTCTATCCAACGGTACCAAACACTCCCCCCACCATAACGGCAAGTACCACTTCTATTTCTGTCGCTATTATGGTCTTCCAGTTTTATATTATATTAAATTAAATTAAATATTAAATTAATTAAATTAAATTAATTAGGATTACGATAAAAAAAAGTATGTAACTTGGTAATTTACGTATAGCGTTGTAGTGTTAGGTACACTTTATTTTATTGCAAGTTAGATAACCACAATATCAGACAATAACTATCTACCGGGCGGGGAATGATTTATAATAGAGTTGTTGAGGAAGTGATTATGAGGAAGAGGAGGAGGAAGAGGGAGTTTCAAGCACAAATCTTGAGGATGCGGATGAGGATGAGGATATTTTTTGAGGAAGAGGAAGCGGATGAGGTAGCGGATGAGGTAGCGGAAGAGGAAGCGGATGAGGATGATATGATATATATATACTAACAGACCCTACAGACGCTGTCCTGTACACACACAAAAAAACATCAAAATCGGTCCAGTCGTTTAAAAGGAGTTCAGTGACATACACATTCACACAAGAAATATATAGTTGCTTTCAATAGAATCTAACAAAAGTGTAAACATAATGGTCAGCTGACATTGTCACAGTCTTGTCTATGTCCCTTAGTGATGTGAATACTCTTTAAGATACTTCAATCGGCACTTAAATAATAATTAAAGTTATGATAATAATAATAGAATATGAGGAAATTTAAGATTCAATTTTAGATCAGTGCCAGATTCTATTGAAAGCGATTGTATATATGTTTATATATGTATATGAGAGAGAATGGTATATAATTTTATTTAGGAATTGAAATGAAAATAATGAATGCAGTCCTTTCTTTATTAATTAAGTACTTCGCTATAGCACTACACTTCGGTCTCATTTCGATTTAACAATGTTTTTGTATGGGTTAGAGACAAATTATTATGTTTGCAATGCACGATGCTTACGCGCGTAAACAAAACAACGCTATGTCAAGTTAAAACACGCACACTGCACAGGCAAGGAAGAGCACGGGTGACGGGAGGGGATGGCTCGCGCGCTGACCGTTCGGCTCGGCATCGTGCTGCGGCGATACGCGCATGCGCAGTGAAATTCCTCTTAAATTCCTCTTATTTTGAGGAAGCGATAGCGGAAGAGGATTTTTTATTTTTTATTTATTAGGATGCGGTAACGGTTGAGGAACTCAAAATATAGCGGAACTTCCGCATTATGAGGAAGCGGAAGAGGAATCCTCAGCAACCCTAATTTATAATTACGAGCGAAAGAGTAAGTACCTAAATAAACTTGTCAACAAGACCGAAAAAAAACGGCCGGCGCGTGGCGCATCGGCGACATAAACACTGTCAACAACAAATCTATCTATCTCTTTCGCCATAGGGCACTTGTACGTTGCGAATGAACGAGCGAGAAATACACGATTCCAGCGGGACAACGCCGCGCGTACGGTGCGTTTGCCAGTTTGTGGCAGTGGCTAGTAAAATGTAGTAATATTTAGTTTTCTTTGGTAAAATGCACACGCGAGAAAAAACCTATATCATTGCGGTTTTCATATTAACCTACAGAGCGCCTCTCTTTCTATCGCATAGCTCTTATCTCTTCTGACGCGGCACGTGTAACGACGAGCGACCCGCCGTCGGTGTCCGGCTATGTACTTGTAGCTTCGTACCTACAGTGCGGAGTGCGCTAGGCCTAGCGCTACCTATATATAATAAACAATTTTGCTATAGGTTTTGTGGGTCAGTATCAGTACCTACATCAGTACCAAAACAGCGGTTAATGAACTTTACTAGGTAAGTTTTTCGGTTGATAAACTTACTGTATTTTATTTCGTGAACGCAAATAAAAGTAGTTCTAAATAAATTATATAAGTTACCTTGATTAAAAAGACGGTCATCGATAAAAGTTTCTTGTCCGCACCTCGCGACAGTAATGATGTCAATTATGCTATAAATAATACGGCAGTAGGTGCGGTTCGTTACTGTACAGTCGCGCACCAAATTGCTTTGTTTTTTTATGTAACTGAATGACGAAACAAGCTGGTCGTTTGCCTGATGGTAAGCAATACGCCAGCCCATAACAATAACAGCACCACCTAGAACTTTGTTTTGCAAAATCCTACGCGGCGATGCACTGCGCTCGTCACCCTGAGACAATTAGCTGTTGAGTCTCATACAATACAATGCCCTTCAAGCCGGAACACAGTAATGATCGCGCACTACTACTTGGCGGCTGAATAACTGGCAAAGCGGTGGTACCCACCCAGACGGCCTCTCGCATACGTGAAACCTACCACCAGTAAATATTGAAGATGGCATTATTCCCTTCCTTTAGTAAAGCACGTTGTGTGGTTTTAACAAATGAAAGTTTTTTTTTTACTCTTAATAGATCTATGTTTAGTCATTATCTCGCCTGATGTGAAGCGACGATGTGGCCTAAGATGGAGCACATAGATCTAGAGAAAGACGGCAGTTGAGCGGCATCCCGAAACACGACAAGGTCGCTTGACGGCATGACTTTGTTCTGTGGGATAGTAAGAAAGAAAAAAAAGTGACTGCATCTCGGATTTAATTTTTATTTTTTTATTATCGTATAGGTAGGTAAGCATTTGACCGCAGACTCGTCTGATGGAAAGTGAGGACACGGTCGTCGATGATGAATCATGCTTGTCTAGAAGATACCGATTCACTCGAGACTTGAGGACACTCAGATTATAAGAATCGGGAAACAAAGACGCTGGTAAGACGTTCCAATCCTTAGCTGTTCGCATTATAAAATATTTATATTTTAAAAGTTTGTCGGAAGAAGGAAAGGTCAGACAAAATCATAATGTGAGTGTAGCCGTTTTGTATTTATAATAAACTTTATAATATAAACCTTTTATTGATAAATTCCTCTCTCTATGAGAGAAGGCCCGTGTCCTAGCAGTGGGAACGTGATGGGCTGATGATGATGATGATTGATAATTTTGATTTTAAGTCGGGTTATAATAATATCATGAATGTAGAAAATACCGATAGACGTATTTTTACACAACTACTATTGTTTGAATACTTCAAACTACGAAACGCTTAGCGCAACTAGTTTGCGATTACGTCCTATTTTAAAACACATTAGCTGTTCCGCGTGACTGTACACTTATAGATTGCTGACGTGACTGGCTGTCATTAGCGGTTGCCATTTTTATGGCAATTGTACAGTTCTGATTTATATGAGTCTGAATTTTCAATATTATTTTAATTTTAGTTTAAATACCACTTAAATAGCAACTAGATGAGCAATTAACAAGAGCAGTACCTAAATAAAGTATATAACATAAACATAAAAAAATAAAAACATAAAAAAATATATGTTTTTATATAATACTCGCATTGATTTATAGTTCTTATTGCTCATTTTGTTGCTTTAATAAAAATGTAATGAAATATAATAAATATGTCAAATACCTATTTCTAAAACAGGGAAAAACATACTAAAAAATTTAAGACGAACAAATTGAAAGTCAATTCGAATTACTTCCTGCAAAATCAAATCAAAATCTCGAACTTCGTGTTCTCGGGTCTTATTAAAACTTCTATTCTACCACTCTTAAGGTGTTTGTCCACCGAACGGAGCGTGTTGGACCAAAGTTATGAAATGCCGTCGAAAACATATCAGCAGTTATCTCAAATCTACCATTTTGAAAAATCGTTTTAGCTGCAACTGATCAAACCCTATTAATGATGGAGAACTAGAGTCTGCGTTCTATAAAACTTTTGATCTCCAATATCTCGAAAATGAAAACCAAAAAAATTGTAACAAAATCTCTAAAAGTAACCCCTCGGTTCATGCCGTATCTTCTGAATAGTGGTTCGTTTTCCGATACGGTGGTAGAGTCATGTTGATAATTTGACGATTTTGACGTTCGTCTGTGATGTCAAATATGAATAAAGAGGATTTGATTTGATTTAAATGCGACACTTATACCTTGCTGTAATCTTTTTTGTTTATATTGAATTCTTCTAGAACATTAATAACGCTCATCGGCTTCACTTTCATTTTATAAATTCATAATTCTTATGTAAACTTTCCGCTTTCAAGTTTGAGAACTTCGATAATAATTATAATTTGCATCTGATTTTTTTCTTCAAGACTAATATCAACATAAAAAGTTTTATATTGTCAAACACTCAGAAATTGCTTTCGTTCATTTCTTTGGTTATTATATGTACAGTATTGTATTACCACGTTTTTATTAAGTCACTTTCTTGTCTGTCTGTCTGTCGTTCCGGGTGAAATCTTGCAACTCAAATTTCGAGCACATCCGATTAGCTATCCAGCTGAAACTTTCAGGATAGCTCACCACTCAATGACAATGCATTCTAAATCCATGAAAACGTGATTCGATTATTCAATCCATTCCGGATTCTTGTTAGGTGACAGTAGCAACTTTCCAATACTTAAAACTACGCCGAAAAATCCGATGTTACACTATAATGGGTGCTGATGAGGCTGCCGCGCTTCTGCAGTGCCTCTAGTATGTTTACAGATCTGAGGATAGATGGCTTTCATGCCATCATCAGAAAAGTAGTGCATCACTGTTGATTCGTTTGCGCGCCAGCACCAACAGCATCCTGGCCGCTTTGGCAGACCGATAGGACACCCAGATGTTTGTCCACTGGATGCGCTTGCACTCTGTGGCGCAACTAGATGTTCAGCGCACTGGGTCTCGTCTTTAATTTTTAAGATTTTTAATTAATTTAAAATGTTTTCGTTTTCAAATACAAAATGAGTAATTGTTACTTTAAATAAATGAATTAATAATAATAGGCGTATAACATGGTTAAATTTTTTCCCCCGCCCGCTCCGCTCTGCTCCGCTCAGTGGACAGGCACCCTAATGTCTCTTTGAACACCAGCATAAGTATCATCATAATTTTGGAACTCCGTTATTAAAATTAAGTTAGTAAGTTTGGAACTCTACCGTTATTAAATTCAGTTTTGGAAACAGATTTATTAACTTAGGTCTGGGTTCTTAATGATAGGGTTTCTCTTGAAGGATTATTAGGTGGTTTATTAGGAGCTTTTCCGTATTAAACTACTTGTAGCCAAACAGAACGTTTATCAAATCTGGCAAAACAGGCGTCTAGGCTTACGCTTAGAGCGTTTCCGCACAAAAAATAATAGTAATTATTATATGAAAGTTTTCGTGAGTTGATTTATTATAAATATTTAATAACACGGCTAGGACTCACGTAGTTTGTCGAATTAGTCGACCTAGGTTTCGAGCATGTCCGATGCTCTTCATCAGTGGCGAGTTTACGCTGCGTGATCGCGGCGACCACTGGCGGTGTCGAGGCGAGATGCGCGGGCGTCCGCCCGCTCCGCACGACGGGAGATGGCGTCGGCGGCGCCTGTGGGAAGCGCCACGCGCCTCTCGCGCGCTGTCGTGTTGTTATTGTGTTGTGTTGTTGTTTGTGTGTGTGCAATTCAACAACCTACGTGAGTCCTAGCCGTTTTATAAAATATTTTTAATAATTATTATAATTGTAATTTAAAATATACTTAACAATAAATGAAAGAAAAAAGTGCAAAACAAAGACAATAAATACAATACAGTGAAATTTTAATAAAAATATCTTGTGATGTTTAATCAAAATGCACGGTTGTCTCTTTTTGCATGGATGTCTGGAAGAGATTGCTTAAGCAATAAGACCGCCTATTGTTACTCTTACTACTAGTTTATAATCTGCTTTTGTTCTTTTACTGTACTGTGGTGTGAAAATAAAGTATTTAATGTAATCTAAAATCACCAAGGCTATATATTTTATTTATATTTTTATTTTATTTTATGTAACTGAATGACGAGACGAGCTGGTCGTTTGCCTGATGGTAAGCAATACGCCAGCCCATAATATAAGCAGCACCACCCAGAACTTTGTTTTGCAAAATCCTGCGCGGCACTACACTGCGCTCGTCACCTTGAGACAATTAGCTATTGAGACTCATAATGCCCAGTAATTTCGCTGGCTATATTTCTTAAACAGACATTCCCTAAATAATATTCAAAGGAAAATACCGAATGTGTTCGTACCCACGTTTGTAATGTTATTCTAACAAGGTATCCTTTTAACTAATTAAATGGTTTTAATTAATTGCAAAATAATTAAGTGAAGCTGTAGTAGATACCTAATCCTTTTATGTGGAAGCAACGACCTTAAAATTTCAGTCACTTTCTTTTTACAAACTCGAGGGAACTTTATGTAACTGTAGTCTCTAAAGTTCCGTCGAAACTCTATTTATTGGGAAACTGGCCCACAATTTTATTCAAATCATATAGACCAGTTTACACATGTCGCTGAAAGTAATTAGTTTGAAAGTTAACGACGTCGTATATAATTTTAATTAACGAATGAAATTATTAAACGACAAATTACAGACAATTACGCGTTTTCACCGAGCGTCTTGTGAAATGGATCGTTCTTTGTTCAATCAACTCTGTTCTTCGTTCATTATTTGCCTAATCAAGTGTTTGTGCCAGTTTGTTTATTGAAGAACGTGTTGTTCGCTCACTGGAAAATGTTATCTTTATATCAAAGACCGAAACCGATACCTAAAATAATAACGTTACTTTGCCTGATTTTTACATGTAAATTTATAAGCTACCGGTATATAGGTATTGATATGTTGAAAATGTTACCTTTATATCAGGGACCGATACCTTAAAAAGTAACGTTAATTTGCCTGATTTACCGGTAAATTTATAAAATACCGGTATTTATTTAATACAAATAATTAACAGAATAACTCAAATAGTAACTGTATAAGTACTGTAGATGTGTATACCAAAATAACGTTATAATTATTACCGGTAGTAAAGTATCGCTTATACCCTGGATTAATACTTATACAGTATATTATACAGGCTACTTTTTATCACGGGAAACGTCGGGGCGCAGCTAGTATAATATGTGATTAGTGTGTTTTATTTTTATATGTCTAATAGGCAAACAAGCAGACGGCCCACCTGGATGGTAAGCGGTTACCGTCGCCTATGGACACCTGCAACACTCGGGGCATTACTGGTGCGTTGCCTACATTTGAGAACCCTTTTCACTCTTCTTTTCCCCTTTTCATGACATCGCGCAACATTTCACTGTATTGTTTTTGTTTTGTCTTTATTTTAGTATGTATATATTCAGTGTAATGTTGTGTGATGTCCGGAATAAATGTACTTTCTTTCTTTTCTTTTAAAGTACCCCATGTTATAGCTCCGCGGAAAAACCTCGGGCGGTAGCCCATTCCATATCTTGCAGGTGTGCGGCAAGAAAGATCTGGAGAATCGGACAGTATGCGATTTCCATAGATCTATGGTATGTGGATGGGCTTTCGCACGATGTCTGGCAGTGCGGTAATAAAACCGTGATGGAGGAATGAGATCAAATAGTCCCTCAGAATATATAATTAATGACATACAAACATACATAACGAACGAACATATAATTAACATATGATTTAATATATATAAGAAACATGATATTGTCATAAAAAAAAACATTTATTGTAACAAAAGTTCTAAAAAATGCTCCTTAGTTTCTTGCTGTATCTTTTGACGCAACGACGGTTATTTAACGGAATTCAATAAAAGTAGGAGGTTCTCAATTCGATTTTGTATATATTGTTTTAATGTTTGTTACGTCAAAACTCCGTCATGATTTGGATTTTTTTTTGCGTTGGGTTCAGTATAGCTTCAAAATGATGCCATATAAATTTCATCGATATTCGACGAAATTTATATGGCATCATCAACTGATGTATTTCCGCAGTCATCAGAATTGAAGTCGTTTTCTTTTGTTATAAATAATATATTAGGTGGTACTCCAATATTGTAATAATTGACGTTAAAAAGGTCTGTGATGCTAAATTGACTAAAGAACTTTTGAACTTTGAACTTTTATTTTATCTAAAGTCAAAGTGTAGTTTAAAGTCTTAACTAAAAAAGGCATTAGATATCAAAGAAAACTCCTTAATTTCCAAGACCATGAACGAAACTTTCAAGCACCAAGGCATCAGAAACAGCTTATTGGTTTGACATCAAAAAGGCCCCCGGCTTTGCATAATATTGTAATTAGTGGAAAGAACTTGCCGACTGAGAGGTGCCGAGATAAAAGTTG
Source organism: Petrophora chlorosata (assembly GCA_951640565.1). Lineage (NCBI taxonomy): Eukaryota > Metazoa > Arthropoda > Insecta > Lepidoptera > Geometridae > Petrophora > Petrophora chlorosata. Next base: position 14,004,359 of record OX621207.1, on the reverse strand, counting down.
CTAATGACGATGCTCCGAAGGACGTCCGGCCTAAAGTTCTTTTAAGAAAGTTCTGTTATCTAAAAAACGTAGCTATTATGGAGGCCATCTGGGTAAGTACCACCGCTTTGGCAGTTATTCTGCCGCCAAGCAGTAGTGTGCAAGCATTACTGTGTTCCGATTTGAAGGGCATTGTAGCCAGCGAAATTACTGGGTGTACGAGACTTAATATCTGATGTCTGGGTCTCTTTGTGACAAGAGTGAATAGGCACCTCATGGGCAAACGTGCTCCACCGCAACTACGCTTACCATAAGGTGAGTTGTTGTCAAACGTGTGCCCATTTAATCATAAAAAAAATGTCTGGGGGTGATGAGCGCAATGCAGTGCTATGCAGTGCTTTTTATGGTTTTAAGTTCTGGGTGGCACTGCAATTGTTATGGACAGGCGTGGCGCTTACCACCTAGCGAATGACTGGTTGGTCTTATCACTCAGTTCCATAAAAAAAGTCTGTTAACTAAAAAATGTTGCTAATCTTTACTATTATAAAAAAAACGAAAACTGGTAAACGCATTTAAATTCGGCTTTGAGGGTTTAGTAAAATAAGTTTCATCCCAGATTATAGCCACCAGCCGTCCATTGTTACACCATTGTAAAGATTTGACTTGTACTTTATCTCTTTTTTTAAGGTAAATAAAGTCAAAGTCAATGTCAAATATAATTTATTAATTAGGCACAAAAGTGCACTTTTAAAGGTCATAAACACATGATACAAATAAAATATGTTAAAAATTGTAACTTATGTTAACATGACTGAAAAAAAGGTAAGTTTGTTTACCCATTTCTTTTCTATACTCAAATTGAAGTCTGAGCGCTGAAAAGAAATGCAAAGACTGACTCTACCACTGATAATGATAAATGATAAATGATAAATGATAAATGATAATTTATTTGCAAGAAATATGGTACAATTAAGTTCTTATATGTTTAGTAAAATCGTTCTAACATATTTCATCAATCTGACATGCAAATATTTTTATACTTAGTTGTTTATTATGAACTATGAACATTATTAACGTCACAATAAATAACCACAATCATGTCATACCTCATATTTATAAAAACAGTCATACTTATAAATTAATAGGTATTCAATTTCAAATTAATTAATATCTATTTTTTATTCATTTGTCAATAGTTGCAAATTTATTATACATTAAAATAATATCTAATATCAAAATTCATTGCTTTTTCATATACCAATCACATTTTCATTACATATTTCATCATAAGCAAATATTCTTTGGCATAAAATTACATTAAAATTAAAATTTGGCATCAAAATACTCAATCAGGTCATAGAAACAGCCACTGAGCAACAATTTACGTAACTCGTGTTTAAAGGTAGGCAGTGAGAGATTCTTAATGTTTGAGGGTAGCTTATTGTAGATCTTGACACACATTGGGAAACAACTACGTTGGTATGATTGCGTTCTAATCTGTAATGGGACTCTCATTCGATCAGGGTGACGCGTATTAAATTTTGAATAGATGCACGATTCAAATAAATGTGGGTGTGTTTTTACAAATAGACACACATTCCAGATGTACATACTAGGAACAGTAAGCAACTTTAGCTCCTTGAAAAGAGGTCTACATGAGATCCAGAAAGGTACACCACAAATAGAACGCAGGCACTGCTTCTGAGAAACCAAAACTTTGTTTATTTGGCACGAATTACCCCACAGCAAAATGCCATAGTTGAGAATTGACGAGACGTAGCCGTAGTAGGCTTGTAATGCAGCGGCTTTACCCACGGTCTGCCCTAATCGCCACAAAGCATAAGAAAAACTATTGATTTTTGTGCATAATTTTTGAATGTGTGGTTCCCATGAGCATCGCTGATCCAACACAAACCCCAAAAAAGTCACCTCGTTACATTCAGAAATAGAAATACCCTCAATGTTTAAATTGAGTACTTTACAGGATGAGATTTTATTACAAAATTGTATAAACTTCGTTTTTCCTAAGTTCACCATCAGTTCGTTTGATTCTAACCATTTCATGACTGTAGTAATAGTGTCAGATAGTTCAATATTGTGACGCCGCACGTCACTGTTGGGCACTAAGATAGTTAAATCATCTGCGTATAATACACATTTATGTTGAGTTATATTTGGAAGGTCATTTACATATATTATAAACAACAAAGGCCCCAAAATGCTGCCTTGAGGGACGCCTCTTCCATTTCTTATCGCTGTTGACCTAAAGGTTTGTTTGAGTTTCTTGTTAAGTAATTTTGTAACTTCAACACACTGACATCTGTCCCTCAGATAGCTACCTATCCATTCCAAAGCAGGTCCTCTGATCCCATATGTCTCACACTTCTTAATCAGGATATTATGTGAGACAGAGTCAAAGGCTTTGGACATGTCAAATAGGATACCAGTTGTGAGTGTGCTAGAATTTAAGTTTTGCATTACCGTGTTGACCAACTCATATCCTGCAGTGGTTGTCGATTTGCCCTTCTGAAAGCCATGTTGGTCATTACTAATTAAATTAAATTTGTTCAAAAACTTAGTTAATCTATTAAACATGACCCTTTCGAAGATCTTGCTTAGGGTGGGTATTAATGCAATTGGCCGGTAGTTGTCAACACATACAATATCGCCCTTCTTGTGTAGTGGCTTAATAATAGTATACTTGAGCTTCTCCGGAAATTGGCCGTTTAGAAAAGAAAGATTGATTATATAACTTAACACTGGCGCAATGAACTCTGCAGAAGCTTTTAGCAAAAATGTTGGTATTTCGTCCCAACCTACACATTTTGTGTTATTAAGTGACATAATCACCCGTTTAATTTCTTCAGGTGTACACGGATGCAGATAAATACTGGACACGGTTCTAGATATAGTCACTCTTCGCTGATTAAAACTCTGGGCTGGAAGTGTTACAACATTTTCTTTTATGATCATGTGATTATTAAAAATCTCTGCAATTTCAAGAGGGTCATTAATATTTTTATTGTTATATATTATATTATTTATGTTATGTTTATTTTTGGGTTCATCAATTTTTATTATTGTCCACGTGGCTTTACATTTGTTTTTGGATTTATCCAAATAGGATTTATTGGACATCCTTTGAGAGTGATTTATACAGGCTCTGAGCAATTTTGTATAATCCAGGTAGTTTTGCTTTGAGACTTCTGTTCGAGTTCTATAGTAATGAAAACGTAATTTTCTTTTCGATGCACATGATCTTTTAATACCCCGGGTCAACCATTTTAGTTTTAAGTCCTTATTTTTTACCTTCACCCTAATTACAGGAAAGCAGAGTTTGAGCAATAATATGAAGAATTCATGAAACAAATTAAAAGCTTTGTTGGCATCTACCTCATCATATACGTCTGACCATGCAAGATTCTTTACATGGCGTGTAAAAATATTATGATTTTCTTCACTATAATCACGTTTCTCAACAAACCAGTACTCTATCTGGCGAGGATTGCCATTTATTGGAATACTTAAAATTTGAGCTGTTTCGTGGTCCGACAATCCTAATTTAGGTACTATAATTTCTGCATTATCGACATTACTCATGATCTGATCCAAGCAACTATTTAGACGAGTTGGTACATCTACGTGAAGATGATAATTGTATACCTGTGCTATTCGTCGTAATTCGTTTGACACAGAATTAGATTCGAGCATATTAATATTGAAATCTCCTGTTATTATAATTTTGTGTTTCGTTTTCTTCCTAAGTCTATCAACCAGCAACTGAAGCTTATGCAAAAATATACATGGATTAGTGTTTGTATTCGTTTTATTAGTTCGTGCTGAAGTTCTATATAAGCATATTATTATACACTTTTGATCAGGTAATTCTATTCCACAACCCTCAAAGTTTAGGTCAGCTGTAAATTCATGAATCAGATTCAATTCCTTGTGACGGATATAGGTACGACATAAAATACAGACACCACCCCTTTTTTGATTTGGTCTACAGTAAGACGAAGCCAATTTGAAGTTACTTAATTTTATATTACTCTCACTGCCTTTCCTAATAAAAGTCTCACTAAAACATAAAACATCAACATCAATGCCATTATCCTTGAGGTTATATAAAGCTACGTTTAAAAAATCTATCTTACACAATATTCCCTGAATATTTTGATGAAATATCGTTAAATTATAATCATTATTCACGAAAAAAATCACTGCATGTATCTGTGGATTCTGTCTGCGTTGAGTTATCTTTTCTACTCTCATCTTGTTCTACTGAAGTAGTTTGATCCACTCCATTAACTGTCGAACTTACAAAACAGTCCACAATAAGAAACATTAAATCAGCCAGATCGCTAAAAACGGTTTGCATACCTCTTTTGTTAACATTACCTAAATTTGAAAACATAGTGTTTGAATACTGCAGATTTTTATTTGAGTCTAATATAAAAGCATATTCATAAACTTCATTATCCTTGTACAACAAATAGTTAAATGATTCAATATGTTGGTTAAAAAGGTATGTCCGTCTGTCTGTGTATATAAATATTTTAAAAATGGGTAAGCATAGGATAATGTTCGTATGCTTAATTTGTTGAAGTTGGTTTCTAATATTATCAACCAGGCAAAGGCTGTTTACTTTATCAGAAAAATCACTGTTATCCAATAATATAATACAAAAATCTTTATTAGTAAAATTTTTCAATTTCATGTCAAGACCGTGTATTTGTTTCTGTATGCCTCCGTCAGGGTAAGAATAGTGACAAATCTCTGTATCCCCAAAGTACCGGTAGGCGGTATTTAGTATTTTATTTTTTTTATCACTACTTATTAAGCATATTTTTCTCAGTTCATGTTCTTCTTTTTTGGCTTCTACTTTTTCTTTCCTTGGAATTTCAGATTTAGGTTCTTCGAAACTTTTGTTGTTTTTCTTTACTCTTAGACTTTCTTCTTTGCGTACTGTTTCCTTCTCATTGATTTTCTTTACATTCTTCGTAGAAGTAGTGTTGTTATGTGGACGCTTTTTGTGAAAGTCCGTTGTTTTCTGTGTAGGATCTGTCTTCTCTGAATCCTGCAGTCCATTTTGATACTTCGTTATTTTAACTTTTAATATAGAGTTTTCCGTCTTCACTTCATTTAACTGTCTTACTAATGTACATAATCTTGACTCGAGTACTTTTATATATTGGTTTGCGTCTGCGAGATCCGTGTAAACTTTGATTGAAGTGTCCGCGGATAGTGCATTTTCAAGCGGTGTGCTGTCATTGATTGTCAATTGTCTTTCTTCACATTGTTCCTCGAGCGCCTGTGTTGACGGTCCTGTTTGTTTTGACGTTGAAGGCATGTCATCTTCATCCAGATCTATCAAGGAGTCATATGAGTTCTGGGTGGGTACATTAATGACAAATTCTCTTTCGTCTTGTTCCGCTGACGGCATTGTTTGTTCCGATGTTGGAGGCAGAGGTGAGTTGCAACCATGAGTAGGACTTAATCTATTTAATTTTACTTTTCTGTTTCGGAGTGTCACATTGCTAAGACTATCCGAGTTACTTTGGTTCATCGCCTTAGGCGTTGTAATCGTTATTGTTTTGTTATTCACTTCTGATCCAATTATCTCCTGATTTAAGATGGTAGTTTTAATTATTTTCTGATGTTGTTGACGAATTGGTGTATCGTCGTTGCGAATATTGCGAATAGAACAAATACACTCAGGACAATTCCACGAACGGTCTATGTTGTGTCTCTCACTGTTAAAATATTCCTTTGTCATATTAACACATGTATAGTGGTACCACTTTCTGCAGGCATTACATTGCAGCCTCTCCATTATCGATGTATGCTTACCACAGGCCAGACAATTCAACTTCGTCATTGTAGCGAAGGTAGTATAAGAGTAGGTCTTAGAAAAGCAAATGCGCCAATACCACCCGTCGTGCACACACTTTACAGCAGATAATAGCCTGCGAGGTGAATCACTCGCTGGAGCCGGCCACTGTGCTACCTCGTTCCCAGAAAGGTCTTAAGCGCCATGAAATTCGCGGTCGTTACGCGTTTTCATCAAAATGGTTCAACTTAACTAAAACCGTTGGTATTCACTATTATTTTTAAACTTGTTTTGATTATAGTTACGTAAATAATGGGAGTTATTAGGCACTGTTTTCACTGGTTTGGTTTTAAAACACTATAGAACTGGTTTATGTTAGATATTACTTAAACTAGTAGGTTTTAAACGCAATTTCAAAAATAATTTGAGGAATAACTTATAAAATGACCGTCCGGAACGACTTGCTCGTCTCTCGTTGCTGCTTCGGAAATACACGCGCTAGAGAAGATAGCACCAAGAAACTCTGCGGGGATGTCATTTTTTAGTTCTTTTAAAATGTCTCGAAAATAACAATGAACAATTACGTATAAATTAGAATTAACAGAATGTCAAGCAAGAAATGCGAGTGAGAATCTAAGTAGATATTTATATAGAAAGATACACATTTAAGTAATAAAGTGTGTATCTATCTATCTATATGTAGGGTATATCAATCAAAGATACAATTTGACTTCTTCGTAGTGCGCGTTCTTCCATACTGGAGACGTCTTGCTAAAATTATCTTGGAAAAATTACTTTTATGATGGGCGGCTTTCTCGTCGTCTACGCAGAAGGAGTCGCGGGTATCGACTAGTACATACATAACTAGCTGCGCTACGCGGTTTCACCCGCGTTTTCTCAGGTTATATAAATTATAAATACACCTAACGATCACACATATGATGCTGGCCGCTAACTAGGATTCCTTGTATCTAGGGAGCCAAAAACTAACAAGACCATGGTCCAACAATACCCAGTCACGAAACAAAGCTTGCGTTTTTTTGTCTTTGCACATTATTTATCCCGTCGTGGGAATCGAATCCGCTACCTACTCCTCAGTGGTGTATTAGATTTGAGACAACCTGCCCAACCACTACACCACTAGCCTATGTCCTTTTTCAGCACTTAAAGTACCAATACGTTAACCAAATTTAATCAAAACCCGTTTATTTTGCGTGATTGAGTAACAAACATCCATCCATCTTCCATTTTATAATAACTTTAGTAGGATAAACATTTGTAACAGATAATACGACCCTTATCAGAGATACAAACTTCCTCCCCCTTCCATCCCTTTTCATATGTCAGACCACTGTCCAGTTCGTTATATATCTCAGAAATTTAATCAAAATTGATTGAATTGAAATCTATTGAAATATGAAAATAGTACAGTAGAAAATACAGCAAATATTATGTGTAACAAAAGACAGCGCCATATATCTTAATTGAAACATCAAATACTGTGTTTTTATTTCATTACCAATCGGAAAGGATCTGAAGAGTTTATTTATCGAAGCGTAAAATAACCGAATGACAGAATACACCTCCCTTTTAAGCCTTATTTGCTCTTCCTTTTGCGAGTAGGGCTTAAGGTATCGGTATCTGGTACCTATTGATACTGAATATTCGTTTGGTATTGAAAAAGTATCTAATACAATATCGAGTACAGAAGGTTTAGGAAGTATTTCGGCCGAAAACCCACATGGAAGTATCAATTGAACATTGTAACCCATACCTATTTAAAATCACAAATCACATCACACTTATTTATACTAATATGATGATAAATGTGGAAGATTGTATGTGTATGTCAGTGTGTTAAAGTGTAGGTAAGTGTGTTTATTCCCTCTTTACGCCACAACGGCTTAACTGATTTGAGTGCAAATTGGAATGGAGATATCTTATACCCTGGATTAACCACAGGCTACTTTTAATCCCGGAAAACTGCGGGTGAAACAGCGCAGCTAGTTGTTGCAAGTTATTACAATTAGTTTGTATTTAAATTAAATGGCTCTAAGAATTAATAAACTATTATGTACTTTGACATTTATGAGACGAGTCTGTAATATTAAAATAAAAAACTTGTAATGTTCCATTGCAGTTCACGTATGTTATCTACTAGAAATCAACTTAAAGTAGATCTATCAGACAACCTATCGAAACCGACAGTATCGGAAGTAGTACATGTGGTGTAGTGGTTGGGCAGGTTGGCTCAAATATTATATACCACTGAGGTTGCGGGTTCGATTCCCGTGACGGGACAAATGTTTGTAGACAGAAAAAAAGCATTTGTTTCATGTCTGGGTATTGTGGGACCATGGTCCTCTTAGTTCCTGGTTCCCTACATACAGGGAATCCTAGTTACAGGCCAGGATCTATGTAAAAAAAATATCTAGTAGCCTATTAAGTATTACCTTCTTAGTACGGTTCCATCCCTATTCGACAAGAAATACTGAGTAAATAGAAAAAAAATTTGGTCTGACTTTTGCTTACAAAGCCTGCGTATTTTCTCCCTTGAGATGAGATTTGGCTTTACTGCCTACGATATAGTCAGGAATAGGTAAACTGAAAAGGCTTTTTATGTCGAGAAAACGAACGACAATGTTTTGGCTGGATGAACTAATATTGTCTTCCAACACGTGTAAGAACAATATATATGTAGACTACCTTCTTTTACAAGATAAGTAGAAACAATACTTTTAGGGTCAGAAGTAGCATAAAAATAAAATTAATACAAGGATGCCAACTTAACCTTTAATTACATTTCAATTGTTGAACTAGCCAAAAAGGAACAATACAATTACAACTTAAAACTACATCACATCGAATGAATCAAAATTACACAAAAACAATTATAAATGGAACCTCAAAATTACTTACATGACCTTTACTTATGAAATACGTTACGTCCATCTTTTACCGTACGGTAGATATATATATATAATATAATATATATATATATATATATATATATAATATAATATTATATATATATATATATATATATATATATATATATATATATATATATATATATATACCGTAAAATGAGGTTATTTTGCTCCGTGAAGGTAAATATGCTCCAAATTTAAAAAAAGTTTATTTCGATTAAATCTCTAAATATACAGGGACGTCTAAAATTTTTTGAACGCATCCGATAAATGATTTATAAAATTGGCAACACTGAATGAGAACTTCCGGTTTCTGACATTTCTTTTCTTTTTATCAGCCATTATTAAAACGTGTGCGTTTCGTAAAGAAAAAAATAGTCTGCAAAATCCACCTTCATCGACGAATGTACTTGGATATTTGAGGTAAGGAGGGTTTAATGCAAGTAGGTATGTAATTAGCTAACAATTACAACTAGTATTTAGAAAATATGTACATTAATTTAATTTTCTAACCTCTTTTACTTTGTCGTTCCTACTTTGCGCCATTTTTGGGGATATTTTGCTCCTGGAGCAAAGTTACAATTATGTTTTTGAATACTTGCCATTGTAACTGCCACATAGCTCATACTAAATTCAAATCGTTTTTCTGTAGGAAAATGCCTCGGAATTATGTAAGGAAAATGCCTAAAAGAAATTATAAAAATTATTCACAAGAGACTCTTCGAGATTGTCTAGCAGCAATAGAAAACAAAGAATTAACGCAAAGGAAAGCTAGTGAAATGTACAGGATTCCACGAAGAACTTTAATAAACCAACTCAGGCTTCTACGGTGCAACGAAACACCAAGGCCACCAGGAGCACCTACTACATTTACAGAGGAAGAAGAAAAAATATTCGTATCATGCATACAAAAATTGAGCGAGCATGGTTTTCCTATTACAAGTTTCGATTTGCGCATTGTAATACAATCTTATCTGGAAAAGATTGGGAGAAGAGTTCCCAAGTTTAAAAACAACTGCCCAGGTTTGGAGTGGGTGTCGAGTTTTTTGAAAAGAAATACTGAATTGTCACAGCGCCTCGCTGCTAATATAAAGCGCAGTAGAGCTGGCATTGATCGGGAAACTCTCTCAGATTATATTCAAAATTTAGCGGAGGTGTTAAAAGATGTTCCTCCAGAGAACATTTGGAATTACGACGAAACGAATCTATGTGATGACCCTGGGCAAAAAAAGATTCTGACGAGAAGAGGCACCAAATACCCCGAAATTATAAGAGATACATCCAAAAGTTCTACATCGATCATGTTTGCTGGAAGTGCTGAAGGAGAGTTACTTCCGCCATACGTCGTCTACAAATCTAAGCAGCTGTGGAATACTTGGACAGAAAATGGGCCGAAAAATACTCGCTACAATTGTAGTCCTTCTGGTTGGTTTGACATGAACATATTCAATGACTGGTTTTTCGCACTTGTACTGCCAAAGCTCAAAAAACAGGAAGGCCCTAAAGTCCTCATAGGCGACAATCTATCGTCACATATTTCAGTGGATGTTCTTAAAGCTTGCAAAGACAATAATATAAGGTTCGTGTGTCTTCCTCCGAATAGCACCCACTTGACGCAACCCCTCGATGTCGCCTTCTTTCATCCAATGAAAGTTGCATGGCGGAAAATTCTAACAACATGGAAGCAATGCGAACAAGGCATACGGGAAAAAACTGTTCAAAAGAGCAGTTTCCCAGTCTTACTTAAAAAACTTCTTAGCGATTTAGAAGAAAATAGAAAAGAAAACTTGAAATCCGGTTTCAGAAAATGTGGGATTTATCCGACCGACGCAAATGCCTTATTAGAGAGATTGCCTAAACCTGTTGATAAGACTGCGGCAGAAAATTCTTTCCTGGAAACACTTCAAGCGAAGAGAGTGGAATGGACTGGAGGCGTTAACCCGAAAAGACGGCGTACGAAACTCGACATTATTCCGGGAAGAAGTGTCACGGAGCTGATAGATAGTTCACAGGCGGACAAAGAAAACGAGGAGCGATGTTTTGAAATGGAAGCCCAGGCGTCGACTTCAGAACCCCGTCGTACAAGAATTCACAGCGACAGTACATATGCCGAGAGTGAAATATCTCTTCATGACTCTTCAAACGACGAAACATTAAATGATATGCTGGAGACAATGTTAGAAGAAGAGACAAACGTAGGCACTGACAAGGAAAGTTCTAAAACAAAAAATCTAAAACCACTCATAAAGAAAGAAGGAGAATATGTAGCTTTCACATACGAAGGGGAGGTTTTCCCAGGTATCATCACGAAAATTAATGATAAAGGACCGTACATATCCTCAATGAAAAGATCTCTCAAATATTGGAAATGGCCAAAACCAAAGGATGAGATCCAATACAATTGGGAAGAAGTTCTTGGATGTATATCTGCACCGAAGAAAATTGGTCGACGTGAATTTTATGCTGTTCCTGAACTCGATCAAATTTGGGGGACCTAAGATCTCAATAATTATTAAAAATAATAATATGATTGTTGATACTCATAAGTTTTTTTAGATGGTATTTTTAGTTGGTCACTTTGAATGTTTCTAATTTCCAGTGTTAGAAATTTTTATTTTTTTTTCTAAAAGTTTACATGTTTCTTGACACTTATGTGGCCTTTGGTGGTTTTAATAGTTTATTAGACTTAAGAGAAAATGATTCTAAGACTGATTTATCCAGAAAGTACAAATAAAAGAGTTCCTTGTACATTTTGAGTTTTATTTCATTCAAACCACATCAACATGACGAGAAAGACACAAAATTTGCTTCATCACTATTTATTTTTGGAGTAATGTAACAGCTGCGGCTGTTAACTTTGCCTCTGTTTTTTAAATGTGCCTGTTTTAGTGCAAGGTAAATGTAGGAGCAATGTTTCCAAAAGGCTGGGCAACATTGCTCCATTTTTGAATAAAAAAAATAAAAATAAATAAATTAAACAACTATGTTTGTCATTTAAATATTGCATCTAGAAGGATAAATGAGCCACTCAACGTTTTCTGAAAAGCCGTATTAAAGAAGGATTTTACGTGAGTCACACTTATCAAATTTTGGAGCAAAAACCGGAGCAAAGTAGCCTCATTTTACGGTATATATATATATCTACCGTACGCTTACAAAGTTATAAATTAAACCACAAACAGTAAATCAATCTTCCCAAACTTTCTACCGAAATTCCTTTCACTAGAATTGGGTCAAAATTTCCAAACTACTTTACAGGTACCGAATTAACCTGTATTTTTTATTTTATCCTTTCTCAGCGTGATAATTATTGTATATATTGTGTATATATAGTGATTACAATCTAGCCTAATAAGACTAATAAGTACAATTTGATTTAGAAACGGAATAGAAACAGTGTATTTCTTATGTTTTGAGTTCTTGATATTTCAGCAATGTTACAAGCATGATCACAAAGATACTAAAATTTTTGGGTGGGTTGTTGATGTAAAAAAAAAATATATTATATTAATATAAAATATAAAAAAAAATATATTAATATAAAAAAAATATGAATTTAATATAATTATAAACTCAAATAACTTTATATTTTTATGTAACTTTATTTACATATATGTTGTTTAGATAAATAAATAATATATATAATGTAAGTGTAGCAGATAAATAATTAATGTATAATATAAGGTACCTTTAAATAATTGTTTCATAAGGTTACTTCGGTTTATGTATCTGTTTTTTTTTTTTTTTTTGCACTGTATAGATCTATGTTTGACTACTACCTCGCCTGATGTGAAACGATGATGTGGCCTAAGATGGAGCACATAGATCTAGAGAGACACGGCAGTTGAGCGGCTGCTCAGACCCGTCTCCCCGATGGTTTACCGAACATCATCCCGAAACACGACTAGGTCGCTTGACGACATGGCTTTGTTCGGTGGGTGGTATTACAACCACGGCCAGAGCCTACCACTCCAAAACGCGTAAGCGGGTTTCATCACGATGTTTTCCTTCACCGTTTTAGAGCGAGCGTGCAAAATCTGCACTTAACTATAAGTCATTGGTGCAGGGCCGAGTACTGTATCTGTACCTATGAATGACGAATCTAAATGTTTATGCATATACTAAGGAGCTGATCTGTAATTAGAACTATGTTTAATACCTAATTTAGGTTAAACTGTTTGCTAAAACTAATAAGTTAAACTGTTTGCATTTAATCATGTGTTCTGTTGATAGTCCAAAATAAATAAATAAATGTATATCCCGTTTCAAAATCATCAGTGACAATGATAGTTTAAAAAGATCAATAAATTATTATTATTATTTTTTTTCCTACATATGGTTTCATAGTCATTATGATCCCCATTTTTATTACAATCTAGCCAATTAATTAGGCTAATAAGCAATTTAAATTTAACTTAAACTGATAGATAAACTAATACTAAGAATGTGTCCATTAACACTATTCTTATTGTCTTTATTAAGGGGAAGACACTTTGTTCTTGTGTTCTATATGGGTAGCACTCGTACTACATGTCAACAATAAATTATTTGACTTTAACTTAAACTGCCAAGTAAAATACAACTAAGAATATGTTCATTGACACTTTTCTTGTAGTCTTAATTGAAGCGAAGACTAATTTCTTGTGTTCTTTACATGAATCTGAAAAGTGGTATAATGTGTGGGTTACTCTTTCTTGAAAGTTTTTATACGGGAATTGATATTCTGATCTTGCTTCGTTTTTTATCGATTTTCTATGCTTCGTTTGACGGATGGGGGGTGTAGGTTTATATTAAAATGGTGCGAGTTTTGAATATCAATACGATATTTTTGGGAAAGCTTTCAATGTTTTTGGAGGAAGCAGATTAAAAAATATAGCTAAATATGTTGTATGTAAAAAAGTCTGATTTTCGTCAACAGTCTGACAAACTCATATTGATGTCAATAAATCAATCATTTATTTGCTAGAATACATCAATTATTAAGAGCCCATACTACCCCAGCTCAAATCAAAATGCTCCCACGCGACGGCCCGTCAACTCGTAGCTACAGTCGCAACTATCTCGCTCGCACCTAGTAGGTACGTTGCGCGGCCGAGCGGGAGCGAGTGCCGGAGCGCGTCTGAACCAACACAGCGGCTGTCGCGGACGTGTAGTTTTCCACGCAATATTTCGGTATTAAATTTCTAACAAAATAAAAAATAACATTATTTTAAATTGAATACATAAGATACACGTATTATATTAGTTCAGATTTGTGTAAAAAGTTTCATTATAATAGGTCAAGTATTAACTGTATACTGCTTTTTATTTACAAAATTTAAGTGGGAAGTTTGTGAATTTTTTGTATCGAGACTTTTTTTAGTAATCGTGTTTTTACAACGTATGGACATCAGAGTATATCCTCAACTATACTATATATTTTTTTCAACACGATTGATTCAATACTATTATTGATATGCAACTTCAAACGCGAACGGTAAAGCAGTTTTGAGGTAGTGTGCAGTCTTAATTGATAATAAAAAAATAATAATTATAGATATCGATATTGTATTCATAATAATTAATTACAAGTCAGTAAATATAAGATTATTAACACGATAATAATTGTATTATAAAAACAATTATTTAAAAAACTACAGTGTTGTGCGGCCATGGTCCTCGCAGTTAGTGGTTCCCTACAGACAGAAAATCTTAGTTAGGGGCTAGGATTTATGTGTGTGATTGTTTTTATTTATTCATTTTTTAGTTTTGCACAAAAATGGTACAAGGAATGACTTAATGCTATTTAGCATTATCTACCAGTCTTCTAGGTCGTGAAAGAAATGTACGTTGAGATATACTAAACAAATGACATCAAAATAAATATAATTATATAATATAACAATATATATATATATATATATATATATATATATATATATATATATATACACATATATATAGTTATAAAGTGATAGTGATTGTTGTTGGAGTTTAAAGTTGAAAGTATATTTGTAAACATGTCTATTTAAACAAATTGGCTGGGATACTCTGTAAAGGATTCTACTGATGTCACTTTGGTCTTTGGCGAGTTAGTGTGACTTTGGTCTTTTTTTCTTGAGTAGAACGGTGCATCAAATAATCCAAATTGATCTGCATTATTCGTCAGAATCAGAATCAGAAAATTTATTGATTAGCTGAACAATAATAATATGTGCTAGGTCTTAATGCAATTCAAAGTTACATCAGCTTACCCTCATTGAGCATTTTATAATAATAAAATGTAACTATATTTAAATGTAAGTATATAATTAGTTGTAATTTTACATTCAATTTTACATGCAATAATATAAATTAGATTAGATTAGATTAGATTAGATAACTCTTTATTGTTTCACCACCAGAAAACATAATAACAAAAAGTACAATAACAAATTAGTTGTATTGTAATGTTGTTGTTGTAGTCGTGTATTAATTCCACTGCATTTACAACTATTGTTGAGCGTCATTTATTTTATTATCTGTACCATTGTACAACGTGTCAACATATCATACTTTCCTTTAGAATCAACTTGCTTCCCATAAGCCTTCCAATTTTGGGCTCGAGTTGACGAGGAAATCGAATTTATTACGCACGAAGGTTGTTTCTGATAGAAAAGTTTGCACTGATACTTTTGCAAGCTTTCTGCTTGGGTGAAAAGGGCGGATTTACTCGCTGCTTGTAATTTTAGCCAGTTTTGAATTGAAGTGATTAATGAGTTTGGCGTGTGAGGGAGTTGGTTTGTTTGTGACTACGTACAGAGTAGCTTTTTATTTGAAAAAACTGAATTTCTGTGCAGAATTTTCGAAGAACGGATGATTTTGTTTGTTTATTGAATCGGTCGGTCTATGTTTCGATTTTGGAAGCCATATATGCAGTGACTACGCACCGTGCAGTGCAGTGAGAGGAACAACGCAAAAATAAATGGCTTTAAACTTCTTTATACACTAACATAAATTATATACTTCTGACTTCCTCTCTCTTACACACACACACACCCTCACTATACTCACAGAGAGGAACACAACTCATAACATTTAAGATTAGTTCCTTTAGTTTTGTATTTTCTCTTCTTTGGTCTTTGTATTGAACAAAAATAATTACAGCCTAGCCTTTATATATTGTATAACCCTAGGCGAGGGCACTGTACGCTGAAACAAGGGCGATGAGCCTAGTTCGGCAGCAGATACCTCAATATCATAAATTTGTCATCAAGCTAAATAAGTTTAAGAACGTTAAGAACTTACCTAAACCAATGATAGTCTTCTGTTAACAATAAAGACAGAAAGTTACTTCACGCATTTTAACAATTAAGACAGAAAGTTAATTCACGCATTTTCTAGTTTCTCTATGCTTTTACTGCTATTCCATAAACTCGGCGAGTGATTCTCAACTGCCATGTTCTAAGTGTTATTTTATTTATTCGTCGTCGTTTCCTCACAAGTGCCAAAGCGTAAGGTCGTTACGTACTTATAGCCATACTTACTCTTGTGTTTAAAGTAAGTAGGTATTTGCTTTAGTATTCTAGTACCTATTCTAAAAGTAAAACAACCTTTACATTCGCAAATATAATATGATATTATTAAGATTTCTATTTAAAAAGAAACTGAAGCCATCATCCAAATAATTAATTTTTAGAAAGAAAACCGACTGCAATGTATCTTCGAAGTCCAAGGTCAAATATCAATGAAATTTATATGGGCCCACTTCGTAGCTATACTAAACCCAACGTAAAAAGAATTTTCCAAGTCAGTTCATAAATCATGGAGTTCTGAGATAACAAACATTATTATTAGTATTATTATTATATTATTATTATATTCAGCCCATATCGTCCCACTGCAGGGCAAAGGCCTCCCTACTTTCCTTCCATTTCTTGCGGTCTTGAAATAGAATGGGCCAATCTAATAGGAATGTATCCAGCTCGTCTCGCCATCTCCGTCTTGGTCTGCCGCGTTGTCTGCGTCCATTGTTGGGAACCCATTCGGTTGTTCTTTTGGCCCAAAGTTCGACAGACATGCGGCTGGCGTGACCAGCCCAATCCCATTTCAACCTAGCAGCTTTCTGAGTGACATCAGTGATCTGAGTTCTGGAGCGCAGTGTGGTGTTACGTATTCGGTCAGTGAGTTTAACTCCGAGAATACTGCGCTCCATCGCTCGTTGACAAACAATGATAACAAACATAAAAAAACAAAAAATACAATCGAATAGAGAACCTCCTCCTTTTTGAACTCGGTTAGAAAAACTGAAACCATCATCCTAAAAACGTCCATTATTCCACAAAAGGCCCTTACAAGTTATTCCAAAACGTAGTTTAACGTCAGTCTCCTCTGAAAGTGGCGACGCGATGCCAATAACGGTAAAAGCAAACTTTTGCGATAAAATAAAAATCCTGTTCCTATTATGTTGGACTGATAAAATCGGATAAAACTGTATGATGATAAATCGGTGTATAAATATTTAAAAGCTCAATTTTATTTATGGAACTGTGTCTTGAGACGAGCATTGTTCGCCTGATGGTAAGCGCAACACCATAACAATTGCAGTGCCACCCGGAACTTTTAATACCAAAAGCAATGGGTAGGACTGCATTGCGCTCATCACCCCGAAACATCAGATATTAAGTCTCATACGCCCAGTAATTTCGCTGGCTACAATGCCCTTCAAACCGGCACACAGTAATGTTTGCGTACTACTGCTTGGCGGCAGAATAACTGGCAAAGCTGTGGTACCTACCCAGATGGCTTCCCGAATATAAGACACCTACCACGAATAAAAAAAATACATAAAATCGGCTAAAACTGTGTAATGGTAAATCGGTGTATAAACATTTAAAAACTCAATATCCAAAATGTACTTTTGTTTCGTAATTACTAGTTGCGTCACTTAGTCCCCCGCGTTAAATTCAGATCATTGCTGTTCCTTGCTCGGGAACTGTTCGTTTTCCGGGATAAAATCCTGAATTGGGGCATTTTGGGGCGCTAGTCAATAGTCGACCTTATTTCTGACAGTTTGGGTTTAAATTGAAAGGTTTATGACATCTCTCCTCAATCTCCTTTTGGGGCATTTTGGAGCGCTAGAAAGATTTCCATGTGTCTTTCAGTTCGTTGATTGAACTGCATTTTTTGTATTATATTATTATAAAATAAGCCTAAAGTTTTTCCAGTTTTAAACCGAATTTTGGCCGATTTAAAATACGGCACTATGTGAACAATTCCATTCAATTTCATTTAATTCAATCGACATAAGATCATATAAAATTATGTTCAAACAAATTATAAAAAAGGATTACTTAACAAATATACAAATAGATAATCATAATAATAAATGATAAAGAATCATAGACCGGCTCTCATCCATTAAAAAATCACCTCAATAGCCCAATCATAAGTAATTTTCATATCTTCAATAATAGTCCTCGCACTTATCGGGGGCTGTCTTTGATTGTATCTTGTAATGATGCACTTAGAGACAGTCCCCGATAAGTGTTGCCCATTACATATCTAAATTAAATGCTCTAAGAGGCCTCTACGTGTTGGACTCATGTTCCCGCGCAAGCCTTCCAAAGGACCGGGTGTACAACCCGTGAGAATGAGCGAAATGATAAAGAATTTAAAAAAATATATTATATATTTATTATGATTATTATTATCACATTATTCATTAGTCACAATTCATCATTTGTTTATTAGTCAGTACATGAACCCTACAGCAATGATTTACAGTCAAACATTCATGATACGGATATAGTAAGAAGATTTAAAAGAACAAAACCGTTTGAGTTACTGTAGTGTTAGTGATAGTGAATGAGTGTAATGTAGTTACACTAATTCACTATATCCATACAAAATACAAGAACAAAGTGTCTTCGCCTTAATAGAGACAATAAGAAAAGTGTTAATGGACATATTCTTAATATCAGTTCATCTATCAGTTTGTTTTTTTTTACTTGTTTATATAGGTTGTTCAAATATTAAGTTAGTTGTTATTTTTGTATAACTGGTGGTAGATTTCTCGTACATGAGGCCGTTTGGGTGGGTACCACCGCTTTGCCAGTTATTCAGCCACCAAGCAGTAGTGCGCAAGCATTACTGTGTTCCGGCTTGAAGGGCATTGTAGCCAGCGAAATTACTAGGCATTTTGAGACTCAACAGCTAATAGTCTCAGGGTAACGAGCGCAGTACAGCGCCGCGCAGGATTTTGCAAAACAAAGTTCTGGGTGGTGCTGTTATTATTATGGGCTGGCGTATTGCTTACCATCAGGCAAACGACCAGCTCGTCTCGTCATTCAGTTACATAAAAAGAACTAGTTTAGTTTTCTGCATTGTGGTATTATAATTAACAATTTATGTAAATGTAAAATAAACAATCATAACATAAATACATCAGTTTAAGTTAAATGTTAATTACTTATTAGCCTAATCAATTGGCTAGATTGTAATAAAAATGGAGATCATAATGTCTATGAAACAATACCAAGGAAAAAAAATCTGTATGATAAAGTTGTTAGGATAGTGTGAACAAGCTGCCAAAGTAAAAGTTCACTTGTTTGTCAACAGTTAGCGGTTATTTGTGTTCGTTGGAACTTTGTTTTTTTTACAGCTGAAGTTTTTAGCAGTGAGTAGTGACGACGCGGTCATTTATAAAGGTATGTGAGAGTGTTAACTCCTTCTTCACAATGAATGTAATGGAATCAGGCGTGACGTTGCGGAAATTCATCTCAAATCTGAACCCAATGAAAATATCAAGTGTAATTCCTCTGAATATTATGAGAAGAAAAAAACGTTTATTTGCAATACTTAACTTATTAACTTTAAACACATCGCATACCAAAATAAGCAGAAAAAAAAACACAACACCCAGACACAAAATAAATGCTTGCGGTTTGTTTGTGCACAAACATTTGTTCCATCGCGGGAATCGAACCCGCAACCTCAGTGATATATGATATTTGAGCCAACCTACCCAACCGCTATACCACAGAGGCTGACTTTATTAGCCAACTGGCACATAAGAAACATAATATTGTCAACAATAATAAAATATTGCAACAAAAGTTCTAAAAAGAAATGCCCCTCAGTGTCTCGCCGTATCTTCTGAGTAGTGGTTCTTTTTCCGATACGGTGGTACTGTTATTGTAATAATAGACGTTCATGAGTGCGTCTGTAAGGGCTAAACTGAATAAAGAACTTTTGAACTACGAACTTTGAATTTGATTAAAAGTTTCCACCCCCCTAGAGATTTCCAACATCGTATCGTACTCAGACTAACTCGTTTAGAGAGTGAGGACCTTGCCTTGGGTTTACAACGTGTTAAGTGTTTAACACGTTCCCCGAAAATCGCAAAAGAGGTCGTGGCAGGTCCAGAAAAAGATGGCGGGACGAACTTGATTCCTACTGGAATGATTGGCCTGTTAGAGCCCTAAACCGCGAAGATTGGAAGGAGGGAAGAGAGGCCTTTGCCCTGCAGTGGGACATTAATGGCTTATAATAATAATAATAAGTGTTTAACAAGTTGTCACACATGCAACGAGAGCTCATGATGCAGATAAAGCGAGTGTGGCTCAGTGAGAACACGTGCAACTATCGACCCGAGTTCGAATCCCGCTGGCCCCGCGCCACTGACTTTCTTAAGTTATGTGCGGATTTAACACTCGCCCCAAAAAAGGTGAGGAAAAAATCGTGAGGAAACCGGCACGTTCAAGAATTAATCACACAAATTTAAATGCACATCCACCAATCCGCAATGGCTAGCCAGCGTGGCTGTTTATGACCCATACTCTTTCCATAAGAGAAGGCCCGTGTCCCAGCAGTAAGAACGTGATGGGCTGATGATAATGAAGGGTGGAATTGGCATTGTTCTTTCTCATGTCATTAGGTTCTTAAAAACAACAAAAATAAGGTAAATAATTTAGTTGAAGTGTTTTTTCAAAACTACTAAGCCTAGTAATTATAAACTAGATTATATTATATCTAGCTGCGCCGCGCGGTTTCATCCGCGTAGAATTAGGTCTATAGCTCCCTCGGGATCTGTTGGTTTTTACACACATTTGAACATTATTCTATGTGTAAAGTATTCATATTCTAACCTTATGTACATATCAAATTTTAATTAAACACATTCAGCCGTTATGGAGATAAGTGGTAAATAAAGCACATACACACAGAGAGAATATCGCATTATTCTTTAGGATTTAATTATTTTTTTATCAAGCTACGAAATTAAAACACAATATGGATTATTATGAATAAAAAAGTTATAATACAAAACACACGTAGCAGTCTCTACAACTATGTTATTTGCTACGAATACGTGTTGTCGTAGCGCTACGCGCGAGGCGTGAGCTCGTCCGTCGTAGCTCGTAGCTAATTTTGCGCTACGCCGGTTACGAATGAAATTCGTAGCATTTGTGCTACGCGTTACGACATGTTAAGTCGCCTTGCATTGAATTTAATTTTGAGTTTTCTTTTTATATGCGTGCCCTTAAAATATTATACAAAAGTTCAGTTTAAAACATTTCCTGTGCTGAAGAAGAAGGCCTGAATTCAAGCCTCAGCTGCGGTGAAATTTTTTGCATACATAGATAAATATAAAAATCTAATTATTCTCAAGCTCGCACGTGTAAAATACAAAAACGATTTTAGAGGATTATCTCAGGGATAATCCTCTAGAAGCGCTTTTATATTTTAATTTTCTTTTTTTTAAAAAGTTGGCCAGCAAGCATACCGTGTGATGGTAAGCGGTTATCGTCGCCTATGGACATCTGCAGCACCAGAGGCATTGCTCATACGTTGCCGAGCCTTAAAGACTTTCTTAATACCCCTTTTAAAGGACCCCATGTTGTAGTTTAAATACCGACGAAGATAGGTCGTTCCACATCTTAGCAGTGCGCGTCTTCCGACTTGTTCGAAAATTCAACATTTTTATAACGGTTCAGAGCAACACCTAATAGGCCATAAAAGATATTCGCGGCGTCCCTAGGCCATAAAGTTGTCAGTGGCACTAAACCTGTCGTAGCTTTGAAACCATGAACCTTTATAGCTAGGCGACTTTAAGAAGATGGAAAAAACTATAAGAGTTCCTTTTCTCCTTTTGAGGTACGGAATCCTAATAAATTATTTTTCAAAAAAAACTAAACTGACTTCAAAACCACAAATAGGCACTCAAAAGTGAAAAGTAAATTAATATAATTATCATAAGCGCTACCCACTCATATATTTGAAGTCGGTGCCAGCCAAGTAGCAGATAAATACTATGTATATAGTAAGTACTACTTGTAGATAGTATCTATGTACTACCTTTTAGACTTGGCTGGCACCGACATCAAATATATGAGTGGGTAGCGCTTATGATAATTATATTAATTTATTTTTCACTTTTGAGTGCCTATTTGTGGTTTTGAAGTCGGTTTAGTATTTTTTGAAAAATAATTTATTTTAACCTTTTTAGTGAAAAACAAGTTTTAATTAAATTAATTCAAAAAGTTTTTAAAGACGAGCTTTTATGATCTAGAAGCCACATCACGACGAAGTTTAAAACGGGCTATCACAATTAAATGCATGTACAAAAAAATTTCATGTCTGTCCTATTCTCTGTTGGGGAGTTCCCTCGCCGGAAGTCAATCCTGGGTGTATCTGCCATGTCATGATGGAATTTAGAACAGGCTATTATGGTTAAATCCATTTACGAAATGTTGTGTCTGTACTATTCACCGTTGAGGAGTTCCCTCACCGGAAGTCAACCCTGTGTGAAGCAGGTGAAGCAGTCGAATACAAACCTCCACCTTTAGAAAGTTGGTTACGAAAAAAACAAGAACCGACTTGAAGATTAAACTTATATTTTTTTGTTTTTGCTATTTTTTTCAAAAACTACTGAATGAATTTCGATAAAATTTATATGGGACCACCTTTGAAGTATTACCTACCCATCAAAAAAAGAATCATCGAAATCAATGCATAATTGGCGGAGTAATCGCGTAACAAACACACAAAAAAAAAAAAAAACATACCGTCGAATTGTAAACCTCCTCCTTTTTGAAGTCGGTTAAAAATCAAGTTAGGTAGAAGTCAGGCTAATACCGCTAGCTTTTTTTAGTTTTTCGTAAATTCAACAATTGCCAAATAAAAATACAGTGTATTTAGTTCAAATCCAACAAGTTGTATTGAGACCGCGTGACACCTCATATTTTACAAGCTTTTATTTAACTTGCAATGTATATATGTATGTATTTAACTATGTTTGTTCGGGTGGCATCTTGCAAGCTGAATCAGAACCACTTCCTCATCTCCTACGAAGTTGAAATTTTACATACTTGTCAAAGTCCGATGACAATGCAATATTATGGTGACAGCTGATCTGATGATGGACACGGAAGGTGGGCAATGGAACTCCTTGACGGATAATTGTAAACTACTGGTTTTTGGGCTCATTTAAATCTGCTTGCCATTACGATGACGTATTTGTTAAAAGCTTGTCTAGAAAAATATATTGTTCAACAAAAAAATTATCAGTGCTTACTTCCGCGGTTTATGACGTCGTCGTCATCAGCCCATCACGTTCCCACTGCTGGGACACGGGCCTTCTCTCATAGAGAGAGAATAGGCCATAATCCACCACGCTGGCCCAGTGCGGGTTGGTGAATGTCACATGTCCTTGACTTTTTGTGAAAAATTCTTGGACATGCCGGTTTCTTCACGATGTTTTCCTTCACCGTTTTAGAGCGAGTGTTAAATCCGAACATAGCTTAAGAAAGTCAGTGGTGCGGGGTCAGCGGGATTCGAACTCGGGTGCGTCGGATCGAAAGTCGCACGAGCGACACACTCGCTCGTTTATGACGTCATCACACTAATATTATAAAAGCAAAACCTTGTATGTAAATGTGTTTGTGTGTTTGTTCCCTCTTCATGTTGGAACCGCTGAACGGACTTAAGTGAAATTCAGGATGGAAATAGCTTGAACTATAAATTAACACATAGGCCTACATTTTTTTATTATTTATAGGTTTGCGTTTGACCACTATCTCATCTGATGGTAAGCAATGATGTGGTCTAAGATGTAACACGCTTGCTTACACGATTGTAGTTGTCAGGAAACACAGACGTTGGCAATGCATTCCATTCCTTGGCTGTTCGTATGATGAACATGGTGGCAAAACGTTTCGTTCGTATAGGAGAGATGTCTACCATATTTGGATGTTGGATAGCTGTGCGTCTGGTATTACAACAAACATCCATCTATTCATCCATCCATACATCTCTTCTCACAACTCTTTATTATAACACCATGATACAGAATCAATTAATACTAAAATAACAATCAACTTAATACTAATACTTAAAATTAAAAATAATTAATTTAAATTACTGGGCATTATGAGAATCGACAGCTAATTGTCTCAGGGTGACGAGCGCAGTGCAGCGCCACGCAGGATTTTGCAAAAAAAGTTCTGGGTGGTGCTGTTATTGTTATGGGTTGGCGTATTGCATACCATCAGGCAAACGACCAGCTCGTCTCGTCATCCAGTTATATAAAAAAATACTAGTGTTACAATAGGCGGACTTATCGCTAAAAGCGATCTCTTCCAGACAACCCAGAAGTGGAGGAATGTAGACAAAAATATGTATGGACGGTGCTATGAACAAAATTTTGTAGGTAAGTTAGTATAATATGAAGCAGTAGGAAGGACTCCGTTAATATTGTGTTGAACAAAGAGCAACAACATAAAACTAAACATTTACTGCACGAGTCCATATAAAAGCTAAAACAAACTCCATCCCGCGAACTTTAGTTCTACATCACTGTTAAAACAAAAGTTATTATTAACAATAATAATACACATAATGTTAATGCACGCGAAAGCATATCTCATCCACTACTCTTCATATCTCTACTTAATGGATTACTAGCTGAGCCCCGCGGTTTCGTCGCTGTTTTTCGGGATAAAAAGTATGCTATGTGTCAATCCTGCGTATAAGCGATTTTATCAAAATCCGTTCAGCCGTTACAGCGTGAAGAAGTAACAAACACACTAACATGCAAGCTTTCGTATCACGCTAAAATTATAAACTAGCTGCACCACGTTGTGTCACCCGCGGTTTCCTAGGATAAAAAGTAGCCTATGGCCTAAGAGCGAGTGTGGCTCAGTGGGAGCTCGTGCGACTTTCGATCCGACGCACCCGAGTTCGAATCCCGCTGACCCCGCACCACTGACTTTCTTAAGCTATGTGCGGATTTAACACTCGCTCTAAAACGGTGAAGGAAAACATCGTGAGGAAACCGGCATGTCCAAGAATTTTTCACAAAAAGTCAAGGACATGTGACATTCACCAACCCGCACTGGGCCAGCGTGGTGGATTATGGCCCATTCTCTCTCTATGAGAGAAGGCCCGTGTCCCAGCAGTGGGAACGTGATGGGCTGATGATGATGATGATGATGATGGCCTTTTCCTGCACCTAAAGTACCTACATACCATAAATATATATGTATGTATTTTAATAATTAAAGTGTATAATAATTGACATTCGTCCTTCTTATAACTGCACACTAACGTCTTTAAAATGTTGTTTTCCTTACTCTATCGTTGTCTGGAAGAGATCACTGCTTGGCAACTGTAATTCTGTTTTCTTTTTAAGTGCAATAAAATGTTATCTATCTATCTGTACCAAATTTCATCAAAATCCATTCAATCTTATGGAATCAGGCGTGACATTGCGGAAATTCATCTTAAATCAATAAACCAATCAATTTATATTCAGCGGAATTACACTACATAGTAACATTCCATTGTGTTTGAGATTCGAAATCCGATTAACAGTTTTTGCGTGATTGAGTAACAAACATCCATCCATCCACAGACATCCATTGACAGCCTTTGTGGTGTAGTGGTTGGGCAGGTTGGCTCAAATCTCATACATCACTGAGGTTGCGGGTTCGATGCCCGCGACGGGACAAATGTTTGAGCACAGAAAAAAAACACAAGCATTTGTTTCGTGTCTGGGTGTTTAATTTTAATTTTTAATTTCAATTTAATTACACCGTTTACACCAAATAGGTACGTTAATAAGTTACAGTTTAAAAAAAAACAAGATACAATAGTCACAGAACACTAATTACAATTATGTCAAAATATAAATTTTAAATTAATATGTCAAATTATAAATTAAATAGGAATAGAACGTATATAAGTCATTATCTTTTAATGTCAAAATAAAAATAATTTTAAAACCCACCTGGGACCATGGTCCTCATAGTTCTTGGTTTCCTAGACACAGAGAATCCTAGTTAGGCGCCTGGATCTATGTATGTGATCGTTGGGTTTATTTATTTATATTATTATTATTAATTTTTTTTATTATTTTTTTTTATTTATCCATCCTCACAAACCTTTACATTTATAATATTAGTAAGACTTTATTTTGATCTTTTAAAAAAAATTAATGCAAAATCCAACAAAGAGCGCAAGATTAAATGAAGAAAGCAATCAACCAAAAGTGTTGCAATCTTTATAATTAATCAGATTAGCGGCTTCGTCGCGGATTATGCAGAGCGCTGGCTTTCTGGGCATCACCCTGTCAAAAGTGACGACAAAGATTTAAGAGGTAAAATAGCAGTGACAGAAGTCCGCTATATAACCGATTTAAAAAAAAGGAAGAGGTTCACAATTCGAGTGTATTTTTTAATGTTTGTTACCTCAGAACTCCGTCATTTATAATGCGCGTTGGTTTCAGCATAGCTACAATTTGGTACCATATCAATTTCATCGATATTCGACCTTGGACTTCGAAGATACATCAGAATTGAAGTCGGGTTTTTTTGTTATAACACGAATTTTTTGTATCTGAACGATAAGACGAGCAGGTCGTTCGCCTGGTGGTACGCCTGTCAATAACAATTGCAGCCAGAACGTTGTTTTGCAAAATCCGGCGCGGCACTGCACTGTGCCTGTCACCCTGAGACAATTCGCTCTTAAGTCTTATATTGCCCAGTAATATCGCTGGTTACAATGTTTTTCAAACCGGAACACACTAATGCTTGTGCACTACTGCTTAGCGGTAGAGTAACTGCAAAACTTATTTTATTTTATTTTATTTTATTCCTTATTGCACTATTACAAGTAATGTACAAAAGGAGAACTTAATGCTAAAGCATTTTCAACCAGTTATCCAGTGACGGTAAAAGAATATTAAAAAGCGTGCATCAAAAATTAAAAAAAAAAACTATCACATAAACAAAATTAATATCGTAATACATATTATCGTAAAACAAAAGCATAAATATATGTAAAAGCATAAATTATTTAAATATATAACAGTTAAAAACACTACATATATAAACTAAAATAGAAATGAATACTTATATAAATAAATACTTATTATTGACAGTAGAATACTCTATAAATACATAGATACAACATAACAATAAATACTTAGATAATAGTCTGGATCATCCATAGGTTACTTTCATCCCGGAGAAAAGAAAAATTCCTTAGGGAACAATAACAACGACTTCGTTCTGCGGGAACAAAGTTGCGAGTCCCTTTCTTATCAGTAAAGTTTCAAGTCCTTTCTTACAGAGAGACATTACAAATATCATTCATCATCATCCTAAATGTATAACGGTGTGTGCCCGTTATATATATCATCATCCTAAATGTATAACGGACACACACAGAGAGAGTGCAAAATATGCCTGTAAACTATTCTAATGAAAAAAGCATACTTACTACACCGTTAGTAATAACATAGTATACAAAGAAACATAAGAAAATTATGCTTCTGCCAAGTAGCCAACTGGCATAAAAGAAACATAATATTGTCAAAAACAAAGAGTGTAACAAAAAATGCCACTCAGTTTCTCGCTATATCTGAGTAGTATAGTTGTTCTTCCGATACGGTGGTAGAGTCATTGTAATTGACGTTCATAAGTGCGTCTTTGATGCCAATATTGAAAGTTAAAGTTTTGAACCTTCAACATTTTAAATAGGTACAAAAAATTAAAATTCGTGGCTACTAGCTTCAAGTACAAGCCTATCCAACTGATAATGAGCGCTTCTCAATTTTTCCGATGAGCGCCGAAGCATTGCATCGCCACCCCAAACCCACCAATCGCTATAAAAGCAGAAGACGATGTCCCAGCTTAAAGTTAACGTTTGGCCTTCCTACACTATCCACTCGGACGGTTTTATCACCTATAAAAGTTTATGTGTAATTCTATCCTTTATGAATTTCCGTTATATAACAATAAGCCTTTTATTTTACTCGATTTCTTTCGCTTTTTTATCTCTGAATGCCAGCATCTGAAGATGGAATTTTTATTGTTTCTCGATATAATATTCTTTTATGTAAGAAGCCGTGTGTTTTGGCGATTGCTCCTCAAATTTATATTTCGTAACCTACTTTCTGGAGTACACGGAGACGACAATGTCCTATTCATGGTGATTCAGCTCCTATATTATTACCTAGTAAGAAAACGTTTGTTTGTAGGGTGATGTAGGATTATTACAAATAGTTCGTTCAACTAATACGTATGACTAGATAGTACTTGCTCATAAATATTTTAATGTTCAATGCTTGTCTGTAACACGTTTAGAATTATAGAACATTTCTTAGAATGTTTCTCATAAGTACTCTTCCATAACGCCGTCACTTCTAGTTATCTTACTCCGTGCTCGATAAACACGACTTGAGGCGGGTGATGTCATAATTGTACACCCTTAATTTCTCCCGCTCCCTCACCCCAGCTTCATATCCATCTATCCCTTTCTCGGGCTTGAAAATTACTGGCCATTTTGTGAATAAGTAAATAATTTTACCCTAACTTGCGTAAGGTATTAAGTTGGTACTGTCGCTTTATCGTAAGCATAATTTACCGTCAAGCAGGATATTTAAGAATAGTGTGGCTCAGTGGGAATACGTGTGACTTTCAATTTGACGCACCTAAGTTTGAATTTCATTAAGTGCGGACTAAACACTTCACCTAAAATTGTTAAGAAAATCATCGAGAAATCGGCATGTCCAAGAATTAATCACAACAATTCAAGGACATGTGACAAACACCAACCGGCACTGGACCAATGCGGTTCATTTTGGTCCATACTCTCTGTCTGCTCTCTCTATCTCTGAGAGAAAAGCTAGACGCGTTTTTTTTGGAGTGAGAAACAACTGTTTCGGTATGATGTTCAATGACCAGAGACGTGTCATCATCAGCCTATATCAGCCCGCCGCTGGACATAGGCCCCTCCCATAGCACGCCACTGAGCAGGATCTTCGGCGTTTCTTCCCTCGTCACTATCTAGTTGCAGTACTGTTTGTGCACTAGTTGCAGAGCGTCCTACACTTTTTACTATTAATAGATCTATGTTTGGCTACTATCTCGCCTGATGTGAAGCGATGATGTGGCCTAAGATGGAGCACATAGATCTAGAGAGAGTGGCAGTTAAGCGGCTGCTCAGACCCGCCTCCCCGTTCACCAAACATCATCCCAAAACACGACTAGGTCGCTTGACGGCATGGCCTTGTTCGGTGGGTGGTATTTCAACCACGGCCAGAGCCTACCACTCCAATAAATATTTGTGGTTCTACAATAAATATGACTGTGTGGTAAAAATCATTGTACACAAATGTAGACTTAATACTCTCTCGCTGGCAGAATGATGACGCCTTAGAAAATTATAAGCTGTAGTGATAAATATTCAATGGACCGTTGGTATGAAATTACCTTGTTTACGAGCTGGCTCGCAGCTAAGTTAGATAAATGCACTAAACAAGGGGTGATTCACCTAATTATGAAGGTAAATGTTCTCTTTATACTTGTTTACGACTAGAGATATTGTTTTGTTATGAGCTGTCTGCAGCTTTCAAGGATAACTTATCATACTCTATTTTTATACACCTATTGTAGTAGTATATATTGCGTTTTTTTATGGCACTGAGTCAAGATACTGTTAAATATAGAATGATAATCTACATTTTATTTAAGTTTTGTTTAAGCACATGTTGAAGTGTACCGGTTGGGACTTGAACCCACATCTTAATCTTCTCCCAGCGCGAGAAGTGCTCT
Source organism: Petrophora chlorosata (assembly GCA_951640565.1). Lineage (NCBI taxonomy): Eukaryota > Metazoa > Arthropoda > Insecta > Lepidoptera > Geometridae > Petrophora > Petrophora chlorosata. The sequence continues at coordinate 13,974,543 of OX621207.1, read as the reverse complement.
GCCCAATTGAGCTATTGGTGGTCGCCAAGTCGACGGTCGAATTTTTTCTTTCGTTATTTAACCGTCTTAAGGATGATGTGTACACCATCTATTGAGCTTTCGCCTGACATTCATTAATGCTTCATAAAAATATGTATGTAATTCACTTTTTTATTTGATTTTAGTCTCCCAAGATTCCACTTTAGAAATCCCACACTCCCCTCTGAATCTAAAGTATATAGCGCCGTAGCTCAACGTAATAATATTATTTTAACCAAGTTTAAAAAAGGAGGAGGTTCTCTATTCGATTGTATTTTTTTATGTTTGTTTCCTTAGAACTCCGTTATTCATGAACCGATTTCGAAAATTCTGCGTTGGGCTTAGTATAGCTACGAAGTGGTCCCATATAAATTTCATCGATATTTGACCTTGGAATTCGAAGATACATTGAAGTCGGTTTTTTGTTTGATAAAACGTATACGTGTTCCCTTGTGATCATGAAATGCATGAAAATTGTCACAAAAACAATTAGGCACAAAATTTCTAAAAATGGTCGGCCTCTGATATAAAATTGATGAATGCCGCAGTTTGCGCGGATTTATTTAGGTTTTTGTTTGGAACCAATCAACTGTGCGTTTGTCCAACGCCTCGTGTGGAACCATTCGATTTAAATTTCTATAGAATTTTGATGAACTGAATTAATTTTCGTTTGATATAACACTAGCTGCCAAACGCGGTTTCATACACGGTTTCATAAAAAGTATCATCATCGTCATCAGCCCATCACGTTCCCACACCTGGAACAAAGGCCTCTCTCATAGAGAGAATAATATAGTAAAATAAAAGACTAAATTAATAAATAAATACAATATTAACAATAGTAAATTTTACCAAAAAAAAAAAACAGAATTGAATGTATTTTCGAAGTCCAAGGTCAAATATCGATGAAATTTATATGGGACCATTTCGTAGCTATATTGAACAAAATAATTTTTGAAATCGGTCGGATACCTAGTTGGCGGAGAAATCGGTGAACATACATAAATAAGTGAAACATAGAACCTCCTCCTTTTTTGAAATCGGTAAAAAAGGGGTAGTTTTGGGTAGTCTAAAACCTTCCCCTGGTGAGGTTTTGAAGGGGTTAGAAAGTTGCTAAAAACATCACGTGATGTATGGACGACCCTATAACGAGCTCAGTTTCAAAACGAGTTGGAAAACTTTCCATTTGTGTCCCTAATAAAAAAACTAATTACACGAGACATAAAAACAGTCACATACAACATTTATTTTGTTGCAACCCCGAGATTTTATCGCAAAGTCAAATTAGGGCTTCAATCGTAATTACTTTCATGGAGTGGAATGTAATTAGGTAATTTCATTTGTTTATTCAAATTCAAATCATTTATTTCAATTGGGTACATCCGTGCACTTTTGAACGTCAGGTAGGAACAATAAAAATGTAAAAGAAATATATATATATTATAAAGCATAAAGTAACTTTTTATTGTTAACTAACATTAACAAATATAATTATAAAAATTTGAAAGTTATTTCAAATTAAAATATATTAATATGCCAAAATCAATGTCAAAATAAATAAAATGTCAAGGTTGTTCAATTATTATTACCGTTAGAAAATCTAACGTAGGTAACACTCTATTCGAATTTTTAATCAGAATTAAGAGTAAAAAGTAGGTTGATGGCTGGTCCACAAGCCATACTCGTGAACGGGTGCTTTTATTTTAAAAGATTAAAAAAAAGACATCCCCGCAGAGTTTCTTGTTGCTATCTTCTCTAGCGCGCGTATTTCTGAAGCACTGGTAGAGTCAGTTTTCGCATTTCTTTTTTGGGCCCGGACTTCAATTTGCATATGGGAAGAAATGGGTAGACATGCACCTTTCTTTTTAAGGTATCGATATTTTGAGTAACAATATTTAACAATTATTTTAATTGATTATATGTTCTTAATTTGTATATGTTGTCTTTAATTGATATATGTTGTTATGTATTATATGTACATACAAGTCGTTTTTATAGTGAATTTTTGTGCCTATTTAAAAAATATATTTTGACTTTTGACAGTAATATCAAAATATCGCTTATCAAAATAATGTTGCCAAAAGATAGAGCCTTCACACCATAGAGGAATAGACCTCAATGCTTCACACAAATCTTTTCACAAGAATGATTTTGTGATAATAAAGCCGCTTGCACACGGTCTAATCTGACGCGGGTGACGTCACCCGTCCGTGAACACCCGCGCCCACTAGTTAGGCGATGTCGTGTCAGCACTACTGTTTACAATGTGGCAGTACATAAGCTTCACCATCATTAGCCCATTACGTTCCCACTGCTAGGACTCGGGCCTTTTCTCACAGAAAAATATGGGCCACTACGCAGGCCAAGTGCGGGTTGGCGGATGCCACATGTCTTCGATCATTTAATTTTTTGTGGTCAATTCTTGGACATGCTGGTTTTCTCACTGTTTTCCTCCACCGTATTTAGAGCGAGTGTTAAATCCGCGCATAACTCAGTGCTGCGGGGCCAGCGGGATTCGAAGTCGAGTGCGCCAGATCGTAAGTCACACGAGTTCCCGCTGAGCCACAATCGCTGTAGTTACCTCAGTCGTGTATGAGATTTGAGCCGAACTGCCCAACCACTAGTCAAATAAATCCTCATATCAAGTTACTCACTAATAAATCAATTTCTCTTGTCTGGAACTATGTCACTGTTATCCACGGTCGGTCTGGTGTTATCGTGCCCGGAAACGGGCGGAATGCTGCCCTAAGTATAAATTCAGCCTTAATTTCGGCTATAAAAGGCATTATACCTACGTTGCTCAAAACTATAATAAGGATGTAATTGTGTTAATAAAATATTATGGTTTATTCAAACTTGTATTTTAATAAATAACCAGCGTAATAGCGTATTGAATGTTCCATTTTTAAGGAAATTGTGAGAATTAATTAATAACTCTCTAATGCTTGACAATTGGCAACCTCTGTGGTGTAGTGATTGAGCAGGTTGGCTCAAATCATACACTACTCAGGTTGCAAATTCGATTCCCGCGACGGGACAAATGTTTGTGCAATGAAAAAAAACGCAAGCATTTTTGTGTTGTGGGTGTTGTGGGACCATGGTCTTCATAGTTCATGGTTCCCTAGATACAGGAAATCTTAGTTAGGGGCCAGGATCTAAGAAGGTATGTGACCGTTGGGCGTAAAAAAAACTGCTTGATAGATTGTGATGCGGCTCGCGCAGATATGTTTTGGGAAAGGTTTAAGTTTATAGCTACGCTACGAGCGCTATAACTAAGTACTTCTAGTTCTTGAAATGTACCTACGACTTACATTCTCCCAAATGCATGTTCACGCTTTAATTTCCACGTAACAAGATCAATTTTCCGTTAGAAATACGTCGACTTCGCAAAATAGATTACACGAAAATTGAAAAAATAAAAGGGTATTCGATGCTTCCTATAACGCCTTCATAATGATGAACGATGACTGTAAGGGTGCGTTTATTTGAGGCGAAATTTTTCGCGTCGAATAAACGCGCTAAATTCGACAAATTGTGTGCCGCTGTGTGTTGTTTTTTTTCTAAAAAAATAGTTATTATGTAGGTATACATATGTATTTGTATTTATTAGTATTTGCATATTTTATTTTAAATTTTGAGCCTTACATATTCGTACGCCTTGGGGCATTGCCGAAAACCAGCGACTGGTGACAAGTAATGACACTAGACATATGTTCTGAGTCATAATCCCATGTGCGCTCCCATGTCTATGTCTATGTCCATTTAGTTTTAGCTACATACACCTGAATGCACCTTGGTTTCAGGGCATTCTATCATACTTAAAAAACAATAACATAAGTAATTCAAAAATTTAAAACCTTAAACTTACTACTGACAACCTTCGATCTGCTATAAGTCTACGAAAATGAACTAACATAAGATAGATACCATGTAGATACTATATATAAGATTTGATATGGTCTGAAATAAAATCTTTTTATTTTTAATTATTTATCAAAAAAAAAAATTTTGGATCGAAATAATACGACCACATGCTGGGACTTGAACCCGCATCACAAAATCCTCTATGCGCGAGAAGGGCTCTGCCCCATTAAATATTGCCCAATCGATAGGTTAAAAAAGCCCCTTAACTATAACTGCCTACGTAGAAACGTAAACGATAACGGCTACGTAGGGAACGACGTCACCCGTTGCCCTTGGCCGCGACTGACGTGGTCTGACATTAGTCTGTAATCAGCCTAATAAATTAGTTATTACTGGTTATTTTGGTCTTTGGTTTGGAATATAAATAAAATCACAGAGTTCTTGATCAAAGAAAATGTATTGTCCGGGTCTTTTACGACCGTTCGTCTGACGGTAAGTGCTACGCCCGCCCATAACAATTGCAGTGCCACCCAGAACTTTAATACCATAAAAAGCACTGCGTAGGACTGCATTGCGCTCATCACCCCGATACATCAGATATCAAGTATCATATCTCAAGTATCTTCTAGACGAGTGTGTTAGATCTTATACCAGATCATCGCTTACCATCAGGTGAGATAGTGGTAAAAAAATGACCATTAATTTTGCTGGCTACAATGTCTTTGAAACAAGAACACAGTTATGCTTGCGCACTACTGCTTGGCGGCAGAATAACTGGCAAAGCTGTGGTACCTATCCCGACGGTCTCCTGCATACGAGAGACCTACCACGAGTAAATTACATAGTCCTGTCCGGCCTTGGAATAGCCGTTACTATCAGAAGTTTGCATTTAATGCCATCGTTAATATTCTATTAAGCTGTTCTGAACCCTATTTTAAAGCCAATAAAACGTTATCCTTTACGACTAAAACCACAGAGTACTTAATAGTACTTAAACTAAAGTGCTATCATCCCATCCTTCCTACTAATCTCTAAATGGTATAAAAAAAAGTCGCTATCCGCGTCCTCATTTCTGCTTCTCCGCTTTCTGCTTCCACAGCCACGCAACGGACTTTGATACGGTGTTCACTGTCAGTTAGAGATTTCTTTACAAAAGTAGCTAAACATTTGTGAATTTTCGAATGACTACACATTCAATATTTGGCTTATTTCTCTGAAAGTTGCATTTAAAAAGATGATGAGATGAGATGTTTATATCGCGTGCGAATAGGGAATTAAAAAAAATGCATGTATATTTTCAGTATCAATTGAAAGATTGTAAAAATTCAATTCAATTCTTTATTGCATTGTATAATGTGAAATAGGTGTTCGTAATAAGTTACAATATTTCATCACAGACCCTGTTCGGCACAGCAAGTAGGAGAGAGGAAGACAACGCAATTAATATTCTTCTATATAGATCAAGTAAAAGAAATCAAATAAATAGAAAATAGTTATATAGAATATTAAATCCTAAAATCATGTCAACTACTTATGTCGCTGAATGAACAATACATTCTAATAAAGATTATGTATAGTTGAAGAAATTCAATGTTTTGTAATCAGGTCTTCAAAACAAGACATTCGTGCGAAGCCGGGGCTGGTCACTAGTAATAATTATTATAAATGCGAAAGTCTCTGTCTCTCTCTCTCTCTCTGTATGTGTGAGTGTGTGTAGGTGTGCGTGTTTATTACCACATAGCTCCATAACAACTAGGACAACTACAAAAATGCTTTATTAAAAGAATCAGCTTTAATTTATTACGTTATTGTCACATGTTAAATAATATAATCACGTCGGGGTCACCACAGGGTTATGAGGTATTGTAGAGTTAGGTACTTTTGATTGAGGAAAATCCAGGATGCGTGAACCGAATTTATCTACGCGGCAAAACTAAGTTACAAGCGTAAGACTCTAAGCGGGGAGGCGAGGTGATTGAGGAACATATGCGCTGCGAGCGGGGTGAAGCCCAAAACTGCTTGCCTTGCATTTGCACGCGCCATATGTCATCAATAATAAACAAAACTATAAGGCAAACATGCCGTGTAGATCGCCACCGTGCGGCAGGGTTCCCAGAATACTGGCGGCGTTACCCCTTTGTATCAAAAGGCTTAATTTCTGGGCAAAGTACGCGCCGGCTCTGAGATCCCCCGAAGCGAGGACCAGTCTCGTCGAAATATCTTTACAAATTTTTTTGGTGTCGGACGACCACGTGCCTAATGTTTCCACAGATAACAACAAGAATATCTGAAATAGGACAGGTTACGTTTCATCCCAGATTCAATTCTGATGTATCTTCGAAGTCCAAGGTCGAATGTCGATGAAGGCAGAGTCGCGGGATACAGCTAGTAGTAGCTAAAGCTAACTATAACCACGTCATCGGTCCACTGCACATTAAACCCAACACATTAGTGTCTAGGTTAACGGCCGGTTAACAGCCGGTTGACGCCTGGCTAACGGGTAACGGGTAACCGGTTATCGGTCATGCGGAATAGGGTTGTTCCGTATTAATGCCATTAAACTAAGGCGGAATACTGACCTTGTTTTTACAATTAAAAGCGTCTAGTTGGCTGGAGAGTTTTCATCTAGGTTTGAAAAGCGATTGTGGCTCAGTGAGAGCACGTGCGTCTTTCGATCCGACGCACTCGACTTCGAATCTCGCTGGCTTCGCACCACTTACTTTTTTGAGGTATGTATACGGATTTAACGCTCGCACTTAAACGGTATAAGGAACATTGTGAGGAAACCGACATGTCAAGAATTAATCATAAAGAATTAAGGACATGTGACATCCACGGAATGGGCTTCCGGTTTCTATCAGAAGAGCACAGACTTTTGTAAGTTTTAAGAACTTAGTAAAAAATTACTACCTTTCCCAGAGTGCTGCTGATAATTAAATTATTAGTACTTCCCTTGATTGTATGTAGTATATATGTGTCTATATCTATTTATTAATTTATATATTTATATATATATATATATATATATATATTTTATGTGTAATTTAGTCGTCCTTTTTTACTTTTTATTTACACCGCCGACCTCTCTCACTCCTTTGGTTCTTTCCATCCAAAGGTTGACTGGAAGAGATCGCTTTTAGCGATAAGTCCACCCGTTGTAATATAGTCTGTAAGAATATTTCGTGTACCTTGTTTATTTCTTGTTTGATGTACAATAAAGCATTAATTATTATTATTATCCACTAATCCGCATTGGGCCAGTGTGGCGGATTATGGCGCATACGTTGGTCCAGTGCGGGTTGGTCGACGTCACATGCCCTTGATCTTTTGTTTTGGTTTTTATCTTGAACATTGAATTTTAATGATTAATTCTTGGACAAGCCGGTTTCCTTCACCGTTTAAAAAAAAACACACACTTTTCAGGGATCGAGGTTCGGGATCTCAGGGATTCGAATTCGGGTGCGTCGGATCGAAAGTCAGATGTGCTCGCACTAAGCCACACACGCTCACAATCTGATTAATGAAGATGTTTAATTACAAACAAACGGAGCTATACAGTGGGAGCTTCATTAACGATCGTACATGCGATAACGCACTGATGTTCGCGCCCCGGTGCTAATAGCGTGCTCCGCGCGTTACAATCATCGTTGTTTGCATACAACATACATATCTATATGGCTTTACGTCTGTTGAAGACTTATATATACTGGTGGTAGGTTTCTCGTATGCGAGAGGCCGTCTGGATGGATACCACCGCTTTGCTAGTTATTCAGCCGCCAAGCAGTAAAGCGCAAGCATAACTGTGTTCCGGCTTGAAGAGCATTGTAGCCAGCGAAATTACTGGGCATTATGAGACTCGACAGCAAATTGTCTCAGGGTGACGAGCGCAGTGCAGCGCCGTGCAGGATTATGCAAAACAAAGTTCTGGGTGGTGCTGTTATTGTTATGGGCTGGCGTATTGCTTACCATCAGGCAAAAGACCAGCTCTATTACATTATAAGAAAAACAACATACATGTCTATGTATATGGCTTTACGTCTGTTGAAAACTATTTCTGTATAACTGTATGTCTGTTTAGGCAGCTAGCTATGACTACTTATATTTAATAATACATTTTATAAAAAGAAACGGACTTCAATATATCTTCGAAGTCCAAGGTGGAATATCGATAAAATTTATATGGGACCACCTTGAAGCTATACTGAACCCAATGCAGAATTTTCAAAGCAGTTTATAATAAATAACTGAGTTCTAAGGTAATCAAAATTAAAAAAAAAACTATTGATTTGAGAACCTCCTCCTTTTGAAGTCGGTTAATAAACTTGTGTTGCAATGTCTGAGAGTATAGCTTGCCTATCATAAACATATATGAAAAAAAGATACATCTTAACTAGGGTAATACAATTTGCGGTCTTATCGCATAAAGCAATTTCTTACAGACAACCTTTGGATGGTTTGGTCAAATGTAAAAAAGAGTAGACGGTGGTGTTCAAGCAAAAACTCAATATAAACAATAAAAACAATAAAAAATCAAATAAATAAATAAATAACATTATACGTAACTAAATAATTTATTATTCATGACAAATACACACATATTACTTAATAATTCATATTACTACTTAACTTACAAACCTTACAAAACTTACGATTTAATTTGATAGGTTCAATTTATTTATTTTTTAATTACACGGTTTACAGTTATACTTATTACATTACAATTACATTACAGATTAAAAAGATACAATAACACAAAAAATAGGACAAGTAATTACAATTATATCAAAATTTCAAAATAATATGTAAAATTAAAATTAATTTAAATTACTTTGAGTAAACCAATCCTGGGCCCCAATTCACTATGACAACTTGGCGAAATAACGTCGATTCCTTGCTTCGAAATCACGTCGATTCCTTCATTAATAAACGACATCTCTATGACGCTTTCATATATATGACGCGTCATAGAGACTACAAATTTCGCAGATGTCGTTTATTATATCAAATCAATCGAATTGATTAATTTATTCGGGTAGAATTACGAGTGACTCGAATTCGTTTTGATTAGTTTCTTTTTTTTTGTCCAGATGGGGGAAATCCTCATGGACATCCGGGAAGGGGAGATCCATCGGGGAGACGGGTTTGAGCAGCCGCTCAACTGCCGTCTCTCTCTAGATCTATGTGCTTCATCTTAGGCCACATCAGGCGAGATAGTGGCCAAACAAAGTCCTATTAAGCGTAAAAAAAGGGAGGGCCCGGGTAGTGCTAGACTTGGCCTAAGCCACCTACTGGCTAAAACCCCTGTCTGCTCTGCCTGTCCACAGACCAGACGTCCGTGCCGTTTTCAATTCTTCTTATATTTTCAAGGCGTACAGCAGCTATGCACTTTTTTTTTTCTCTTAATAAATAAGTCCATTTTTTTGCTTAGTTTCGGCAGTAGTGGTCACAGATGGTTCAGAACATTGTTTTGACGTATTCAACTTTTTGTTTTTCCGTACCAAATGGTAAAACGGGACCCTATTACTGAGACTCCGCTGCCCGTACGTCTGTCTGTCCGTCTGTCACCAGGCTGTATCTCATGAATCGTGATAGTTCAGTTGATATTTTCACAGATTATGTCTTTCCGTTGCCGCTATAACAACAAATACTAAAAAACAATAAAATAAATAGGCTCCCATACAACAGACATGATTTTTTTGCCGTTTTTATAGATAATGGTACGCATCTCTTTGTGCGCGAGTCTGACTCGCACTTGGCCGGTTTCAGAGCAAAATAATATTTTTACGGCGAGGGCGCTTTTTTGAATCCAGAGCGAAGTGAGGGATTCAAAGTACGTCGCCCGAGCCAAAAATATATTTTGCGCCCGAGTGATACACTCTACTTTTCATCACCCACTATGAGAAAATAAAAGCGCCTCATATTTTATTGTAATATTATTATTTAATAAAACATAGAGTAACAACTAAATTGAAATTAAATAGTATCCTTTATTAAAACAACTAAAAACTTATATTTACATTTGTGACTATGGGCCGTCGTACCAGCCAGTCTTTATTCAAACAATATTTGCGTTCGATTTCTTTGGTGCTGAACACTAAGATGTTCCAAATTCAAAAAGTGCGCGGCAAAGATAATTGCGGCGCACTTATAAAGAGGATTAAAAACTCATTACTGCCCGCTAAAAGTTTCTTATAGAAAACACCACCTTTGGGTGCACATAAAGGCGAACCAAGTCGTCCTTTTCGAATAGAATTTGAGCTCGGGTGCATCGGATCGAAAGTCGCACGTTTTCCCACTGAGCCACACTTGCTCTATTTTCAAAAATATATATAAAAAGATAATACGTGCCTCTATATACAAAATGTATTTCTGAAAATAGGTTTAGAAGGTTTGACTCCCTGCTAAAGTGGAATATTTTTTGAAAATCTTATAACGCTGTTTTAGTTTTTACTAAAAGCGATATAGCTTATAAATTTATTGTAGCTTCAGGGTTCGGCCACCAAAATACCCTTCCCAAAAGTTCGCCCTGTAAATCTCACGTCACGTATTATTTATGATCTATTTTAAATTGAATAACTCGCAAAGCTGTGGTACCTACCCAGACGGCCTCCCGCATACGAGAGACCTACCACGAGTTATTTTATAATGCTCAGCAGTGTTTTGTTGACGCGTCCCCTATAATTTTATTATTATTTTCATTGTTTATCAAGAGCGACAGACGTAGTACAATGGTACAATAAATTAATCATTTGGCACGAATTAGGGCTGTCAGTGCTACCATTCAGGTGACATTTCGTGATGAAGCAGCTGTTTATTGTTTGATGGAGTGTTCTCTTTTCTGTAGTACAGTCACAGAATAAATAATAGTACCTGCTACGTACAGTCACCATCATTAATATTATGTGCTCTAGGTTATATAGCTAGGTTTATAGTGGGTCCCGTAAGGAAGGAAGGGTTTTTTCCGGAATAATTTTTAATGCCTTGAATGTAAAGCATGCTTTTATTCATTAAAATACGTTTTAGTAATGAAATTGAAAGAAATAAGTGCGTTAAGACACAATTTCGTACTAATGACCGACTTAAAAAAAAGAGAGGGTTCTCAATTCGATTGTATTTTTTTATGTTTGTAATCTAAGAACCTCGTCATTTATAATCTGATTTGGAAAATATGATTTGGTAATATATAACATTTAACAATATCTCGCCTAATGGTAGGCGAAAATGTGGCCTAAGGTGGAGCACGCTTCTCTATGCCTATTCACTCTAGAATTCAGAGAACCAAGTTGTTACTGTTTGGAAACAAAGAATACATTAGCAAAATCACTACTAGTGCCATATAAAAGGAAACAATCTATCACACACACAAGCACACCCACACACACACCCTTACACACACCCCTCATACTCCCTCGCTATCGTAACTATATAAATTGTACTTAGCTGGTATTATTTTGAAGTGTTTGGTATTTTTGTTAGCAGCAGCTTTCTGCAAAACAAGTTAATGTATATTTAAGTAGCTAAGTTCACCCAAACGGCTTCAACGGAAGAAGAGCGCGGATCACACGACCAGGACAACGCTGAGTTGAGGCCGGTATGCAAAAAAAAACATTTTTCCATATTTCTTTTTAATCCGATTTAATAAACTATTTAAGTATTGATAGAGAGATAAGAGAAGGAAAAAAAGGAAACAGAATTTTAGTTAGTAATACATAATTTTCTATAAGCACAGTAGGCGGTCTTATCGCTAAGCAGCGATCTCTTCCAGACAATCAAAGGATAAGGAAAACAAAATTTATACTTTTTTATGTCACATGTCACCCAAACGTTGTATGATTTGTTGCAAATAAATGTTTTATTCTATAGAATAGAATAAGACATTTATTCTATAGGATAGAATAAGACATTTATTTATTTAGTCATCAGATATTTATTTATTGTATAGAATAGAATAAGACATTTATTTCCAAAATGTGTCTATACTTATTGCTGGTGCTGACTGTACAAAGCTGTGTTTGTTTTGAGCTTTCATTAACAGTGATAGATCGATGTTTTCTTATTTTTGGAAATTTGTCAGACGAATAATGGAAAAAAAAATGATGAGGGTATTTGTAAATACAAACGTACGTAGTTGGTACAATTTATATGCATAATATATTGATACTTACAATTGAATCCATGTTCACTGTTTATCAGGAACGAAAGAGTAAAACAGAGGTTATTTAACAAAGAAATTAATTTGGTACTATTATTTTGTAGATATGATATAAGACGAACATAATTTATGACTAAAATATGTTTTCACATATGTCCTGGCCCTTAACTATCCCTGTATCTAGGGAATCAGGAACGATGAGAACCATGGTCCCACACCCAGACACGAAACAAATAATAATAATATATGGTTTATCAGTTGTTTAGCAGTAGTGCGCATGCATTACTGTGTTCCGGTTTGAAGGGCATTGTAGCCGGCGAAATTACTGGGCATTATGAGACTCAACAGCTAATTGTCTCACGGTGACAAGCGCAGTGCAGCACCGCGCAGGATTTTCCAAAACCAAATTCTGGGTGGTGGTGTTATTGTTGTGGGCTGGCGTATTGCTTACCATCAGGCAAACGACCAGCTCGTCTCATCATTCAGTTACATAAAAACATGTCAAAAAGATTACAACATTTGTGGAACACAAGTATTGCAGAATGGTTTTGGTGTTTCAGATTACGACTAAACGACGAGTCCCAAACTAGGCGAAAGCCTGCTGTGTCTTGGGATTCAGAGACACTATTTGCTAGTTTAGATTAGGGCTCTAATTTACAATGACCACTTAGCGATTCCTTGCTTCGATAATAATTTATTATAAGAATAATTTACTTACGACATATGTGAAATTTATATTCTCTATGACGCATCATAGAGAATACAAATTTAACATATGTAAGTAATTAAAGAATCGACGTGATTTCGAAGCAAGAAATCGCTAAGTGATCATAGTGAATTAGGGCCTAGGTCAAAAATGATATCACAGTTCGTGACAATGCTTGCATTTCCTGACCTGACCTTCCACAAGAACAAAATCTTAAAATAACAAGCTGTAAACAAAACTGCAGGGCAGAACATTTTATAAATTATAGAGTCCTGTCGAGTTTCGGATTTAAATAAACAAGCGAGCTTTACTTTAATTTTGCATTTCTTCAGTTTATCTTTAATTTGTATTTGTTGATCCCTAAATCCGTTTAATTTACACAATGGGAAAGTCTTCAAAGCTGAGTACATAAATAAACAACTCTCCAATTCTATATTTAAATAGTGTTGCCTTGGGGACTTCAAAGACAACTTTCTTTATATATAAAACTAGCTGTACCCCGCGATTTTACCTACGTGATACATTTTTTAACGACGATTCACCATTCTGCCATCGGACAACTAGACGATCGGCACAACGGCACCCCTACATGGTAGAAGTTCCGCCTGTTCGTACTAAACGTTTTGGGTCATCCTTTTTAGTGCGAACGTCAAGGGAGTGGAATGCCTTGCCGTCGTCTGTGTTTCCATATAAATACAATTTGGGTGTGTTCAAATCTAGAGTGAACAAGTATCTACTGGGTAAGCGTGCTACATCTTCGACCGCATCGTCACTTACGAACAGGTGAGATAGCGGTCAAACGCAAGCCTAAAAAAAAAGTATTTTAATAGCAATGAAATTTTATTCCACTAGCACTACCATAGATTAAACAAGAGAGAAAAACTCCACAGATGGCACTTCTTCCGTATAAAAATCAAGTATTATTAAATCGATTCTAGATTATTTTTTGCATATAAATCAACATACATTTCATCAAAATCAAAACGTATTTATTAAATAGACACAAAAAATGCACTTTTATAAAACACGTTAAAAACTTTAACACAAAAAATCATGACTTTGGATAAAAGGTAAACGTATTTACCCATTTTTTTCCCATACTCAAAATGAAGTCTGGGCCCAGAAAAGAAATGCGAAAACCGACTTTACCAATGCTTCGGAAATACGCCTGCTATAGAAGATAGCACCAAGAAACTCTGCGGAGATGTCTCTTTTTTAAAATCATTTAAAATATCTAAAAATATAATACGAAACAATGAGATATAAATTACACAATGTCAAACTATTACTGTTCTTTTCAGCTTAATATCTGAAAGTTCCCTCACTGAGGGACCATATAAACTGATTTTTTAACTTAGTTTTCTCATGTAAGTGAATATTGTGTATTCTTATATGAATAAAGATCTGAAACCATATAACTAAAAGTGCGAGTGAAATGTCCCTTAGTTATAGTATCAGTAACATGAAAATATGAGTAATATAAATATAAATAGGTCATCAAAATCTGTTCAGTACTTTGGCGTGATAGAGTAAAGAAAATCTTAAATATGAAATAAAAAAGTTGCATCGTATAAATGACAATCAGGTGTAAGTTAAAACATACACACAAACACACCCTCTCACACAACCACATACACACACCCTCACACACACCTTCACTTACACCCTCGCACGCAGATACACTCAACTTCTTTCAAGCTGAAAAGCATAGCTGTTTTTACTCATGTATATTAAAAATCATTGTGTAATCCTGTTTTGGCCTTATTTTAAGTTTGTTTGTTTCTAGTTTGTATTATTATGTGACGCTGTTGGATTACCTAAATAAAAAAAATAAAAAAAAATAAACAAAATATTTAATTGTATTTATTGCCCGTACATCCTCACAAACTTTCACATTTATAATATAAGTAGGACAAGTAGAGGCCTGTATAAATATCTAATAATAAATATAATTAATTTATTATAGTAGTAGGTAATATTTATGTTACTGAATGACGAGACGAACTGGTCGTTTGCCTGATGGTAAGCAATACGCCAGCCCATAACAATAACAGCACCACCCAGAACTTTGTTTTGCAAAATACTGCGCGGCGCTGCACTGCGCTCGTCACCTTGAGACAATTAGCTGTTGAGTCTCACAATGCCCAGTAATTTCGCTGGCTACAATGCCCTTCAAGCCGGAACACAGTAATAAATAATAAAATAATATATTCGTAAATAAAGAAACATAACTTAGCAGGCAAGTCGTATCCTTCGAGTGGCCTTGACATCGTTCCCTTACGAACTGACGTTAGTAAGGGAACAGGGGAAAAGGTGTAGTTTTTTCTGTAATATTAGCACTATTAATTATTCTGTGTCACTATTCAGTCTTTTTATATTACTGAGTGATGAATAATCATTTTTAACAAAAAACCGACTTCAATTCTTATGTATCTTCGAAGTCGAAGGTCGAAGACGAAGGCTTATCGATGAAATTTGATGAATTTTGAACCCAACTCAAAAATAATTTTCCAAATCAGTTTATAAATAACGGAGTAATCATGTAACAAACATTCACAAAAAATAATAACAGTCGAATTGAGAACCTCCTCCTTTTTGAAGGCGGTTAAAAAAGCACGTCGTTCGCCTTATGGTAATAACCTGCCCCTACCAGTTGCAGCACCGCTCAGAACTTTGTTAAGCAAAATTTTGCGCGACACTTCACTACGCTCAATACAGACGATCCTTCTCATATAATGCCAAATTGCATTCCCTGAAACAATGCCCTTCCAATCGGAACATATTAATATTTGCACACTACTGCTGTAAAGTATAAATATGAATGTGCAAATTTAAAAGAAAATTTCATCAAAATTTGTAATGATACCTAGCAAATTAAAATATAATAAAATAAATTATTATTTTTATAATTTTGATTTTGATATATCGAAATATACACAAAATATATAAAAAAGAAAAAAATATTCTCAACACACCTACTAACACTTTATTATTTTCAGGACCGACTTTAATACAAAATAACCGGAAGTCGTTTTGCAACCATCTATCTAACATCGGCTGTTGCTCTCTAGTGGCTATTGAGACAATCGCTGTCGGAGTGCGCTTGACACGACGACTCCACTTGGTTTAGCTACTTTACATTCTAACTCAGCCAATCAGAGAATCAAATTCTGGAGTGACACAGCGTTACAGTTTTTCAATTGTTATGATTAACTGTAGCCTGCGTCAGAGGTTGAAATAGCACCTCTTAACTCTTAACAATTAATGCAATGGGATCAGACGTGACGTTGCGGAAATTCATCTCAAAACTGAAACTCTCGTTACTCTCGTTTCAGCGTTCGGCGAGTCGACACCTGATGATGCCTCGTGCAGACGGCGAAACACGTGTTGTATTTGGAGGGTTGTTGTTAGGGCTTTCTTTATTTAACATTATTTATTGTTTACTTAATTAATACATTATTTACCTTTTCTTATATACAATATTAAACTCATTACTCTATTTATTATTAAATATACATATATATTAAAAAAAGCGTAGGGATTACTTATATGTATATTTTAATTCATTTTACATTTGTAATCAACCCCCATACATATTATATTATTCTAACAACAACCTACATAATAGTCAGCGGGATTACACTACATATTTTCATTGCGTTTCAGTCTTCACAATTAGTTATATTTCTGAAATGATATGATATGACAGAGCCCTATGCTAATAATTCAATTAGGTACATAATAAAAACGTTTCTGGGATCAAAAATACTCACAAAAAGTAAAAAAGAACTACAAAACAAAAACATAAATACGACCGAAGTTTTGCAGCTGAAGCAGCCGAGTGAATCGGTATCTTTTAGGCAAGCATGATCCATCGTCGACCGCGTCGTCACTTTCCATCAGGTGAGACTGTGGTCAAATGCTAGCCTATCAGGTAATAAAAAAAAAGCTACTTTTTTAAGCGTCAGGTTTAATTATCAATTTTAAGATGGCGGATAATTCAACTGACGGCCATTGACATCCATTTAAAATTCACGATCTTAATAAGGCTGCTCTGGCCGAACGAATTTGTTTGCGGTATTCATTCACTATTAGCTTTAATTGTCTATCTTATGATGGCGTATAATTCAGCTGACGGCCATTGACACTATTAAAAATTAGCATCATAATTAGGCCACTGGTCGAACAAATTTCGTTGCGGTATTCATTCACTATAATAAAACAGAGTAATTTTTGTAAGTACCATTACAGTAAACCGGTAGTCACTAAGCAACCGTGCCGTCTCTAGTGGCTATTGAGTCAAGCGCCGGAGAACGCTTGACTTTACTCTCATTGTAGCGCTTTACCTGTCGTCAAGGGTCGTCAACATTGTTCTGTACAAGCACCTTTTGAAAAATTAAACGAAAATTATGTTATTAAGATTTTTACATTTCAATAAAGAGAGTCCAAGTGTCTGTTATATAAATTACATGATTTACTGAATATAATAGCTCCTTATCCTTTTGAGAAAATGAGACCGCACAATCTCATTCTTCCTTTTTTTAAGGCTCGTTTTGCGATGCTCTACTTCAAATTTACGCCGGTCGAGGGCGCCACTTGGATACCTTTACGTCTCTCTTTATGCCTCGGGGTTATGTGTACATAGAGCTTTTATTTTCTCAACAGCCCTCTACAGCCTAGCAACAAACGTTTCGTTTGAGTAGGCGTTTTTATGTCTCTATCGTTTTGTACATTGATAGAGGAAAAGTACTTCATACGAGTGTTTCATTTCTCTACCATATAGAGATGAAAACGCTCGTTATATCTAGTGTAGCTACAACAAGGTGGATATTTTCATCTCTGTCTCGAAAATAAAGCATATATCAATTATATAATTACGTATCTTTCGCAAATATGAAGAAGAAGCCCAATGCTCTTCTGAGGGTCTTGCGGTTGGAGTCGCGCCACAACGTGTTTATTAATTCTTTTGTGGTGCGAGTTTTTAATGAACTTCTGTCGACCTACATGTGTGAGAAATTCTGGCCAAAGGGTGTCGTGTTTCAACGATTCAGAAGACGGCTGCAAGCGTCACCGCTGACACCGCAAGCTGACACCGCAAGCTGACACCGCGCAGTTGCTTCACACGTCGCCGACAAAACGTGTCACATAAATATTTTAATATAAATTATATGTATGTTAGTTCTAAGGTATATATTTATATGGGCCGTACAATAAGTAAATAACATCTGTAACTTATTTTAATGTTGACTGAAATACAGATTAAATAAATAAATAAATATCTATCGATCAATATTAATGTCGACAAAAATAAAACTCAGAGCTAATCGGGAAGTGCTCGAAATTTGAGTGACAAGATTCCACCCGGAACGATAGACAGACAAATAAGGAAGTGACTTGACAAAAACGTGGTAAAAAAATGTGGTAAAATGGCTTCATACACGATAGAACGTTAAACGTAACTTTTATATAAGTATTTCCAAATACACCACCCTTATTTTCTTTCGCGAAACATGTTTATTACCGATTCGCCCTGTTTATCTCGCGAAAGTGAAAATAACTCTGTCTTTACCTCCGACGTATTACACCTGAGCTCAACATTATGACTACCCTGGGCGTGTTACTTGAACATACGGCCAGTATGTTACATAGAGCGAGTGCTGAGAGCTAGTAACAAGGTATATACGACCTCTATTAACTCTGAATAAAGCAAGTGCGGCCAAGAGAGGGCTGGTCTAAAAAAGCGTAGCGACAAAAAAAACCGGTCCAGTGCGTGTTGGACTCGTGCACGTGAAGTGTTGTGTACTATTCTCTATAAAAACAGCAAAAAATTCACGTTTGTTGTATGGGAGCCCCCTTAAATATTTATTTTATTCTGTTTTATTAGTATTTGTAGTTATAGCGGCAACAGAAATACATCATCTGTGAAAATTTCAACTGTCTAATTATCACGGTTCATGAGATACAGCCTGGTGACAGATGGACGGACAGACAGACAGACAGACAGACAGACAGACAGACAGACAGACAGACAGACGGACGGACAGCGAAGTCTTAGTAATAGGGTCCCGTTTTACCGTTTGGGTACGGAACCCTCAAAATACCAATAGCTTGAGATACAAAACCAGCCTTTTCAGGAGTTTCCTTACTATGGCGGGTGTAAGCTTTTCCAATAGAAAAATCTATTAGCAGTAGTTATGAGTAATCAGAAAATAATTCATTTTATGACAAAAGAAACCGATTTCAATTCTGATATATCTTTGAAGTCCAAAGTCAAATATCAATGAAATTTATATGGGATGACCTTGTAGCTATATTGAACCCAACGCAAAACATATTCCAAATCAGTTTATAAATAACGGAGCTCTGAGGAAACAAACATAAAAAAAGCTCTTCTATTCTTTAAAGTGTATAAAAAATAATTTAAAAAAATTAAACCTATTTTAGATGTTCTGCGTTTATTGTATAGTGAGTGATTCAAGTTGCAAGTCAACGGGTTCTACCTTGGCCAGCGTGCTACATCATCGACTGCATAGTCACTTACCACGATGTGAGATTTCAAACGTGGCTAATAAACAATAATAAAAATATACAACTTTGCCAGTTATTCTGTCGCAAAGCATTAGTGCGCAAGCATTACTGTGTTCCGGTTTGAAGGGCACTTTAGCCAGCAAAATTACTGGGTATAAATGAACTTTATATATAAAGTCTCGGGACGATAAGCGTAATGTAGTGCTACGCCAGTACATTTCATGGTATTGAAAGTTCTTGGTGGCACTGCCATTGTTATAAGCAGACGTGGCGGTTATCATCAGGTGAAAGACGTGCTCACCACTTTTCTTAATTCCATAAAATATTATCATGACCTAAAATCTCTATTGCTGTTGTTTTAATTTGAAAAACTGCGTACAACAACTCTGTACTATGTCGCGTACAATCTCTCAACAACTATGACGAATTTATTGACAGGTGTTTTGTAGTTTGATGGATATTCCAAAGTTTGAACAAACAACATAGGTTTTACTTTAGTTATGAAACTCAATGAATATTTCATTGAGACTTTGGTAATCTATAGCTTACTATAAAACTGTAACTGAGGCAGTTCTGTACATAGAAGATGTTTTTGTTATTTTATATAATAATTAAATATAATAAATAATAACTTAAATATAATAAATAATTTTATATTTAAGTTATTCATTTTAAAACAAAAACAACCGACTTCCATTATAATCCTATACCGCGAATCCTACTTTATACTAATGTTAAAAAAGCGAAAGTGTATGAGGGTGTGAGGGTGTGTGTGAGAGAGGGTATGCACGTGTATGTGAAACTGTGTCTGTTAAATTTAAAAAAATAATAAGTAAAAGGTTTTAAAAATAGTAAATTTTAACGTTAAATAATGAAATAAATTGTCATTACAAATTAATTACATATTAAAAGTTATTAAATATAAATGAAATGTCATTACAAAATCAATTTACATATTTAAAAAGAAAATTATTAAATGGGCCAAGTACTACGTACTACTACAATAAGCCGATTGGGTCAATGTTATATTAATTCGGGCCGAAGATTGGAATCGTTCTGTTGACTATCTCCCAATCAAGTTTAAATGGTTTTACATAAATGTCATTTAGATTCTGATCAGGCTGATTGGGAACCGCTTTGAACGCCTGAAATTTCCGACGACAAATAAAGTTTATCAAGCAACTAGCTGCGTCCCGTGAATTCACTCGTGATTTCCCGGGATAAAAATTCTATGTGTTAATCCATAAGCTATATCCATTTTGAATTTCACTTAAATCTGTTGAGTCGTTGCAGCATGAAAACGTAACAAACACTCTGTTTGCGCCGTACTACCTAATGTCAACTCCACATACATATAGCACACAAACAAAGACTCCTCACACGCACGACACCCATACAAAGCGCGCACCACATACGTCACACTGACAGCATAACCCAGAATTTTTAATTTCTAAAATCTATAGAGAAGTTCTTCGTACCTCGAAAAGTGCGTGAGGCTATAGAGATCTCTCGATTTCCCAACTCCAACCGGGACCGTGGATGGTTGTTGTCTGCAGCGTCTGAACTACTTCTTAATGCCCTCCTAGACGCAAGACCAAATTGTGATCTGTTTGCGGATGAATGGAAGGTGATTCTGTCAGAGTGCTTGGAGTTCTGCGAGATGAATATGCGAGTTTTTAGTTGTAATTTATAATTTTAAAATAATATATTGACATTTTAATTATATTTGATTAATTTTGACTGACATAATCTGTAATTTAATTTTTAAATTATCTTGTAATTATTGTTTGACATATTTTTAGTTTTTACTTTATTTTTGCTGTATTTTAGACTAATTTTATTAGGTAATTGGCTAAGGTCGTCTAATAAATAAATAAAAAAAAATGCTACCTCGACACAGAATGTGGTAGATACAGTGTGTGACGGAACTTTCCGCGTCGTCGCTGTCAGCGATGATGAAGAACTCGTGCCAACAATAGTGCGGTCGTCGTCGGCAACACGACAGCATTTATTTATTAAATATTTATATCGGCAACATTTATTAAATAATTATAATGAATCAAACTCACGAAAACTTTCATAAATTTATTACATTGTTACTTAGGTCTTCTACGTTAAAGCACAGGTTAAAGTCACACTATAAATTACTTTTAATAATAATATATATATATATTTTTTTAATGTCGTGTCACAAAATGATGATGATTTAATAATAATATATGTAAATCTAAATAATTACAATTTTCGTTCAAATTATTAATAATGTCAGGTTTAGTATAGATTTTCTCACATATTTTCTTTTGGCAATAAATGATTTTGTATTTGTATTTTTAAAGTATATTTCTAGGTAGTGTTCATACTGCTTATATAGCCTGTGGTACTTCTCCACGGTTGATGGATCGTGAAGTGTTTGGGCGTTTATTAATAATATATTACATTGATATTTTGGGCTTAGGGTAACGCGGTATTATAATACCGGGTGATAATATATGAAGGAGTTTGTTGTTACGTTTTCAGGCCTAGCGCAATCCGCACTGTAGGTACGAAGCTACAAGTACATAGCCGGACACCGACGGCAGGTCGCGCGTCGTTACACGTGCCGCGTCAGAAGAGATAAGAGCTATGCGATAGAAAGAGAGGCGCTCTGTAGGTTAATATGACTGGAAGATATGCGGCGCTACGCGAGCTGAATTGAATTTTATTGCGTTGTTTTTTGTGCGTTGAGTCGCTATTTGTTTAAATTTATTTGCGGAGTGATGCTTCTGTCACTTAGTATTGTGTGGTTATGTTTTCTAGTAATCTTCTGTACTATACGTGATGCCGTCTTTTATTTATTTATTTGGTGCACATATTAGAATATAGAAATAAATGGTTTAAAGTAGCAGAAAATAATCAGATAAGCCGTAATCCTAAAAGTACATGAACACAACTTGTTTGAAAACCGTAAAGTTTGCTTATAAAAATAACAAACAAATAAGCAAAAAATAAAAATATATATATATAAAAGACACACACATAATATATATATATAATCTTATCTTTATACTTTTGTTATAACATACTGTATTGTTATTAAAAGTTTTGGGTGGCACTGCAATTGTTATGAGAAGGCGTGGCGCTTATCATCAGGCAAACGACCTGCTCGTCTCCTCACTCAGTTCTGCAGACGAAGCTGCGCGTGTCTGCTAGTAAATAAATGATTTGGCACATATGACCTGAAATACAGTTTAAAAATCGTCCGCTGAAAACTTTATTGCTAGTATGTTTAATATCATGAAAGAGTAACGAACCTACCTAGAATTTATTAAACTTTTTATTCTGTACTGGTCGTAGGTTTCTCGTATGCGAGAGGCCGTCTAGGTGGGTACCACGGTTTTGCCAGTTATTCTGCCGCCAAGCAGTAGTGCGCGAGCATTACTGTGTTCCGGTTTGAAGGGCATTGTAGCCAGCGAATTTACTGGGCATATGAGACTCAACAGCAAATTGTCTCAGGGTGACAAGCGCAGTGTAGCGCCGCGCAGGATTTTGCAAAACAAAGTTCTGGGTGGTGCTGTTATTGTTATGGGCTGGCGTATTGCTTACCATCAGGCAACGACCAGCTCGTCTCGTCATTCAGTTACATAAAACATAAAACACATACCCGGTATAAAAGGCTAAAACTAACTAAAAAAATACCAGTTTACCTATTTATTTCGGGGAAAAAGTAGGTGTCAAATGCCGTTACTATATCACTCCACTGCAAGCCGGACTCACACGGATAGCCGCCGTTTTGTCCCCCTTACACAGTAAAATAACAGTACTTGAAGTCACGATGCGCGAACACGTAGAGAAAGAAATAATAACAAGCATACATTTCACCAAAAAAAACCGACTGCAATATATCTTCGAAGTCCAGGTCAAATATCGATGAAATTAATATGGGACCACTTAGTAGCTATACTGAACCCAACGCAAAAATAATTTTCCAAATCGGTTTACAAATGAGGAAGTTATGAAGTAACAAACATAAAAAATCGACAATCGATATACTCCTCCTTTTTTTGAAGTCTGTTAAAAATTGCCAGCCTTAATTTACACAATATAAAATAAAATGAATAAAATGGTATTTAACTGTGGTTTTTACTTTTACGTCAAAATTTGTAATTTATTCTTTATTAATTTAAATTTTTATATTTGAAAAATAGGTACCTATCCCTTTCTCTAGTTCGGTTAAAATCAAATGACAACTAATGCTTTAACGTTAATCTAGTTTATCGATTTAAGATAGAGAGATATAGATAAGAAGATTAAAGATAAAAAAATCTTTATTGCAACTACAAACAACAGATACACTGCTTCTTCGAGTAGGTACTTAGTATCTAATTAATAACTATACATAAGCAATGTACCTGCAGTAAATTAACAAAATAGGTAATATTGACTTCCAAATTAGTTGTACGTTTTTATGGTAGCAAGTCGTGCATACACTTCATGCATTCGTACCAAATTTATACACAATACACCCGAGAATAAGCCGTGCTACCGCTTGTGCGAAGCTCTAACACTGTTACTGACACTACTGCCTTGACATTTGATAAATGGTTACCATCTCAAAAGGCTGACTTGCGCATCTTTTCAAATTACCTTTTTTCTACCATATGATTTACGGACGAGTAAGATTTACGACTCAAATCCCAAGATAAATTTGAATAAAAATCGCCACCCTATTAAAAGAGACAGCGATGGATCGGCTAGAGCAGAGCTATTGTGTTGCATTGTCCCGTATCAAGTTTAGGTATAAAGATATTAATTTATAGAGCGAGTGTGGCTCAGCGGGAACTCGTGCGCCTTTCGATCCGACGCACCTGGGTTCGAATCCCGACTCGGCCCTGCACCAATGACTTATAGTTAAGTGCAGTTTTTGCACGCTCGCTCTAAAAACGGTGAAGGAAAACATCGAGATGAAACCCGCTTACGCGCTTTGGAGTGTTAGACTCTGGCCGTGGTTGTAATACCACCCACCGAACAAAGCCATGCCGTCAAGCGACCTAGTCGTGTTTTGGGATGATGTTCGGTGAACCATCGGGGAGACGGGTCTGAGCAGCCGCTCAACTGCCGTCTCTCTCTAGATCTATGTGCTCCATCTTAGGCCATATCATCGTTTCACATCAGGCGAGATAGTAGCCAAACATAGATCTATTAAGTGTAAAAAAAAGGTATACTCGTATTTGTCTTTTTTTTTTGTTAAAGGCGAAGATAAAAATATTTTATTCATGAACATCTGCTCACGCTAATTTGTTTACTAGGTATAATAAAAACGGTATATATTTTGCCAATTGCCATAGAGTTAACATTACTAGGTATAGAGCGCGTGTTCCTAAGTGTGAACAGTATGCACGGGTATGATCATAGCATCGTCCTGTCCGCAAGCGCTAGTAGTCTTACGAGTACTAGCGCGTGAGCGCCCGTTGCGAGTTCTTAGCTCTATTTATTTAAAAAAAATGGTTAAATGTGCAATAAAACCTTGTAAAAACGATACTCAGAAATACACTAAACAGAATTCTAACATCACATACTAACGAAAATTTAAGGTAAATGACAGAATTCAGGTCACCGTCTGCGGGTAAGGTGCCCAAAAAGGTGGCGACGTTACCTCGTTGAAAGGCCAGACTAATTCGTTGGTGAGGTAAGCGCCAGTATTTTGGTCACCTGATATATCTATGCTTGTATCTTATTAACTTTAACCTATATGTGTTATATATGGAGCAAATCATTTCTACTTCCACATTTCCTAAAATAAAAACAAATAAGCTAAATTATTTCCCGAAGTAAAGCATTCCAAGTAAAATATGAAGTGTACTTAGAAAAACGCCGCCATAAACACGTCATGTTTCACAATCCGGCCTAATACGGTCATTAAGGCACTGGCGCCGATAAAACTACAGTGTAATGCAGTGACTTAACGTTTCATGTAACATTCCAACTTACTTGGAAGAGATCGCTTTATCTGTCTATCTATGATTGTGGTGCATAATTTAGTATTATTAGGTCAAAAGGACAAAAAAGACACGGATCTTTGCAGAACACCGGGTAAACGGAGACACAATAGAACATTTCAGTCTGAAACGCAATGAAATGTCGAAACGGCTCGGACGTCTGGACTGTACAGGCAGAGCAGTCGGGGGCTTTAGCTAGTAGGTGGCTTAAGCCAAGTCTGGCACTATCCGGGCCCACTTTTTCCGGGTGTCTATGAGAATTCCCCCATCTGGACATTAAAAAAAATCACTTCTCTTATTATTTCGAATTGTCATAATCTAAAGTACTGTTAACTAATATACAACCGTAGAGTAAACTCCATACGAACAGCACCTAAATTGCTAGTACTCCAGGTCATTACCCCAGCAAAACGGAGTTTAGTATACCTAAGAAATATGAGAATTAGTACTTTACTTTATGTTGTTAGGTATGAATTCACAATTGATGGTAATAAGCGAGATGCAGTCGGAGTAGCGTGAATAGAGCTCGCGAACAGCATTGCAAAATTTTGGTTTTTACTGTTAATTATCTTTGTCATACTTCAATTCTTGGGGCATTTTCGTGTTAAAATCTAACCCAAGTTAGACTAACAATTACACTATAATCACATCACAGTCCCAGTCATTACTGTATAGCATTACTATACAGTAATGACTGGGACTGTGATGTGATACGCTAGCATTACTGTATTCCGGTTTAAGGGCATTAGCCAGCGAAATTACTGGGCATTATGAGACTTAAAAGCTAGTACACAATTGTTCCAGGATGACGAGCGCAGTGCAGTGCCGCGCAGAATTTTGCAAAGCTATGTTCTGGGTGGTGCTGCAACTATAATGGGCAGGCGTATTGCTTACCATCAGGCGAATGATCTGCTCGTCCCGTCATTCAGCTACATTAAAAAAGTCATATCAAATCCCTACTAACATTATAAATGTGAATGTATGTTTGTTACGCTTTCACGCGAAAACTACTTAACCGATCATCATGAAACTTTGTACACATATTCTTGGAGGTATAAGAAGTAACATAGGATTTTTTATTAAAAAAAATATTTTTTAAGAAAGATAAATAAATTTGTCAAAAAACTTTAAATCTAGATACTTCAACGACAAGATGATGAGGGGCTTCCTCTATCATCCACGCGGACGAAGTCTTGGGAAAAAGCTAGTAAATTATAAAAATATACCTACCCCATCCTTAAATATTTGGTGCTGTTTTCCTTATATAGAGAAAGATGTTTTATGAAACACTTCATTGCATGCAACATTGTATCCCGAACCTCCATATTTCACATCACATCCCAAATGTATTACGTTGACTCCCAAATCACCTTATTCAAATGAGTTCACCGCGACAGGAAGACGTGGCATTGGGCGACGCGCCAAAACTGAATAGATAAGTGCCTCCGCCGACAACAGACTTTTTATAGGTCCGATAGTCGAGCAGATTCACCGACATTTGTCACCTATTTTGTAACTGACTTTTTGTAGGACGTGTGCGTTGCAATATGAAACTCCGTTTGCTTCATTTTCACCGACAAAAAATAGATGACCGATTGTCTGACGTGGACGGGCAGCCTAAGAAATCATAAGGAGTTTGATACATAAGGAGTTGAATCACAGAATACTAAGGGACAGAAGCATCACTCCGCAAAGAAATTTAAACAAATAGCGACTCATGCTATGACGCAATAAAATTCAATTCAGCTCGCGTAGCGCTGCATACCTACCAGTCATATTAACCTACAGAGCGCCTCTCTTTCTATCGCATAGCTCTTATATCTTCTGCCGCGGCACGTGTAACGGCGCGCGACCCGCCGTCGGTGTCCGGCTATGTACTTGTAGCTTCGTACCTACAGTGCGGAGTGCGCTAGGCCTGGTTGAATACAAAGCGATTAAAACGCAATTGGCCAAGACATGATCACGAGATTTGTGTATGGAAATTGATATACACGCTTATATACCAAATCAATAAAACACTAAGTACCAAAGCTAGTGGTGCTTGCAATAGTGCCAAAAAATTTAGTTACTGCAATGAAACATAGTAACATATGCCCTTTTCAAGTTATTTCTGAAGTAAGGAACCATGGTAGTTTTTCTTCTTCTTCTTCTCTCGTGTGAGTGTGTGGCGAACCCTAGTGTCGGAGTTTTTCAGACCGCCCGAAGGCCTCCGACATGGGCTGTTGTCCTGGCCTAGTGCGTGTTGGTGTATGTCTTAAGTCCGTGAATTTTTTTGATAAATTCCTTGACGTGCCGGTTTCCCCACGATGTTTTTCTTCACCGTTTTAGAGTATTAAATCCACATATAGCTTAAGAAAGTCAGTGGTGCGAGGCCAGCGGGATTCGAACTCAGTTGCGTCGGATCAAAAGTCGCACATGCTCCCACTGAGCCACATTCATCATCATCATCATCAGCCCGTTATCGCCCACTGCTGACCATAGGCCTCCCTTTGGTGCTGCCATTCTCCCCTATCTCTCGCCACTCTCATCCAAACATTCCCTGCTGTTCTTCTGATGTCGTCCGTCCACCACGACATTGGACGACCGGCACTTCTCCAATCCAGCCGAGGCCACCATTCGGTTACAACCTTCGACCATCTGAAATCCTCACGTCTAACTATGTGTCCAGCCACACTCGCTCCACATATAATATATACAACATAATAATACATATAATTATATAATATAACAATGTACTTATGCATAGTTTAGTTTTGAATTATAAAATATTTCTAAAGTTAATTCAGGAACGGTAGTCGCATGGCAGTTAAAGAAATACAAAGCAGTACGTAATGTATGCACAAAATTCTACCGCCGCAAGTCACTCCTTATCATGATTAATGCAAAACTTTCGTCTCTCACCTTGACCGTCAAACAAAAACTACTGCAGCACCTTCCTCCACTAGGTACCTTATTTCCATACTAATAGTTCGAAGGACGTTTCTAAAATAGAACCGCCAGTTTGTTTGTCGGTAAAATCGATATAACTTTACTAATGCATCCGTTCTACTGCCTGCGAGGAGTTAGTGTGGTTTCAATCTGAATTTATAACAAGATTTTTGTTTCCGTCTCCATCATCAGATCAGCTGGCTGTCACCATAATATTGCATTTTCATCGGACTTTGACAAGTATGCAAAATTTCAACTCTGTAGGATAAGAGGAAGTGATCTGATTCAACTGATTGATTCTGATTCAACTTGCAAGATTTGACCCATACATTGCAAGATAAAAAATTAAAGCTTGTACAAAACATATTTTGGATAACTTTCTATGTGAGACAAGCACGTCGTTCACCTGGTGATAAGCGACAAAACTGTCGATACCAGTAACACTATTTAAAACTCTGTTTTGCAAAATTTTGAGCAGCACTGCACTGCGCTCCTTATCCTGAAACAATGGTTCTATAGAGCGGTTCCGCCCGGTTCCAAATCCGATCCGAATCCGATCAAAATCTGATTCTACGCCAATTCAAGAAGCTTAACACCAGGCGAACGACTTGCTCGTCTCATTATAAAATAAAATTAAAATTAAAAAGCCTTTTTAACCGACTTCAAAAAGGAGGAGGTTTACAATTCGACGGTATGTTTTTTTTTTTTGTGTGTTTGTTACGCGATTACTCCGCCAATTATGCATTGATTTCGATGATTCTTTTTTTGATTGGTAGGTAATACTTCAAAGGTGGTCCCATATAAATTTTATCGAAATTCATTCAGTAGTTTTTGAAAAAAATAGCAAAAACAAAAAATATAAGTTCAATCTTCAAGTCGGTTCTTGGTTTTTTCGTAACCAACTTACTAAAGGTGGAGGTTTGTATTCGACTGCTTCACCCAGGGTTGACTTCCGGTGAGGGAACTCCTCAACGGTGAATAGTACAGACACAACATTTCGTATATGGATTTAACCATAATAGCCTGTTCTAAATTCCATTATGACATGGCAGATACACCCAGGATTGACTTCCGGCGAGGGAACTCCTCAACAGAGAATAGGACAGGCATGAAATTTTTTTGTACATGCATTTAATTGTGATAGCCCGTTTTAAACTTCGTCATGCTGTGGCTTCTAGATCATAAAAGCTTGTCTTTAAAAACTTTTTGAATTAATTTAATTAAAACTTGTTTTTCACTAAAAAGGTTAAAATAAATTATTTTTCTAAAAAAACTAAACCGACTTCAAAACCACAAATAGGCACTCAAAAGTAAAAAATAAATTAATATAATTATCATAAGCGCTACCCACTCATATATTTGAAGTCGGTGCCAGCCAAGTCTAAAAGGTAGTAAAAAAAATTATAAAATTAAAAATTATTTATTTCATAATAGTACAAATTACAATTTGTTGAGACTCTAGCCACTAAACTAGGTATTGACACACCTGTATCTTGGCAGTTAGCTTCTTCCCAGCTTTGTTCTGGCTCTTGTACATATAGTTTAGTTAAATTTGAATTAAATTAAGTAAATTAAATTTAGTTGATTAACAATAATAATATCAGTATTAATTAATTATAAAAATATTACAGATAAGAATTAATAAAATTTAGTTAAATTACTAGAGCGAATGTATTTAGATGTATGTTACAGTACGTTATTTTTATTAAATTAGCATATAATGTGTATAAATGTCGTAAATTGTAACTAATAGAAAAGGGAATATTTCCAGATTAGGTAATGCATAATTATAATTATTTATTTCAATTAGATTAATTAAATTGCTTCAACTAAACCAATATATCAGCATTTATTGTGTGCGCTATGGTAATGTGTTAGGGTGTGTAAGGGTATGTGAGGTTGTATGTTTGTGTGAGGATGACAGCGTGTAAGTGAGTGTGTAGATAGATACTACCTACAAGTAGTACTTACTGTATACATAGTATCTATCTGTTACCTATTAGACTTGGCTGGCACCGACTTCAAATATATGAGTGGGTAGCGCTTATGATAATTATATTAATTTATTTTTTACTTTTGAGTGCCTATTTGTGGTTTTGAAGTATGTTTAGTTTTTTTAGAAAAATAATTTATTATTTCCTGGTAATAAAAAACATCTAAAAAATAAGTAATTACTAGTATAAATTACATTATCATCTTAATATATTTATAATTATTATATTCATGCAAATCTACCAATATATACATTTTATAATTTATTCATTTGTTATTGTAAGTATTATTATTTATTTAGTTTTTTTATAGTACCTGTTTGGGCCATTTAAAAACGATGAGGTTACCATTCAATGCAAGGTTGGGTAAAGGGCTCACTTAAACCTCGCGCGCGAAATCGCGCCAGCCAATAAGAGCGCGCGCTGCGACGTCGTGCGAATCCTGTATGGGTGACTCCCGCGCTCGCACGCCACCTGTGTCATCTTTGCTCCGGCCATGTTTGATTGAAAAGTGCGTGTGGAGTATCGTATCAAGAAACTAAAATATTTAAAGGGAATTGGTATCTAATAGTGCGCTCAAAGTGTTTTGTGCATCACAAAGAACTGAAAACGCTCTTGTGGAGTGCGGTTGAGTGCATATTATATGTGGAAATTCGGAGGCGCCGCACCACGCCGTCGCCGGTTCCAGCACGGGGATTTGGACATTATATTCCACTGTATCTGCTAGCTGTAGCGTCAAGGTGAGTGGGCTTACGCCTTTTCCTTTAGCTTGTCTGGTAACCACATCAAAAATGTACCTCAGAGCCTCCCGGAGTCCGATTCAGTAATTACCTTTTCCCATTTTTGTGGCCTATGGCCCTCACATAATTTTGGTCACTTCTCACCGGATATCGGTATCCTACGACCTATAATAATAAAATATAATTTATACAGTCCACATAATAATATAATATTAAATAAGTTATTATTCATTAGTACCTAAATACTTAGTACCTTATAGTACCTGTCGAATGTAATGTTTTACCATTGTTTGTTAGCTTCAATCCAATATTTAGTGGTATTTGATTAATACAACGGGGTAATAACTAAGCCATATCGCGGGCAATAGGTATTTTAGTAGGTGATATGAATCACGGATTTCAATTGAAGATAGTAATTTACGCAGCGGTACTTTAATTACCTTTTCTACATACTTTACCAAACATTGTTTTGTGTAGGGTGTTTATCGTTACGAGTGTTATTTTGTGCTACAGCATACAGTTTGTGAGTAGTGTTAACGATCGTACCAGATTATAATATAGTAATCGGTAAAATTTACCGAGAGCGGAATTCCGCCCGCCATTTTTCTAAGTGTGCAGTGAATTTGGTAGTTGGTAGTAACGTGCTGCGTGGACGACGTCGACGTGACGTCACGTTCTTTACGTTCGTTCATTTAAGTCAACGATCGACGAGCCCTCTACCGAGCGCCTCGGTGCAACACACCTTATGTTGTGGGTTTATTCATTAAGTTCAGTTCACTTCGTTCATACGACACACCTGCGCCCCCTATCGTCTTTGACGGTAGCGGTTTTGACAGGTGAGGAGATTCTTTTTAATATTTCGGGCCTTCGGGATTTCGGGATAATTATTCGGGATTTCGGGATCTGTCATACTTATTTCGTACGTTTGTTTTAACTTCGTGAAACAAATTCAGTGCTTTATTTTGTTTAATTTGACGAAATACGAAGTGTATATTAGTGTACCGCCAAGATGACGGGCGAAAAGAAGTTAACGATGAAAGTTAAATATAGTGAATCAGTGTTACAGTCGTACTTTGCACAAATCCAAAGTATGTATGATTTTTCGTTAAGTATGAAGTCGGAATCGGAAGAAAATACCTTTTTAGTGTCCATTTCTAATTTAAATATGCTTCGCTCGGAATTTATGAATGCGTTAGAAGATTGGAATATGGCCCAGATGGAGTTGGACCCAAAGTATGAACCAAGCTTCAAGAAGTGGGAAGCATTTGAGGGTTTATATACCTGCTTGCAAAATAAATTAAGTACTCTGAAAGCTGACCACAGTAGTAAGAGAACTAACGACAATTTAAAATCATGCCAAATTAAATTGCCAGCTATTCAATTAATAAAATTTGACGGCAAGGATCTTAGGTCATGGCCAATGTTTATTGAGTGTTATAATAGCACAATACATAATAATGGACAGCTCACCAGTGTGGAAAAGGTGTATTACCTATGTGGTCAGTTGTCAGGCAAAGCACTTGAATCCATTGCAGGATTGGCACCCACCGGTGTTAATTATGAATTAATATATAATACCCTAGTAACGAAGTATCAGGATTTGCGTACCTTAGGCACTGCCTATTTGGATGAAATATTTAACTTAAAGAAAATGCAGGTCCCATCGGTGGACGGCTTGAATATGTTTATTGACAAGTTTGCAGTATCAGTAGCGGCTTTTGAAAAATTAGACATTGCTTCAAAATTAGACTTTATTTACCTGTACCTTGCGTTAAAGAAGGTGGATAGTGAAACTGCGCGGTCATTTGAAAATTCTGTGCGTAGTGATCCCATACCTTCCTATAGCAGTTTTGTGAAATTCGTCAAGGAGCAAGCTAAAATATTAGAACGGACAGGATCGGGGTCGAATGCGAGTGAGAGAGGTTCATTTAGGTCGAATAATTCTCGAGTGCCAGTGACTTTAAAATCAGTGCCTGTTCCGGGAAAAAATACAAAGGCGTTTATAACTGCAAGTGATGGTGGGTTGTGCCCCTTGTGTAATGGCACGAGACATGAATACTTTTCTAAGTGCACTGAGTTTTTGAAACTCTCAGCTAAGGAACGTTTTAATGTAGTCAAAAGGCATAATGCATGTGTCAATTGCTTAAGTGTTCATCATCGCTCACCTTCGTGCGGTTCAAAAAATGGTTGTAATACATGTCAAGCCAGGACTCATCACACCTTGTTACATTTTCGGAATGCACAGTCTAGTACATCGTTGCCAGTGTCAAGTGAGGGACATTCCGAGGTTACGTCATTGTCAATTGGTGATTCTGGAATGAATAGTGAACCCAATGCAGGTGTATCGTTGTGTTCCATGCATAGTGCTAAAACACACAACTCTTTGTTGAGTTTGCATTCATCTACTGTGCTGTTAGCTACAGCAAGGATTTGTGTAGTGAGTTCGCTAGGTACATCTCACCTTGTTCGTTGCCTTATAGACAGTGGATCACAAAATCACTTCATTACCTCCAAGTGCTGTAAGCGATTGTCCTTGACATTGCACCAGCTGGAGTCTCCTATTTCAGTTCATGGGTTTGGTGGTGGTGTCAATCGAGTCCAAGGTGTAACAGAGGTGAAGTTCACTTCACGATTTGAGAAAAATGAATCTTTTCATATACGGCCATTGGTAGTACAGAGTATCACTGATAATTTGCCAACTTCAACAGTTGATCATTCGGTATTGTCATACCTGTCTGGCGTTCCGCTTGCGGATGATACCTTCCAGGTTCCAGGGGAGGTAGAAATGCTGATCGGAGCCCAATTGTTTGCCCGCCTACTACAGCCTGGGAGAGTTCGTGGACCATGTGGAATGCCCGATGCCATTCAGACCAGGCTGGGATTCATCATTATGGGGGAAGTTCCAGCTCTTCCGGCAACCAAGTTTTCTCATACTGGAGCATACTGCGCTCTCGTAGAACCGCAAATGCACGAGGCGATAACTAGATTTTGGCAATTAGAAGAGGTTCCTTCCTCTACCTCTGCCCGTCTTAGTCGCGAAGAGCAGGAATGTGAACGTTTTTATAAAAACACAACAACCCGCGATTCTTCCGGTAGGTATACAGTAGCATTACCTTTTAAATCTGAACCCACGGAACTAGGTAGCTCGTTAAAGGCCGCGGAAAAACGATTTTTTGCATTAGAACGGAAGTTAAAGGCATGTCAGTCATTGCGTGAGGCTTACGAGGATGTGATCAAGGACTATTTGGAGGTAGGATACTTGACACCAGTTCCTAATAATTATGTCTCTGGTGGTGATGTTGGGTATGTCATTCCCCATCATTGCGTCGTAAGAGACGATAAGGTTAGTACGAAGGTTCGGATTGTTCTCGACGCTAGTACACTTACGGATCGAGGCCTGTCGTTGAATTCAATACTTCACGCAGGTCCTAATTTACAGGGTGATATTTTTACCTTGTTATTGAATTTTCGTCTGTTTGCAATAGCATTCTGCGCGGACGTAAAACAAATGTATTTGCAAATAAAGGTACATCCTCAATATTGCAAATACCTGCGGCTACTGTATCGATTTAATCCTAATGACAGCCTGCAATTGTTTCAATTTGATAGGCTTTGCTTTGGTCTGTCTGCAAGTCCATATTTAGCGCTACAGACGGTTAAGACACTCTGCGAAGATGAGCAGGCTAATTTCCCACTGGCTGCACAGATCGTTGAAAACGGTTTGTACATGGATGACGTTGTGTATAGTGTGAGTTCTGTCACGGCGGCCACAGAAGCGGCGTTTCAGCTGATAGGGATGTTCAAGGCGGGGGGCTTTGACCTAATGAAATGGTCGAGTAATTCGAGTGATCTCCTTTCACAAATTCCTGAAACCCATTTGCATCCTCACGTACACAGTTTCGACGATGACGGGCATAAAATATTAGGCGTCAAATGGGAACCACGTACTGACGAATTTTCGTTTGAGGTTGCTCTTTGTCCGGACGAATGTACGAAGCGGAATGTTCTGTCTGTGGTAGCTAGGTTGTGGGACATTTTAGGGTTTGCAGCACCGGTGATTTTGTACGCGAAATTGCTTATTCGTGATCTGTGGGAGTTAAAAATAGACTGGGACGAGTTACCGCCTCCACACGTGGTGGAGAAATGGAGTCGTTTCAAGGCGGAGCTACCGTTGTTGTCACAGATGGTTATACCACGTCATATCGGAGTAGTGGAAAATGGAGTTATATCTCTTCTGGCTTTTGCGGACGCCAGTGAAAAGGCATACGGCGCAGCCATTTATATACATTGCCAAACACCCGATGAAATCAGTGTAAATTTCTTATGCGCGAAGTCGCGTGTCGCCCCTCTCAAAACTGTATCCTTAGCTCGCCTGGAATTGTGTGCCGCTGTGTTGATGTCAAAGTTAG
This sequence comes from Petrophora chlorosata, assembly GCA_951640565.1. Taxonomy (NCBI): domain Eukaryota; kingdom Metazoa; phylum Arthropoda; class Insecta; order Lepidoptera; family Geometridae; genus Petrophora; species Petrophora chlorosata. The sequence continues at coordinate 13,939,232 of OX621207.1, read as the reverse complement.
TGAGAGTGGTTTTAGATAACTACGACCGTCGCTGTAAAATCAATCGCATTTTTGCGTTCTCGGATTCCACTGTAACATTACACTGGATCCATTCTAGCCCTCATAAATGGAAAACCTTTGTGGCGAATCGTATTGCTAAAATACAAGACAATTTGCCACCTTCTCATTTTTATCACATTTCGGGAAAGACAAATCCTAGTGATTGTTTGTCACGAGGTCTCAGCCCTGCTCAACTTCTCGAGCACACATTGTGGTTCAAGGGTCCCTCATGGATGCAGAAGGAGTTTTCTCAATGGCCGATCCAACCTTTTCACGCAGATATGGATGTAGCGGTTCCTGAAGCAAAAACCGTATCATTGGCAACGGTCGAGCCGGTAGAGCCTATCTTATATGCCTTATCTCAAAGGGTATCTTCTTGGCCCAAATTACTGCGTGTTGTGGTATACGTGCTGAGGTTCGCGAGAAAATTAAAATCCCGTGGCATTCCTAATGCGGAAGATTTAGGTCAGGCAGAATTGGCGATAGTTCGGTCGCTGCAGGCAGTTCATTTTTCGGAATCGATGAAGGCCATATCGGCTGGTAAACCGTGTTCGAAGAGTTTGCAGAAACTACGACCATTTGTTGTTGACGGAGTCTTGCGCGTTGGAGGGCGGCTAGGAAATTCTAATCTTACATTCGATCATAAACACCCTATACTGTTGCCGCAGAAGGATCATATGGTTAACATAATCATTGATCATACTCACCGCGAAAATTGTCACGCTGGTCCCCATTTACTGTTGTCTATACTTAGGCAGCGATTTTGGATTTTGGCAGGAAGAAACATTGTTCGTTCGCGCGTTCACTTGTGCAATTTTTGCTTTCGTGCTCAACCAAAGGCTTGCTCTCCTCCTGTGATGGCTGATTTGCCCGAGTGTAGACTGCAAGTATCGAAGCCATTTGCGCATACTGGGTTGGATTATTGTGGACCTATAAATATTACTCTCACACGCAAGCGAGGTGTGCATAGCCAAAAGGCTTACATCTGCGTCTTTATATGCCTTACTACTAGGGCCGTGCATGTGGAGGTTGTTCCCGATTTGAGCACTGAGTCATTTCTCAATGCACTGAAGAGGTTTTTAGGTAGGCGCGGGCCTGTAGAAAAGTTGTTTTCTGACAACGGCACTAATTTTGTTGGTGCACGGGCTTATTTAGATGAGCTTCACAAGCTCTTACAATCGGACCAACACAAAAGTCAATGGAATTGCGAGTTAGCTAACCAACGTATTAAATGGCAAATGATACCGCCTAATGCTCCTCATTTTGGAGGTGGTTGGGAGAGTACTGTTAAATCTTTTAAGACTCATTTATTCCGCTCAATTGGCGCTCAATTATTGACATACGAAGAGCTTCTGACCGTGTTGATTCAGATAGAAGCTGTACTGAACTCAAGGCCGTTAGGGCAGGCATTGACCTCGGATCCTTCGGAACCAGTAGCTTTAACGCCTGCACATTTTTTGCATACCGTTCCATTGCGTTCACTTCCATCTGTGCCAACTACAGAGAACATAGATAAAATCCGCTCTAGATTTTTACTAATAGACAAGCTCGTTCAATCGTACTGGAGTAGATGGAGTATGGAGTATTTAAACACTCTTCAAGTGCGTGAAAAATGGCTGACGGATTCTAATCCTATTCAAAAGGGTACTGTGGTTTTGATAATGCAGAATAACACTAGTCCATTGCACTGGCCATTAGGTGTAATTCAAGAGACATATCCCGGATCCGATCGCCGAACGCGCGTTGTTCTAGTGAAGACCAAGGGGGGCATTTTGAAACGTGCAGTAGCTCGGCTATGTCCGTTGCCTGCACAATAGAAAAATATTGGATTGAAGATAATAGAATAGTAATTGTATTTATTTACCTATTAATGTTGTCCCATTTGTATGTATGTATTAATGTATTTTTATTATAAATTTCAAGTACGTCGTACTTTCTCAGTCGACTAAACCCACCATTGGGTTGTGCCTTAGTATGGTGTAACTCAATGTACTTTATTGAAAGGGGATCCTTTCAAAACCGGGGGCTGTGTTTGGGCCATTTAAAAACGATGAGGTTACCATTCAATGCAAGGTTGGGTAAAGGGCTCACTTAAACCTCGCGCGCGAAATCGCGCCAGCCAATAAGAGCGCGCGCTGCGACGTCGTGCGAATCCTGTATGGGTGACTCCCGCGCTCGCACGCCACCTGTGTCATCTTTGCTCCGGCCATGTTTGATTGAAAAGTGCGTGTGGAGTATCGTATCAAGAAACTAAAATATTTAAAGGGAATTGGTATCTAATAGTGCGCTCAAAGTGTTTTGTGCATCACAAAGAACTGAAAACGCTCTTGTGGAGTGCGGTTGAGTGCATATTATATGTGGAAATTCGGAGGCGCCGCACCACGCCGTCGCCGGTTCCAGCACGGGGATTTGGACATTATATTCCACTGTATCTGCTAGCTGTAGCGTCAAGGTGAGTGGGCTTACGCCTTTTCCTTTAGCTTGTCTGGTAACCACATCAAAAATGTACCTCAGAGCCTCCCGGAGTCCGATTCAGTAATTACCTTTTCCCATTTTTGTGGCCTATGGCCCTCACAGTACCTATTTATTTATGAATACATTATTATTATTTTATATATTTATGAAAATTTAAATTAAACAGTTTTAGTAAATTTGACTATTGTATAATATGTAAATGTAGTTATTCAGGAACCCCTCTGCGGGTAAAGGCCTCCTCCATAGAGGAGGCCTTCTCCATAGAGGAGGCCTTCTATGAAGGACCTCTATGGAGGAGGCTTGTCTCATTACTCCATTAAAATAAAAACTGTTTGGTAGTATTTATTAGTCTCTGACGTATAGATATATTTCCTTTACTTATATAAAGAGCCTCTGTTAATTTTACTTCGTTGTACTGAAATAAATAAGTAAAAAGAAGCGTTATTTTTTTCAGTAAACCACTTTAACCTGTTCCGTACCGCTTTAGATTAAATAATAAATCATGTGTGTGTCAGAAAGGTCGGATTACATTAAAACGTGTAACGCAATGTTTGGGCAGTTAATTTACGTTATACGTGATACAATTATATAAAAAGGTAAGCATGTTTATTGGGTCAGCGTAAAGACACTAATATAGTTTTACGGTATTTATTATCTCATCCGTTCGTTATCATGGATTATAGCAGAAGCGGCGGTGAAGGAAAACATCGTAAGGAAACCCACACTTCCAAGAATTAATCACAAAAATTCAAGGACATGTGACATCCACCAACCCGCACTGAGCCAGCATGGTGGATTATGGCCTATACTTTCTCTATGAGAGAAGGTCCGTATCCAAGCAGTGGGAACGTGATGGGCTGATGATGAATACACTTCAAACCAAAATACAGTTACACTTGACAGCCTCTGTGGTGAAGTGGTAGGATAGGTTGACTCAAATCTCATACACCGCTGAGGTTGCGCGTTTGATTCCCGCGACGGGACCAATGTTTATGCACGGACCAAAAACCAAATCAAATCAAATCAAGTATTTATTTGCCAGAATACATTATTATTTACAATTAATTGTAGGTCTTACATTATTAATGTCACTGTATTCAGCCTGCAGGCAAGCGTGCAAATATTTAAATATAATCATTTAATTCATTCATGTCAACATATTAAAATTAACAATTTATCTTTCTATATAAATAAAAAATGAAATTATATATGATTAGAATAAGGTAGTCCGTCATAAATATTTTATTAAAATCTAGGATGTCAAAAATTCTTTATAACTATAAAAACATTTGTCCAATAGCCAGTTAGTCAGCTTATTTTTAAATACGTTTCCCTGCAACAGCTTAAGACCCTCGGGTAGTTGTAAGCGCAAGCATTTGTTTTGTGTCTGGGTATTGTGGGACCCGATCCTCATAGTTGGTTCCCTAGATACAGGGAATCCTAGTTAGGGGCCAGGATCTATGTACCTATGTGATCGTTGGGCGTATTTATCATTATTATTTTATTTTATACCTGCGCACTACGGCTTGGCAGAATAAATGGCAAAGCTGCGGTACCAACCAAGACGGCCTGTCGCATACGAGAAACCTACCAGTAATATATAAAACAACATATTTTTTGTCTTCGCTCTGCGCCGGACTAAGGCCAATAATAAACCGTCTTGACCTTTACTATCCAGTCGGATCGATGGACACGAAATTATAGAAGAGGTCTTTATATTTTTAAAGAAATATATTGAAGACTAGTTTTTTCCGCGACTTCGTCCGCGTGAATGACAGAGGAACCCCATATCCGTATTTTTTAGACCATCATAGCAAGACCATAGTAACTGGTGGTTTCTCGTTTGCGAAAGGCCGTCTGGGTGGGTACCACTGCTTTGCCAGTTATTCAACCACCAAGCAGTAGTGCGCAAGCATTACTGTGTTCCGGTTTGAAGGGCATTGTAGCCAGCGAAATTACTGGGCATTATGAGACTCAATAGCTAATTGTCTCAGGGTGACGAGCGCATTGTAGTGCCGCGCAGGATTTTGCAAAACAAAGTTCTGGGTGGTGCTGCTATTGTTATGAGCTGGCGTATTGCTTACCATCAGGGAAACGACCAGCTCGTCTCGTCATTCAGTTACATAAAAAAAAGACCATAGTATATGAGAGCGCGCTATGAAAACTTCAAGCTGTATCTCCATAGTCACCTAACTGATTGTGATATAGCATACCTTATGATCTTAGTTGAGGCTAATGCTACCGAACTCTGAAAACCACATTAAAATCCGTTCAGTAACTTCAGAGTCTATAGATAATAAACATACATACAAACAAACAGACAATAATTCTAAACACCGTGGATTCGTGTTTAGTTAAATTGTCGACCGCAGATAGTTTTTAACCGACTTCAAAAGGAGGAGGTTTACAATTCGACGGTATGTTTTTTTTTTGTGTGTTTGTTACGCGATTACTCCGCCAATTATGAATGGATTTCGATGATTCTTTTTTTGATTGGTAGGTCATACTTCAGAGGTGGTCACATATAAATTTTATAAATTCATTTTTATCATTTTTTATCATTTTTATAAATTCATTCAGCACTTTTTGAAAAAAACAACAAAAACAAAAATATATAAGTTTAATCTTCAAGTCGGTTCTTGTTTTTAACCGACTTCAAAAAGGAGGAGGTTTACAATTCGACGGTATGTTTTTTTTTTTTTTTTTGTGTGTTTGTTACGCGATTACTCCTCCAATTATGCATTGATTTCGATGATTCTTTTTTTGATTGGTAGGTAATACTTCAAAGGTGGTCCCATATAAATTTTATCGAAATTCATTCAGTAGTTTTTGAAAAAAATAGCAAAAACAAAAAATATAAGTTCAATCTTCAAGTCGGTTCTTGTTTTTTTCGTAACCAACTTTCTAAAGGTGGAGGTTTGTATTCGACTGCTTCACCTGCTTCACCCAGGGTTGACTTCCGGTGAGGGAACTCCTCAACGGTGAATAGTACAGACACAACATTTCGTAAATGGATTTAACCATAATAGCCTGTTCTAAATTCCATCATGACATGGCAGATACACCCAGGATTGACTTCCGGCGAGGGAACTCTTCAACAGAGATATAGGACAGACATGAAATTGTTTTGTACATGCATTTAATTGTGATAGCCCGTTTTAAACTTCGTCATGATGTGGCTTCTAGATCATGAAAGCTTGTCTTTAAAAACTTTTTGAATTAATTTAATTAAAACTTGTTTTTCACTAAAAAGGGTAAAATAAATTATTTTTAAAAAAAAACTAAACCGACTTCAAAACCACAAATGGCACTCAAAAGTAAAAAATAAATTAATATAATTATCATAAGCGCTACCCACTCATATATTTGAAGTCGGTGCCAGCCAAGTCTAAAAGGTAGTAGATAGATACTACCTACAAGTAGTACTTACTATATACATAGTATTTAATAATATAAGGTAGTAGATAGTTACTAGCTACAAGTAGTACTTACTATATACATAGTATTTATCTGCTACCTATTACACTTGGCTGGCACCGACTTCAAATATATGAGTGGGTAGCGCTTATGATAATTATATTAATTTATTTTTTACTTTTGAGTGCCATTTGTGGTTTTGAAGTCGGTTTAGTTTTTTTTGAAAAATAATTTATTGTTGTAAACGATTTTCTAAAGGTGGAGGTTTGTATTCGACTGCTTCACCTGCTTCACCCAGGGTTGACTTCCGGCGAGGGAACTCCTCAACGGTGAATAGTACAGACACAACATTTTGTAAATGGATTTAACCATAATAGCATGTTCTAAATTCCACCATGACATGGCTGATACACCCAGGATTGACTTCCGGCGAGGGAACTCCTCAACAGAGAATAGAACAGTCATGAATTTTTTTTGTACATAAATTTAATTGTGATAGTCCGTTTTAAACTTCATCATGATGTGGCTGCTAGAACATAAATGCTTGTCTTTAAAAACTTTTTAAATTAATTTAAAAAAAAATGTTTTAAAAGGTAGTAGATAGATACTACCTACAAATAGTACTTACTATATACATAGTATTTATCTGCTACCTAATAGACTTGGCTGGCGCCGACTTCAAATATATGAGTGGGTAGCGCTTATGATAATTATATTAATTTATTTTTCACTTTTGAGTGCCTATTTGTGGTTTTGAAGTCGGTTTAGTTTTTTTTTTGAAAAATAATTTATTCAAAAATATCTTTAATGTAAA